>OZ005658.1:145241754-145959254 GCA_963930645.1 Salticus scenicus | reverse complement strand
TATTCACATATGTCCATTTTACGTTATTTTATTCCGCTAAAAAACGTACCTATCACATAAGAGGTGGGGACGTTTCAACGTAATATCTAGAAAATCTAATGAAATATAGACTGAATCTGGCTGTAATATGGACATGTCTATATTATGATCACTATATGTCTATTTTAAGTTATTATTTTCAGCTAAAAGACGTAATTATGACGTAACAGGTGAGGACATTTCAACGTAATATCAACGAAATCTAATGAAATATAGACTGAATCTGGTTGTAATATGGACAAGTCTATACGTTCAGATTACGTACTTTGACCTAATCTGGACGAATTTGTGTTGTCTGAGATTTGATCCTGATTTTTTAATATTAACGTAATCGGGATAAACTGTGTTGTATGGGTAAATTATAATAATAAATGATTTTAAATGTATAAAATAAGAACAAATGATCACGTTTTTTTAGATTAACTTACGTAACAAATGCACTCCAGAAAAAAAAAAAATCTCATCCCTGTTGAGAACATGCTTCAAACGTCTGTGGCGCTTTCCCTTTATGAGTGCGTAGATGTTTGGACAGATTTCCCTTTTGGGAAAATATTTTAAAACATACTTCATACACCAGTGGCGGATCCAGAACTTAACTTTTGGGGAGGGCTAAGATTTTTGAAGATGTACTTCCAGATCAATGAAAAGTTTGCAATTGTACTATTCAATTGGGAATGTCAGTACTTTTTTTTCGGTTAAGCCCCCCTTATAAATCCGCCACTACACACACGTAGGGGAGAGTGGGGATGAATGGGACATTTTTCATGTTTTTATGGATAACGTCGGCGATATGTAATTCAGAATTTTGCAACATATTTACATATAATCAATTACATATAAACATACTAACTTTACTAAAAAGTTACCATTTTTGATTAATAATATATATATTTATTTACATTCATGTGCACTATCCCATTTATCCCCACCTATGGGGATGAATGGGACAGGACTGGAGTTAACAAAGAAAAAAAACAAAATGGGAACAAAATAAAGTTAAATTGGTTTATGCAATTTTATTACACACTATGAATTCACTGAAATTAATACAAACTGATGTATTGACTCAAATTAACATCGAAAGAGAGAAGACCTCTCGTTCGTGCAATTCCTAGTGCTCTAGGCTTTAGTAATTTAATCTAATAGACCTAATCTAAAAATAATAAATAAATAATACACTAGAAATAGATAAATCATTATAATAGAGTGCAAATTATTCAGATAATTTTTTGTTTCCGACTAATCGGGAAAAGAAACATTCTGTTCTGTATTACATTAATAATCACAAGAAATAATTTAAAAAGCTTGATTGAAATTGGGATTTTGATCAAATTATTAAAATTAATGATTTAATTTGCATAGAATATTCTAACTTATAATTTTTTTAATTATAATTGTTAAAAAAAAAAAAAAAAAAAAAAAAAAAAAATCAGAACAATTAAATTCAATTTTTTTAACAAGTCCACAAAATTAAGAATCCTAATAATGAATATGGCTAATTTGCGTTTTAATGTAATTTTTGTGTACAATTTTAAATTAGTAAATAGTGGGGAATGTCTCATTCATGACAACCATCACATGGTCATATAAAACAGGAAATAAGCTTAATGATTAATTATCAATATTCTTGAATATCATAAACAAAATAAAAGATTATGCCTTTTCACTATATAAGACTTATATTAACTTTAAGCAAATAGCTAATTTCTTAACTACTACCTAACTGAATCGGTAAAAACTTACTTTGGCAGGTGAGAAAGACACTTTAATTTTTTTTCTGCCCTTCTATGAACAGCACAATTCTGAAACTTCACATGAATGACCTCAGTGCTGCCATATATCAGAAAAATTGACAAGTTTCCGGTGCTTGTAAAACACAAAAATTTTGCTATTGTCTCATTCAACCTCACCCTCCCCTATGGTTTTTCCTTTGCATGGGTGCGTTGGTGAATGTTCAAATTACTCTTTATAGAAAATCCTTTAGAACATACTACACACACTATGGCTTCTCTTTTGTATGGGTGCGTAGATGTTCGTTTATATGTCCTTTTTGAGAAAATCTTTTAGAACATATTTCACACTCGTATGGCTTTTCTTCAGTATGGGTGCGTAGATGTATCATCAGACTTCCCTTTTCAGAAAAAATTTTAAAACATGTTTCACCACACACGTATGGCTTTTCATTTGTGTGGGTGCGTAGATGTCTCTTCAGACTTTCTTTTCTGGAAAATCCTTTAAAACATAATTCACACACGTATGGCTTTTCTTTTGTATGGGTGCGTAAATGTATCTTCAGATTTCCCAATTCAGAAAATCCTTTAGAGCATATTTCACACACGTATGGTTTTTCCTTTGTATGGGTGCGTTGGTGAATATTTAGATAACCCTTTTGGGAAAAGCTATTAAAACATATTTCACACACGTATGGCTTTTCTTTTGTATGGATTCGTTGATGAATATTTAGGTAACCCTTATGGGAAAACCCTTTCGAACATACTTCACACATGTATGGCTTTTCTTTTGTATGGGTGCGTGCATGAATATTCAGAGAACTCTTTCGGGAAAACCCTTTAGAACATACTTCACACACGTATGGCTTTTCCTTTGTATGGGTGCGTAGATGTCTCTTCAGACTTCCCTTTTGAGAAAATCCTTTAGAACAGATATCACACGCGTATGGCTTTTCATTTGTATGGGTGCGTGCATGAATATTCAGATAACTCTTTCGGGAAAATACTTTAGAACATACTTCGCACACGTATTGCTTTTCTTTTGTATCGGTGCGTAGATGTTCGTTCAGATGTCTCTTTTGGGAAAATCCTTCAGAATATATTTGACATACGTATGGTTTTTCCATCATGGTTCGTTGGGCAACTCTTTTTTCAAGGACTCTCGCACTAATAATTTTATACTTTTTTTTTTTTTTTCGAGTTTTAAGGCCTTTTTTATCACAAATTGTTATATTATTTTATTGGTGCAGAAAATCAAGTAAGTTCAAGCACTGTACGAACATTGTTAATTTTGTATGGATGCGTAGATGTGTGTTCAGTTTTCTATTTTCTGAAAATCCTTTGGAACATACTATGTCTTTTCTTCTGCGGGTTTGAGTGAATAGATATTTAGATTACCTTTATGAGAAAATTTTTTAGAATGTAGAACTACATGCATGGCTATTTGAAAATGATTGCTACTACGTCTCTTTAAATTCTTCTTTTATTAAAGCTTTTATAAGATAATAAGTAAGCACCACAGAAGACATCCGTGTTTTAGAGTAATAATTACAAAATTTCGAATAAACGCCACCAACCGGTAAAACCAACAACTAACCAAGCCGTTCGAAAATTCTTACCGGCAAAGCAAAAGAGTTCGATGATGCTCATAGAATAATAATAGAGGAAGAAGGAGCAAGCCCACGGAGTAATATTAAAGCGGGCTTCACACTGGCCGTTCCGCCCCGCTCCGCGAAACTAGCGCATGCGCAATGATGAATTTTGTCAACGCAACGGATGAACGCAAAGCTCTCTTGCGGAAAACGTTGACTTCTATCTGTGCTAGAAATAAACGTTTCCGCCGCCGTCGACCGCAAGCAGCGAACCAATTAGATTGTTGAATGAGAAACTCACTTCCTTCCTTCATCATGCTTATGCTTGCCTCGCGTGTAACTTTGGATTGTTTATGTTTGCTTCAGCATTTGATAATGATGTTTTGAATTTTGAATAAAAAAATACATGATTTCTGTCATTGAAATATCTCAAGATACGAACATTTGTTTGATTTGAGTCAGCTGAAAGATTACATGCAAAGGAAAAAAAGAAAGGAAAAATAGTACATGAAAGGTAAACATAAATTCTGACCTTAATAATGTATCAGGTTAATTGTATATTTATTTTAACATTTAAAGTTTGTTTTCGATAAATACTAATAATTCGTTCATATTTAAAGACTTTTTAAACTTATGCGAGTTGCTTATGCTTTATTAATTACTAATTGTTTCACTTTGGAAAGTGCCTACTATAAGTATTTAATTACTAATATTATATACTCGTTTTACTTTGTTTGAAACAGGAAAAGTATGCTTTTGTGTAAAATTATCAGTTTTCCTTCACAAACTGCTTTTTTTTTTTTTCCCCCTTCACTAATAAATGATAAATTTTTCAGATATTATTGATGTATACCCATACCGTTATCATGGTTCGTATTTCACTTGAAATTTTGAGAATTAACACGTATTTTGAAACTTTAATGTTATGTTATGAAAAATAATGAAACTTGATTTTTTTTTGTTTTTTTTAGTTTTTGTTGCTCAGTTTCTCTGAGTATTTCAAAAATTTAATTTTGTAGATTTAATTTATTATTATTGAATTGCAGTTTGAAACATGCTTTTAATATGTATTGTAATTTTTAAAAATAATGTTGATGCTTTTGAATTAATTATTTTTTATGCAAAATTTATGTAATTATTTTTTTTTTTTTTTTATTTCTGCTGAAATATGATGAATAGATTGTAGTGAATAATTTTCTCTTTGAATTTTTATATGTATTTTTTCTAGTTAAACTAATTCCATGCACTTGTTGTAAAGTATAGAAATTTTACTGTGATTGTTTATAACAGTGCATGTTACTTAAGATAAAAGCAAGATTGTAATATATAGCAGAAAATCTGTTTTTTTTTCTTCTTTAAAGAGGGTCTAAATATGGGTTAGGACCCCTTATAAAGACCCCTCTGGCTCTAGTGCAGTCAATTAGCCTTAATTCCTATCCTATAACCAATCTTAAAAGAGAGGCACCAACCTTGTAGCTTATGATAAGAATTATAAGCACAAGGTTGGAAAACATTGTTGAATTTTAATTTCCTCTTACACGAATGATTGTCACTTATGATTTTCCTTCAGACAAGTTTTGAAGCACTATCTTGCTACTTTCTTACTTTTTAAGACTGTTAAGTGTAAAGTTAAATGTTAAGTGTAATGTTCAGGATAAAATAAAACTAAATTGTCATGTATTTTTGTCCATGCACATCATTTTGATTTTTTATGATAAATTTTATTTCTGATTTCAAATTGTCATAATAAATTTTTTAGTACAATACTTCAATATGCAGTTTTCAGATAACACACAGCACTACACAAAGCCAGTTAATTCTAATAAATTGAGAATTTGGTCGCTGTAGAAGTTTTAGAGAATATATGTATATTTTATTATTTCATGTTTAAATTTTCAACAGTATGTAAGCATGTTTTTTCCAGTTTGATGAAGATGAAGCATATGTATGGCAGGTTTACTTGAAACAGTCTTCTCTTTTAAATTTTGATTACCAGCTGGATTACATTTATAGGCACAATTTTTATACTGTGTCTATTTATGTAATCTTGTTAGCGTATGTGCCTAGATGCCAAATGAAGCGGTATGCTGAAATCCAGGTGTAAAGGAAGAAGAAATCTAAGATAACACATACATCTGAAGATGTGCCGAATCTGACTGCTAAAGGATCCTTATGGTACAGTTTAGGTAAATTGTAATTCTTCTTAAATTTTAATCCTTCATCAGCTTAAGCATTTTTTTTTTTTTTTTTTTTTTTGAAATTATTTATTTACATAAAGTTCTTAACACTGTGTTAAAATTGTTATAATTTCAAATGCACAGTTTGTAGGATTGGTGTCAAATTGTATATATATGTATTTTTTCCCGATGTATACACGTATGTACATGTGTATTAGTGATTGCTGCAATACAGAATTTTGTGTACTTTTTATGCACGGTCAAGTTTAGAGAATTAAACTAGTAAACTATTATTTGACATTTTTATGGTTTAAATCACTGCTTTTTATTATTTCATTAAATTCATTGAAATTCTTAATTGCATAAATTTTTTTAAATATATTTAGGAACACTGTAAAAATTAATTTTATCATAGAAATAATTCAAATTTCTAAGTTAAAATTTTTCAGGTTATTTTTACTTCACATTGTCTTGATAATGTTACAAGATATTTTTATCTTTTAACCACTGGCGTCCCATCAGTGGCCGAGAGGTTCTGCTCACTGAGCTGACAATCAGACAGTATCAGGTTCAATCCCAGGTCTTCACTTATGCTTTTCGTCTTAGCCACTTAGAATTTTCTGTGATTTTCTCCAAAAACTTACACAAGAATAGGCTAAGAGAATTTAGTAGAGCCCCTCAAAGGGTAATTCACCCAAACCATGTGGTCATGAAACCTTAACATGTACACCACTACACCGAAGCTGATAGACAGGACGCACAAGGTTTGAACCCAGGAATACTAATGTATGTTTGGAAGTAAAGCTGACGGACTGCATTAGGGTCTTAGGCTCTGAAGGGGGAGTGCTCTCTGTGGAGTTCTTTCTAAGGTGATCTAGTACGTATTTATGCAAGTTTAGGAGAAAATCATGGAAAACTACTAGCGGCTAGAATGACAAGTGCGATTTGGGACTAAATCCAACACCTCATGTCTACTCCCTTTGAGCACAGAACCACTTGGCTACTGGTGGACTGGACTAGTAATGTAAAATACCTGAGTATTTATTTTTCAAAGAACTCTGTTCGAATAAAACATTTGCCTTTATGTATAATATGATATTGCTAAGTACAAAGAGAGATAGAGAGAGGAAATATATGTAAAGTTAAAAACATTTGAGCCTTTTTAAAATTTTTTTAATTTTATAAAACCAAAAGATTTAATCATAAAAAAATAATGTTATACAGCATCTTGCATGCAATTATGATATTATTTTAAAAAATCCTGTGAATTTTTGCATATTTGTTTGTACACCTGTTAAAATAATCCTAAAAAAAAAAAAAAAAAAAAAAAAAAATTGGGTCTAAACTTTTAATGTTTATAGTCATTTCTTTTAATGTAACAAAGTATACTAAAAATTTTGTAATAACTTCAAAAATAAAATATTACAAGTATATTGTGGACTTTGGTAAAGCATTGTTTTGTGATTTAGAGTTTTTTTTTTTTTTTTCTTTTCTTTTTAAGAAAGAAAGAAAATAAACTGTTTAATATTTATGAATTTTCTTAATATAAAAATGGAATTTAAAAATATGTGTTAGTGAGTTATGATAGGGCAAAATTCCACATAGAATAATCCTGGCTTTGGCTTCTGGCAATGATAAGTAGAGAGAGTCCCGTTAACATTTTTAAAAAATCAAAACAAGTCCTTTTTTCATTCCTATCTTTATTTTTCACCTTTTAGCATAAAATTTAAAGTAACATTAACACGTGTACAAAGAGAGTGACTAACTGTTCATGAAATCAAAACTGACTTGTAGCATGGTATCCGTAAGAAAATTAAGAGTCCAAGCTTCTCTCGCATCATCTATACTATGGCATAAACATAGTTAAAAATTATTTTATTATTAGTGACATTGCTTTACACTAGAAAAATTACACTGCTATCTCACTTAAGTTTTAGAATATATTTTATCATGAATGCTGATTAATTTTTTTGAAATTAACTTCATCAAAACTTTTAATTAAAAAAAATTGTAAATTATGTCATACATATGAAAACCTGTTCAAATACAGTGGCAGATCCAGAACTTAACTTTTTTTTGGGGGGGAGGGGAGGGCTAAGATTTTTCAAGATGTAATTCCAAGATCAATGAAAAGTTTGCAATTGTACTATTCAGTTGGGAATGTCAGTACTTTTTTTTTTTTTTTTTTTGGGGGGGGGGGCAGCCCCCTAACCCCCCCTCCCCCTTAAATCTCCACTTTTCAAATATATTGCAGGAATCAAAAATCAATCCAATGTTTCTATATTACTGTTTAAAAAGTCTCTTTTAATTTAAAAAAAAAATCATAAAGAAAAATGAATGCAATATAATAATCAACATCCTTCGGTGTCATTAGTTGAATTATTGTATACAAAAAATTATGTATATGGTATTGCGTTTCATTTCGAGATAAGAAAATTATCACCCATTCACAGATACTTGTTTTTTCAAAATACCCAGTTTTTGGGTTCCCAGGCCTCGGCTACATACCTAAAAATATTTACCTACTCACCCACTGGGTATTTAAACATCCCATATCACTACCCAGGACAGGACATATCAGTCTGCCTAGCTGTTCAGAGTTTTCCGTAGTTTTCTTCAAAGCTCTCATACATACCAGCTTGGATTGCTTATAAAGATTTCCATTAATGGCACTTTACCCAGTTCAAGGACTAGGAACCTCGTGTAATCAATCGGCTTTAACACCGACACCATTCCACCAAAGCTGGTAGATAGGAACTGCCGGGTTCGAACCAAGGTTCCATTTGTCAGACTCAGTTGCGGATCCAGAACTTAACTTTTTTTTTTTTTTTTGGGGGGGGGGGGGGCTAAGAGTTTTCAAGATGTTATTCCAGACCAATGAAAAATTTGCAATTGTGACATCCAATTGGGAATGTTAGTGCTTTTTTTTTGGGGGGGGGGCTTCCCCCTTAAATCCGCCACTGGTCAGACTAGTTGTTTGGAGTTTTCCATTGTTTTCTTTGGATCGTGCATAAGTGCTAGCTAGGACCACAAAGAAAGACCCGCATGGAATTCACTCAGCATAGCATTTAAATGTTGTGTAAGAAATAGCTTCATTTTATCCAAATAATTTTAAAAATTAAAGAAGTCTTTCTTATATCAAATACAATAAATACATCCATTTCATCATTTAATTTTTTTCTTCCAAATAAAGCATGTCTCAATAGTGGTTAAATAGTTCTGCTCTCGAAACTGGTAGATTGGCAGTGCTGGGTTTGATCTTATGTCACGACCGTCTAGCCATTTGGAGTTTTCCATGGTTTTCTTCACAACTCACGTAAATTTGAGCTAAAATATCTTTAAAAAATCATGATGGAGGCAATTAACTCTACAATTCCACTTAAAAATAAAACATAATTAGCATGGGGGACAAAAATAAATGCTTTTATTATTTGGTAAAGAGAATATTTTCTTTATCTCGATTAGTGTATCGTATTTAATATATTTTACAAATTTCTCCAGGTTTCAATTCGTGGATTTAAATAACTTACAATCTGAAAATAATAGTAATAAAAAGAAGAAGGAACATTTAGAAATATGTAAATGTTGTACAAGAAGTAGGTGTAATTAATCCAAATCATCTGAAATTACACATTTTTAAAAGATTAAAATTAGAAAAAAAAAAGTATAGTTATTTTAGAAAACACAGAGAATTTTTGAAAATTTTATTATTAATTCATTTTCCATTCTAAAAAATAATATAAATCTTTTCAATATACGAATTAAAAGAATATTAGAAAGTTATTTAAGTATTGACTTTCTGTCTTTTGATTAAAATTGCCAACATTAAAAAAAAAAAAAAAAAAAAAAAAAAAATGATGGAAATTTTTTAATTAAAGTTGGAATGATTGAGAAAAAAAAATTGCATAGAAATACTGCAAGCTTATTTTAAATAAAATTTGAAAATGTTTTTCAATCACATATATAGCATACATTTCAACAATCAATTTTTTTCTTTGAATTAAAACATGTTCCAACAATGGCCAAGAGGTTCTGCTCTCGAAACTAGTAGACAGGGATTGTCTGGTTCAATTCAAGGTTGCACTTGCTACTTAGCTGTTCAGAGTTTTCTGTGGATTTCTTCAAAATTTGCTTAAAAACAGGGAACAACTATAGTATTTCCCCTCAGCTAGATTTGGCGATTTTTCGTTGGCGATTATGGCTAAATCATAAATCAAATAGTATAAATGATAAAATCGTAAGCTAAATTATAAATCATAAAATCATAAATCCAAAATAAATAGCATGCAGGCTGCCATATTATATCGCAAATAATCCAGAACGACATCGTTATCGTTCAAATCGGCGCCAACGAAAAATCGCCAAATCTAGCTGAGGGGAAATACTATAGTTGTACCAAAAACAGGCTAGGTTCCTTCAAAAAGATTAATAGGGAAGTAATTTACCTAGGTGTAGGACCCAAGTGCAAATAAAACATTATAAGCATGAAAAGGGGGAGGAGTGCAAAATAAATGTCTTGGTTACTCTGTAAGGAGAATTTTATCTTCAGCCTATGCACAAAAATTTCTCAGGTTTTCAATTCATACATTTATTTTTTACAAAATTATTTTTTTTTTACATTTGAAACGTTATTTATTTTTTTCTGAATAGTGATTAAAAAAGCCACATTTTACCTTTTGATTAAAATTGTTGTCATTTTTTTTAAATTAATGGTAGAAATTTTTTAATTAAAGCTGAAATGACCAGGAAAATTAATCCTAACATAGAAATAATGCAAATTCGTTTACATAAAATTTTGAAATCACTTTAACATTGAGTACAAGATATACATTTCATTAGTTAAATTTCTTTCTTCAAAATGACTAGTAAGTGCCAGGATCGATCCAATAGCGCGATCCTCAGCTTAGTTGTTTAAAAATAATTAGCTTGGGGGAAAGGGGGGAGTAAATGAATTTAGAAAGTAATATATTACTATTATATTACTTATTTTGTTACGAATTTTGTTTCTTCATCCGAGTAAATAAATTGCATTTCATATATTTTACAAATTTCTAAAATTTCATTTTATGGGTTTAAAGCTCATACATTCTAAAGAAGTAATTAAAAAACAAAAGCAAATATAGAAGCATTTATAAATTGAAAAATGTAAAAGAAATAGCTGAAATTTACATTAAATAAAATTTGGAAAAGTAAGAAAGAAATTAAAGTATGACTATTTCGAGAAATATTGTATTTTTATGTAGATGTCTATTATAATTCAAATCCTTTAATTTTCTATTTCCAAATTCGCTTTGAATGAATGTATATAATGCTGCTCGCTGAATTCTAAAGAAAATCAAAACAGATGTTTTTTAAAAGGCTGGCTATTGCCTGTTACTGCCCTGCAACGTGATTGGTTCATTTCTTTTTACTCTCCCTGTCCTCGGGATTCTTCTGACGCCAGTAAACTCCTGCGGAATGTAACGTATTTCACTAACGAAATCTCTGCGGACGACGGACAGCGGAACGGAACGTCCAGTGTGAAGGCACCTTAATAGGAATTGAAGGTCCAATGGGAGAAAGCTATGAAACTGTGATCTAAATTTTTGGTAAATATTGAGGGCGCCACTTGTCATTCCTCCCTACCTCGGCGCGGATATACTACTGTTTTCAATAGACTTTTGCTGGAGTACATTTAAATTTTTTTATTTTAAGCAATTTAATTTCTTTGTAAGTTCTTAAAACTGCATAATTCAGATGTTTCAAATAAATGCTTCGTTCCTAGTTGTAAAACAGGCTATGATAGCGATAAGAAAAAAAATAAAAAGGCCCTAGGAGAAAAATAAAGTCCGAGTTCGTGTTTTCTACACCTAAAGTAAGTTTTTTTTTTTTTTTTTTTTTTTTCTTTACAAAATTTCATCCATTCTCCTTCCTCCCAATTGTCTGTTTTAGCTACCTTCATTTCATAAGAATCGTCATTTTTTAAAAGCTTTCTTTCAAAGTAAAATTAGTATAAAATGGCTCTTAAAAAAACATTTTGGTTAGAATACTCTATTTAATAAAATTTGCTTTCAATCGAAATTTTTTCAGCTTGATATTATTTTTAAAAAAATAATTAAAACGAGACATTTCCCCATTGAATAACATTGCGGAAGCTGGAGAGAAGGAAGGATTGCACGCTAGCGCCATCTGTAAACATTAGAAAACAACATCACAAAATTTCAGCGTTACCTTCTTCTCCTGTCTTTTTACTCCGTGAGCACGCCTATACTCTAATGCTTACAAACCCCTTCTAGTGAATTGCCAGCGAAAGCTACTTATGCACAAGCGGATAACCACAGAACAACTTCTTGTGTTAAAACTTAGAAAGAATTTTAGCTTGAGTTTTTGTCTCTTGCGCATGTGTAAAAAGAAAGCTGAAAAGGGAAAAAAGTACCGGATGGGGAGAAATTAAATACATTTTCCCTCTAAGAATATTTATGTTTGTTTACAACTTTAACATTTTTTTGACTGTGATAATTTTCTGGATTAAAGGAATTGATTACCAATATAAATTTTATAATTTTATCGCATTAATTAAAATATTTTATTCGTTATTGTACGTTAAATGGCGAAGTCTTGAATGACGGAATTATTTTGTAATTAAAATATACGCTAAGGTGTCAAATGTTTCCAGGAAGTATGTATGAGACGTAATTCAAATGTAGGATACGGATGGTTTGTCTCTCTTCTATTTCGGAGATTTTCAGCCAGTTGGTGTTATATTAATAGCAAAAAGTTTTATTTATTTTCTTGCTTTAATGTAAACACTTGCAGGATTGCCTCGCAAGATTGTTTCAATGTACAGTCGGTAACAAAAGTGTCCGAACACTAGCAAAAATTCCTATGTAAAAAAAGTACACTTCATACGGTTTTGTTGAATAAATCCTTATCGAATCATGTCCTCACACTAACTAAGAACAGGATTCGACAAGGATTTATTTAACAAAACCGGATGATGTGTACTTTTTTTACATAGGAATTTTTGCTAGTGTTCGGACACTTTTGTTACCGACTGTATTGTGATTTCAAATCAGTAAGTTTACTTATCTCTATTTCTTAAAGATCAAGTATAAATTTATCTTTTTTTATTTAACCACGAATGTAACACATGATAAACGATTTAATGTAGCTATTATATTTTTCCCATACTTTGAATAATGTAATTGTAATACAGGAATCCAATTAAAGAATAAGTTGTAAATTTTAATTATTATTAATAATCTTTTTCAAATTTAATGTATATTAACCTATATTTTTCAGTTATGTAGGAGCAACTTTTATTTTTCATTCAGAATTATAATTTTTTTAATTATTCCATTACACATAATATGTATACATATAAATCGTTCTGTATTAATAAAATATTTTTATACTTAATTATAATACATTTACGTGTTCTGTTTTTCATGCTGAACAATACTTACTAATAATACTGTAATTTTTAAATAATCATGATTAGAATAAAGTACCATCATATTCTGATTATTTAAAGTAAGAACTGTTTTGATTTTGCTCCCCCCCCCCTTTTTTTTTTGACCAGAAAAAAGAACAATTTTTTTTTTTTTTTTCTGTTCATTCTCGAGGGCGATTTTTTTTTTTTTTTTTTTTTTTTTTTTTTTTTCATGCATTGATTTATATTTTTTAATTTGTTATTGTTTTAATAAATTGTTATAATTTAAATTTATTTCCATTACATTTGTTAGATTTAAAATTTCTATTTATTTTTGTTGAATTTATTTATTATTTTACTTACAAATCAAATTTGCAAGGAGAAAGTTTTATTTATTTCTGCAATGGATGCAGAAGTAAATTCGCTGCATAATTGTCCAGAATGTGGAAAGAATTTTTCAAAATCTTCCAATTTATATACACATCTACGAAATGTTCACGACATTGAAACCTTTTTCCCAACATCTCAAATAAATTGCTCTCTTTGTCTTTTAAAGTTTAAGACTAAAAAACAATATGAAGAACATTTGAGTGCGCAGTACACTATAGATTTGATTAAAAATGAACTAGAATTTGAATCATTCGATTCTTTTCTAACATGGAAGAAAGAAACTTGCATCCAATATTTTCTTAATTTATTTAAAACAATATTTGAAAAGATTTTTTAAGAAAAGATAAAGTATTAATAATTTTCAAAACTCAGTAACCAGAAGACACAAAATATATAACAGCTAAATATATACCGGGTGATTCAAAATAGATGTTACAGCAATTATATCGTAAACTAAGAAAGATAGAAACATACTTCCAATTACAAAATTAGAGCAAATTAAGAGTAGATTTCAGATATGGCATTTTTTTGTCAAAGGGGCTGTATACATATTAAATCCGAAATTTAATTTTTATACGGCCCCTCCTATCATGTGACTTATATTTAGAAAATTATTCTCCTCGCTCTAACAAGCAAAATAAAAAAAAAATCATCTCTCTAAGTCAAAATCTGGCTGAGTTATTGTAATTTGAAAATGATGACATACACCACTTTCTTTTCAATTTTGGCATCTATTTTTCGACGCCAACGGGCTAACTTTAGGGGGTTATCTATGAGTTGAGAAAAATTAAAAAAAGATCCTTTATTTTAAAATAGCAACTAAAATCGTTCAAACGCGTGAAATCAACAATTTTAAGAATTTCATGCAAATTTACATAATTTCGTATTGTTAAAAAATTTAATAGTTAAATTTCTGAGGGGGGTCACCTGCAAATTAAAACACGTTAAGAGAGGGAAAAAACTAAAAGACTAGCAAAACCGTGTGAAATTTTCGCGCTTTATTTTTTCCACTTTCCATCATGGTTGATAAATTTAATGACTTCGGCTCTTTAACAATTCCAGCAAGATTGAAAACTGTTAATGACTTCGATTTGTGTGTCTGTCCATCCGTCTTTCTGTGTGTCTGCACTCTAACTCCCGTGAATATTCATAGAATTTCCTGAAACTGATATATGTTATTTGAGGTCACTGTCGGATGTTCCTTATTGAAAATGGAGTGAATACATCTGCTAGCTTGTGCACAGGGACACCCGAAAGTATTCCAAAGCATTGTGTTCTATGAGAGGTATTTTTATAAACCATATTTTAATGCCTTTAATTTATGCATATATTAATAAAATTGAAATACGTTATTGTAGTTTTCTATCGGATATTTTCTATAGAAAATGGAGCAAACACCATCACTGGTTTGTATACAGGGACACCCGAAAGTATTCCAAAGCATTGCGTTCTATGTGAAGATATTTCTATAAACCAAAATTTAATTACTTTGCATAAATCTTAATGAAATTGAAATATGCTATTCATATGCACAAAAGAATGCTTTCTATACTGTACAGTACGACTAACATTAGATTTACAGGGCACGCAAAAATATTCAGTTACGTTAAGGGTTATTATTGGACATTTGCTGGAATTGTATTTTCGTTTACATTAAACATTTTCTAACAATTTTTAACTGTGAATAAGATTTCAATTTGCATTTTTTTTTTTTTTTTTTTTTTTTTTTTTGTCCGACTGTCCATCTGTCCGTTTGCCAGCCCCCAGCGTCTGTAAATATTTTCAGAAATTTTCAGAAATGATATATGTTATTCAGGTTTACTATATGATATTCCCTATTTAAAATGGCATTAATTAATTCTTTACAAATGGTTTATGTACAGGAACGCACAAAAGATGCCAATGTATTGCGTTTTGGGACAGATATTCTTATGAATTACATTTAAATAACTTTATACTGTAAAAATCATAAGGAAATTCATATTTATTATTAATATTCTAAAATAATGATTTGTATAGAATATGATTTGGTATAGATGTATGATTCTATGCCAGGGGGTTACCGCCCTTCTCAACCCTCGTTTAATTATAGTGCCTATGCTTATCAAAACAAAAATCAAGTCTGTTATCAATTTCTTTGAAACTTGCAAACCTTCAGCAACTTTTCAAGTGGCAACTAGATATGGAAAAAGTACTAAATTCGCATTTCCTGTACTTATTACTTTCTCATACCCATAAGGTAGAGAAAGTATTGTTTTTGGGCCAAATTTTCGAAAGTAAGTTTTTGTTATATTTAGACGTTTTGAGGTGTCCTGAATATGAAAATCGTGTTTTTAGCGGTTGGTCTGTGTGTGTGTCTGTCTGTTATCAGTTTATCTCAAGAACAAATAGCAGCAGACATTCTAAACTTGGTATTTTAAATATGTATCATATAGGGATGCTACACTAAGCTTTTCATTGAGATGAAGCAAATAGTTCGTGTACAGAGACACTCAAGAATATTCAAATACATTACGTCTATGGGGAAAATTGCAGGTAAGTAGAGTTTAACACCTATAGACTGCACTAAACCAAATGAAATGAATATATATATATATTATATGCATAAAAACATGCCTCATCTAGAATATGGCAGGGAAATCATTCACTGTTCATTTACAGGGCTACACAAAATAACTAGATTATAATGCGACAATAGTTGAAAATTGATGGAAGTGCGTTTTAGGTTGTGTCGTATATTATTACTATAGGTTTATATTTAGGTGCACTTTGTGGTTTGTACATATTCTTCAAAAGATATACAGGGTTGCAAATATTTAAGCTATAATATTTTTTATTATTGTTAGTGAAAGTGCTTTACTATAATATTTTACCATGTCCAGGAAAGCTGCTCAGGAATGGAAATGAATTCCTCATAGACATATGATAAATAATGTATGTTTTTAAGCTAAATAATCATCGCTTGTGTTTTGTGTATTTACTCGTTTTAAGGCTTCCTTATTACCAAAGTCATATTTTTTAATGTTTGATTATTGCCTGCGTCGAATAATTTCAGGAAACGAATAATTTCCGGAGATCCCCCTCATAAAGAACTAATTATCATTAAAACTCTTCCGAAGCCTAATTTGAATTATTTTAACGTAGGTTTTTATAACAGTACTCTTTATGTTACCTCTTAATTTCCAACCTGTATTTATGATATTAAATTTCAGGGTAATAGAAAGTCGTGTGAGTGGCACACCAGATTATTTGTTGTTAAATTATGCTGATAATTCATATATATACAGATCAACGAATAAAAATTTACCTTCCGTATTCAGGAGGCCTCAAAATGCCATATTATACAGAAAAAAATTCGCTCTCCAAAAGCTACTTTGTTTACAGTATGGGTATGAGAAATTAATTTTGCGTTCTGTGTCAGCAGTGTTCTTCGAAAAAAAAAATGCAGCAAACACTTACACCAATTACATTTAATAATAATAATAAAAAAAAAATTACCTTAATTTTGGGTAGCCCTGTATATTGTCTATAAACTATATACACATGACTTTGTGTACGTAAATTTAGTGTTATATGTAAAACAAGTAACACAAAATGAAATACACTTCCAGCAATTCCCAAGTATAGCTCCAATATATCGAAATACTCTGGGTAACCCTGCAAATGAATGATGAATGGTTGCTATACCAGAATCTACATAAAACATGCTTTTATGCGTATAAAAAATTTGTTCTTTTCATTTTGTTTAAGGCAGTCTGTACATGTCACACTGTACATATGAGAAATTTCGCTCACAGACGTAATGTATTTGAATTCTTTTGGATGACCCTGTAAACAAACAATTGTCTGATCATAACGAATACTTTAGTGTAGCACCACAATATGATACGGATTTAGAATGTCGAATTGGATTTTCTGCTACTATTTGTTCTTTAGATATTCTAATAACACACAGACACAGACACACACACACACACACACAGAGAGAGAGAGAGAGAGAGAGACCAACCACTAAAAACAGGATTTTTTAATTCAGAGGATCTGAAAACGTGCAAATATAACAAAAGCTAATTTTCGGAAATTTGACTCAAAAACAATTCTTTCTCTACACCGTGTATATGAGTAAGAGAATGTATGAAGAAAGAAAAATGAATTTGAAAATTCCCTTTCAGTACATAAATTATTCATAAATTTTATTTGTTAAATTATCAATGAGTATTCTCTTGTGTATTCACTAGGGAAAAGGAGACATAACAGGTTAAAATAGCCGTCTTTCCCTGAAAGATTTCTTTTTCTCCCCCCCCCCCCCGAAACGCTGATCAACGTGTGCCTTATTACAAAAGCAATAGTAATTCACTTTTGATACAACCCCTTAAGACTTGGCGAAAAATGCTAGAATTTTCAAATTGCAATAACTCAGCGAGATTTTGACTTAGAGAGATGATTTTTTTTTTTATTTTCATTGTTAGAGCGAGGAGAATATTTTTCTAAATATAAGTCATATGATGGGAGGGGCCGTATAAAAATTAAATTTCGTATTTAATATGTATACAGCCCCTTGTACAAAAGAATGCCATATCTGAAATCTACTCTTAATTTGCATCAATTTTGTAATTGGAAGTTTGTTTCTATCTTTCTTAGTTTACGAGATAATCGCTGTAACATCTATTTTGAATCACCCGGTATATATATATATTATAGGCATAGGCTAAAAATTGGAATTTCATAGCAAAATGTAGCATAACAAAAGTTTAAACAGAGTTAGATGTGTAAATGTCACAAAGAAACTGAAACTAATCATAAATACACTATGGCCATGTCATTGACAATCAATTGTAAAATCATTCAATCATTAAACTAACTGTTAAAGCCAATTGTTCAAATTTTCCTATTTCTAGTCAAAGTATATAACTTTTATCCCTCTTTCCCTTAAAATTTCCAACGTTTTCAGAAATGATATTTTAAAAATGTGAATAGTATATGTAAAATTTCTTTACAATGATCAATATTGATGTGTTTTACTGTGCGAAAATAAATAATTCTTGTGATGTATGTATATAAAATAAATAAATGATAATAAACGGCCAAAAAATAAAAATAAATAAATAAATAACAACTGAAGGCGGAAGTAAAATATGCACATAAGTACAAGGTTATGAAAACGACAAGTACTAAATAATCAATGCTATTTTTCATTGACAAAAGATTGCGATGAGTGTATAGATAACTGCAGTATATTCTCATTCATCAAAACAATTAACATTATAAACTGAAAAATGCTAAAAAAAAAAAAAAAAAAAATGGATATTTTTTTTTTTTTTTTTTTGTTTTTTGTTTTTTGTTAAATATTTAAATAAGATAGATAATTTAAAAAGTATTCATCTCCTTAAAAATCTATAAAACTGATTAACAGAATAAAAATAACTTATAAAACTGTCTATTTCTGATTATGTCTAAATATTAATTATTCCAAATCCATCAATACTTCATTTGCGTGTTTATTTACATGTAAAAATAAAAACACAACAAAATAGGGATTAACCACTTGTTTATTCCTTCACAGCTTTCCTTCCACGCATGCGCAAGACGCACTCGAATCATACTCAAAATTTTCCAAGTTTTAACACGAGAAGTCGTTCTGTGGTTATCCGCTTGTTACTTATGCTCCTTATTACCTTGAAGTAGGGTACCCATCCTCGGCGCATTTATCGCTATTTGTTGTGGGTGCTACCTCGCTGACTGATTGACAGAGAGACGAGACGATTCAAAAATCTCGCCAACAGGTCGCCAACAAATCAGATTGAAGTTTAGTTACAACCCTATACCCAGCATTCCTGGATTTTACAAACCGAAACCAAAACATATACGCTCCTTCTTCCTTTAATATTATTCTATCATGATGCTTTTGGTTGCTTACCGGTAAGTTACCAATTTAACCAAGATTATTGCCGGTTACTTGTTGGTAGTGGACCATATTCCCACTTTGGGTTCGAGGCTACAAGAATATCAGCTGGTTAGGAAAACAATCCTCAACTCTACCATAACAAAGCATTGTGGCTTGTAAATTTTTATCTTGCAATATTATTTATAAGAGTTACAGATTATATGAAATTGAAGTAAGAGTGATATAGTGATACCTTAGATTTGTTTTTAATCCAGTTTTAGTAATATACTTTAATATTAATCAACATATGTAATATTAAAAGTTGCCATGTGAACTGTGGCGATGTTAACAAATTTAAATGGATGTTCCATTTAATAAATTCCTTTATTAAAATGATTGAAATTCTAATTATTTAAGCTTTGATGTCTATATATATGCGTGTGTGTATAAAATGTTCTTATTAATCTTTTATTCATTATATATATATGTGTATATGTGTATACATAAAATGTTCTGCAATTTTACGATATGGAATAGTCTTAACTTTATCATTCGATTCAGTTGTTTACATTTCTTTTTTGTTCTTGTTTGAACATTATTATTAAGTTTCACTGCAGAAATATTTAGGAAAATTTTATGCGTAACAATAAAATGGCATCTTGAATCTAATTTGTTTACAAAATATCGTCCACGTGTTCGGCGATTTTACCTACGGAGACGTCACAGGAATATTGTCCATTTCGGTAATAAAAATGGCGGACAAAAAATCAATGATCCTGTTGACAACACCGTTCGCGCCCATCGCAAATTATCCATGCTCCGACGGCTCCAACTTGCTCCTTCTAACGCGCATATAGTATGCATTTGCAATCTCCATCCTGAATTCATCATATCATTGACGCTATCTGCAGCGATTAATTTAAATAAACATTTCTATAAGCTAAAACCTTTTTTTTTTTTTTTTTTTTTTTTAGTTTTTAATTTAAAGTTAATTTTTATAATGTTAATTTCTATTAATTTAAAAAAATCTGGAGTGACTCCACTCGACTTTCCGAACATTGAGTAATTAACAGTTTTGTAGATAAAGTAAAGAAAGAGTAGTTGTTAAACAAACAAAAGAGAGAAAACCATAATAGAGTGTTTGAGTATTTTTCTCCATCTATTACACGTTGTTTTATTTAACGCTACTGAACTTTGAGCCCATAGATCATAATGACAAAGAAATTTTCGTTGTGTCTCTGTAAAAACCTATAAATGTTAGATTCACCAAAATGCTTATAGTTAGTGCAACAGTGATTTATAATACTCATATAAATTTTCAGCTGAATTCAATAAGGCGTTTAGATGCTATCGTACTTTTAAAAATTTAGTCCCGTAGGCCATAATGATAAAGAATTTTTCTTTGTGTCCCTGTAAAAAAACTGTAAGTGCTAGATTCACCAAAATCTATACAGTTAGTTCAACTGTGATCTATAACATGTGTACAATGTTTTTGCTCGGATTAATAAGGCGTTTAGACACTATCACATTTTTAAAAATTTGGCCCCATAGGCATAATGATAAAGAATTTTTCTTTGTGTCCCTGTAAAAAAACTATAAGTGCTAGATTCTCCAAAATCTATACAGATTGAGTATTTGTGATCTATAACATGTGTATAAAATTTTTGCTCCATTGAATAAGGCGTTTAGATGCTATCGCACTTTTAAGATTTTGCTCCCATAGGCCATAATGATAAAGAATTTTTCTTTGTGTCCCTGTAAAAAAACTATAAGTGCTAGATTCACCAAAATCTATAGGGTTCGTACTATGGTGACTTAGAATATGCGTACCAACTTTCAGGTTAATCGAACGAAGCGTTTAGACGCTAGCGTGTTCACCCACAGACATACACACATACACACATACACACATACACACACACATACATACATCATCGTAAAAATAGTGAAAACGGACTCAGGGGACCTCAAAACGTATAGAAACATCAAAATCTCGAATTCGGATTTTTGACATGATTACAATACTTTCCTCACTATAGTGTTCGGAAAGTAAAAAAGGGGGAGGGGGTTAAGAAATGATTTAAGGAGATGTTTAAAAACTTTTTATTTAATATGAAAATATTTATGGGAAAATGTTTGCAGAAATTTTTATTTAATAATCTTATAAAACACATATTTTTATTTTTTAAACATTGTTTTCCTAGATATGTTTAATATTTTTTAAGATATTTTTTTAAAATAACAGAAACTGATAAGACATTAGGATGAGCTTGAGCTTATAACTTAAAATCAGGTTTTTGACATTTGTGTTTTTCTTTATATCATTTTACCACATGACATACTTAGTATGTAGTTTTAAAATTGATAAAACTAATTGATGAAATAAATTTAAATTTTACATGCACATTTTTTTAAATCCTTTTTATTAATATCGTTTGTTATTGTTACCAGTTTATTTTTACATAAAAAAGAAGTAGTTAATTCTAAACTTGCACTACATTAACTTCGTAAATTTTAAAGAAAATAAATTTAAATATTCAACTATGCATAAAGGCACAGAAAAATTAAGTATTACCATAATTTTAATATACTGATATTTAACCTTTTTAATCGTGAATTACAATTTTTTAAACAGATTTTGACAACTGCTAAAAGTTAATATTAGTAATGATTATAAGTTCATAGTTTAGAAACCTTTAAATTCGGTTGAGAATTGAATATTTTCTAAAAATTAATATTTTTTAGTACGCCAGGACTATATCTTTCAAACAGCGATTTTGCGTTGTCATACTTCCAATACGCCAGGATGCCTGTCAATATCCAATTTTACCATTTAATTTCTTAAACTATCTTAAAATATTTAAAAATTTTATTAATAAGCTCATCAACCGTGCAAATTCATTTTAAGATGTTTGGAGCATAAGATTTTTTTTTTTTTTAATACGAACTATGTGAAAAATGCCAGAAAGGGGAATTGAAATCAGGCCTTACGCTTAACGTGTGCATGCTCTTCCACTGAGCCACCCTTGCTGATAAACAGCTGGACATTTCTCACATATTAACGTTACGTCTGCGTTTGCAGATACAGACTTTTGCCAATGGTCATTAGGTGAGAAATGCCGAGCTTGTTATTAGGCAGGGTGGCTAATAATATATATTTTTCTTTTTTTTTTTTTTTTGCTTGTTTAGTTACAAGATTGCAATATATAAATTAGCCCTGTCGTACTAAATTGTCATATTCATGAGGCAAACTTGCACCCGCGTTGTACGAGACATTACTGTATACTTTTTAGAAAGTATGCTTTATTTTCTGTTAAAAATTTTAATGGTTATTAACAGGAAAAAAATATAAAAAAGGTAAATAAAAATAAATAATTAATTAAACGAAATTTCGTATATAACGCTTTTTTTTTATTATCTTCAGATTATGTAAAGGAAAGTAGGTGAATATGGAATACAATTTCTATTTGAGCTCATTCACTGCAATAAAATCAAAGAATTTTGAATCTTTGTGGATTAGACTATTGCAAACTTCTAAGTACTGTTAATGTGTTTTGGTGATTTTATGTTGCAAAAAATAGAGTTTACATGTAAAATGTTTAGTTAAGTGAACAGCCTACTTTTAAAATGGGAAAATGAAGACATTTTTGGTCAACTTTTAGAATAAAAAAAAAGAAAAAGAATGAAAGCATGTACAAACAAAATTATTTTTGTGTTAACTAATGTGACATTACTCTATTGGTTAAAAATATTATTTTGGTTTACTTTAAAACAGAAATTTTTTAAAATGTTATTTTATTGTTGATTATTAAGGTGCTTTTTCATTGCGCGCATGGCATTTCAAAAAGTATTTGAAATATGAAATTAAAATTTTTCTCAACCATACATTTTTGTTGCAATTAAAATTACACATTTATTTATATAGATAAATAATAATAATTAAAAAAAAAAAAATGTGTATTTAAATGTATATATATATCTGTGTATAAATATTGTTTGTGGTAGAATAATGGAAAGCAATTATTAAATTATTAATCTCTTTGCAAATATTTGGATTTAAAAAAAGTTTGTTTCTTTTAAATAAGAATAAGATAGATTTTAAATTGCTGCTTCTAAAATTGAAGGAGAAGGGAAAGAAATGAGATAGGGATCTCTTAGACTCACTGACTACCCAGTTGACATTATAGAACAAAAAAAAAAAGACGATAGTTTATAGCAGTCATAAAATTTGAATGGAGGATCCGAAGTAACACTCCATGTTAGGGGAACTATAAGCGACCCACACACTCTCTCTCTCCAGCCCTACTTTCTTTCGACGGGTATCTTAACCTTTAAAGGCCGGCTGGTCGGTATTTCAACCAAAGAGTAACACCTCGTAAAAGACGGCTTTGGATTATATATCGACCAAGCTGTCCTTTTCCCCTCAGATATTGTTTACCTGCTTTAGGGGCGGGTAGAACTGTCAGACTTGTTAAAAATGATCACCCTTCCGATGTTACTATTTTTGCTAATCTCAATTCCCTCTTTTTTCCCTAAACCTGAATGCAAAACACATACAAGCAGAACTCCTTTCTTTTGATAACAAAATTTTAGCGGAAATACTTTTAAAATATTTTGAAATGGAATTTCCTGAGTTCCTTTGGGTGAATGATAAATACATTTGCCGTTTGTTGCTTTCTTTATTATTGACAAAACTTTAGAATTCATACAAATTTCTGTCATACTTAGAGATTATATTTTGACATTTCTTGTTTTATTTTTAATTCACTACACGGGAATAAAAGGAAATCCATATTTTGTATAGTTAAATGCATTATAATTTACTAAAAATATTATATTCATTAATAATGTATTTATTTTTATTTATTTATTTTACAAGCGGACAAATCTATATCTTCTTGGCAACTTTAATATATATAATTATTCTATTTTACGGCTATCTTAAATTTAAATTGGAGTGGTTATCTAAATCTTTAGCTTACTAGCTTTATTTTTTAATACGAAATAAGAAATTACCTTTATGATTACGATCCCAGATTTATAGTCATTCTGAAAACAAATAAATGTTTTAAAAATTATTATTCACTGCCTCTACCTTCCGTTATTTTATCGGAAATTTATATTATTCGTGATCTATTTACATTGTTATAATATTGTTAACATTGTTTGTTTTGTTTTGTTTTGTTTTGCTCAATTAATTATTTTTTTCCCTTACTTTTTCTTATAACTTTATTTATTATTACTATTGTTTTATATTATTTAACCTTTCGTAAATTTAAACTCTGAGTTGCTATTTCTGGACTATGGTTTAAGATGTTCAGATCTATGTACTATTATTACAAGAGGTGAAATAATACCGTTCTTAAGAACCTTAAAAACCGATTTTTATGATGATAAGGATTATTATGATTATACTCTTTAAACAATGCATATGTAATCAAGCATATGTAATTTTTTTATGTTGGAAGGGGAAAAAAATGTATAATAAATAACTACATTATTGTTTTTAGAAGAAAAAAAGAAATCTTATAGAAAAAAAGAAAAAAGAAAATATATATATATTTTTTTTTAATTAATTGGTGTAATACTTTACCACTTACTATATATTATTATTTTATTTTATTTATATATTTATTTTTGCAATTACCACTGTTTTGATTATTTTTTAAATTTAAATATGTTTGCTAGAGAAAATGATCTTACACTTTCTTGTTCGAAAATTTTAATTTCAGATAACTAGATTAAAACATTTAACTTCTAAAACAATTTTTAAAGAAACATTTTAATATTTTATAGTAATAATAATAAATAAAGTAATTTTAATTTTATTTCACAATATTTAAAAGTTTACATCAAATGTTTATTTTATTTATTTGTTTGTTTATTTATTTAGATATAATTATAATTTTTTAGTTCCAATCCTACAACGGGTATGAGGAACATGGGTAATATGTAAAAAATTTTGCGCTTGTTAAAAATGCATCAATTGCGCTCGCGAGATAAATTACTGATAACGTTCATTGTCATCCCCCTCCCCCTTGTATACCGGAAGATAAGGAATGATAATTTCTAGAAAGGAAAAAATTCTTTGCTTATTCTGGTGGAATCTCCTGGGTAATGTCAATAGGCTCCAATAAATTCAAACAAGAGTAATTAAAAAAATATTTATATTATCTTATTTATTTAAAGAAATATTTATATTACACAAATAAAACTTGTCTAATAAATGAAAGCAAATAAATACACAAAAGAAAAGCAAGTCTTGCTCTTGCGTCCAAGGCAGTATCATGTATTTTTTGCCCCTGCTGAAGAACGGCGTCGTCCTTTCAAAACCGGTGGTGCTGGATTGAATTTTATGGTGTGTGAAGAAGCTTTAAAGTTTAAATATTGAATATACACTAGATTTTTATTTAGTTTTGTCATATGTATAATTTTTTCAAAATATTTTCCCATTTAAATGAAACACAAGTACTTCAAAAAGAAATCCAAAAACCTCATGCCATCAATAACTTATGATAGAATAAGCTGAACAATTTGTTCTGGTATGCAAAATATTTTTGAAAAACAAATTTATTCCTGAAAAACTTTTAAAAAATTAAAACAAATAAATAGTAATGATTACCAGAAAGCTTTATCGATAAATTATGCAAATTTGAATAGCCAAAGTCATTTAGAATTTGTTCTATGATTTAAGATTTTCTGAAAAACCCACACGTGCAATTGATGTGTTTATGCTTTTTTTTTTTTTTTTTTTTTTTTTTTGGGGGGGGGGGAGGGGATATGATTTCGGCGCAACTGATGCCTATGAGGATGAAGGCCCTAAGCGCAATTGAGTAGTACCTCCTATTCTTAACATCCAAAACTCAATAACATCCTAATTTTCGACTTGGGTTATTATAATTTCTGAGATATAAGGAATAATATAATAAAAAAATTCATTTTGTTTCCGTTTGTAAGGTAGTGAGTTTATTCTGTATAAACAGTATTTTAAGACAAATAAACATAAAGAGATCGGGCCACTTTTAAAATATGGATTATGATACTTGGTAGAAATTTGTTGATTTAAACATTTTATTTTAAAATATCTTAGTACGTAATTCGAAATCATATGAGAGAATAGGGAAAATTTTTGCATTAATATGTATTATGAGGATTATTTTTATTGTAAAAATGCCGAGTAAATTTTAAAGTAATAGTTATTATACTGGCTTGAACCTTATTGACTATCAACATTCTATTTTGAAAACCTCGCATGTTACGCGAAATTAAAAATTTTCTTCACATGAGTATTTAAGATTTTCTCAACATATGGCAAAATTTAGTACGAAAGTGCATTATTATGATTATTTTATAGTATAGCACCGGTTTTTCTAAATTTCAGGGGTTAATAGATCTGTCGTTGCTTCTGAATGTCAATACTTCCGCCTTTCCTTTACAGTCAGGTTTTTCCCAATTCTAATTATTTTTCATTTTATTTATTTATTTATTTTAAATAAAATTTTCTATCAGACGTAAAGACTGTTCTTCTTCGTATTATTTATTTATTTATTTATTTATTTTTAAAGGCACTTTGCTGTGTTCTTTATGCAATAAGTCAAATAAAAGATTGTTAACACACACACACACACACACAAAAAAAAAAAAAAAAAAAAAAAGTGGTATGATTGGAAAATATTTCACAGTAACACTATTTATAATTTGTGTCCCAATATATTAGACATGATTGTAATAATATCATCAATTAAAATTGCAAACACTTGCAAATATTTTTTTTAAGTCAAAATAATTAAGCGCTACCCTTCATCAATTATCAGTTGATAATAGTAGGTACGAGCGCATCATGAAAGCTGCAATTCAGTAGTGTACACTTTAACATTCTTAAAATTCTGATCTCGGTGCTGAGCAAGGGCAAAGCTTTTACAAATTCTAATCTTGTACTATTGACATATATTATTATTTCTCACCTTATTTTTTACAGAGAGGAATTTGAACACCCAAATTTTCCTAGAATATGTTTCGGAAAATATATCAATAGATATCAGCAATTAATGAAGCTTAAAATTACTATAGAAAAATAGTGGTATCCAATTTTTTCCCTTTGCGAGAATTTTGTATCACACATATGTTTATTTATACATAGAAACTAGATTTTTTTTTTTTTTCTACGTAGAAGCTTTTATAACAAATTCCTTTTTTGCACGTAAACATACTTTTAGAATTTATACGCTTTGATTATTATTCTTTTATCTATCTATCTATTTATCTATATATATCTATCTATCTATATATATATAATAATAAGAAAAAGTCAGCATTTTGACTATATAAAAAATCAACATTTAAATAACATTTTATAAAATTTTCATTGAAAATTTTGGTATATTCAGCGGGTAGGTCTTGGTTTTCGAATACATTTAGAAAAGCGATCGAGACTATTTCTCAAAAACTAATGTAACGATCTTATTGAATTATTAAACACTTCTTCCAAGTAGAATTGAGTCATTTAAATGCTGCTTTTTCATATGCTCAAAATATTGAATAACATTTTTTATTTCTTATATATGCTCTTCATTCACTTTATTTTATTTTACTTCATTAGCCTTTGAAACACATGAAAGGTCATAAATGAGTCATTAATACAAGATGTTTAACACATAAAGCAGGTGTAATTATCATGTTGGCAAGTTTAATATTTTAACAAGTTAATATATTTTTTTCTTTTTTTTAGTCATGGAATTTTACAAATATTTTTTAAGTACAATATTTTTTTTTTTTTTTTTGTGAATTTTCCACTTTTAATGAAACTTATATAAAATATTTTTTAAATGTTGTTTTATATGCTCAAAATTTTGAGAAAAGAAAAAAAATATATTTCTTTCTTTCTTTTAAGCCTTTGAAAACCATGTAACCTCTTAATATAATAAAATGTATAAATAAATAATAATTAGTACTTGAAATAACAGGAATAATTATTTAGTCATGCGCAACATTGTTCAGTTTTTATTTTGTACTATTTTTATTAAAAGCTTCAACACTTCCTTTTAAAAGCATTTATTATATTTAAAGTAATAAATCTCAGAAAAATTCTTCCAAATACAGTTTACATAGAATTTTAATAAATCTTTCGTTTTCATTTCTCCTTCTTTTACTTTTTTTTTTTTTTTTTTATTACATAATTTTAAGCACATTTACAATTTAAGATCAGGACTATCGATTAATATTATTTCGCTAGTAATTCCATATATTTCAAATTAAACATGAAAAATTATATTGTCAACTGAATAAAATCCCTTTTTAAATAAACATTCATAAACACAATAAAAAAAGATTCGTTCAGAAATCAACAAGTTTTTTCCCTACAAGAGAGTGCAATGGAGATTTCAGTGTGAAGGTTTTCCCTTTAAAGGGAAATCGTTTAGTAGAAGATATCACTTTGCTATATGGGTCGGACGGGACTTCCTACAGCCATTGATAACACCGAGACGCTTGAAGATAAAACACGCCGACAGGGGGGGACATCTGTCGTCTTACTGCCGTCTTTATGAACACTATCTGGTCAGAATCTGCCGTCGTGAAAAGGTAGAAGTGCAAGAAACGTTTCGGGAGCAAAGTATCAGCTGCGGCGACAGTGATGAAATTCCCCGGTGGTCCTGCTGCATGCCGCATCAACTGCCCTTAAATTTTTAATCTCAAAATATGAAAGATGTGAGCGACCAGAAGATCTGGCAAAACATCTATGATTCTTCTCTGGAAAGAATTTATCGTATGGAGCCTCCAAGTGTTCTCCCTATTCCTAGATCCCGAAGTGCCCTAGAATTTTGAAATCTAAGTCCTCTATGGTTTGCTTGAGAGTTATTATAAAGAGGAAAGATGGAGAAATCTTACACTACCGTTTACGATTGCATAACATCTATAATTCGTCTCTGAGTGAGTCAAAATTTTATAGTCTAAAAAAAAAGTAAATATTTAATTTTGTAACTACCCCCTTTTTCTCTATCCTTCAATTATGTCTGAGTGCTACCTAAAGCGGTTTTGAATGAAATTAAACTTGAACTAAATAAAATATTAGTTTTGTATAAGAGACAAAAAGATTTAATAAAATACATAATTAACGAAATTCTTTATCTATCTATTAATTAAAGGAATAATTTATTTTGGAAAGCTTATTTTTATTTTAAATTATTTCCTTAATAAATATATAAATTTTATGACCCATTAAAAATATTTAAAGAACTTGGGTTTAATTTTTAAGTATAGAACGCAGTGTACGATACAGTTTGGAGAATGTCTTAAATTAACAATTTCTCTCCAACAATTTTGACATAATGAATAAAATGAACTAAAAATAAGAAATTCTGTTGAACAAAAAATATATACATATGATTGTGGGAATACAAAAAAAATATTGGTAATTTCATATTTTGAATTTAATTATTAATTAAACTTCATATTTTTAAAATAATTAAAACCTTCTCGTTCAGATTCTTATTCAGATTGATTTCTTTAATTTAATGTAAAAATTATAAGATCAAAGGAAACTGTAATTGAGGTATCCTGCTATCTATGAGAAAGCACCCTTGAAAATAAACTGCAATAAAATAATATTTTAAAACTTTTCTATTTTAAAGTAAACCAAAATAATCAGTAGAGGTTTTTTTTTTTTTTTTTTTTATCAGTAGAGTAGTGTCATACTAGTTAACACAAACAACAAGAAAAAGATAACTGTTTGTATATGCATACATTCTTAAAAAAAAAAAAAAAAAAAAAAAAAAATATGAAAGTTGATAGAAAATTTCTTTATTCTCCTATTTTTAAAAGCAGGCTGTCCCTTAAGGAAAAAAAAAGTTATTTTCGGGTAATATACACCAAATATTAATAAATTAGTAATATGTTATAGTTATGAAGGGAAATATGGAATATCCATAGGCTAGTATTTTTTCAGAAAATCGTGAATAATTATTATACAAACATTTTAATTTGAAATTATTATCGAAAAAAAATATTATAAAAAAAATTTCAGTATTCACGTTTTACAAAGATTCCAAATAATATGGAACAGTTTGCATTCTCTCTGCTATGCTACAGGCTATATTTTAATGTTTTCAATGTATTTTTTATTTAAATTATCTAATTGGTTGCATTGAAAACAAAATAAAATTTTCTTGACAATTAAACGTGAAAGTTTGGTATATATTAAAATATATATTTTTAAAATACATATTAAAAATAATTATATATATATCTATATATATATATATATATATATATATATATATATATATATATATATATATAAACATTTTTTTAATTATAATACAAAATGTTTCAGCTTTCTTAAAATAAACACATGAAAATGAGAAGTTGTACATAATTTACTAGTAGATGAAAAATAAATTGCTTTTAAATCATATTTTCTATAATAAATTTTATAAAAAATATTTTTTAAAAAATTATGATTTTTTTTTTTTTTTTTTTTTTTTTTTTACAAATTAAAAAATAAACAATTCAATTAAATAACCGGACGTAAATAAAATAAATAAAAAACATATTTTTTAAATAAAAATAAAAGTTAATAATTTTACAAATGATTATTAATTAAGTTTATTTATTAGTAAATATTTTTATAAAATTAATTAATTAATTAATAATTTCTTGATAATGCGTATTTAAAATGAATAAAATGTATATTTTTGAGCTTGTAAAGTTAATACATAAATATTTTTATAGAGCAATAAGAAATAATTTCGTTTCTATTGCCATATTACTACATTTATATATATTAATAATGCATAATAATCTGTTCTAATCTAAATTACTACATAGGAGAAGACTCTCTATTTCGATTACAGTCGTCAGCAAAATTTTCCGAACACTAGCAAAAATCCCTATATAAAGAAGTATTCCTTTTAATACTGTTTTGTTAAATATATCCTTGTTGAATTATGTTCTTGGGATGACTAAGAACATAATTCGACGAGGTTTTGTTTAACGAAACAGGATTAACTGTACCTTTTCTATATAGGAATTTTTGCTAGTGATCGGATACTTTTCATGCCGACTGTATTTATTGCCTGGAGAAACCGACCAGGACAGAGACCTAATGTCCAATCCGTAACTTCACGTGGTGCAGCTGCTAGCAAAGCCTAGCATTACGAACCAACACGGATGGACTCGCACCAAGACGCATTGGCTAACGTAGGGTGACTTGGTCAATTCCTCCTTTATATTTCAAAACGCCTGTTTGATATGTTCAAGTGCCCTCAGTCCCCGGTGGCCGTAATGTCCTTGCTCTGGGCAGCAAGCAAGAAAGCGAGAAGACAGAGGGTGCGAGAAATCACCGAGTTAGCTGCCAAGAAATGAATATATGTACTTTAAACTGCAGGTCCTTGAGCTCAGAAGATAGGCTCCTTGAGCTTGAAGAAGAATTACGACATATTACATGGGCTATTGTAGGTCTCAGTGAAGTTAGAAAAAAAGGTGAAGATTTTCTATATTTGAAGAATAAAAATATGCTTTATTATCAAGGAACTGATAATGGAAGATGCAGCAGAGTAGGATTTTTGGTCAACAAGAACTTAAAAAACAAAGTAATAAAAGCTACAAGCTTTACTAATAGAGTTGCAACATTCACCATCAAGCTCTCTAAGCGTTATAATGCTGACATAATTCAAGTTTATGCTCCAACCAGCACATGTGTAGACCAAGTCATTGAGAAATTCTATGAGGATGTTACAAAGTCCCTTAGCAAAACCAGAACAAACAATCTTAGAATCATTATGGGATATTTCAATGCTCGAGTTGGTACCACACATTCAAATGAACGTGTAGTTGTTAAATTTGGAAAGGGAACTAGAGATGAAAGAGAACACAGACTGATTGAATTTGCAGAATGGGAAAAAAATTATGTCATGAATTCATTTTTAAAAAAGAATCCAAAGAAGAACTGGAGATGGAGGAGACCCAATGGAGGAACAAGTGAAAAAGTCTACATTCTAAATAACAAGAAATACACTTTTATTGATTGTGCCGTGATAAATAGATTTAACTCTGGTAGTGATCATAAGTTGATATGTTGAAAGGTAAAGTTCCAGGTTGCATTGGAAAAACAGAAACTGGTGAAACTTCTAAACAAAAGATTACAATCCAGCTTCTAAAAGCTAAAAATCAAGAGTTCCAGCTTGAACTAAGGAACAGATTTCAGTTGTTTGAGAATACTGAAGACATCATTGAGTTCACTGAGAACTTTGTGAATGTTGTTCTGGAATCAGCAAAAACTTTTGCTGATTCAGAAGAAAATAAACCTGTTAAAAAAAATCTCAGAAGAGACATGGCAGCTTATGGAAAAGAGAAGAAAAATGAAATATAACAAGGAAAATATTACTGCAAAAGTTGAATTTCCAGAACTATGTAAAACTCTGACGAAAAATATTGTAGAAGACACCAGGAAATTCAGTTGTAATATGATCCAGCAAGCCAGTGGATAACATAAAGGTTGGAAGACTACAAAAAGAAATCTAATGCTTGGTAGGAAGAGAATTCTATCTTTGAAGAAAAAAAGTGAAAATATCACGCGGAATCAAGAGCAAATTCTAAAAGAGGCAACAAATTTTTATTCAGAATTGTACAGTTCACCAGAACAACTCTGTGTGCTCACCTACCTCATCAAATACAAACGATGCTATACCAGCAGTATTGAAGGAAGAAATAGCTATGGCAATAAAAGTAATGAAAGATGGTAAAACTTTAGGAGAAGACAAAATCACTGTGAATATTTTAAAAGAAGCAGGGAACGAAGCCATTGAAATTCTTACTAAACTGTTCAACAAATGTATATCATTATGTGATGTTCCAAAGGACTGGTAAAACTTTATTACTCTTTAATATATATATATATATATATATATATATATATATATATATATATATATTAGAAACTATCGTCCAATCAGTCTGCTCTCAATTTTGTATATAATTCATATGAAAGTTCTGTCAAACCGTTTACAGAAACAATTAGATGCAGCGCAACCTAAAGAACAATCAGCATTTCGATGTGGTTTTAGTACTATCGTCCGAATTCATATAATTAGAGAGATTATCGAAAGAAGTAATGAATACGAACTGACTCTGTGTGCGGCTTTTGTGGACTACGAAAAATCTCCGTATCATCACTAGCAGCACTAGTAAGGAATACTAATATTAATTCAGGATATATTCACGTTATTGAAAACATTTATAAAAAAGCAACGGCCAAATTAAAACGCCACAAAACGAGTAATGAATTCAAAATTAGAAAGGATATAAGGCAAGAAGACACAATTTCATCCAAACTCTTCAATGCAGGGCTTCAAGAAGTTTAAAAAAAATTATGTCAAATTTCTTTGTTTCCCTACTGAAGATCACTGTTGATATGGATGAATTGGAAACGGTATGCAGTTATCCTTATGTGGTACAAGTCCTTACAATGAACGGAAACATCGCGGAAGAAATTAACAATCGAGTTAAACTCACATGGAGTGAATTCGGAACACTGTAAAAAAATAACTATTACCAGCTGCAATCTGTGATTTATTTTATCCAATCACAGAGCATTTCTTGCAAGGAATGCTCTGTGATAGGATAAAATAAATCACAGATTGCAGCTGGTAATAGGTTTTTTTTTACAGTGAAGAAATAGCGCTGTATTCAAAAGTGACCTCCCAATTTCTCTGAAAAGAAAAGTTTTTGATCAGTGCATTTTGTCTGTTTTAATTTATGCTTCGGAAACTTGGACATTAGCATGTAAAGCTATACAAAAACCTCAAACAACCATAGAGAGGCATGGAGAGATGCATGTTAGGATTCTACCGAAAACACAGAAAGCGAAACACTTGGATTACGAAGCAAACCAAAATTACTGACGTTACTTCTAGAGTCAAGAATTTAAAATGGAGCTGGTCTGTAGGTGTGTATATATACATTAGAATCTCGTACAACGCGCTCCCAGAAAACGCGATTTCGTATAACGCGACGAAAAATCTGCGACTATTACTCATACAACGCTAAAATAAAGGAAGCACGTGACGACATCTTTCCTACTTTCAACCTGTTCAAGGAAGAATTGCTCCTTTACCATGCCAATGCCCGTCGTTTTTGGTCTCATTGCGGAATGAAATCGTCTGCTCAATGTATGTCTCCTATAACGCGATTTTCTATTACGCGGAACGTATCCCCCGCGTTATACGAAAGTCTACTGTACATACATACATAAAAGATTAAATACTTGTTAAAATACTCAATACTATAAAAATCGCAGAAGAAGAATTTGCATTGTTTTCATAACCACATCGCTTATTTATTTTTATTTTTTCCAGTTTTCTCAAAGGAAAACAATGAAAAATCTTCATTGTTTATTTAAGAGTTAAAAGGTTATAGTTTTTTATTGTGTAATTGTTCACGAAAAAAGATTTAAATTGGAACAAAAATAAAATATTCTAATTATACATAGCATTCTTTTTAAAATAACTTCATGCGATTGAATAAAATAAAAATTACAATACGAAAATAATGCTGGAAGGAATTTTGGCAGCAGAAACCACTATATATTTTTTTCACATTAATTAAATATAAATTTTAAAAATATGATGATCTGTATTAAATATTTGTGATTTTATTTCCTTTTTATTTCATTAATTACGTACAAATCTTGAGTTTTTTCTTTCTCTTTAGATACTTGAATTTGGATCTCCGTAAATCTCAAGGTTGAATTAATGATGAAGTGAGTGAAATTTATTTTTATATTGTTTGATCTTCTGATACTCATAAGTATTTTAAAGAAATTCTTTTAGATATATTAAATTAAAATTATATGCCCTGAAACTCCTTTCGAAATCTTCTATGGTTGAAAAGAAAGGCGGAGATTATAAGTTTATAAACTACTTTATGAAAAGAAAAGGAAAGAAGTAAGTATTCAATTAATAAACTTGCTGGCACACATTAAAAATTCACTTTGTATAAATTGCTACTTGAATGTAAATTGTATAATATTTTTCTGTACTGATAAAAATGTTTATATACTTGAGATACCAATTAAATAAAAATATAAAGAAATATTAAAAGATTTCGTCATTAGTTTTTGCGGCATCTTGTATGTTTCATTATTAAAAAATATACAATTTTTAATATAAAATAATCAGAAATTAGAATTGGTTTACACTCATAAGTGTATGTCTATATATATATATATATATATATATATATATGTTAAACATATAATTAAGTGAAAAAAAGACAATATCTTACATATTTAAAAACAAAACTTCTTTTTAAGACCGAAATGAGAGCATTAAAGCATGTGCTAAAACATTTGAGCCAATCCAAAGCAATTCAGTTTTTCACATCAGATGTTGGATAATACAAACTATCGACGAGCCAAAAAAAAAAAGAAAAAAAAAACTACAAAATTTAAAGTAGAGGTTGAGTAAACCCTAACAGCACAAAATGTTCCAGAAACGTAACAATCATATAACATTGAAACATTATAAATATTTCAGAAACGTTTAAAAACGTTCAGATTGCTTTCCAATTAATTTCAGAAACGTAGAAATGTCCACGATCGTAACAAAAAATCAGATAAGTAACAGAAACGTTACAATCACTTAACAGATAAAAAATCAAAAAGGGCGAATGTTTCAGAAAGGTATCAGAGAGCATAATTAATTGTGTTACGTTTTTGAAAGATTGTAAGCTTTTTGCAACATAACTGAAACATTCTGTGCTGTATGGGAATTGAACACCGAATTGAGCTACGCAGTAGACAGTTGAGGACGTTCTGTGATTTATGGGATTTATTTACAGTCGGTAACAAAAGTGTCCAAACACTAGCATAAATTCCTATATTAAAAAAAAAGTACACTTAATTCTGTTTTGTTAAATAAATCCTTATCGAATCATATTCTTAGACTGATTAAGAACAGGATTCGACAAGGATTTATTTAGCAAAACTGTATTAAGCGTACTTTTTTTATATAGGAATTTTTGCTAGTGTTCGGACACTTTTGTTTCCGACTGTACTGTGTGTGATATGGAAATATGTCATGAGAGTTTTGATCCTCCGCAGAGGGGGTAGAGAAAAAAAAAGAGAAAGTTTGAAGTTGAGTGAGATTAATGTCACTCTATAGCTACGGAATGTTGAATCGTCGACGATCTGTGACAGGGCACTGTCCTCTGAAGGAGAGAGGTGATAGAAAGGGCAGTGGATAGGGCCGTATAGAGAAGAGGGGACAACCGGTGTCGACCACAACCCTCGAAATTTTCAGAGAAATTATACGTTATGATTTAATCGATGATGATTTTTATGACATCGTGAACGTCGATTTGGGCATGCTCCACTCAAGTAGTTAGAAACAATACATTAAAATAGATATTCAATCATCTTATTGGCTAATTCACTTATTTTGAGGAACAACATAGGTGTGTCGAGATTTCAACAGTCAATCAGAAGAATGAGCTTTTCATGAAACAAGCTGTTTCTAACCACCCGTATGAAGCATACCCAAAAGGTCATTCAAGATACGCTACTGCCGTATACAGAAGAGGGAATGACCGGTATCGACCCCAACCCTCGAAATATTCAGAGAAATTTTCTGTTATGATTTAATGAGCAGAAAACAAAAGGTAAAAAATAAATTTTTTCTCCACGATATCTTTGGTTGTTTTTGCTGTTGTTATTTGTTTGCTCATGAAACATTACTTATTAGCAATTTATGGCTTTGTAAAAATTAAATCGTCGACACTAAACATTGAATCATCAGATAAAGGATCTTTATATAAATTACCTGCTACAATTTTTCAAAACTTAGAAAAAATGATTTCAAGATAAAAACTGTCCTCGAAATTCAAGAACATATTGTCATTTTTCCTTTAGGTGTGGTCAGAAGATATACCATCACAATTTTGATCCTTTGCGGAGGAATCGAAAAAAGTAGGAAAAGTATTTGATTTTTTTTTTTTTTTTACATTTTACAAATTGTGGTATCTAAAATGCTTTGACATTTCCTTATTGAAATCAGTGATAGTAACTCGGTTCTTACCGACCACTAGTGGACGTTCCAACTTTAACCCGAAAGTAGTCGCTATAGACAGCGTCACCTATTACAGAATGCGCCCTTTTTATTTAACTGCCACCAATAATTTTAAGGAGTGATGTGATCGACGTTTCTTCGATTTTAATCGCGTTTTATGTATATCAAATGTCACTTCTAAAATTTTTTGTTGGCTATTGAATAAAAAAATCTGGAAACACTGAAGGATGGGGGGCAAATCGACCAACTAGCGACTACTAACGGGTTAATAATGGGTACTATTTGTTTTGTCTGATGTCAGAGTTGTCAACATTTTAATCCATTTTGGAGCATTTTAGCCCCGCCTTTCTTCCATACCACACTTTTTCTTAAAATAATATTTTTTTCTTGTTTTTCTTGTAGTTATATATTCGAGAAAATTATTCTATAAAAAAAATGGTGCGAATTTAGGCGGGGCTAAAATTTCCCAGAAATAAATTAAAATGTTGGCAACTATGCAATACAGAAACACTTTCGTTCTTTTAAATTTAATTTACTTAAAAAAAAATGAAATGGAAAAAGCTTTATTATTATATGCTTTAACTTTCGATAACGTAATGATATTTCCCTACTGTATAAATCACATTTTTTGTATAATCAGTGGGCGGTTAGAAAATTTTACTACTAACATACATACAAGAGTGGGCAGTAGGTGTAAAATGGTCGACTAGTCCTGATATATATATCATCTTCCGAACATTTTAACTATGCCCTTATCTTTTCGAAATATTATATTTAAGCTGTCAAAATGTACAAATTTCGAGATTTGATTTTTAACCTTATATTCCAGAAAATGATTGTATATATATATATAATCGCCTCAGATGCAATTTTCTTCAAAAATTTTTGAGAAGTGAAAAGACACTCTTCAAATTTCGAAGTCTGCAAATATTCATTCAAACAAAACCTAAACAATTGGCAAACTGTTGAAAAAAAAAGTATTGCTTGCAAACCGGAAAAGGTTGAAGTTGTGTGGATTTAAAATCGCACTAGAGCTACGCAGTAAGGCATTGACGCATCACTTCTTATAAAAATGCCTTCAACCTGAGCTTTACGTCACGAAAGATTGGTCAAATACATCAAAACCACACCATCTTATACAAATTAAATGAAGTGCTGATTACATGTTATCGGCCGATCTCCCATGACGTAAAGCTTAGTTCGAAGGTATTATTATAGGAGGTGTTGATTGAAGATGGTCTGGCATCCAAAACATGCCATTAAAATTTTTAATCTTTGTTATGTTGAATCACTTTAAACAACTTTTATAAAATAATAACGTCCAAAAATATTGCAGTTACAACCCGCGTATATATTTTGCATTCTAAGTAAATGAGAACCAAAAACGTAATAATTCTGTTAAATTTGTTTCCTTGCTTCAATTTTTCAAAACTTTGGGAAATTTTTCAGAATGAGCACTGTCCTGGAAGTTTCAGGAAATGTGGTCACCCTATACTTTTCGGTTGAGGATGACTCCTTGGCTTCGGTAACATCCAGAAGTATTTTTACGGAATGTGGAGTAGCATGGTGTGGAGTGGGTTTTAAAGTGGTTCTTGCACAATTACGGATCAGGGGAAACAATGCAAAGGCGATGAAATTTACATACACGAGTTACCATTAATGCACATGATACTCTTTAGCCGGCTTTCGTATTGAACGCGCTATTCTCCGATTATGAGCTCGAAACACAGCTAACTAGGACAATAACCGCACACTCAAGTAACTGCGACTTTAGACAGACGTGCCTACTAGGAAATAATTCTTTCAGAAATTCTTTCAAAAATAACTGTTTATTCGCGTTACGTCACATAATCCTCCACACGTGACCACTACATAAAAATTTAAACATTCTAATGTTTATATTTTTATTATATTGAGAAATCTTTGTGATGTATGGGAAAAGTACGTATCCTATGGGTGAAATTCACAGGAAAATGACGAATCAGATATCAGGAGGGAAACAATAGATGATTTAGTCTTAAACAAAAAAAGGGAATAATGCTTATTACGCATTAAATGTTTCAAATTTTTGCCTTTAAAAAGTGAGGCCGTAGTAGCCTGGTATGAAGAGCGCCTAACTCGTAACTAGAAGATCGTGGGTGTCGACCGAAGACCGTCGTATTCATTAATGGTGGCTTGTGCACGTAAATTCCGTTGTGGTAGCAATGTCCTCCACGTTTCTACCCCACATTATACATCTTAAGAGTAACCAGAGCGGAGGAGCTATAACCTTCATGGAGTATCTAAATTTTGATGTATGTCTCCGTATCACCCTTAGGAGTGAATCCCAGACTATCGCTAATTGCCCATTGTATAGCACCAGTGCGAAATAAAACCCACTTAGTTAACCCTTTGTATCGCACCGGGACTTCAAAGTCCCATCAAAAAAATTCCACAATATATAACCTAAATTTACTAAAGGATTTCATTGGAACTATAGTTTAAGCTTTAGTCCCTATAGTTTAAGCTTTCCCTATAGTTAAGCAATAGTTTATTTGAATTTAATACTTTCGTGACCGCTGACGTAGATTCATGTTATTTGAAAATCTATAACTCCACCAGTGGGCGTTTCTTTCGCAATTTGTATGCTATTTATTTTTTAAATTTATAACCAATATTCACATTTTTACAATGAAATATTATGTATACAAACTATTTTACTATGGATACAAATACTTTGATTAGAACGAATATAATTGTATATCCATTTCTATTATAAATGTGAATACAGAAAATTTTGTTCTGAAATATTGTAACATAGGAGAATAACGCCCACAGGCGGATTTTACTGTCAAAATTTCAAAATCCTGCGTTCGCGAAAGTGTTAATATGAGATGATTCTCATGCATAAAGATAAAATAAAAGAGTTTCAAACTATTTTTCCAAAAATAAAATAATTTGGTATACAAAGGGTTAATTAATCAACCCTAAAAAGCGAATGATAAACGAACACAAATATCTCTCGAAACTTTACTAAGTTTAGATTCCGGGTTCGAATCTCGATGCAGGCATGAATATGTATGGTGTCCTATGTGTTCAAGATATTGTGCATCGTTCTGTGTAATATATGATGTAATTTGGATCAATACAGACAAAAGTCATTGTAACCACAGGTCTCAATCTGTCAAATAATTGTGTAAATACCTTACAACATTTTTTGTGTTTATATTAGAAATTTCCTTTGAGAGCCACTGTCGACAACCACAAAGACTCGATACAAATGTAAACGAATTTTTATAGTTTTAAGAAAATTATTCACAATTAGGAATTATAAAGTATATCCAGTTAAATTAAACAAATATTATTACACATAAGTTAATACTGATAATGGTTTAATTTTCATGATCTTGATTTATTAATTTCACATATTATGGTATCAACTTCCAAAATATTAAATAAGTACATTTGAAAATAAGTTTTACGCGAAGTTAATTCTATAAAACATAAATTTTTATAATGAAAAAATGCAATGCAAGTTTTAAGTAAATTTTTTAGTATTACCTTTTTTTCTCGTATGATATTCCATTAATTTCATTTGCTGTAAATTTTTAAAACGAACAAACATCTTTAAAAAAAAAAAAAAAAAAAAAAAAAATGGGGATTCTATACTTGATATTCCAAAATTTTTGTAACTAATGGTTGTTTCAGAAAATTATATAAACAAGTCGTTGAATAAAAGGCGAACGCAGTGACACCACTCCCCTTTTACTTAACTCGCCTTAGCGGTCATTTAATAAAATTTATTGACAGGAGTCGTTAAATATACAAAATTTCCAAGGCTATATGTTATTTAATGGATCGTGGCAAATCCAAGTTCTTTATGCGTTCTTGTAAAAGAAAAGTATATGGTAAGCCCATAATAACAGGTATATATCTGTTTCTTATATACGTTTTAAACAGTTTAATGTCCTAAATCGAGTAGTAGATCATAAATCGCGATGTTTTAAAATTCTACTTTGTATCCTAAATAAGAAAAAAAAAACTGTAAGTCCAACGGTTTCTTGAGATAATAACTTATAAAATGCTTACAAATTTATACCTCAATAGAATACAGAGATCGTATACTAAACGCTAACACAATTCAAACAAATCGAGTCTTTAGTTTACAGTGACGCATATATTTATTTTTATTCATTCCTGAAACAGAACGATGAGTTCTATATTCATCATAACCTATAAAAACTGAACAGCAAATCTATCATCTTTTGTTTCAATCGGATAAGGCGTTTAGATGGTGGTGTACTTCTAAATATTTGAGTCCGGTGGTCATAACGAAAAAAAAAATCCGTCCTTAGTAAAAAATTATAAGTTCTAGGCTCAACAAAACATATACACATCATGTGATAATCACTTATCACAAACCTACCAACTTTTAGCTTAATTAAATAAAGCGCTTAGATGGTATCGTTTTTCAAATAATTTGAGATCATTGGTCATAATGATAAATAATATTTTTTGTATCCCCGAAAAAGAGTTATTAGTCCTACACTGATTAAAACCTATACAAGTCGTGTGATGGTGATCTATAAGATGCCTAGTAATTTTTATCTTAATCGGATAAAGCGTTTAGATGCTGTTTCATTTCAAAAAATTTAAGTCCATTGGCCATAATTACAAGGAATTGTTTTGTGTGTGTCCGTACAAAACAACTATTAGTCCGACACTCATGAAAATATTTACAGTTAGGGAGACATTGACCTGTAACTTATCTATCAATTATCAGATCATTCGAATAAAGCGTTTAAATGTTATATTATTCACTCACACACATACACACACATGCATATATCGCCGCAAAAATAGCAAAATGGATTCAGGAGACCTCCAAATGTAAAAAAAAAAAAAAAAAAAAAAAAAAACCACTGAAACCTTATAGTATATTTATTTGTTTTTCATTATTACAATACTTTCTTTTAATACCGTCAGCCCCCCCCCCCCAACCCCCTCTAAAAAAGTCCACTCCGCCCTCCTAAAATTTTACCACCACCTAATTTCGTCCCAAATCGTAGTATAAATATGCAGTTAGAGCCAATCGATTAGTAATAACGTCTAATTCAAAACGGCATAATTAGATTTTGCTTAAGGGATCATCTACGTATTAAAACTTGTATTAACTTCTTTTTCTTCTTCTTCTTCTTCTTCTTTTTTTTTTTTTTTAAATAGCACAACCTCTGTTTTTCATCTCGTGTTCAAATTCCTGAGATCAAGGCAAACCAGAAAATGGTTCTATTTATGTATTTGTAATTAATTCTTAATAGAGTTATAAGCAAAAATGTGTTAATGGACCGTCTATATATTTAGAAAAAATAAATTATGATCTCACATAGAAATTAAATTATTCCTTAAGATTTATAACGGGAAAAAATACAGAAATTTTGGATATGAAATAAAAGTAAAAATTGCCTTTGATATTGCGTTTACGTTCATATTCGTATAAGTAATTAAAGTAAAGATTTGCATAACGTGCTACCGCGAAACTCGGCAAAGATACTGCTACGGTGGTGTTGCTATAAAAAGTCACATGTAACACGTAAGGTAAATATATCATTTTCATAAAATCAAATCTTTGATTCCTCTTAAGACGTAAATCACTTGTATTTTTTCATCTCAAATATCGTTTATTTAGTTATTATTATTATTATTTTTTTAGTTTATTTTTAATAAAAATGAAATAGCTCATTAGATCACTGTATGCGTTAAAATTTAATTACCTTAAGGCGTACGAACCCTACCACATTCAAATGCAACTAGTATGGTGTAGCCACCACATGACTTTCTTCTATATGATTTTGCACAAAATTTATTCAATACAAACTATTTATTAAATTATCAAATTATTTTCCAATTGTAAATGCAGACGATTTTTATCTGACAGAATTATATTATCACTAAAGCCGAAAGATGTCATTTTTTTCTGCAAATCAGAAGAAATAAGATTATTTTCCAAGTTTTTTTCGTTAAAAAAAAAAAAAGAAAAAAAAAAATCGATAACTTTATATTAAATTATCACAGAGCAATAGTTCAACCATTCGTTTCAAAAGTATTGACGAGATCTTTCGAAAGATACCCATATTGAAAATTTACTCCCCAAGGGGGGAAGCGATGCTCCCACATGCACAATTTTTTTCTAGTTAACTGCTACTATTATCAATAATTCATATTAATTTTACAATCACACGATTAAATATCTCTCATTATGTACATTTATATGAAATTTTGTCCTATATTGCCATGTTAAAAAAGAAAATTACAATAACAGCGCCACCTGTCGAGAAATTGTTCCACAAATCTAATCAGCACCAGTTTATGTCAGGGTCCAACTAAACACCAAGTTTGGTTAAATTTCGTTCATTGGTTCGTGAGATATAGGGTCCACAAAATTTGTGATATACACACAAACACACAGACAGACAGACATTTTCTAAAAACAGTCAAATTATGTTCAGGACATCCCAAAACGTGTAAATCCATCGATAACTGGCGTTCAAAAATTTTCATGAATTCAATGCTTTACATATACATGATTTTTACTTGGAATTTATATATATATCTATATTAACCAAGTAACATTTAAAAGAAAAATATTAATCACTCAGAAAATTATAAATTTTATAAATTCATATTTATTTATATTTTATATCGGTTGATTTTTATTTACTTTTCCGTATTTAAATCTGAATCAGTAGTGACTTTAGGCCTTGTTTAAAGAGAATTTCACATATTATATTTATCCATTAAATATATTATACATTTAAACATAATACAGTGTTGCAAATTAGTAAGATATTTTTGTTTTAAAATCTGCCACTACTACTTATAAACAATAATATTTGATTCATAAAATAGTGGAATAAATTACTAACTAATAAAATATAAAATTAATGTAATATATTGAGTAAAATAATACATACAAGATCGGAGCGCGTTTCATAAATCTAAAACTTAAAATGTATGTTTACAACACTAAGAATAACTAGTTGATATTTAATAATAAACAATTTGTTGTGTATGTAAGTTGATTCTTAGAATCATTTTATTTTATGTTATTTAAATTTCATTTTCTTAAATTTAGTTTTTATATAAATCAATGTTTTTTTTATCAAAAACGTTTGTAAAGGAAATAAGAACTTCTGAATACAAACATGTGATGCCTAACAATACATAATATTACTCTCCTTTAAAACTCCAGCTGATTCATTTAAAAGGTTTTTGACATTTTTAAATAAAACCAAGTGTTAGTAATTCAAAACATTTACAGATTTTTAAACATATTGTTTAAAATAAAATAGGATAACCTTTTCCTTCTTTTCTTTTTTTAAGTAAATTGAAATTTTTTATTTTCTGAAAAGAAAGATGCTTTTTAAAAAGGATTTTTGGATGCACTTTATACTTACTTTTATTTTCTTTAAAAAAGTTTCAGATACGTTTAGTTTCTACAAAAAATATAACAAGGAAGATCAAATTGCAAACACGGAAGAGAAGAACCAGGGATACATGAAAAATATCGCTAAGATGAGAAATATTTTGTAACTTTTAATCTCAGACTTTCGTTTCCATGGTGATGGTATTTGGATACCTTGTTCTGCTCCTATTGGTTCGAGAGGGATGGCGTCACAGTTACGAAATGATCAGTCCCGCCCAATGTATAACATGGAAGTGAGAGAGCTGTGAATATCAACAAATAACTTCAGTGGAAGCAAAGTCTTGTTAGGAAGAAGTGTATCTTTGTGGCATCTCGGAGACTAAAGTGATGCGGCGGTGTGTTTATCAATTGATGATATTGATTTTTTATCGGATGATATATTGAAATCGATTAATTGGTTGGACGAAACTGATGATTGGACAAAAAGAAAAAAAAATCAAGAACATCTCTTTATGTAAAATTTGAAACAGGTAAGATATATTTCATTTAGATTTACATTAAACTTTTTAAAATAAGCGTTTCTATAAAAGTTTTAAATTTGAAAATAAAATGTTTTCAATTAAAATAGTCGACATTTAAAAGTTTTTTACCAATATGAAAATAAGTAAATAAATAAAGTGAAGCGCATTTTTTTTTTTTATGTGGCCGAATTGCCTTAGTAAAAAGCACTATTCAACAGGTTATTTTATTGTCTGTAATTTTTCGTAAATGATATTAGTGTCAATCAAAAGAAGTTTTTTTTTTTTTTTTTTTTTTTTTTTTTTTTTTTCTACTAATATTTTTATGCAATAATTCCCAACCTATTTATCACGCACGCAGTATTGTAAAAATACGATAAAGATTTCAGTATGAAAATAGTGGTAGCGAAAAAGGTGGAAATTTCTCGTTCTTGGTTTCAGTATAGAAACAGTAAAGAAATTAAAATATACAAAAGCAAGAAATTGTTATCTTGAATTTAATGATATAAAATTATACTTATATAAGAAAAATTTCAGTTCTTTATAATCTGTATGATTAAAGGCATAGAAATTTTTGAGCATTTGATGTTGATTTATTTTTTGAAATGTTTTATCCACATTTTTTTTATAATGTTATTTCTCTTTTATTATTTCTCCTATTTTATCAGTTAACAGCGGAGGTGATAGGTTACTCCCAATGAAATATAAGTTTCATACCACTATTCAGATTAGGAAACTTTGTCATATTAAATCGCAGATAATTACTATTTAAATATATATATATATATATATATATATATATTAAAAAATTCTGGTATTAAAGTTACGATTAATCCATATTAACTCGGTTCCTCTGTAGAAGTTTTTTAAAATGTCATTTTATTATGACAGCATTTTTTATGAATGAAATATGAATTGTTAAATCTAAAAATGTAAATTTCATTCAAGAAAGTAATTATTTTAGAACAATCTTATACGTCACAAAAATTTCACACACACACACACATATATATATATAATATATTTAAGTCGTTCAAAAATTGTTTATAAAAAAATACATTATAGTTCGCGCAATTTTTAAATTTAAATTAAATTAATGATTTTTTTTTTTTTTTTTTTTTTTTTTTTAATATATAAAGTTAAATTGCATCTTTGATACTAAGTCAATAGATGAAATAATTAAACATATTTTTTTTATTTTTTAAGAATACTAATGATTTATTAGTGTGTTAAATAACATTAAACTATTTATTGCATTTTTTTTTCAAAATTATATATATATATATGTATGTATATGTATAATCATCTTTAAAATCAGATAAATTTTATCTGTCTTAAAAAAATTCTAATTGGTTAATGATATTGCATGAAGTTCTCGGATGATTTCATTGTTTTGATTCATTTTTAATTCTAAAATAAAAAAAAAAGGTGATTTCATTGCATATGTGTGCGTATTTCTTATTCTATCACAGATTATTTGAATTTCTACTCTTATTTGAATTGCATTCATTAAAACATCATATATATATATATATATATATATATATTCGTGTAAACATTACAGATAATTTGCTACTCGAAAAAATTTATAGCTGTGAACAATATTTTTAACTCTTACATCATGTTTCTATACTTCACTTGAAGAATAAACTTCCAGTCGCGTAAAAATTTTTTACCCAATATCAAATTAGTTTGAAATGTAGCATATAAAAATATAATATTATAAATAAATTTAGTATAATACAATTTTAAAAGCAACACTCCATTAAAATTTTGTAATATAATATGTTTCCATTTTTCAATTTCTCAATTTAAATATTTTTTGTTGTACTTGTTTATGTTATTTCAAAATTAATTTGTCATTTTAAGGAAGAAATATAATCAAGTACACTGTAAATAAAATGTAAGTGATTGGGGATTTTTTCTAAAATTATCACCGACTAATCGCGTTTTTACAGCTGCCAAGTGTTACGATTTTTAAATATCATTATTTTTATAGAAATATTTGCTACAAAGTTTCTATAGCGACGGTTAAAAAAAAATTAATTAATTAAAAATTAATAAAGAAAATTATCTAAAAATTGTAACACTTAGAATCTATGTAGTTCTCAGAATATGCTTTTGTTTTAAATTTTACAGACAAAACACTTTTTTAACATTTTCAAAATAAAATAGACGCAAACAAAAACTAAATTTTAAATTTAGGTTTTAAAGTATTTTTATTTTGTTGCTGTATGGGATAGTAGAAAAAAAATCTAAAGAAAGCGCGGATTATCAGAATAGTGGTTGATTCACGTTGACTCTACCCATACTCTAATGTATATCAAATGAAACTCTGATTTTCAATAGAATTTTTCCGTATTTTAAATTTAGGTTTTAAAGTATTTTTATTTTGTTGCTGTATGGGATAGTAGCAAAAAAAAAAATCTAAAGAAAGCGCGGATTATCAGAATAGTGGTTGATTCACGTTGACTTCACGTACCGATACTCTAATGTATATTATATGAAACTCTAATTTTCAATAGAATTTTACCGTATTTTAAATTTAGGTTTTAAAGTATTTTTATTTTGTTACTGTATGGGATAGTTAAAAAAAAAATCTTAAGAAAATGCGGATTATCAGAATGACGGTTAATTCACGTTGAATTTATCAATACTCTCATTTACATTAAACGAAACTCTAATTTTCATTAGAATTTTTCTAGATTTTTTTTCTCCTAATATAATTCGGTATTAAACAATGGACATTAGTTTCTAAAATTTAAGTAAAAACCTGTTTTTCTCCATTTCTTCTTTTGCATATAAATCTCGCACCTGACAATTCTGATTTTTCGAACTGCTATTATAAAATAGATTTCTTTTGTTTTATTTAATTGCCAAATTTTAGACTTAAAAAAAAAAAAAAAATCAGTTTTTTTCGGGAGATATAGTCGCGTGTGAAAATATTTGTTTGAAGTATCGGCAGCTAGCTCATTATTAACCCCTTAACGCGCGCTGTCCTCGCTGCAAGGACGCAAAATTTAAGATCCAGCTGCAAAAATTCATCCCGAAATTTTTTAGCAAAAATTTAAGTTTATAACATAGCAGAAAAGGCCGTATTTTTAAACCTTAAAATTTAAATTTCTTTTAGTTTAATTTAGTTCATGAATTCCGGTGGCAGTATAATTTAAAGGATCCGAATTGTCTTGCGCCGTAAAGGGTTACAGAAAGTAATGTGTAATATGAATAATGTAAAAAATTTTAGAACAAAATTTTATGTATTCACATATATATATAATAATGGATATACATTATAATTATATTCCTTCTAATCAATGTATTTGTATCCAGGGCCTGATTAAGGGGGAAGCTCGCTCTTACCGGAATATTTTTAGAATTATTTTTTACTTCATGTCATAGAAATTCCACGCTTTGACGAGGAAATATTTTTTATAAAAAATGAACGGTATAAAACAATCCAATTTACTCACCGTTATTAGACACCAGAATTCTTTTAAAATAATTTTTAATGAAAATTTTCTGTTTATTATAGGAGGAAAATATTTGTCAAAAAATAACGGTGTAAGTATAAATAATGTGTGAAGAGTGAGCTTCCCCCTTAATCAGGCTCTGTTTGTATCCATAGTACATTTTATTACAAAAGTAGGGATATTGGATAGGGGAGCGTGGAGCTACTTGTCACAGGTTTAAGAAGTAACACGCAATTTACGAAATAGTTCGTAACATTTGTGATTAAATATTTGTATAAACATAATTCTTATGACGCGCTTTACAATGTAAGCAAAATCGATGCTCCACAAAAATGACTCATGAGAGGTTCAGTACACGTGCTTCATTTTAGCTAGTTAGTGGGAAAAAAAATATTTCGTAAATTTTGAGTAAAGGTATGTTAATTTATACTTTAACGAAATATTTATAGCTATTTATTTAGTCTGTGTGTTGAGTTATAAAATAAATGTTTAATTTTTTGTATAAATCGTTATATATTTTTATAAATAAACAAAATGTCTAAAATCGTATGATGGGGCAAGTTGAAACAAATTTCTGGGGCAAGTTGTAACACGTTAGAGGAGTGCCTTGTGGAGATGCCTACAGAGCTCGACGTCTCCGCCCATTTTCAGGAAACTTTCAGAAATGAAACATTTTTCGCTTCTTTGCCAATACTATATTTATACAGAAATATTTTCTGTGTTTTTATATTATAGTACCGTGATTATTTAAGCACGAATTAGAATCACGATTTAATCGCGAATTAGAGAATATTGCTTAAAAATAGTTGTAGAAAAAAAGCAGAAACTTCTCATCAATGAGAGTGTCCTTTAAAAAGGGCGGAGAATTCGAGCTCTGTGAAACTCTCTCTGTGGCATAAGAATGGGTATAATGCTTACTTTGCAAAATGTGTGCACACATTAAATGCATGAGAGGGAACAAAATATTTGCTTGAATTAATTTAAACTTTGACTAAGATTGACTTCTATGTTGATTTTATCTTTAATTTTCTCTTTATTTTACTATAATTCATTTTATATACTAATTCATTGTTACTATACCAAGAAAGCAAATTGTTAGTGCCGTCCCTTTTTCTACACCAGTCATTTCGTAGAGTGTTTTTCTTCTTAATTCATCGCAAATATATATGAAAAAAATTACTTTAAAAATTAAGTGGTGTAGAAAAAGGGGCGGTACTAACAATTTGCCGGATTAGGTTGGCATCTCTGTTATAATTAAATATCAGTTATTAATTGCCTTTTCTATTAAATTAATAAATGTTTGATAACAGAAAACATTTTGAAATATTGTCGTTTTTATTGTTAGGGTTCACCATGAATCCGTTACAATTTGCCCCGAATCCGCAAAAATTGTTACAACCTGTCACACGTTCCTCTACTTAATATAATTTTAAGTTATTGAATCTTCATTTTGTTTATATTTTTATTTATTTTCCAAACTTATACTAAATTTAATTTATATATATAAATTACAGTCATTTGCAAAAGTTTAAGACCACCCATAAAAAAATCAGATTTAATGAAATTCCGCCGAAATAACATACATATTTTACACATAAAAGAACAAACTAGACTGTACATAGTTATTTACTGTAATTAAAGTCAGTATTTTGTCGGACCTCCTTTGTTTCTAATAACTTGCGCAATCCTCTTAGGCATGCTATAAATAAGAGACTTGCAGTAAACTTTAGAAAAATCTGTGAACCAGACATGTTTTATTGCTTCAACAAATGCCGTAGCAGTGGATGGTTGCTTTTCGACGACCTTTTTTTTTTCTTTTCACAATACACTACAGAATCTCTATTGGATTTAAATATGGGCTGTTACCTGTCCAGACTTAGCCCTTTCATTTTCTGTGCCCTCAGGTATTTCTTGACAATCTTCGCCCTGTGACACGAAGCCCCATCATGCAGGAAAATTAAACATATATGAACACGCACGTAAAGCTTCAACTTCTCACGTAACAAATTAAGGTACCGCTTTCCGTTCAAAGTGGTTTAGGTGGCACAAAATACAAATTAGCAGTACCGGACACAGATATTGCACCCCATACCATTTGGCTTCGAGGATGTTTCACAGTTTAAACCGTATATCTCTCATCATATCTTTTCCCCTTGGGCGGCGAACACTTGTAGCACGTGCAAAAAAGTACTGCAAACTTCAGTCATCCGAAAACAGGACCTTACTCCACTGCTGTACTGTCCAACTCCGATATTGTCTGGCAAAAGTCAGTCGTTTCTTTTTCATACTTTGAATAAGTCGAGTTTTCCTTGCTGATTTATGGGATGATAAACCAAAATCTTGTGCCAAACGTCTTGAAATAGTACTCTAACTGTCGCAGCCAGAGAATGTCTAATCATATAGCAAGAGGTTCTTGGATCTCGTACGACCATCCTTCTTATCACTTGATCATTACGTGCACTCGTTTTTCTAAGGTGACCGCTTCTCTTAAGGTCCACAAATTTTCCCGACATAGCTTCATGCACAGCTGTCTTGCTCACATTTACCCTCGAACTTATTTGACGTTCAGAAAATCCAGTTCTTTGCATGGTCAATAATTCTGACCTTTTTGTAACAGTAAGTGAAGGTTTTTTACCCATTACAATAATTACACAACTGCACTGTCTACGACAAAATCCAATAAACAACTGGCGATCTTTATAGCAGTAGAATGCGTCTGATGCAGTCAGCACCAGGGCCTGATTAAGGGGGAAGCTCGCTCTTACCGGAATATTTTTAGAATTATTTTTTACTTCATGTCATAGAAATTCCACGCTTTGACGAGGAAATATTTTTTTATAAAAAATGAACGGTATAAAACAATCCAATTTACTCACCGTTATTAGACACCAGAATTCTTTTAAAATAATTTTTAATGAAAATTTTCTGTTTATTATAGGAGGAAAGTATTTGTTAAAAAATAACGGTGTAAGTATAAATAATGTGTGAAGAGTGAGCTTCCCCCTTAATCAGGCTCTGGTCAGCACGTGTTACGACGCAATAACCTGCGCAAATGATGCAATGTGTTAAAATAAAATCGGCTACTGGTCTTAAAATTTGACAAATGACTGTAAATTAATTTATATGTGCTATAATGTATTACTTTATATATATAAAATTATGTATATATATATTATGCTAAATTTAATTTATGTGTATTTATAAATTAAATATATAGTTTCATTATTCTTTATCTGCAGTGAAATTTTGCTTTTTTTAATCCATATGACTCCTATTCTGGTCTTGGCAGGCTGGGGGAGTGTTGCCGGAGTGAAACTAGTTTCACCCCACAGTTCTTGCCGCCTGCTTCCTTCCTTCCTTTCTTAAGTTTCTTAAATTATTTTTTCATAAATTTCGTTTCAGTTTAAGTTTTCTGTTAAGATTTTGATGAGTTAGTTTATTGTTTCGTTTGTTTTGCAGGTTGTTAATTAGTAAATTTGGTTTCTTTAAATATGTGTATTTCATCCCCTGATATATATATATATTTTTTACCTTTCTAAGCTTCTCCGACATTTAAAACAAAAAAGAAAAGTCATTTTTATTGGTGTTTGTGGTTTCAGTGATCTTATATCTGTTGCTTGGGTTTTACTACGCTTAATAAATCATTATTATAATACATATATATAACTTTTTTTTTTTTTTTTTGTGAATAACTGTTGCTTAAAATTTGAAAAGTATAGTTTGTTGTATGATTTAACTGCATCAGAAAAATCACGACCTTTCATCATTCTGAACTACTGTTATTGTAAATATGTTTACGCATAACTACGTATTTCTTACACATATAACGTTAAAATTAACCGTTTCAGGGACGGTAGTGTTTATTATATCCTACATAATTTTTAATTCCACCTGCAAAACCTGAACCTAATTCTTTTTTGCAAAGTTTTAATTTAGCAATATAGAAGGAAAACTTCTTATATTTACCTATTCGATATTTATGTCAACAGTTTATTAAAAATAAGCGAATTTTCCTTAGTTTAAGCAAGCCAATTTCTATCTTAGTTTTAAAAGTTTACGATGTTATAGCTTTGGTCAAATTATTACTCATGTTTATTAAAATGTTTTACTGTATAACATTATATCATACAAAAGGATTACAATAATCTGATTTTTAATATTTCCTAACCAGTTGAAAAAATTATTTTCTTTCCTGTCTTTTGTTAATTGTAATTTATTTTATTCGAACAACATTTTTTTTATTATACATTGATATTTGAATTTGTTAATAATTCCCCAAATTAAAAAAAAAAGTCAAAAAAGAAAAAATGTAACTGATCTTGCATATTTGTTACAAATTTAAAACAAAACAATTAGAAGTAGTCAGACGAAGACTCGGATTAAGAAAAAAGAAAAGAAAAGAGATTCATAATAATAAGCCAAATTAAATCTGGACAAACAGCACTGCCAGTCGGCTTACTGTAATATGGTGACATCGGGCAATTTTATTATTGACAATTCTAAATTATTATAACACTATAATAAATTGGATTTTTATTATAATAAACTGTAGTTGTCAATCAGAACAATACCTGCGTACGAAAAATTGCTACAGTCGGCAGCAAAATTATGGAAGCACACAACCATACTTTTCACACACACACACACACACACACACACACACACACATATATATATATATATATATATATATAGTTTGATCGCTAATTTGCATAATAAACTTACTTTTATATAAACAGTGTAAGTCTAAGGTCATGACTCGACAAATATTTACTTAACAAAACAGTAACAGGTGCCCAACTTTTAAGTAGGAATTACTGCTAGTGCTTCAATAATTTTGCTGCCGACTGTGTTAAAAGTTTCGACGCACTCCTATTCATGACCTTAAGCGGAACATTTTTTTCGTATCTGTATAGATAGGCTCCATAGAATGAGTGCATTGCTTCGTAAAATATAATAAACACTCAATCAGTTTACGAATTCTGAAATGAATAACGAAAAACTAAAACTAAATTAATGAAATTAAGTCTATTATTAAAAAATTACCGTTTAATGTATTCCTTTAAAATTAGAATATGAAGAATTAGGCATTAAAAAAAAAAAAAAAAAAAAAAAAAAAAAAGTAATATTTTTCCCGTCTAAAGCATAGCAATTCTTTAATGGCCTGATTTGAAATTTTGAATTTATTTTAAATATCACAATTCATTAACAGATCTTTTATGCCACAATAATCAAAAATATTATAAGCTATTAAGTTAATGGCATGCCCAATCAGCTAAATAATTGCGAAATATTTAAAGGTTTGAGATATTGCTAGAAATCAGATATGCTGAAAATTTCATTTAATAGACGATCGAAAATTCTTAAATAATCAGTATTAAACTCGCGACATTTTATTAATTATATTATACATGAAATTCAAAGTTTAATTGCTTTTCAACCTTCAATTTTCAGGATGATAGCATCTATATTGCATTCAATTATTTGGGCAATTCTGTAACTAAATGAAGAGCTGCTATTATCACAAAATGAATGATTTTAAATGAGCGATATTAAAATTTAAATAGTTATTGAGCGATATTAAATACTTGCTAAGAAAGTATATTATATGATTTCAATTTTCCTTACTATTAACATTTAAATTGAAAATCTATATTTATTCGATTTTGATCACTTAAATTTGATAGAATATTATTAAATGTTCCTAAATGAAATTATGTTATACTTATATAATTTTTTCTAAACAAAATTTATAAATAATTTTTCTCTCTGATATCAACTCATTAACAAAAAACATCATACGATGGCTTTATGTATACGTTTCATGATTACCGAAACTGATTAGAAGAAAGCTTAAATGCAGTTTTCTTGTTTTTTCCATAGTTGCAACTTTGCGCTTTTTAGCTACCAGAAATATTAATAGACATTTTTACAATATTTAATCAGTAAAAACTATCACAGAAATATATAGAAAAATTCTATTAATATTTTTCCGATAGCCAAAAACTTAAAAGTTGGCAACTATGGCTTTTAATATTTCTTATTAAAATTTTAAAAGGTTTCAATATATATATGACTGAATCGGAAATCGATATACCTTATTTTAGATTTCAACACTTTCTCTTCTTTAACACCACTATTTCTGAACAGAAAAAAAAATTAATTAATTAATTAATTAATTAAAGATTAAAATTCGACAAATAGACAAGGCAAAGAGAACTATTAAAACATATAGTTGTATTAAAAAATCAGAATAGTTGGCAGCTATTTCTTAGTATACTGAAAACAAAAACTTTCAAATGCAAAGTTATTCTGAACTTTTCCTTTGTAGAATGGGACCCTAAAAAATTTTACCATCTCATATAATAGTTTAGGCAGTTAGAGACAACTAAACGAAAGCTGCGATTTTATTAATTACATACCTGCCAACATCCTAATTAATATTCCGTAGTGTTGCTAGTCCCGCCCTTTTTTCCTTACCAGTAAATTTTTAGAGTAATATTCTCCAAATTCAATTGCGATTAAATAAGAATAAAAATACTCTAAAGAGATACTGGTGTGAAAAGAAAACGGGGCTAGCAATACTACGGAATATTAATTAACCGTTTGAATGCTGAAGCACTTTCTGAAACCTTTCCCTAAACTGCTATGGCTGTTTTTGACCTCAATAAAAGTTTTTCAGGTGTGAATATTTAGTTTTGTAAAAAAATCGAAACCCATTCATGCCAGCTGGAAAACTACGCCGCGCAGTAAAAAAAAATCTAAGTAAGCAGCAATCGAAATGTTATATATAAATGTGTATTTTTATAGATAAATCATTTACCCTCGACAGCTCTTTCTACAGAAATAAAATATGAAATTTTCTAATGATCTATAAAAACTCACCTAATTAATGAAAGCCACGCCTTGCTGTAGCGTATGTAAAAGGCCAATTTAAGTATCATTAAAGGATGAATAAAAACAAAAAACGTGTTTTAACTATTTAAAAGAATAAAATCCGCTGTAAAAGTTTTAACATTAATAATTGTGTTTTAACACGTGTTTTAACATTAATAATTGTTCACACAGAATGTTTTACGAAAATTTTAGAGCAGTGAAAAAATCCAATTTTAATATAGTTCTCCAAATATGCAATTCAGTGTAGTGAAGAGGTTTGTAATTTTATAAGATTTTATCGATACTCCGCCCACTCTTATTTTTTTCCAACTTATTTCACAAAAATAAAGATATATATTTTTTTAAAATGATGAAATCAGCGTCGTAATATTTAATGCGTCGAAAATCACGTCAGATATTTCTTTTTCGAAAGAACTACATTTAATTGATAAAACTATTGACGTCATCTTCTGGTGATATCTTTTGAGCATTTTAAAAAAATATATATATATGTTATGAAATAAAACACAATCACTCATACAATTATCAGTTAATTTATTAATTCCGTCTGTGTTTACAAATAAATAATGCAAAGAACTTTAGAAAATAAATAAACAAATATATATATTACTTCTTGTAAAAGAAAATGTAAAAGAAAAATAATGAAAAGATAATGTTCAACAATTGTGTTTTCCTGGACAAAGGCCATGTAGCCCTTTCTTACAGTGAGAACAGATGAGGTTGGAACGCTTTATTCCACTCTGCTTGACCACACATTGACGTAAATTTCGTCCAGGTAATTTTTCTAAGGCGAATTTTTTGTTCGAAAGAGATGTTTGTGATAATTCGCTATTTCTGAAAGCTATCCATTCTTTTTCAATATCTTCAATTATTTGAGATGTAAACTGAAGCCTACTAATATTTTTCTCTGTACTATTCGATGTATATAAAATGTAGGCGTTCAATACCATTCTTCCAAATGTATTAAAAGCAACCTTTTTCCAATATTTGAGGGTCATTCTCTCATCCAAGTACACATATAACATTTTATCTGATTCGTCCACTCCTCCCATGAATTTATTGTAGTCGTGGATCATGCTTGGTTTTCCTTTTTCGTATTCGAAAATTCTTCTCTTCTTTTTGATGGTCACGTTCTTGGTATCTGAATTTGATGAAATTAGTATCACAGGATGTGGTTTCGATTTCTTGTCCTTGAAAGAACACACCAAAACATTTTCACATGCAAAATATTTAGCTTCGCCTACATTTACTTTCTTAGCTTCTAGAGGAACTCCTTTTCTATTTCGTCGTATAGTTCCAGTTATGTATGTATTTTTTCTCAATAGTGCTTTGGCCAAACGTAAGCTTGTGTAAAAATTATCCGTAAACAAATGGTAGCTTTTGTTTAAATAATTTCCCTCTGATAACAATTTTTGAACTACTGTAAATCCAAGACCATATTTTTTAATCAAAGCTTTATCTTCTGCATTTTTGGCGCCTTTGTAGCAGAAAAATTCCAAGCAATACTTTGTAATGGAGTCGCACAACATCCAAAATTTGATTCCCCACTTCCGATGCTTTTTATTTAGGAGATACTGTTTTATTGACGACTGGCAGTGAGTACCAACTAACGACTCATCAATAGATAATTGTTGGTGTGGTACATAGTGCTGGTGAAATACAGAATTCGCATGTTTGACAAGAGTATCAAACCTGCCACATGGGTCATATTCTGGATGGCCTGGTTCAGCTAATTGTCTGTTGTCGACCAAATGAAAAAACTTCAAGATCAATAGGAACCTATCTCTGGAAAACATTTTCGCAAACCATGGTATCTGCCTAGAATCCTTTTTCCAATAACTGCCAACTGTTGGTCTTGTTATACCCATCTCCAGTAACACAGCAATGAATGCTTTGACTTCCTGTACTGTTATTGGAGTCCACTTTTTTGCACGAGAATTTTCCGATAAAATTCGTGAATTCAAAAATTGGGAAGCATACCTGTTTGTTTCTTTTGCGATAGTTTCGAGCAGTGATGTAGTAAAAAATAAGTTGAAATAGGCTATAGGTTTCGCATCTGAAGAAGGTACGTGTCTAGGTCCAGGTATTTCAAAAAAGACATTTGTTGCTTTAGAAAATGATTTTGTTGGGGAAATATCGGTAAAAGTAAGCTCTTTTGCTTCCGAAGAAGAAGAAGAAGATTCACTCATTGTTCGTAATCTTTTCTTTCGATGTAGTATGACTCTTTCTTTATCACTATCTTCGCTGTTTATATCCGCTGTCACAAGCTCTTCCGTTTCCAATTTTGAAGAAGAAAAAGAAGAATCACTCAGTATCCGAAATTTTTTTCTCCGATGCATTATGACGCATTCTTCGTCACTTTCTTCATTATTTGCTTCCAATATCACATCATTCTTCGTATCATTATGAGTCGAATCATCGTCCAAAATACTGTCGCGACGTAACATGGTCAACTGTTTCACATTATCGAGAAGTTTCGATCAACTGATTGATTTTGCTTAAGTAAAAAAATTAAATTAAAATTCCGGTGATATCCCAATTTTACCTCTCGCAGCGCGACAGCGCTGCTTAGCAGTTTAACGGTTAATATGGTGGCAAGTGTGTAATTGTAGAACCTTTAAAAATGTACTTTAGTATCGGAGATATTAAACGATAAATCCATTGAGAACGTGGTTGTAACAGTTGGACGCATACATCAAATTATATATATGAGAAACATATGGATACCGAAAATTTTTAGTTTTTTTTTTTTTTTTTTTTTTTTTTTTTTTTTAGTCCCGCCTTTATTTCGCACCACTTAATTTATACATTATTTTTCTCCCATGTGTAACTTGAATAAAATTAAAAAAAAAAAGATTTTAAAATAAATGTGGTATGGAATAAAGGCGGGGCTAAAAATACTCCGGAATAAATTAAAATGTTGACGACTCTGCATTTATGGAAGTGCTGTTATAAAATTCTAGATTTTTAAACAATAATACTACTGACATTTTTCCAGACATATTATTGGGAGTATACTATATAATGTGCTATATTTAATAAATAAAATTTGGAAAAAAAAAATTCATAAACTCAGTGTTAAAGAGCTTGAAATTCCTTGTTAAGAATTACAGCAGTATTTTGACAATACTCCAATTAGTTAAAAAATTGTTAAAAGGAAAATAACACATAGCTGTGAACATTTTGTAATTTAAAATCTATTTACATATACAATTTTTTAATAGAAATATTTCATATAATTAAAAAAATAAATGTAAGCTTTATTTATAATATTTGGTGTGTAGTTGCCAGACTTTGCGCCTTTTCAAATGAACGTTATTTTATATAACATTATATTCTATTTAATGAAATTTCCGGTATAAAATGAATGCGTCCGTCCGACGCACTGTTTCCAGACTTTGGCAAAACCAGAACAGAAGCATTAATTTCATACCAGAAATTTCATTAAATAGAATATAATGTCATATAAAATAATGTTCAGTGGCAAAGTCTAGCAATTGTGATCTTATGTGATCTCCACCGTGAAAAATCAGAAAGTTATTAGGAATAACGGAAAGTTCCGTCGCTGTGTGGCACATGAACAGAAAGTTTGAACACGAAACGAAGCCTTTTATTTTGATCCCAAAGTAGTATTCTTGTGAATTCTAAGCTTGAAGTCGTCTTCTGTGGAAGTTAATGTGGGTTTTCTCCTGACCATACTGTAGCACTTCGTCATTGACACCTGATGGTCCTCCTGATATGGGTTCATCTTTCAAAGAAAAATCACCCAATTGAAATTTCGCAAACCATCTTTTGCATGTTCGAACTGTTACTGCGTCCTCTCCAAACACGTCACACAGGTTTTTTGTGGCCTCCATTGCGTTATTCCCTTATTGGAACTTTCACAACATACAGTGTCTTACGTGCACTTTTTCCTCACCCATGGTGACAGTTCTACATGTTTGAAAAAACCGACTAAAAAACGAAAAGATGTGTGTAAATCATCAATCATACTCTAACCTAACGTTTTAACCGGTTTCAGTCGATAATCGACAACGCATAAAAGTGCACGTGTTCAAAAACGACAGAACTTTCCCTTACACCTAATATTAACTATGAACACATATAAGAATAGGTTTTAAACAATCTAAATGTTTTTACGGATTTGACAAATTAGATTAAGTAGTTTGGAATATAAGGTTGATATTTATGCCACCTATGTGAGAAATGCCAGAGCCGAGAATCGAGACCGCGCCCTCCGCTTATCGTGCGGATGTCCTTCCACTGAGCCACCCAGGCTGATAACCAGGACGACATTTCTCATATAAAAACAGTTGGTAAGGTCAGTGTATCTAAACGCAGTTGTAACGGTTATTATGTGAGAAATATCGAGTGTATTATGAGCCAGTGTGGCACAGTGGAAGAGCATCCGCACCTTACGTAGATGGTCCGGTTTCAATTCCCAGCTATGGCATTTTTCATATAGTTGGTGTAAAAAAAATCAGCCTTATACTCGAAACTACAGAAAAGAAATTTTCACGGCTGATGAGTTTACCAATATAATTTCTAAACATTTTAAGATAATTTAAGAAATTAAATGGTAAAATTGGATATTGGCACGCATCCTGGCATATTGGAAGTAGAACACTACAAAATGGTAACAAAGCAAAATGGCAGATTAAAAGAAATAGTCCTGTCGTACTAAAAAGTATACAGATATTACTAAGTTTTAACAACAATATCAACAATTAAAAATTCTATAACAACTTACAGATTAACAATTTAAAATTTAGTAGTTTGGAAAAAAAAAAAATGGTATCTGTGTGAAATAGTATGATGCACACCAGTTGCAGAAAATAACTCTGTAATTTTTACACCTAGCAAAGGTTTTAATTTATCCACGAAATGCTAAATTTTTACATCTGGAAACGTTCTACTTTCTTTTTATATGTTTAGATATTCAAAATTCGTTTTTCTTTACTTATCTGAGCTGCCTGCTTGAAATGTATCTTTAAGTGCCCAAGTCACTCTTCTTGAAAATTTGTTCTTGCATACCTGCCAACATCCTAATTATAAATACATACTTGCCTACATACTAATTAATATTCCGTAATATTGTTATCCCCGCCTTATTTCTCACACCAGTATCTTTTCAGACTATTTTTCTTCTTATTTAATCGTAATTATATTTGCAGAATATTACTCTAAAAATTTACTGGTGTGAAAAAAAAAAGACTGGACTAACAACACAACGGAATAGTGACACTTTCGCGACCGCATGTTTTTATAATTTTGACAGTAAGGTCCACCTGTGGGCGTTATTGTTCCAAGCTATAGTATTTCCGAACAAAGTTTTCTGTATTCACATTTATATTGCAAATTATATTCACATTTATATTGCAAATCGCATTTATATTGCAAATGGATATACAATATAACTATATTCTTTCTAATCAAAGAATTTGTATTCATAGAATATTAATTGTACAAATCTGAGTATTGGGTATATTCTAAAGAAATAAATAACATACAAATTGCGAAAGAAACGCTCACTGTCGAAGTTACATATTTTCAAATGACGTGAAACTACGTCAGCGGTCGCGAAAGTGTTAATGGTGATATTGCCTTTCAGCTTACTTTCGGGACCGCATGTTTTTATAATTTTGACAGTAAGGTCCACCTGTGGTCGTTATTGTTCCAAGTTATAGTATTTCCGAACAAAGTTTTCTGTATTCACATTTATATTGCAAATTATATTCACATTTATATTGCAAATCGCATTTATATTGCAAATGGATATACAATATAACTATATTCTTTCTAATCAAAGAATTTGTATTCATAGAATATTAATTGTACAAATCTGAGTATTGGGTATATTCTAAAGAAATAAATAACATACGAATTGCGAAAGAAACGCCCACTGTCGGAGTTACATATTTTCAAATGACGTGAAACTATGTCAGCGGTCGCGAAAGTGTTAATGGTGATATTGTCTTTCAGCTTAGAGAAATAAACTACCTAAACCGACGCTAAGAATCTAGCACTAGTAATAATAATAATAATAATAATAATAAACTATATGAATTTCATACAAAATATGTAATTTCATTAACACATATTCATGAAAGTGTTAATTAGGAAGTTGGCAAGTATAATAAATTGTAACATTTTTACTACAAGCCCCTTTTTCCACACCACTTTGTCAGAGTTACCAACATTTTAATTTATTCTGGAGTAATTTTAGCCCATCCTTTATTTCATACCACTTTTATTTTAAGAGTAATTTTTTCTTATTTTATCTTAGTTATATATTGGAGAAACATACTCCATAAGTAAAGCAATGCGAAATAAAGGCGGGACTAAAAGTACTCCTGAATAAATTAAAATGTTGGCATGTATGCTTTATTTTTATAGCAATTATCTCCAAATGTAGTTACGCTTAAATAAGTATAAAATTACTTAAAATTAAAAAAAGCGAGTACTAAAAATCTTCCGATTATTAATGAGACGGTTGGCAGGTATGCCTTTGTTTTCCCAGCTTGCTTCGGCTAGTGTGATTTTTTTTTTTTTTTCCTGGTTGTGTTTCACCTCAAGCCAGCTACCGTCCTCGGAAAAAGCCCGGGCTTGAGCATACCTCTACCCAGATTTACACATAATAGGTTTAAAAAGTTTAGTAAATTTTAAAAAGTTTTAGTTTTTGAAATATCTCTTCTAATTTAACGGTAAAAGTGGTTACTTTATTTTACTAGAATTAAAATTAAATGAACTCGAGATGTTTTGGACATATACTCGGCTTATTTGTGTCTTTTGATTCAGAGCGCTTAAAATCTACTTGCTTTCTCCAAAGAAAAAAAAAAAAAAACTATTATTATTCGTGGAAATTTTTTAATCGTATACGGATTGCTTGTTAGAGATATTAGGAAAGATTTCTAGCAAGAGGCGCATTTTTTACAAAAGTTTCGGATTTAACAGTTCTCAAAATATTTTATTTAGTACCTTTTCTTCTCTTTTTTCGTTTTTCTTTTCGTTTTTTTTTTTCTTTTTTAATACTTTATATAGAAATAATAATAATAACAATAATTAAGTAATTCGTATTGTTTAAAGAATCATTTACATTGAAATATATATATAGATAGATATATATATTTCATTAAGTGGTCTGATATGTTTTAAAATATCCCAGTACGTGCAAATTGTAAGTCTGTTTCAATTGAACACAAGCTTTATTTAATTCGTACTAAAAGTACACCATAGTTTGTATAATGTATATATATATATATATATATATATATATATATATATATATATATATATATATATATGTATATATATTTTTTTTTTTTTTACAATTGGCGGTGTTGATACAGGTGTAAGGACGATCGTGGGTCTTGGGCTTGGGTAGAATATACTTCATATGGGTCTAGAAGAGTATATATTTACCCGAGTTTCTGTGAAAATCCCTGAAAATTGCAAACGGCTAGAGGTCGACGATGTCGATTTGGGATCTTACCTTGTATTTTCCGTTACCAGATACGACATTAGAACCTCTTGGCCACTGGTTGAGCTTTTCGCATTTTGAAAATTATAAAATGAAAAGTCTTAATTAATTACAATAAAAAATGTAGAAAATGTTCTAAAATACTTTTATCAGAAAATTTTAAAAGATATGAAATTCCTTACTGTAGGATTATATTTAAATTTAAATTACTTATTCAAAAATGACATACAGCCAGATTCACAAATGTTCAAATACAATTTTTCTTCCTGATCTATAAGAAAACCTAATGCATGCTATATTATGAACTAATATCCTTAAGATAAATAAATATTTTCGTTCCGTTATTATTATTATTATTATTATCATTATTATTATTATTACTAATGAATTATTTATTCATTTTTGAATTTTTTTTTTAATTGTTATTATTATTTGCGTGATATTTTAAATTATTTTATGATATTGTATATCAGTATAGTTCATCCATCTAGAGTCATCTTTTTGGAATATTTTCATTTTAGATATGTGTTAATAATCAAATTCCAAATTATGCTATTTTATAGATCATGAAATAATTCTGAGGATTTCTGCTAATCTAGCAATTTTCTACAATTTTTTATTGTATTTAAATAGGAGTAATAATTTTCTAAATTTTCCCAAAAATTAAACGAGCTTTTGAAATATAACTTATTTTATATTTTTAATAATAATAATAGTAATAATATCAAACTCGTGATTAATAAAAAACTTTTTTTCAAAATACTTTTATCAGAACATTTTAAAAGATATGAAATACCTTACTGTAGGATTATATTTAAATTTAAATTACTTATTCAAAAATGATATTAAAAATGACATTAAACCATTTTATATTAAAGATTCACAAATGTTAAAAGAAGGATAAATATGTACATATGTCATCACGTTGCTAAATATCAAAAGTAGAAAATAAATTAATATTCCTCTTATCATTATCAACTTAAAGATGTTAAATTAATCAATTTGAGCAAATAAGTTACCATTAATTTATTTAGCCAAAGTTAAATGTAAAACTAAATATACATACTAATGTATTTTCCATTTCATTCACAAGATATCAAAAATTATTTTAAAACGCATTAAATCTATTACTTCACATATCTTTGATGTCATAATTATCAAATACGCTGTATGTAAGTCATCAAGCTAATGCGCAACAGTTTCCCATCTCTCCAATGATTACTTAACACATGCGATGCATTTCATTAATCAATGATGGTAAGTCCTAATCAACTCTACATGGCTCACGCATTTTTATAAAATTTAAAACATCTGAGACAAGATAGAACTCATTTCTGTTTAATTTCTTTTCCCTGATAATATTGTTTGTATTGTTCAAATATGTTAATGTTATGAATCTGTACAACATGATTAAAACAATTTATATGTATAATCTACGTATTTAAAGAATTTCTCCAAGGACAACATATGTTGCTACATAATATTTTTTACAAATTTAGGGACTCTTTTATTTACCAGCCACCACTAAATTTTAACTGCAACCGTATCACTTCAAAAGCTATTGGCCCATTATATACATATGAAATATAAATCATCAAAACCATTGGTGGAAATTGAATAAAAGAATTCTTAAATATGGCAATAATGTTTAGTGCGCTTTAGAGGTTAGTGCCGGCAAAGGTTTAACAAAAAGAACTGCATATTTCAATTAAACTTTATCCAGTAAATCGACAGATTACCTACAGGCATCTCAATCATACTTCAAAACATCCTAATTAATATTCCGTTGGGTTGTTAGTCCCGCCCTTTTTTTCACACCAGTAAATTTTTAGAATAAAATTCTCCAAATTACGATTAAACAAAAAGAAAATTACTCTAAAACGATACTGGTGGGAAAAAGAAGGCGGGGCAAACAATACTACGGAATATTAATTAGTATGTTGGCAAGTATGATCTCAATTTAGCGATAAATAGTAATATGCTAATGTTTATAAATGCAACAAGTTGATAAAGAAAAATTATTTTTTTTTTAATTTGATAATTTTGCTATAGTCTATTTTAGATGCATTTTACTATCACATAGAGATGTTTTATATTTTAATGAGCGATTATATGGCTTTCAGAACCATGAATGTGTTGATTGTAATGATAATCTAGAGCTTTATATCTTTTTGCCTCAAAGAAAAAAGAAACTGCTTAAAAGAAAAGAAGAAATATACATCGGATTAAACAAAAAATTAAAATAAAATAAAAGAGGGAGAGAGAGAGAGATAAGGAAAAGGAAAAAGCGCATTTTAAGAAAGAAAATCTCTTGAATTCGGGGTTGTGTTAACCAGCTTTGAAACTTTTATAATTTATTCCGGAAATTGTTAATCACGAATACACCCCTTTTTAGTAAGTGTATTTTTTTTTTTTCTTATTTTATCGTAGTTATATGTTAAAGAAAAATATTCTAGAAATAAAGTGATGTGGAATAAAGCCGGGCTAAAAATGCATTGGAATAAATTGTAAAAGTTGGCAACTCTGTATTAACAAATTTTAAATATTAAAAGCCTTTTAAATAAAGTAAATATTAAAAAGAAATTCAAATATAAACATTAAATAACAAAAAGTCTTTCACTATTCAGTTTGGTATTATTCTTTTATATACTTTAATAAATGCTTTTTTTAAATGCAGTAATTTTCGATATATAAACCGCAGGTCAGATAAGTCAGTTTTATACCAGAAAATTTAATTGACAAATAAAGCTATATTTGTAAGAGATGTTTCATCTAGAATTTTTGTTAGATAAAATTTCTGGTTAAGAATGATATTTTACCTGCGGATTATACGCCAAAAATTTCGGTATTTTCAATATCAATAACGTTCTAATTTTCAAATTTACAGAATTCCAATAAATAATAACGTCATATAATTAAGATCATGTTGTTAAATAAAGACTCTAAATTTCAATACCACCCATACATTATATATTATAAGGTCCCTATTGATATATATATATTCTGAGGTTTAACTAAGAAAAATTTATTTTTACAAAATGTTTTTGAATATATTAAATTTCTAGAAAAGATGACAGTTTTTAACTTTTCATTATGTAATCATCAAAAGAAATATGTCTTCACCGTATAAATACCGCGTATTAAAATTACGTATAAACATTTTTCTTTATTTTATATACTAGTAAATTGACGATTAATTAAAGGATAGTTCATGTAAAAAAGTAAATACATAAAATCGTTGACAATCACAGAACGTTATTGGTTGTATAAAGACATAAACTGAATTTAACTTTTTAATATGTATGCAAGAAAAAAGAGCATTTAAATACTAATTAAGTATCAAATATTTAACAATATCTTCTATTTCATGTGTGATTGCTTTGCCATTAATGTTTAAAAATTGCGATGTGTAATGTACTAAATTCTACAAACATCATTTCATACTTAATATGCAGTAAAGGATTTGAAACCTCAATGCATCACTTCCCCCATTTCCATACCTTCCGTGAAATTGCAATATGCAGCATATGTTATTAGATGTCACATGCATTGAAGGATATCATTCGGTTTGGCTATTAGTTTCAAATTAGCATGTTAGCGGTTGCTCGGTATTAGGTTTCATATGAGTAATTCGAATAAATGTTTTCGTGGCATTGTTTACAGTTAATGTATTGTTAAAAGTAAACTTTTTTTTTTTTTAATTCTATATACATTTGATGTAGAGTAAGAAAATGTTTGAGTGATGAATAATAAAAATGCACCGCAGAACTGGCGTTTTAAAGTAATAAGTATGAAACTTTGAATAAACACCATAAAAAGCAATAAACTCGCATAATTGTTTCAGGAGGAAAAAACACACGACCCTTCGTCAGGAGAATAAAGTTGGCAGTATTGAAAAGAGCAATGCGCGACGCTAATACATGCATATCAACAGCAAAAATATATCAGGACGAATTTACATATGAATACTGGTGTCAGCAGAACTATTAAATAGAAGAAGAAGAAAAAAATAAATAAATAAGATTAAAAAATATAACAACATCTAAAAAATATAAAAATTAAACGAAAATCCGAAAATCGAAGTCCTCTGAGTAATTTCTGTAAACTTTTCGGCGGGAAACTCATTAGCAAATTTACGGATTATACACAGGGAATTACGATAGTTTTACAACTAGCATTCATATTTTTTTTTTTTTTTTTTTTGCCACCAATCTTTAAAAAAAATAAATAAGGAAAAAAAAAAGCATAATTTCCAACTTAATAGGCAAAAAAAAAAAAAAAAAAAAGGATTTTTTTTTCTATGGAATTTCTGAAATTTGCCATATTTTTACAGTCAGTTTCAAAATGAAAAACCAATTCGACGTTTAACTACCTGTCGAATTCAATTTCTGAAATACGCAAATTTTACCTCATAAATAAAATAATTCGTGCTTATAAAGTTTTTTTTTTCCTCGTATCACTGATACATACAAATATTTATTATTTTTCTTAGATTTTAAAGCATTTTTTTATGTCCTTCCGTTGCATTTCCGCCAAAGCGTTTTGCGAAACTCAACTGAGAGACTCCTCATTTGGTGCACTGGGTGTCCTTTTATAACCTATTATCAAACCCAGATTGTTCAGGAAATTGCTAGTATCTCGTTAACCAATCATCTTACAGCTCCCATATTTGGTAAATCGATAATAAAGATTTTTTTCGCTAAAAGTCGCCAAGGAGCTAAAAGTCGCTATATTTGGCACCAAATCCATTACCTGCCCTATTGGAGCTTTTTAATGTGTTTTTAAGGGAAAATTAGCTATTTAACGTGAAAAAGAGCTAGGAATGCAGAAATTTGACATTGTATCAACTTACTAAGCCTCTTTGAAAGAATTTATACAAAAATAAATAATAGAATTACTTACAAATTCGCAACAGTATAATATAACTTTTTAAATCGAACCTTTCCAATCAGTAGCAGCTTCGAACACTCAAATCTTAAAGTTGATTTTGATTTGAAGCTAACTGTCTATTGCCTTAATTTTCTCTTTTAATGTTTTCTTTTTGAAAGTTGAATATTTTCAGAAAATTTGACTTTACAGCGCTCTATATCGGAGAATTTTTAAACAATCTTTTATTATTATCATATACAGAATTCGACTTTTTGAAAAGCCAAAGGCAGCAAATCCCCTCAATATACCGATTAATTTTATTTTATATTTAATTTAAATCGGAATGGATTTATGAGAAACCCTTCAATTCTCTTATATGACCACAAATATTTAATAAAAAACTCACTCCGGTAAAAACATGAAAAACTTTTATTAGGAAATTTAAAATTTTTTTGCTGATTAGGTCTTCGTTCATAAGATTTCTTTCTTCAAGCTACATGGCAAATTGTTCCATGATGGCACACTGTCACACATTTCTCAAAGTTGATTGCATGTGAGCATTGACATTTAATGTTACAAATTCGCGCAAAATTATAGCGCCATAAACGAACCTCGCAATAATCGATATGAGAATTACTGATCAAATACGTAACGCGAGTACTCATTCACCGTTTAGTTTTCTATTTATTTTGTACTACATTAAGAATAAATGAAACTTCCAAAAAATTAAACGAACAAAACTTTAGGAAACATTCTTATCCATGCAACATATAGGCAACCCTATGCATTCAGTTGAAATATTATTTTTTAACTGAATACATATATTAATGTTAAATAAAAAGATGTAAGTTAAAATAATTACTAAACAAATTAAATTTCAATTATGCAAATAAATGCCTAAAAATCTATAAATACAGAAAAAAAAAAGAATGTTTAAACAATTTTTTACATGTAACTATAAAATGTAAAAATTCAAAATACATGTAAAAGAAAAATACCTTTATTAGAGCTTCTTTATCAGATCTTCAGCTTTTTCGTCACTTCAAAGTTCTATCCAACAAGCAGTCACCCTAAAGACATAAAAATAATATTATAAAATGCCTTAAAAAGTGAAGCCTGCTAAATATTCCTTTAAATTATACTAATACATAAAACTTCTTAATATGCAACCAAATTGCAAATAATACTTCCCAATTCAAAGCTTATTTGGGAAGGAAAATACGTGTAAAAATAGTGCATGTAAAAAATTTTAAATTAAAATGTATTTTTATTTCACAGATTTATAATTTAAAAGTTAAATAAAGCAATGCTAATGTCGTACTTTGTACAATCCTAATAAAATATCATACATAAATATTAAGTTTTATTTCCTTTTTAAAATACTGTAATAAATAGACTTCGTATAAGATACTGATAAATAAATAAGCGTGATCAATAAGTAAGACAGGGCAAAATCGTACAATACGTTAAAAAAAAAAAAAAAAAAAAAAAAAAAAAAAAAGTAGTTTGTAAAGTAAAAAATCACTAATGATAAAAAATTAAGCTACAATAAGAGTTCGAGATGAGAAAAAAACACCATTCAAACACGTATTTTTAATAAAAATGTATCTTTCAACGTTATTCAGATTCGAAATGCAGACTATGACATGGCATATTTACGTTTTCATAGCTAGCTAGTTTCCCTTTAAACTTCATTAGATGCTTTGCGGAGACTTAAGCATGCGCACTTTTATTGGATGTAATTCTCAAGTCCTCTTATAGGGTTGCTGCAGTCGTATTGTCACGTGATTCACACAAATAACTTTGCACTCCCATCGTCGATTGCAATGTCATCGCTTACTATGTTTGGTACCTACGAAAATTACACGCAGTTAGAAACCCGCCTCGTCTTTTTAACATTTTAATTGAATTTGTGTTAAAGAAGTTACAAATTGTATATGAAAATCCTATAGGTTTGATTTTACTAGCGCCAACTTCTTAGCGTCGGATTAGATAGTTTATTTCTCTAAGCTGTCAGGTAATATCACCATTAATGAAGTTCAAAACCGTTCTTTCTACCCTCACTTTGAGATAAATACTGCTATTTTCTGATCTATTTTTTAAACCATAGATGCCAACATTTTAATTTATTCCATAGTCACGGTGGTCACAAGTCACATTTTTTCATTAATTCTTCCACCATTATTTTCTTTTCAAATTTTTAATAGTATGATTTTATGATTAATTAACCCTCGCTTTCTCAAGATCAAAGCGTTACTGCAGAAAAATTGCTTTCAGGTGCCGCTCGGCAGGTTTGGCGAAAATCACCAGCACCGCCCCTTTTTGTATTGTTTAGAAGTTGCAACATTCCCCTTGTTATGTTTGCTATCTCTGCTGAATTAGCGCACTTTTTGAATGAGGCGGGTTTAACTAAATTTCAACTTCAAAATGGGGTGAAAATGAGGTTGAAAGCGAGGTGAAAGCGAGGTTTAAGTAAAATATTATCATGTAAATATGTTTGTGTAAGTGTCAGGGAATAAAAGGTGTAACCAACCTGATATTAGGTATTTTAAGCCCCGCCTTTATTTTAATACAATTTATTTTTAAAGTGTTATTTAATCGTATATTATCGAAGTTATATATTGGAGACAATTTTTGTATAAAGTGGGGCGAAATAAAGGCGGGACTAAAAATACACCGGAATAAATTAAAACGTTGGCATCTATGGTTAAATTGGCTAATGATTTAAGTTGCACATTATCATTTAATCAAAGAAATTTTGCGTATGCATATGTAGCCTTTTAAATGCAGGGATGGAACACGGGCGCAGAATTCATACCGGAATCTGTTTAAGAAATTTCCATACCTATAATATCGTTGATCTAAGAGGTACAAAATTTTCTTACATTCATAGTGGTATGAATTCCGCGCCCGTGTTCCATCCCTGTAAATGCCATCGGCGTGTATGTATGCCGATGGCATTTACCGCATCGAATTAATTCATTTAGGATAAAATTTAAATGATTTATTCGGATAAAATGTGATTCATTTAATCGTGAATACGTAAACTTTTACAGTTAAATAATAATTTGTTTTACAGGAAAGCGAAAAGATGGAACTTGCTACTAAAAATCTAAACACTCCCCGCCAATTTTGTGTTACATTGGATATTTTGATATTCACTGCTCTGCGGGAAAAAAAAAAAAAAAAAAAAAAGGTTTATGGATGAAATTTTGTCTATGACAGAATTTAATTTAGTACGACAGGAATTTGTATTTTAACAAACTAAAAAAACAAAACAAATCTCAAAACACTTGTCTAAATAATCAGGAAATATCCTGCCGAGACTCGTTGGCTCTGTGGTCACAGTACATAAGTAGAAACCGTAAGATTGTGAGTTCGACCTTCACCGATGAAAAGAGGAAACATACACACACACACATATATATATATATAAGTGTTTAGGGATTTCACAAAAAAATTTAAGAGAGTAAGAAATTTGATGGTAAAATTGGATATTGGCAGGTATTTTCGAAGGGAAAAACTACGTATATATTGGTAACGACGCAAAATTACGGGGCTTTATTTATATTTTTATTTGATTTGGTAAATTCCGATTTCTTGAGAGTGTTTCAGTAAAATTCTGAATCATTTTCTATTCAGGGAAAAATAACCTCTTTTCGCTTTGTAGTTCAAAGCGAAATGTTGTTTTAAATGTTGTTTTTCTAAAACATGTAACTATAAGCTACCTTTAAGCTACCGGAAAATTTTAACAGAAAGATTTATTTTATTTAATGATGAAGTAAACAAATTATTACAATTTTTCGGTAGTTAAAAGGTAGTAAGTTAGAAACTATACGTGTGACGTTTTAAAGGAACGGCAAAAGGCGGGTCTTACAAACAATATGCCGAGCGCAAAGCGTTAATAGCCAAATGTATGGATTTACCTACATAAAGCCCCCCAAAGAAGTATCTTTAAATTGAAAAAATTGTACAGTCAGAAAAAAAAAAAAACACCTCCTCCCCTACGTAATTTTGCTGTAAATTATCGTAGAAACATGCGGCTGGTACCGATCGATTTGTAATAACATCTAATTTATAATGGCAAAGTTAGGTTTTTCTCAGGGGGTCGTATACATATTAAAAAGGGCATCAACTTAATTTTTTTCAAAGCAATCCCCATGTTTTTTATAATTTATTTAGTTTATTTGGATCAAATCCTCGCGGAAAATGGTTTAGTTTATATATTTCGATCAATTTTTCATAGAGTCGTAAGCTGTTAAAGTCTGGAGATGCTAATGTTAAATGAATGTGACAAACATTATTTCATATCTTCCCCCAAATTTATTTTATTCAAATTCTGGTTTGTTTTTTATACGTTAGAATTACGGGATCCAAACATATTCCATGCATATTTTTGAATAAAAACATTTTTTGAATTATGAAAATTATTATTAAATTCATATTCGAAAAAATTATGAATTATAACTTGTATTAATTTTTGCACGAATAGAACGAGCATCATCAAAAACATTGGTTTGCAAATTTATAGCTCGTTCGTAACATTATTTTTTGAGTTACAGTGATATTTCCTTTTTTACTACTGTTAGGGTCGGTCACATGTTATAATCCGTATCCTCCGTAAGTAAATATCTGTATATAATTTGACAAAAAAAACTATTTTAATTTACCTTATGTTATTCGTATTGCTCTCAAAGCAACATACTGAAGTTTATTATATAAATTGGTTTATTTTTGTAAAATTATCGCAATGCTGACAAGAGTTTGTGTAAAAATTTCTAAAGAAAACAAACCCGCCTCTATATTGCTGAAAAAATAGTTAAAAAACTACTTTGCATATTCGTATTTGACTCTAAATGGACTCTGGGTGGTATGCATAAATCACAATGGCATTTACTACATCGATTAATGAAGACAAAACTTAAATGGTTTAATTGCAGATATGCAAAATTATTTTCTTTTATAATGTATAGTTTTAGAAAAATGTGTAAATCGTCGCTTACATTACAAGATAGGGACATATCCTGCCCTAATATGTTAAGTCTTTCTTCTTAAATATTAAATATCTTTTTCTAGTTTTTAATGATAAAATTCTGTTTTTACCTTGTTGTCCTTTTTTGTATTTGAATATTGTAGGATTTTTATTCCTCAAGTTAAATGTCATGGTTTAGAAAACATGGTATAGCGATGCTTACTGTTTGAAACAGCAATACTCGTTCGACAATCATTTTATTATTATTACTATTTAATAATTTTGTATAAATTTTTTTACCACAAATTTTCTGTTTTAATCGTGTTGTGACATTTTTAAATTTGTTCACTGTACCGTTTGTAAGCTTTATGTTATTTAAAATTTATGACATGAACTAATATAATGAAATATTAAATTTTTATTAAATGTTTTTTAATATAGAATCAAATAATTGAATTTTTTTTCTCTAGTTTATAAAATCTATTATGGAATCAAAGCTGAGTATTATTTATTTTCGTTTAATTCTAAACGCGGCGTAAAATGCACACTTATCATGGAAAAAGAATTTTAAACAAATATGTCTTATTTCATTTAGAGATAGAGATACTGCTCTTACAGTTTTAAATTTTCAGAATTCAAGTACAGTAGGCTCCTGTATAACGCAGGATATCCGTTCTGGGCAATAGAAAATCGTATTGTGTGGAGCATACGTTAGTTACACTGCTCTGGAAAAAAAAAAAAATCGAGCTGTGATACTGTTTTTGCTGATTTTTATGTAAAATGACTTCCTGAATTCGAATATGATCCCCATTTTGCTCAGTCACCCACCGTTTTTTAGAACCACCACCCCCCCTCCCTCAATTTTTATCACTGTTCGGTAATTTTATGAACATGAATTTGATTTGAAGAATAAAAAAGAATTAATTTAACACGTAAAAGCAAAAACTATATAAGGTTTATTTAATAACACTAATGATAGATTTAAAAAATATAAGAAATGTAATACAAAATTTCAGTGGCAAATAGCCCCTAAATTTTCCCCTTGCCGCAAATGTTCATGTTTCAAAATTTTCCAACTCTGTAGTCTTCAGAAGATATTTAACTGTTAAAATAATCCTTTCTCCCCCTAAAAATCAAATTTATAGCCATAAAATCTGTGAAAAATAGGGGGCCATCCCTAAAAAACGGTGGGTGATAGGGCAAGATGGGCATCATGTTCGGAGTCAGGAAGTCATTTTACACAAGAATTTGCAAAAATAGTGTTGGGGCAATTTCCATGCCGAGCAGTGTTATTAGACTAATTTATGCAAGCTCAGTCCAATACTGAACTATTTTATTTTATTTTATTTATTTATCTATTGTGCTGTTTTATTTCGTTTTTTATTGCTATCTGATTAAGGGTTCGAAGTCGACTATATAAATTTACCTATTTTTTAAAAATTATCGCATTGCCATACTCGCTAACCATCTCATTATGAACCGTACACTTTTTAGTACCCGCCTTTTTTTTCACACCAGCCATTTTTTAGAGTAATTTTATTCTTATTTAACCGTAACATCATTTAGAAAGATTTACTCTAAAAATAAAGTTGTGAGAGAAAAGAAGCATTTTTTTTCAAGGGGCGTTAGCAATAGTACGGTTTTTAATCAGATGGTTGGCAAGTATGCATCGCAGGCGCGAAATTTTGAGGGAATCCAAAAGAATAATAAACCAGACCCTCTGGCTTTTTCTGAAACATTACTTTACTTTAAAAAATGTTTCTTGTTTCCTTAATTTTATTTTGTTTCACTCTTTATAGATCTCTAGCACATAATAACGAAGGAAACTTACTGTTTCGATTGTTGATGACAAAATTTCAGTTATTTAATCATGAATTCGTTCAATAATTTGATGTTCTAGAGAAACGTAAAAAGGCTTGACTTATTACTCGAAATATGAGTGCTTTTAAACACTATCTCCTTTTTATTGAATATTAAATATCCTTTCTTAAATTTTTGTTTAAATCTTGTATCTATATTTTTGTTTATTTTATATTTTATATTTGTATGCTTTAAATTAAATGTAACACTTTATAGAAACACTTTTATGCGGGACTTCTCTATAAAATAAAAATATACCCAACAGAAGTAGATAGATTTTTTTTTCTTAAATATTATTATTGTTTTTTTAACCGATAATATTATTATTGTCATATTTTTATTTTATTATGCTATCTACATTTTTGTAACTGAATATTCTAGGTTTCATATGAAGAAAGCTATTTAAATTTTAACGTACTAAGTGACGTAATAAACTACTTCATTTTTATTAAAAATGAACTATTTAATTTTTTTTTAATTCATAAACTATATTTAAGAACTTAATAAGAAAATTATAAGTCGTTTACGACTTAGAGTGAACAAGAATTTGACTAATTGTGTGACAATGTTAAATTTGTCTTACGCGTTATACGGAACTGTTTATCGCGCTACATGAGTACTAGCTCGTTTTACAAGAAACAACTACAGTTATTCAGATAAGTTTAGAAGAAACACAGTACTTTCCGTGTGAAACTTCGTTTTATTTTATAATTAATATTTTTGTACTTTTTTTTCAGGATGAATTTTAATAAATAATATACCTAAAAATTTGACTATGCGGTCAAAAATAAGGGTTGCTTTCGATAGAAGTGAAATTGATGCCTGTTTTAATATCAAGATGACCCCTTAAGCAAAATGTAACTATACCATTATAAACTAGACGTTATTATAAATTGATCGGTACCAGCCGCATGTTTCTACGATAATTTACGGCGAAATTAGGTGTTTGTGTGTGTGGGGGGGGGGGGATTATTATTATTATTATTTATTTATTTTATTTTATTTTTTGACTGTACATAACAGATTAAACTGCTTTTCAGTTCCTCTCAAGAAACCAATTAAACTATAATGGGATTTACTCATATTTTTATTTTGATTCGGTCAATTCCGATTTCTTGAGAGCGTTTCAATAAAATTCTAAATCCTTTTTCATTGAGCGAACCATAGCGCCTTTTCGATTCGCAGTTCAAAACATTTTTAATGCATGTACTGCTAATACACTGTTCGTATAATATAATTTTATGAATCAAACATTTTCAATCAGTAGCAGCTTCGATTGCTCTAACCTTACATTGGAAATTGATTTGAAGTTAACTCTCTTGTTACCTTAATTTTCTCTTCTGTTTATTACCATATACAGAATTAGACTTTTTGCAGAGCTGCCAACCAAATCCGGCAAATTGTTAGTACCTCCCCTTTTTGTATGCCACTTAATTTTTTGAGAAATTCTCTTCAAATGTATCTACGATGAATTAAAAAGAAAAATACTCTAAACATTAAGTGGTGTACAAAAAGGGGCGGTACTAACATTTTGCCGGATTAGATTGGCAGCTCTGCTTTTTGATAATCCAAAGGCCCCTGCCTTTGTACGCTCCGCCCTCTTTTCAGGACACTCTCAGGAATAAACAATTTTTAAAATTATTACTACCACTTTTTTAATGCAATAATCTCTACCCTGTATATTCATGGCTCAATACTGTAAATATATGCAGAAATATTTCTGCATAAAATTAGTGGTGGCAAAGTAGATGGAAATTTCTCATCCTTCTGAATGTCCTGAAAAAAGGCCGCAAAACTCCTCAATACACCAATTATTATTATTATTTTTTTTTTTTTTAAATTTAACCGTTTGCTCTCGAACGTCGCTTCTCAGGTGACATTCTATTCATTACTTCAACTCGAACGTAGCTCGAGAGGCGCCGTGACCAATTAAGTTACTATATATCTTATATCCACCAATAATGTTCTACAACTAAAAGTGCTATAACAGGTGTAAGAAAGAGACTCCACCTACATTTTTTACTAAGTGTCTTTGGGCGTCAAATATTACACAATGGAAAATTACAAACCGTAATATTCATATATAATGTTTGTAATATGTAAATATACATCAAATATAGAAATAAAATGTTTATATTTAAAATTCTTATGTTTGATATTTTGTAATTTTTTTTTTTTTTTTTATGAAAAATATTGTCGGGTAATATATTACGCTTACTAAAAGAAGGTTCGAATACAAAAGGTTAATTTTTCATCGCACTTCAGGCCCGCACATTTGCATAGCTGCCAATATTTTAATTTATTCCGGAGTACTTTTAGCCCCGCCTTTAATTCGCACCACTTTATTTATAGAAAAATTTTCTTCAATACCTAACTTCGATAAAATAAGAAAAAATTGCTTTTAAAAATTAAGTGGTACGAATTAGAGGCGGGGCTAAAATTACTCCGGAATAAATTAAAATATTGGCAGCTATGCATTTGGAAAATACAAAGTGGCCGACGTAAAAGAGACAAAAAAGAAGGCGCGGCCTTCGTAAAAAGGGTATAAACTTGCATTATGCTAGCCTTTTAGTACGCGGCCAGCCATAAGGACAACCAGATCTTATATTAAGCTAGATTAGCTAGATTAGATTTAGCTAGACTAACTATAACGCGGAAACTGCGAACCGTGCTGTACTTCCATACTTTTGAATAGATCTCTTACAAAGTTCTAATTTTGTTCTCAAGCCACGCCTTTTTAAGAAGCATTTTCTAGTACGAAAAACTATTCCATCAGTACCGGGAAAATTAGGAAGTTTTATATGCGGATCATCAAATATCTGGAAAATAGATTCGAGTTGTTGGTTTTCAAGCGCGAAAAAGGCTTCGAGAACAAACGGTTAATTTAAATGGGAATTATTTTATGGGACACACAGTCCTCTTTCAAAACATTTAATGAAAACATAATTTCAAAACATTTAATGAAAAACTTACACCGGTAGAAATATGAAAATCTTTTATTAAATATTTCAAATTTCGTTTTCCTGTTGCTAAGTTTAATGACGACATTTAATTGTTCAAGATACGTGGCAAAATATTCCATCGTGGAACATTTTCACGCGGTTCTCAAAATTGATTACATTTAGTAGTTGTCTCTTAATGCTACAAATTCTCGCAAGATTATAGCATTGTAAACGATATTCATAACAGTCGGTATGAGAATTACTGATCAAATACGTAACGCGTGTACCCGCACCCCTTTTATTTTTATTTTCATACTACATACGGAATAAATGAAAATTCCAAAAAATTAAATGAACAAAACTTTAGAAAGCATTTTTATGGCATCCCTTTGCATTCAGTTGAAGTATAATTTTTCAACTGCATGCATATATTAATGTTAAATATATAGTTGTGTGTAAGCTAAAATAATTAATAAACAAATTAAATTTCAATTCTGCAAATAAATGCCTACAATTCTATAAATACATAAAAGACATTTTAGAATATTTAAACAAATTTACATGTAACAATATGATGTAAAAATGCAAGATTCATGTAAAAGGGAAAATGTACCTTTAGTAGGGTTTCTTTATTATATCATATGATTCTTCGTGACTTCAAAATACTATCCAACAAGCAAACACTTTAAAAACATAAACAAATTAACATTTAATGCCTTAAAAGTGATGCCAGCTAAATATTCCTTCAAATTATACTAATACATAACAGTTCCTCATATGCATCAAAATTGCAATTTGGCAAAGGAAATACGAGTAACAAAATTTTGCATATCAGAAATTTTAAATTAAAAAAGTGTTTTTATTTCACAGATTTATAATTTAAAAGTTAAATAAAACATTGCTGATATCGCACTTTATACACTATTCATAAAATAGCATACATAAATATTAAGTTTTATTTCCTTTTTAAAATAGTGTAACAAATAGATTTCGTATAAGATACAGATAAACCTTGATAAATAAGCAAAGCAAGACAAAATCGTACAATACGTAAAAAATACGTTGTTTGTAAAGTACAAAATCACTAATGATATAAAACTTAGCTAAAATAAGAGTTCGAGATAGGAACAGCATACCATTCAACCATATATTTTGAATAAAAATGTATTTTTCAACATTATTGTTATTTGAAATGCAAACTCATAGCTGCCAATATTTTAATTTATTCCGGAGTACTTTTAGCCCCGCCTTCATTTCGCACCACATTATTTATAGAATAATTTTCTTCAATATATAACTTCGATAAAATAAGACAAAATTACTTTTAAAAAATAAGTGGTACGAAATAAAGGAGTGGCTAAAAATACTCCGGAATAAATTAAAATATTGGCAGGTATGGCAAACTATGACTTGACGTATTTGCATTTACATTTTTAGAGCTAGTTAGTTTTCCCTCAAATTTCATTGGATGCTTTGCAGAGACTTATGCATGTGCTCTGTTATTCTCACGTCCCCTTGTATGATAGCTGCAATCGTATTTTCACCTGATTCATGCAAATAACTTTGCACACCTATCGTCAATTAAAGTCTCTTCAATTATATGTAATCAGATTTTCTACCTAAATATCCCTTACGAACGAAAATGGGTAGTAACACTTCTGAAGGACAGAGGTACGGAAATTATACCTTGTTAGAACCACGCCTCGCCTTTTTAATACTTTCATTGAATATGTGTTAAAGAAATTACATATTCTGTATGAAATTCATATAGTTTTTTTTTCTTTTTTTTTTACTAGTGCTAGATTCTTAGCGTCGGCTTAGGTAGTTTATTTCTCAAAGCTGAAAGGCAATATCACCATTAACACTTTCGCGACCGCTGACGTAGTTTCACTTCATTTGAAAATCTGTAACTCCGCCAGTAGGTGTTTCTTTTGCAATTTGTAAGTTATTTATTTCTTAAGAATATACCCAATATTCATATTTGTACTATCAATACACAGTGAAACCCCGATCTGCCGTTCCCGCATCCTTCGTTTTTCCGCACTGATCGTTTTATTTCCATATTCCCTGCACAAACTGTATTTAAATAATGTTAACGGAACCCGCATGTATCGTTCTTCAAAAAGTCGTTTTTCCGCATTCATCGTTGTAAAATATTTCTTCTGACCGAAATGAAATTGAAAATCAAGCGACTCCACATGACATTCAAACAGGAATTACTTCTTTTATCCTAAAAGACCCTTTTCTTCTTCCACAGAGGATCAAAATTGTGATGGTAAGTCTCTACAATGGTGAGTTCCAGACCGTTGCCATTTACCCATATTGTAGCATCAATCAATCTCAACTACTCAACATTTTGCTGTATTAGGTGAAGAACAGTGATTGTGCAGATATTGTAACATGTGCGCCTATGAATTATTGTATATGGATCATGTGTTGTTGCTTGGGGAATAAGTTATTCTACTTTGTGTAAAGAGGAGAATGGATGCATACAGTATGGCCAGCTACTACATTTTTTTGCATTCTTTAGGTTGAGCCTATGCCAGTGCAAAGGGTGTCTGACCTAATTACAGCATTTGAAAGTGCACGAATTTTTTTATATGCACATGAAATTACAGAAAAGGACCAGAAAATGTTGTAAATATGGAAAATCCACATTTAGTTTATAAAATGAACTAAAAACCCAACATAAAATTACTGGTTTTTAAAAATTAATATCACTTAAGGTTCTACAACTTTGATTTATTTCTTTGATAGTTAGGCAAGTAACAAATTTAGTTTTATTAGTAATACAATATATTTATTGAGTGTATTATTTCATAAACATTGTTTTATTCGTGTTTTGACTTAAACCAGCATTCATCGTTTTCCCGCTTTCATCTTTTTTTTTTTTTTTTTTTTTTTTTTCCACGCTCTACATGAAAAACGATGGATCGGGGTTCATCTATACTATGGATAGAAATACTTTGATTAGAAAGAATATAATTCTAATGTATATCTACTTGTAATATAAATGTGAATACAGAAAATTTTGCCTTGAAATTTTCTAACTTGGGAGAATAACGCCCATAGGTGGGCCTTTCTACCAAAAAGACAAAAATCATGCGGTCGCAAAAGTGTTAATCAAGTTCAAAACATTCCTCTCTATTCTACCTTTCAGATAAATACGGTTATTGTCTGATCCATTTTTTTAAATATAGATCCCAACATTTTAATTTATCCCATAATTAGGGTGGTCACAGGCCACATTTTCCCCCTGATTCTTCCACCAGTATTTTTCTTTCGAAATTTTTAATAGTAGGATTTCTCGATTAATTATTATATAAATATGTTGGAATTATCAAGGTAAAAAGGCGAATTTGTAACTACCTTGGTATTATTTTAAGCCTCGCCTTTATTTTTTTATACAAATTATTTATTCAGTGCAATTTATTCTTATTTTATCGAAGTTATATATCGGAGAAAATTTTTCTGTTATTAAGTGGGGCGAAATAAAGGCTGGGCTATAAATACACCGGAATAAATTAAAACGTTGAAATCTACGGTTAAACTGGCTGGTGATTTAGGTTACACATTAACATTTATTACGTTTACGCCGGCGAATTTTGTTTACATCATATTCTCAAAAGTATCTGAGAACTAGCCAATAATTCTGATACCAAAAAAGTACACTTTAAGCTGTTTCGTTCAATAAATCCTTGTCGAATCATGTTCTTAGACTGACTAAGAACATGACTAAACAAGGATTTATTCAACAAAGCTGTATTAAGTCATACTTGCCAACATCCTAATTAACTCTTATCGCCCGTATGTTCGTTCTGAGGGGTCATTAAAAAATCGAGCCACGCCTTAAGGTGTTCCTCTGCAAATGAAATGTTTTTTTTTTTTTTTTTTTTTTTTCTGAAACGTGCAATTATAGGCTACATTTCGGCTACCGGAAAATTTTAAAAGAAAGATTTATTTTATTTAATGATGAAGTAAAATAAAACAGATTATTACAATTTTTCGGTAGCCAAAAGGTAGTAAGTTGGAAACTATACGTGTAACGGTTTAAAGGATCGCCAAAAGGCGTGTCTTACTGTTAAAAATAGGAAAATATGTTGAGCGCAAAGGGTTAGTAGTCCGCAGTATTGTTAGCCCCGTCTTTTTTTTTTTTTTTTTTTTTTTTTTACACCAATAAATTTTTAGAGTAATATTCTCTAAATTCAATTATGATTAAATAAGTAGAAAAATACTCTAAAAAGATACTGGTGCGAACAAGTAGGCGGACTAGCAATACTACGGAATATTAATTATTATGTTGGCAAATGTGTATTAATCTTTTGCGCTCGGCACATTTTTTTATTTGGAAGAGTAAGACACGCCTTTTGGCGTTCCTTTAAAACGTACACGTATAGTTTCCAACTTACTACCTTTTGGATACCGAAACATTGTAAAAATTTGTTTTATTTTGCTTCATTATTAAATAAAATAAATCTTTGTGTTAAAATTTTCCGGTAGCCGAACGGTAGCCTATAGTTACACGTTTTAGAAAAATAACATTTCATATGCAGAGGAACACCTTAAAGCGTGGCTCGATTTTTTAATGTCCCCTCAGAAGGGACATACGAGCGATAAGGGTTAAATTTTATTCTGTATTTATTTAGTTTTGCAATACTTTCAAGTATGAGGCTCAAGTTTTGTACAGTTGTCGGTTGCTTAAATAGAAAGGATAAAACTAAATGCAAGCACAAAATATCAGCTTATTCAAACTTCTTTTCAAAGAATGTAATCGTCTAAATTTAAAATTAAAATGTTGGAATGTCTGGTTTATGTAATGCGAACTCCCAAAGTAACAACTCACGATCCATCAATGTTTGATTACTTCCCAGTTCTTCTTCAAAGATTTTCATGAAAGTTGTGTTACATGAAAATTTATTTTATGTTTTACGTTTTTCCCAAAAGTACTAATTATAAGCTTCAGCTTATTAATTCAACCATTCTGCAAAAGATTATAATTCTAGCTTATGGTTAAAAATCGAAAACACTTATAAAATGGTTGACAAGTACCTTTTTTCAAGGAAAACCTCATACCGGAACGTTTTAAAAATGTTTCAATTTGTTTATTCGGCAGAAATGCATGTCATAAATTCTTTTTAAAAAATAATTGTGATAAATCTGATTTGTTACAGTTCATACTACTTCTATTATAAGAAAAACTAAATTCTTGTATGTTATGTCATAGCCTCCTAAACTAGATGCCTGTCGCGTGGCTTGGAAACTTGGCAACAGTTGAAGCGGTAGACAGTGCCACCTGATACAGATTGCGAGACTTTTTTATTCAACACCCACCAAAAATTTTTAAATGTGGGATTAGATTTACATAAAAAAAGAGAATAGAATTGAAGAACCGCCGATATTATATATCATATATCACTTCTTAAAATTATTGGTGGCAGTTGAATAAAAAAGTCGTACAATCTGTACCAGATGGCGCTGTCTACGATTTCAACTGTTGTTAAGTTACCGAGCACCGCGACAGGCGTGTAGTTTAGGAGTCTATGGTTATGTGAAGATCTTTATTTTGTCATGCTTTTTATGTAAATACACTACCTTTCTATAAGTGACCAGACGCTATTGATTTCAGATTTTTTTTTTTTTTTTTTTTCAAATATTTCAAAAAAAAGTACAGAATCATATTGAAACTTAGAGTGTGAATAACATGTTACACTTTATATATTTCAGTGAAAGTTTTGCCCCGAAAATAGAAGGGGGGGGGGCAGTACAAAATTAAATATATATGAAAGTGTTTGGGATCACTCTGCAAAATTATTAAATATCTAACGAAATATTAATTATCTATAACGAAATATTAAATATCTAACGAAGAGTTTGGTATTTGTCTGTAAAAAGTAATGTTTGAAAGGCAATCCCACTGCAGCATGTAATTATGAGGCTTCTTCTTATTCTCTGTACGAATTTGTACTATGCTACCACATATATTCACGGATATATAACGGTTTCTTTAAAAAATACCAAAAAAAACTTGTCACTTTTTTAATTATAACACGCAAGGTATTAAATCCAGTGCAAAAGCTTTTTCAGAAAACTTGACATACAATGTTAGACACAATATACAGCAATCAAAATGCAAAATTTTTAAATATCTGACGATATATGATCATTTTTACTAAATAATTTTTAAATGCGCATGCGCTAGCTTTAACGAAATTTCCTCTGCAGGATTTAATAGCCAATTGTTTTGCGTTACCAATATAAAAAACCCAAAAGAAGTATCGTGTGAATTGAAAAAAAAATTGTACATGATAGAATGGACTGCTTTTCAGTTCCTCTCAAGAAACCAGTTAAACTAAAAGGGGTCTCACCAAAAATTTTATTTATTTATTTATTAAAAAAAAAAATCATATTTAAAGCTACGAATATAGTTTCTAATTTATAAAAATCATGATTAAAAGTAGAAAAACCGTGAAATCATAAGTATTTTCACAATGAGATCAAGAAATATATGAAGATTGATAACGATTATTTGATATACAATTTTGTTCACAGTCAGTTGTTGTACATCACGAATATTTTGTTAAATATTTGGCATTTCTTCAAGGTTACTAGATTTGTTTTACCCAAATTTTGATTTTTTTTAGATATAAACTAATTATAAATTAGTCAAATCATTTTGAGAAAATTTATCATTGTGTTCAGTTTTACTGTTAGTTCTTCCGACACCAACAAATTTGACAGATGTTTAATAAAATATTTGAAATAAAAGTTAAATGTGACGTCAAATTGTTAAGCAACAGCTGTTGTTCATGTAGGATTTTCATGCAAAGAATTGCATGAATAATAATACAATTGAAAGCAGACGACTAACTCTTATGCTATTAATGACGTTGATAAAAAATAGTAATTATAAATTTACATAAAATACTAGCACAAATCATTAACAAAACTTTATCCAAATGTAAAATAAAAGTATTTCCTATTAAATTATTAATTTATTTTAATTTAATAAATAAATAATTAAATTGGTTAAAAATTAAAATAATATTATTAAATTGCCCGGTCTGAAAAAAGCTTTTTTCAATATATTTAATATTTGCTCTTAAAATAATAATTTAATTTAATTAAAAATGTGAAAAAAAAATATTTCAGTTGAAATAAACAATACAAAACGCCCTTGCGGTGGCTCGATCCCAAGACCTCCGTATCACAAGTCAAGCACTCTGCAACAGCACCACACGTGTTTACAGCGATGCGTATTTTGTTGTTTTTTACAGGAATAACTAAAACTATTACGAGGTCATATCTCGCCTCCATGAGTTTTGTTGCACCAGCTTTGTACTGTACCATATGATTTCGAAAATATTTTTTAATTTAAGCTTGGTTTGATTTTAATAGCAATTTTACTGATTCATACTTACCTCGTAAGCGTATAGATAACCAGAATGTCATGCTCGGATTTTTCCCGATTAGTGCTTTCCCTAGAACGTGTGTATATTCGGGAAGTAAATAAAAATTACACAAATAATTCACAATATAAATAAAGAAATAAGTAAATCGACAAAACTTTTAAAGAAATTTCTTAATTTAAATTTTTAGTTTTATATTTATTTTTTAAACATTGTTTCAAATTTCTTAATTTAAATTTTTACTTACACATTCATTTTATAAATTTTGTATCAAATTTCTTAATTTAAATTATTAGTTATATATTTATTTTTTAAACGTTGTTTCAAAATTGAATTATTGCAAAACTTAGTATTATTCAATTAGCATTATAAGTATATTCGTTTTTAATTACATTCAAGTTAATAAAAACTTTAAAAAGTGCTAAAATAAAAAACGATTAGTTCTTATCGAACAAATTTCATGTTTTATTAATTCTCCGTTACTGTTGATAATAAACAGTTGAAAAATACTCTTGAAATATAATTATGATTCACAATACAAAAGCCATTAATTAGTTTTGAAAGATTATAACAATAATTTTCTTATTAAATGTTTTTTTTTCTTTCTTTCTTTCTTCTTTTATCGTTCAAAATTGTATTTCATTAAAAGTTAAGCTCATTTTCATATTTCATGTACTGTAAGCTAGAAGAACACTTTTTTTTTTCATGCATAATTTCTAAAGCATTCCATAGAGTTTTTAAATAAAATGATAAATATCATGGGACTGATCCTCCCTAATCATGTTAATTTAATTTAAAAGCGTTTTACTTTGACACATTTTTTACTTTTTTTAAATACAAATGTAGTTCGATGAATGTTAAAAGCCAAAAATGAAAAGAATTTTAATTTTTTTGGAATTTCTTTCCGACAGACATTATAAATAAACTTATTTGCATTTTTGATTATTACTTTTTGCACATATACAGTGTATCTAAATTATTGTAAGTTTCGAATAGGAGATTCTGGTGTAATTTTAAGTTTTGGTATCTTCTTAATTCCTTTTTGCAATTTTCATTATGATATAATTATAAGGATATACACGTGAATGAACATGATAGCGTATAAACGTCATATTCAACTGAAAAAAAAAATGGTGGGCATGTTATAGACATTCTTGCCAACATACTAATTAATATTCCGTAGTATTGTTAGTCCCGCCTTCTTTTTCACACCAAGTGCGGGATTAACGACACTACGGAATATTAATTAGGATGTTGGCAAGTATGGTTATAGATAATAATCATACGAGTCGAATGAGTTTAGTACTTATATTGTATTTACAGGCACACAAAGTAGAATTCTTATACATTATCATGTATTAACTCTAATTATTTAAATTAGTTAAAATCTCTACATTAGACTAAGTTAAAGTTATACAGGCATATTATGAGACAGGTATATCCATAGGGTCCTTCACGAAAAAACACTATATATCAACATGAGTTTAGGAATCATAATTCTTTTCAGTCGTACAAAGTACAGGGTGTTTATAAAGTCCCGGACCCATTTTGATGTTTAATAACTCATAAAATAATAAAGATAGTTTGAAATTAATACCATAAATGGTTAGATAGACTCAAAAAGTTTCATGACCCTTGTCAATGAACTTCCACGTGTGCTCCCTTCGTCACACGGAGAATATCATGTCGATAGTCAATTTCACGCCAGGTAGCGGCAAGCATGTCGGTATCCACTGAGGCTATTGCGGTTGTAATTCTGACTTTTAGGTCATAAATGTTCCACAGTCTCCTCCTGTAAACATTGTCCTTTACAAATCCGCAAAGCAAAAAGTCCAGCGGCGTTATATCAGGTGATATGGGTGGCCAAGGAATTGGACCTCCTCGCCCTATCCATCTTCCTAGAAAATGGTCATTCAAAGAACTACGAACGATGGTACCCCGATGAGGTGGTGCACCATCTTGTTGCAAAAAGACATGTGGCTGAAGCTCTTCTAGTTGTGGAAATACGAAGTTTTCCAACATGTCTAAGTATACGACTGATGAGACCGTCTTTTCTGTAAAAATCTGTGCTTTCTCTTGTGGTGTATGCATTCTCCTTAATAACCGCTCGAATAAAACATCGCATGCAAAAGTACTACATAGAACCAATACATCAAAAGTAAACATAACATTGCAAAAGTTGCCAAAAACAAAAGAGAGAAAAATGCAATTAATAAGATGACGATATTTAGAAAAGTACAAGTATTTAGACTGGAAAATGAAATTATCTGAAATTAACCACACTTGCAGACGATATTTACAAAAGTAAATATATTCACACCTGAAAAGAAAATATATGAGTTATTCCATCAAAAAAGGCCATAAGTTTGTTTATATCTTCATTATTTTATGAGTTATTAAACATCAAAATGGGTCCGGGACTTTATAAACACCCTGTAAAAAGTGGGTTATATGGATTAAAAGAATTTTGTATTGCTCAAATAATACAGGGATGGAACACTGGCGCAGAACTCATACCACTGTGAATGAAACAAATTTTTCTACTTGTTAAATCAACGATATTACACATAGAGAAATTTCTTAAACAAGTACCGGTATGAATTCTGCGCCGCTAGTGTTCCATCCCTGAATAATGTTAAATACTTTTTTTTTTTTTTTTTAACTGATGTATATATTACAGGGATGGAACACGGGCGCCGAATTCATACCTCAATCTGTATAAGAAACTTCCCTACCCATAATATCGTTGATTTAAGAAGTACAAACCTTTCTTACATTGATAGTGGTATGAATTCTGCGCCCATGTTCCATCACTGAAATTTGCCATTTAAGGATTTTTGTTTTTAATGCTTTACATTGACGCACAAAGAAATTTCTATAAATTACTCTATATTGTTCAGCATACATCTTCGTTTACATCCTCAGAAACCATATTAAGATTTTTTTCTTTTGTTTATTTACTTCTTTATTCTCTGATCTAAATTTATTTAATCAGCCGTTGATTACTAAACGTTCGAAATATCAAGTGATGTTAAGCGCGAACATTAAAAAGATTTTTATTTATTCAAAAAGAAATGTACACCATGTGTTCTATTTTTAAACATTTGCTTCAGCTAATAACTATGTACAGAATAATGAGGGAAACTATTCTAATTAATAAAAGTATAATCATAAAAAGCAGGGAGTTCACGTCATACGCTTTAACAATTTCATAACAGATTATTACATACTTGCCAACCTAACCCGAATTATTGTTATTCCCGCCCTTTTCCACCTATTTTTACCCACCAGCCTTTATTTAACCCTTTGCGGCGCAAGACAATTCGGATCATTTAAATTAGGCTGCCACCGGAATTCATGAACTAAATTAAACTAAAAGAAATTTTAAATTTTAAGGTTAAAAAACCCGGCCTTTTCTGCTATGTTATAAACGTAAATTTTTGCTAAAGACTTTCCGGGATGAATTTATGCAGCTGGATCTTAAATTTTGCGTCCTCGCAGCGAGGACAGCGCGCGTTAAGGGGTTAAAGAACTTTTCTTCTTATTAAATTGTAAATATATTTGAAGAGAATTACTCTACAAATTAAGTGGTGTACCAAAAGTGGCGGTAACTAACAATCTTCCGGGCTAGGTTGGCAAGCATGTTATTATAACCGCAAACTTAACATTAACAACTTAGATCCACATGTTTTGTGATTTTTCAATAAAGTGCTCTACTTAATGTGTTTATGACACCCAAATTCTCTTATTTTTTCGTTATTTGTAACTCTACTTATGGTGTAAGTTTTAAAAGCTTCTATATTCCATTATTTGCGCAAACAATGGGCGATATTTAACACTTAATACAATCAGTGCGCTGAATATATCGGTAAGAAACATCATAACTATTATATAAGGTCTTTTTAATGTAAATTTTATCATAGCTTATTTTAATAGCTTTTAAGAGCAGAACAAATAAGCACACTTTACCGCATTCGTGACCATAAAAATAATACTTTTTCTTTAATAATAATTAGAGTAATAATGAAGGGTCTCACCTTAAAGCGTTCTGGTTAACACATTGCTTTCAGATCACGTAAAATTACGTTTTCATACTTGCCAACCATCTCATTATGAACCGTACAATTTTTAGTGCCCGCCTTTTTTTTTCTCACACCAATAATTTTTTAGAGTAATTGTAGCCTTATTTAATCGTAACAACATTTAAGAGAATAACTCTAAAAATATAGTGGTGTGAGAAAAGGGGCGTTTTTTCAGAAGGCGTTAACAATTGTACGGTTATTAATAAGATGGTTGGCAAATATGCGTTTTGCATGAAAAACGAGACCCGCCTTCAGGTGTTCCCGTAGAAAAATACTTTACTTAAAAAAATATATATATATATACACATGTTCGTATTTAAATTTTTATATGCAGCCAATATATGCCAGTGCTATTTACAGAATCATTTACAAAGAATAAAATTTCAATAAATAAATAATACGTAAAATCATTTAAAAAAATAATATAAAGGTTTAGAGACACGCCAAAAAGCGGGGCTTACTTTCCAAATTAGGAAAATAATTCGACAACAATGTGTTAAACCTATGGTTAAACCATAGCCTTATGTATTCTTTTCTTTACATATTCTTTATTTTTCACAGTATTAAATTGATACTTTGTACATCGCTTCGAATTTATGGAGCACTTAATTGCATTTATAGAATAAATCTAAAAAGAAATCATTAAGAAATTGTATTTTTGTATTTTTTACTTAAAATAAATAAATAAATAAATAAAAATAAAAACTAATGCATGCACTAATAAATTTGTTTCTAATTTATTTTTATTACGCTACAATTAATCTTATATTTACAAAATAAATATAATAATTGTTTATTTTAAATTGGGTATAAAAACGATATTATATGTCATTATACTTATTGTAAGCTGTAATTAATTTCTTAGAAATTCTTTAAAAGTTAAAAGGGAGGCTATATTGTATAAATTTCTAATATGTACATAAAAAGAAAAATCCATTTTAAATTAATATGTTTTCGAATGTATGAAATACAAATATCCAATAAATGATATAGTCATTAATTTAAAAAAGGGATTAAAACTCATCTCAAAATATTTTCTAATTAATGTTGAAATAGGTTTATACGTCTTACATTTAAAGAAAGAAACGTTTATGCTGCATAAAAGGTAATTGCTACTTTTTGTTCTCACATCTTAGTTATTTTGATTGTCTAATATTGCAGATATAATAGACCTTTAGATTATAATTAAGTTTTAGAAAAAAATTAAATAGCTAATAATAATATCTATAATAAACAATCTTTACTAATAATATAATATAAATGACATATTAAAATATTTATGCTTGATTGGAATAAAATACCCATTTTCATATATTTAAATAAAAGTTAATTGCAATTTAGGAATGTATACAAAATGAAACCGTTATATAATTAGAAATGTTAATAAAGAAGTGTAATAAATAATAAAAAGGAATTTAATAACTATATTAAAAATGGAGAGATACACTTAAAAAAAAGTTCCAAATTCATTTTAGATTACGAAAAGTATTTTTTTTCCTCAACTTAAATTTTGCATTACTGATTGATAAATTAAGAAGTAAACCTATTTAAGGCTTGTATTTAACGTATAATTAGCATTTAAAGTACTTCAAACGAAGTCTTTGTATCTTAAACATCTTAAACATCTAAGACACTCAGAACAACATTGATAATAATAAAAATAAATATTTAATATCCTGTTGAATACATAAACCTTTTAGCTGTTTTTTAATTGAATACAACTTTATATATATATACACTGTCAAAAAAAAAAGTCCTGTTTGCTGCAGTTTGCTACCAGAAATTTTCTGTAAATCAGAAAAATACGTTATATCAATGTAAATTTTCCGTAATTTTCGGGTATTACAGAAAATTTGTGGCAACAAACAGGACCCTTTTTTTTTTTTTTTTTTTTTTTGACAGTGTATATAGATATCATAGCTATCAACATCCTATTTAAAATTTCGTAGTATTTGCAAGTACCCAACTTTTCTTCACAACTGGCATTTTTAATTTTTCTTAGTACGACTGACATTGATCAATTTTTGTTGTGCAGCACCTGTGCACGCATCTACCCCCGGAAGTTCACTGGTAGACAAAAGGAGTGCAGATCAGAAAATGCAGGGGGGAAAATAAGAATAAGAAAGGAAGGAGAAGTTAAAAATTACAAAGTGAGTTAATTTACAAACAAGATATAACGAGAGACAAACCAGTCATGAATGACGGATAATGATTGGAGGAAATCCAGCTTTCTAATTGGTCGAGATAATCGGGAGGAAATCCTCAGCTAAGAAAAATATGAGAAAAAAGAAAACAGTAAAAATAAGCTAAAAAAGATAAATTAAATTAAATAATAAGTTAAATTTAATGTTAAAAATAATAAAAATTAAAAATTAAATGAAAAGCCACCAAGAATAAAACATCCAAGAAAAACAAAAATGAACAATTACGCCAAGAGAATGTTTTTTCTTAGTATTTAATCATAATTACATTTGGACAGAACTATACTAAAATTTAAGTAGTGTGAAAAAAGGGGAGGTTAATAACAATACTGCAGAATATTAATTAGGATGTTGGCAGCTATGTTTACAGAAACTTCAGTGATCGATTACAGTCCTCTTTCTTTCAATCTAATAATATGAAGATTGTTATAAAAAAATGTATTGAATGAAAGTACCGCTAAAAGCCTTGAATAAATCAAAAGAGGCAAATAGTGCTTTAATCTTATCATTAATTACAGTTTATTCTGTAAGATATTAAACATCAGTTATCAATTAAATAAAAACTTGGTTTAAAAATCTATGTAATCTATTAACCCTTTGCGGCGCAATACAATTTGGATCATTTCAATTATACTGCCACCGGAATTCCTGTACTAAATTAAACTAAAAGAAATTTTAAATTTTAAGGTTAAAAAAAACGGCCTTTTCTGCTATGTTATAAACATAAATTTTCCCTAAAAAATTTCCGGGATGAATTTTTGCAGCTGGATCTTAAATTTTGCGTATTTGCAGCGAGGAAGGCGCACGTTAAGGGGTTAAAAAGTTATGTAATCTATTAAAAAGCAGTTGGCATTTTAATTGTTCACGAAAAAAGAAATACATACATATATATCCGTTTTCTTCGAATATATGTTGAAATAATTTAATTTTTTCATGATAGGTGGGAAGATTTGTAATTGTAACAATGTATATATTGTACTATTTTTAATATATTTTTATTTTTATGTTAATTAATAAATATTCCTTTTTATTATATCTTTATTATTTTTATAATTTATATATTTATTCAAATCTTATGCTGAATCGTTAAAATTGTAGTTTAATGATGATACTATTTATTACATTTATCACATTTATATTAACAGTGGCTCATTGAGTAGAAATTACGTCAAATATTGAGATGAGGGATTAACAGAACAGCATCTGTTGAATCAACTCTTTTGGTTTTTTTGAGAGAGTTCATAACAGATTTTTTTTTTTTTTTTAACTTCTAATTAATTTAATCTATATTCTGAGATTAAATGATTTTATACAACCCCTTAATATTAATTTAGCTGTACAGCTGTCACTTCTGCTTTAAGCTCAGTAATTGTAATGAATTTATTAATAGATATCGAACTAAGAAGGGCTTACGGCTAAACCCCTTTCTTCAACACTAAACATACCACGATTGGTCAAAAGACCCATTATAAACTTTTTGACAGAATTTCTTGCAAATAACATTATCGCATCGTCCATGTTTCATGTACCAAATTGTGCTAAATAACATATATTTGTTATACATAGTAATATCTATAACATTTTAAAGACGGGTCACTTGACCCGCTGTGGTAGGAATAGGTAGGTATACATGAAGTATCGGTAGGTTCAGTGTTAAATTTTTATCTATCCTTTTCTCATTCATTCTTTTATTCCATATTGTCTTACGTTATTTTAACTTTTTAAAAACCGGATGTTTTTGCGTGGATATGACTGTGGCTCTCGAATGTTGTAATTTATTCTGGTTTTTTCTTTCTTTCTTTCTTTTTTTTTTTTTTTTTTTACACATACTATACATAAATAAATTCTGTTTTTTTTTATCAATGTATCGTATTGCACCTGATTGCAATAATACGGAAATTGTGTATGATTTTGCGAAATAATTAAACATACAAGATTTTAAAATTTACACATTAGGCGGGGTTGGTAGCACACAGTAGACAAAACACTCAATTCTTAAAGAGTCAAAATGACGTTTGCACCCATGTACAATTCTGAATTCTTGTGATGGTTTCTACCTCCCCTCTAAGTTTGTCCCATGACCTTAGAATCATCTTGTATATTATACATAAATATGAACTATGGGTGATTATAATTAAAGTTACGATTCCAAAACACTGTAATTTAAAAATTACCCATCAGAGTGATATGATATTTTAACAGAGCAATCGTGAGGCAATAAAAATTTGTTTGGGGAGGGAAAAAGTAGTTCTAACATGTTTCTATAGATGACGCTGTTAGGGTAAACGCCTACTCTTTAAACGCAGGAATGTTGTTAACATCACAATGGCAGAGCTGCCAACCTAATCCGGCAAATTGTGAGTGTCGCCCCTTTTTCTACACCGTTTAAATTTTAGAGTATTTGTTTTCCTCATTCATCGTAAATATATTTGAAGAGAATTACTCTAAAATTTTTAAGTGGTGTAGGAAAGGGGCGGTAAAAACAATTTGCCGGATTTGATTGGCAGCTTTGCAATGGAATAACAGGAAACAATAGACTTCAAGGGTTTACTGCAATGTTTTCAGCAAAAAGATAAGAATACGGGTTTACAGCGGAAACAGTTATAGTGAAAAGAGAAAAAAAGGAGCTTCTTGAAACAAATACTTTACAGATATTTAACGACACATTTCGGAACTATATTTTCCAAACAAAATTTCATTGCGTCACTATTGCTCTGGTAAAATACCAAATCGCTCTGATGGGTAGTTTTAAAACTATAGCGTTTTGAAATCGTAACTTTAATTATAATCACTCTGTGTATATATATATATATATATTCTATCTATCAGTAATATTTCTTTGAGTGCTATAATGCTATCCACAATCGTGAGTTCTCAATCTTAGTAAATTGTACAGTCGGTAACAAAAGTATCCGAACATTAGCAAAAATTCCTATATAAAAGAAGTAGAGTTAATACTGATTTGTTAAAGAAATCCTTCTCGAATCATGTTCTTAGTCAATAAGAACATGATTCGACAACGATTTATTTAACAAAACAGTATTAACTCTAATTTTTTTTATATAGGAATTTTTGCTAGTGTTGTAATTTTTTTTTCTGTTTTTTTACATGCTAATCTTTACATACATAAATAAATTAGGTTTTTTATCAGTGTATAGTATCGCCCTGATTGCAATAATACGAAAATTGTGTATGATTTTGCGAAAAAATGAAGTATACCAGACATTAAAATGTACACACTAGTCAGGGCAGTAGCACACAGTAGCCAAAACATCCAGTTCTTAAAGGGTTAAAATGACATTTGCGCCCATGGGTTCCTGTACAATTCTGAATTCTTGTGATGTTCTGTACTTCCCCTCCAAGTTTCTCCCATGATTTTAGAATCATCCTGTATGTTATATATATTCGATCTATTCCTAATATTTCTTTGAGTGTTATAATGCAAACCACAACCGTCAGTTCTCAGTCTTAGTAAACTTTGTTTGTATTCCATTTAAGTTCAAAATTCGTTTTCTTATTTTCTGTTTATTATATGTATTGTTGTTTAACTTTACATTATTTTTGTTATTTCCATTCTAGCAAACAATTTATGATTTCCTCACCCCATTATTTTGTCATCATATTATTCAGAGAAATATGCGAGGCATTGACTAAAGGTGCTTATTCCGAGCTCCAAAAATTTTAAATTCATTCCGTCAGATGTGACAGATGTCTGTTTAAAAGTCGGTGTAATTAACCTTACTAAAAAAGGCAAAAAGATGGGCAAATATGTAGATATCTGGATATAGCATTATTGTCTAATAACTCTTTTATTATTAACACATTGCTTGCGGGTCACGTTAACGCACATCTTTAAAGTAAAACGTGCCTCAATTTTAGCAATTCCTCAGAAAAAATACTTTATTTTAAAAAAGAAATTTACTTATTCATGATTATTATTTTATCTGCCACTGGCGTATATACAGGGTGATCGGAAAATGTCTGGCCAAAATTTAAAAGCAGTTAGAGGGAACGAATATAAAAGGATACGCTGTAGAATGCGTGTCCAGTAACATCGCGTGAAGGTGGTTAAGGGCGCTATGTAGGGCAATCGAAACAAGCTGGCAATATGGGAATGTGTCACTCCTTGCTGTAATTTAATTCAACATGCAACCAGTGTTGCAATATCTGGCGGAATTTGTATTTAATAAATTTTCAGTTGAAAAAAAAAAATGTGCAAGTTCGCAGCTATGGAAGTAAAACAAAAGCATTGCTGTTTACATTCTCTTATAAGTCACAAATTAAAAGTTACATTTAACGTAAAGTATCCACTGTTTCAGCAATACTTCGATAATATTTTAATAAATATAGGAAGTCAAAATTTTCATATCAAGTGTTACTTTGCCAACCATCTCATTATGAACCGTAGAATTTTTAGTACCCGCCTTTTCTTTTTCATACCAGTCATTTTTTTTTTTTTTTTTTTTTTTTTTTTTGGAGTAATTTTATTCTTATTTAATCGTAACAACGTTTGGAGACGATTACTCTAAAAATAAAGAAGTGTGAAAAAAGGGGCGTTTTTTCAAGGGGCGTTAACAATTGTACGGTTATTAATGAGATGGTTGACAAGTATGTATATATATTTAATTTTAAGAAATAGATTTGTATATATATAAATATATACCGCTAAAGTGCAGAAATAAATTAATCTGCAGATGAGCTAGGTAATCTGCACATTAACTAGGGTAATTCGTTACAGTGCGGAAAATTGTTTCATTTCTCAAATTACCTAGGTAATCAGTGTATTACCTAGTTAATCTGCACATTACCGACTAGATACTCGTTAATCTGCACATTAACTACTAGGCACTCGTTAAAGTGAAAATAATACCTTTGGTGGAAAAACAGCAACGTTTCTGTTCGCTTAAATTAAATTTTGCTTATTTACTTTTTGATATCTAAAGAATCAAGTTAATACAATCGAAGAATCAACACATTAGTTGATAGAATGATTCATCAATCAATCGAAAAGCTACAATAAAAAAATCAAACAGTTTAAAATATTATTGCAATTAAGGAATTTAAGATAATATAACTTATTTATTTTGGATACCTTAAGCAGAGCCTCCTTAAGTAGATGCCTAGCGAGTCGCTCGGAAACTTGGCAACAGTACAAGAAGAACATAGCCAGTAGATGGCGCTTGATACCGTGTCGTAAAGTTCTGTTTATTTCCCGCGATTCAATTGAGTTTCAATTGAGTTCTTCATGGTTTATGTTTTATTAATTTAACAAATGTGAGAGGGTTTTTTTTTTTTTTTTTTTTTTTTTTTTTTTTTATAATATGGTGTATTGCGTCGTTCCATTTTGTAAATCGGAGAGTCGCCGTGAAAATATAAGTTTTCACGGTTTCATATTTCAAGACAAGGTATGTAAACTGCATAAGTAATTAATGCAAAATTACCAGCCCTCCGGATTTTTGAATATCAATAATATTTTTCACAAAAAAATTATTTTTATTTATTATCGTAAATTCTGTGATTAAGACGAAGATAAATTTAAAAGAAATTATGATATAAAAATTCCGAGGATTGACACCTCTGTTAGTAAGTTAGATTTAACAAATAAAATAGTTATGCTTATTACAAAATGAAATGAAATTTTTATTTATTGATGTAGGAATACAGAAAAATAACTTGTTCTTAGTTACTTTGAAGTAACTCTATATTGTAGTATTTTATAGTTTTATTCATAAATTACATTAGTATCTTATGAATAAAACTATAAAATACTCCAATATAGGAACAATATTGATTTATATTTTTTTAATACCACTGTTTTTTAAAGACTTGTGTAAATGCGTATAAAAATTTGATTATTTCAGTTAAATCGAAACAAAAGTGTTGGGAATCTTGAAAAGAAAAAATAGAAAATTTTTATTTCTACTTTTGTTCTTTTTAAAATTATTAAGTTTTAAGATTCATAACATTACTTTTATTAACCTTTTACCACGCAATTGGAATATGGAATTAAAAATTCATGTAAAAATTAAATATCATGATTACTGATTTGAAAAATTATCAGATATAACAGAAAGATGACTTGATTTTTTGAAATAGAAATTCTCCACATCCATACACTCACATATACACACACACACATATACTGGCTAATTGCCAAAAACTACTTTTTTTTGGACTCATTAGACCTTAAAAATATAAATCAGGGGAAAACTCGATATCGAATTTTTGGACCGAACACAATACTTTCATTACCTACGGTAGTAGGGTAATGGAAGTAAAAATATTTCAAGGATGTTATTAATTTGTCCTTAAATTTGCCAATCTTTATCAAATTTTTCAAATTGAAACCTAATACGACTTTTAAAATACAATTGTGAATTTCCTGCATTTGTTTGTTTTTAAGTTATTCTGATAATAAATATGGATATAAATCAATCACTAAAAACTAAATTTTTTTTTTTTTTTTTGTATTCAGAGAACCCCAAAACGTGACTTTATTCAAAAACCTGAGTTGAAAATAGAACTTCAAAAAAATACTTTGTTTACATTATAGGTTCGAAAAATTAATTTTCCTTCTTCAACAGTATTCGTCGACATAAAAAAGTGTAGCAAAGCACTTCCGTCAATTACATTCTACAGAAAAGAACGTTTAGCTTAATTTTGGATAGCCCTGTATGTTTTCAATAAACTATGTGCACATCAGATTGTGCATTTAAATTTAGTCTTATATGAAAAACACTTAACACAAAATGAAATACACTTTCAGCATTTTCCAAGTATATCCGAGATAGACAAACCGACGCGCACAGACCAACCGCTAAAAACATTTTTCGTTTCAGGAGACCTCAAAACATGTAAACATAACACAACTTTATTTCGAAAATATCTATCAGTTTCGAAAGCATACCCTTTCGGAACTGGTGGAGCTAATAAAATCTTGAAAAAAAAAAAAAAAAAAAAAAAAACTTTTCGTGCGAGAGAAAACTTATACTCAAGAAATCCTTAATTTTAAAAATTTAAATCTTAATGGTTATTTATTTATTTTTTGTGACGGACTAGACAACAGATTGTTTTCTTCTCCAATTTTTATTACTGAATGTTAACTTATCTCGTTAATGTGCTGGTCTATTTTTCTTATAAATAATATAAAATTCTCGATTTAAGAAAAATAATTCACACCTAATAAGGTAAAAATGTAACGTAAAGGACATGACCAAAAAAAGAAAAAAAAGACATGATTTTAATAATTTATCATTATAAATTATTCATTCTAAACTGAACTCATTTAAAGTTCAGAGATTTTAATTTATATAAACGAAACTTTCATCTGATATCTAAATAAAAAAAAAAATTTGAAATTTTTATTGAATAAATATATAAAAAATAATTTAATCGCGTGATAGACATGCCATGTTTTTGCTTATTTAATTTTAAATTTCGTTTTTTAATTAATAATATATTAAAAAAAAAAAGGTGTTATTTATTTGATACGTTGTAATTCAATTAGTTGAAAAGCTAAAATAGGTCTTGTCCACTTTCGAAGAAAATTAAACCCTATACTTTTTTTTTAAATATAAATATTTGAATATTTTTTTGAAAATATTTACGATAAAGCACTTTCACATCATTTTTTCAAATTAAAAGAAAAAAAATACAATTTTGGACTTTAAATTGAAATTAATAGCTAGATTTTATATGAAAAATATAACTTATCTATGAAACAGAAGAAAATTGTTGCTCTGCGTAGGTGCTGTCACCTAGCGTTAGTTTTGTTTTTTAAATGTTGCCTAATTTAACATTGGGATTCGAAGCGCGTGGAAGGCATCTACTTAAGGAGGCTCTGCCTTAAGAATCACGTTAATTCAATCAAGCAAACAACAAATTAGTTGATAGACTCAATCATCAATCAATTAAAAAACTATAATACAATGAATTCAACTGCTTAACATATTAGTACAATTAAGGAAATAAATTTTCGAAACATATAATACAATTCTGCTTACTTGTTAGTGCAATCTAAAGCTTGGTGGCACTTTGAATTGCATAGCAATTCGTTTTTGCGACAAACACACCTATTCGTGATACATTTAGATTTGCAGTCATATTTTTTGAAACCCTGGCTGATACCAAGGGATTGTTCAGTTGCTGATTGATGTACGGATATTTTTACAGCAGGGACATCTTCTTTCATTAAAAATATCTTTTTGCAAACACTGAATTCAGATTTAATAACAAGTTTATAAAACTCATAATCTGTTTAACTAAGAGATTCGTATTTTCTTGCGTGCTTAAAGCTAAATTTTCTGTTAAAAAAAAAAAAAAATTACAACGGAAATTCATGCGTAATAGAAATATAAATATAAAACAGAATTAACTATACTTCCCACAGGCAGCCGACGCAAATTATGAGAAATAAAAGCAACCGGCGATAACCAGAAACCAAAAGCCGATGGAGGGGGGAAAGAGTAGGGAAAGGAAATGAGAGGAGCAAAACTAAACTAATAAAAGTGGAAGGAGAGGGGAAAGGAAATGAGAGAAACGAAAGGCATAGCTGCCAAGTTGTTTAATTTATTCCAGAATGTTGTTAGCCCCGCTCTTCTTTCATACTGTAATCTTTCCAGAAAAATTTTATTCAATATATAATTACGATTAAATATGAAGACAATAACTCTAAAAATATTACTGTGTGAAAAAGAGGCGGGTCTAACATCATTCCGGAATAAATTAAAAAACGTGGCAGCTATGAAAGTAGGCAACCCTTGTTAAACCTACACCATAACCCTTTAAAAGAAAAAAATTTAATTCCTTCTAAATTTTGGAATTAATATCGCTTTATTCAATGTATCATACACACTGTCATCGTGTACTAATTTTGCATATTCAGTTTAATTAAGCCAAACCTAAAATAATTGCTACATATTTGTACATTTTAAGGTGGTTTTGTTATTTTTCTTTTTTAATAAACATCGACATTTTAATACAGTTTAATTAACTTGTTTTAGTGAAGATATCGTATATAACAATATGTTATTTTTCATTATTCATGCTTTCCTTTAAACACAATCATTATATTTGAATAAATTGTGCTTTTAAATACACCAGAACACAAATAAACCGTTAATGCAAATCATTAATTAAGGAAGTGCTCTAAAAGCACTCTACTCCAAATTATAATTAATGTTGAGACATGTTTTACTCCATTATTATGCACGGAAAGAATTTCAGCATTAAAGTAAGCATTTATTTTGCAGAAAAATAATTGTCGTTTATATATCTTATATCCTCTTTTGATCATCCTGTTTTCCAAACACATAAAGTGATTTTATTTATCATAACAGACAAGTTCGTAATGGCTTTACTAAAATAACTCGTGTTCTTTTTGGAGCTTATAATAATAACCACAATAATTAATTACTTATAGTAAAATTTATTCTTATTATTATAGGATTCAAATATATACATATACATATATATAGTATATAACTGGATTGCAATTAAAAATCTGGTAAACTGTAGCCACGAGAAAACATTTTTCAATATTTTTCTATATAAAAGCGCCGCTTAGAGCCATGCGTGCAGAAAGCGGTAACCTATCTTTCAGATATACGACAGTTAGAAAAGACCAGGTTCTGAAGTCTGCAGTTTACTTCAATATCTGTATAAAAAAAACAAAATTCTACGAAAGTGTGAATAATTTTGACAACCAAATAATAGCTGAACTGTCAGACTATGATATACGCTCTCCTTTAAATAGAAAACAACCACAGTTCTCTATCGCCTTAGAGATCTAAGATATACCTCTCAATCTCTAATCTTGTTCTTATCATAATAAAATAAATAAATAGTAAAATAAAAAAAGCCTAATATCTCCTATGGACAGACTAATCTTTCTATCTGAAAATTTGTTAAGCTGTAATTTGGGGTTGCCATAGACAAATAAGCATCGGCGGCTCTTAGTAGATGTCCTTTTCAAGGCCTACTGACTCGATCAGAACCGAAACGGCCGAGCAGTGTCCGCGTGTACACAGACACTACATGAACCTAAACCTTCATTTTTATACTACTCTCAGATAACTTTGTTATCACTCATTAAAAATTAATGTTTTTAATTAAACAATTAGTAATTACATTTCAAATTATTTTTAAATTATTTACCAACTGTATGAGAATGAAAATTTACCTTATTTTATAATTTAAAAAAGTTTTGTATGATTTTTGATGTAATTTTAAGTAATTTTCATTTAGTTTTCGGGTTTCGGGTCGTAAAAGTTTCGCTACTGCCGGTTCGGGTAGGTTTTCGGGTTGATAAAAAAATTTTAGTCGGGTTCGGGTCGGTTTTCGGGATAATAAATTTTTTTTTGTCGGGTTCGGGTCGGGGGTTGACATAAAAATCATCTGCCGGATTCGGGTCGGGTACAGGACTCTAGTACCGGCCCTATTTCCACATTTAAGAGTAATTCTCTTCAATTGTATTTATGACGAATTAAGTAGAAAAACACTCTAAAAAAAGTCTGGGGTAAAAAGAGGGCGAATACTAACTATTATTCGGATTAGATTGGCGAGTATGCAAATAAAACTTAAACTGAAATGAACACGGTGCAGATGAATCGTCATATTCAGTATATAAAGTCTAAAGAACAAGTATCAAGTCAAATATTATCAAATAGAAATGATGAAATGCGTTTTACATTTATTAATAGGCAAAGAAAATTATATATTATAAATTTTTTTACCCTTATTTTATTTCTCATTATAAATACATTTTTTATTTGAATATATCAAGCTGCTAATAATGTATTTAAAATAAATTAGCCTTATAACAATTTTTTCTTGGAAAACTTTTATTTATACGAACTCGGGTTCCAACCTTTGGCTACTCACGAATTCGCCTTGTTAAAGTGATTTCTGCCTTTTCGTTACTTTCAATTTGAATTAATAATTAAAAACATTGTTCAAAGGATTGATAATATTATCCTTTGCTGTTCTATAACATAAATGCTTTATTTACGTATAAGTATTTAAACAGGGTTGCGAGAGGCGAGTTTTTTTTTTTTTTTTTTTTTTTCATGTTCTTTCTTTTTTTCGAGGAATTATAAGTAATGTCCGTCCAAGAAAAATTGAAGGCTTATATATGAATTAATCTAGCCCAGCAGTTAAAAAATTCGCATGTCAACTCTAATTTATCCGCTTGTAAATTAAATAAAACGAAAAAATCTTAATTGTCCTTATAATTATGAACATCTAAAAACGCGGAGAAAAAAAATATTTTGCAGTATTTTTTATTAATTTTGTTTCTATTAAAAAAGTTATATCAGTTTTGGTTTTTAGAATACTAAATATATTAAGTGCACTTATTTTAATCTTGTTCACAATTATTTTTACATAAGTTTTTTCAAAATATAAAGTGTTCTTATATATATGAGAAGGAATATAATAGTATACAAAATTTTCAAATTAGTATGTTAAAATTCAAAAGAGATTTATCAATATCAAAAATATTTTTAAACTGGTCTGAGGTTTTTAGGATGATTTATTCTTCAGATAAGTTCTACGAAGTTTAACAAACTAAGGAATTAACTAACAAATTAACTAAAAAAAATAACGTTCAAACTAACACGCCGACTAACCTATAAACGGACACTTTACCTATTTGGTGATTTTCGTATTCCTCAAGCCTAAAATGTTTGTAAAAGTCAAAAACTGAGATAGAAACTTTCTTCGAATACCTAGATTATTCGTTCTTTATAACAAGATGAGAACTAAAATTATAAGCTCTAAAAGTTAATACAATGTAAATAATCATCAGGAAAGCAAAAGGTTTTGGGGAATAAGCCAATTGACTACACTAGGGTCCTAGTCATGAGGGAAAGTGTCCTCTATGGGAGTCTTTCTAAGAGGACGTATCCCGTATTTACGCAAATTTCGGAGAAAACCGCGGAAAACTCCAGACGGCTAGGTCGACGAGCGCGAATTGGGATCGAACCCGGCACCTCATGTCTACCAGCTTTGAGTGCAGAACCGCTCGGATGCTGATGGGCCCTGGAAAGCAAATGGCAAAGTTATTAGGAAGAAAATAATAACAATGAAAGCGTATTTCCGTGTGTTATGAAAGTTATACTTTCGTATTTTCACTCCTTATGCTAAATTTTGTTTAACTCTCTATTGAGGAAACAAGAAATATTGCAAAGCGTCATTCTTGTGTCCTTTATTACTTGGATAAAATTAAGAAATATTAACTCGAAGGACTTTAAATATAATTATAATTATCTTGTGTATCCCTCTTGGTTTCAGAAGTTATGTGTCTCGACGGAATCAAACATTATTTTTTAAACCAATTAAATAAATTCTTTTTTTTTTTTTCGCTTGTTGATAGCTTAAGAAATTTCTAACTGTTAAAAACTGCGATGCATTTGTAAATAATAATAATAAGAAATTTAATTTAATCTTTTTTCAATATTTAAATGATGTAATATGTAAAAATGGATAAATAAAACTTGAATAATAAAAACAATAATTTTCAGCATATCTGAAAAAAAAAAAAAAAAAAAAAAAAAAAAAACTTCTCAAAACGTACGTACAATAAGTGCGTACAAAATGAACGTATAAATAATTTTAGTTTTATTTCCTTTTTTGCTTTTTTTTTTTCTTTTTTTCTCTTTTTTTTTTTTTTTTTGGTTTTGTTTTGTTGGGGGGTCAATTTTATAAATATTGTTTGGTTACATATCTCCATATATTCAATTTGTTGTTTTAATTGCCTCAGTAGCACAGAATGTTATTTTCTATTTGCGGAGATGTTACACATATCTATTATAATTATATATATTTTATATAGAATAATTTTACAGGTAATTATAATATTAAGGAAATCTTCTTACCTGTATTCTTCTAATGAGCATCCGATCTTTATGTTCCTGTTTCGGTTTTGAAATTTAATCATTTATCAATTCTTCTATAAAGAAAACATTGATTAGATTCAATTTATTAAGAGATTCACTCAATTAGATTCACTCAATAACGAGATGATTTTGTGGCCTTTATATATTTAATAAAAGAATTAAGAAAGAAAAGAACATAAAATTAAATTGTATTACGGAGCTGCTAAACACACTCCGAATACTTAAAGGTCTACATGACAACTGAAGAAAATAAAAAAGTACATTGATGCAGGTGCGAGCGGTTTCGTAGGCATGCGCAGATGCCTCATTTGTTTCTTTTCACAGTTCGAATTGAAAGTAGAATGTTTTGATTGTCCGTGAAAATACATATATTGGGCATACAATAATTATATTTCACAACACTCCACCTTGCACAATATATATTAAGTTTTTATAAGTTGCAGTTTATCTCTGTGTTTAATGAATGCCGCTTTAGGAAGTGCCTTAGTAAGCAAATCGGCAGTCATATCCTTGCTTGAGATATATTTCAATTTAATAATTCCTTGTTCACACAACTGTTTAATTAGATGGTATTTCACATCTATGTGCTTCGTGCGACTTTGGTACTTATCAGATTCAGCGAGTTTAATGCAGGCTTGGTTGTCTTCATAAATAACGATTGGTTGTTTCTGTTCCATATCAAGATCTTTTAGTAGTTTTAATATTGATATAGTTTCTTTTGCTGCATTTCCAGCCGAGATATACTCAGCTTCAGCTGTTGACAGTGCTATGCAGTTCTGTTTTTTGGATGTCCAGTTAATCGGGTTTTTCCCAACAAAGTAAACATTACCACTTGTAGATTTTCTATCAAGTGTGTCATTTGCCCAGTCGGCGTCAGCAAAAACCTTTAAAATAGGTTCTTGATCAACATTATATTTTATTTTATAGTCATTAGTACTTTTTAAGTATTTAATTACTCTTTTTGCGGCTTGCCAATCCTTTTCTCTAGGTTGTTCATTTCTACGACTAAGTATATTAACTGCTGCCGAGATATCCGGTCTGCTTAACGTTGCTATATATAACAAAGCTCCTACAGCTTGCCGATATTTGGTGTTATTTGGTAGAATATTTTCTATTTTATCATCTTTCTGGTATCCTGGATCAAGTGGTGTGTTGATTGGTTTGGATTCTTGCAAATTAAATTTCCTAACCAGTTCATTTATTTTATTTTTCTGATGTATAGCTAATGTCCCATTATCACCTCTCTCTATTTGTATTCCTAAGTATTTATTTACTTGACCTAGATTTGTGATTTCGAATTCTTTTTCAAGTTCCTTTATTACTTCTTGTATTTCATTTTTGTTTCCTGCCAATAATATGTCGTCGACATAAATAAGTAAGTAAACTGTATTATTGTCCTTTGACCTTTTGTATAAACACTTGTCTGATTCACAGGCAGTGAAATTTAATTTGATCAGTGTATCATTGATTTTAGTATTCCAAGACCTGGCTGCTTGTTTGAGGCCATATATGGCTTTTCGTAATTTGCACACCTTATTCTCTTGTCCTGGTGTTATGAAGCCTTCTGGCTGGCTCATAAAAATGTCTTCTTCTAGTTCTCCATGTAGGAAAGCGATTTTCACGTCAACGTGAGTTAACTGCAAATTTTTGTACAATGCATTTATCAAGAAGGTTCTGATTGTTGTATGAGAAGCCACTGGGGCAAAAGTCTCATCATAATCAGTTCCATACTTTTGACTAAAACCTCTCGCCACGAGACGTGCTTTGTATTTTTCAATTTTTCCAGAGTCATTGTATTTTGCTTTAAAAGCCCATTTAGAGCCAACAATGTGTGTATTAGGTGGAGGATCAACAAGATCCCAAGTTTCATTTTTATTTAATGATTTTATTTCTTCTTCTGCTGCTTCTAACCATTTTTCTTTTTCAATATGATTTTTCATGTTTACTATATCATCAAATGTTTTCGGTTCAATATAACTTGTATTAGTTGAGAGAAAAACGAAACGATCAGGTGGTACCCCTTTGTTTATTCTATCTGATCTCCTTAGGGTTTGTGTATTCTGAATTTCATTGTGTTCTTCTGTTACGTCATTTTCATTGTTTAAAATAACAGGAATTTTAGATTCCTCATTAATTGCATTTTGATCAATGTTTCGAGAATGTTCGTGAGTTTCATGCTCTTCGAGAAATTTTACCGTTCTGCAGATTTTTATGTTGTTGCTTACATAAATCCTATATCCTTTACTTTTTAGATCATAACCCATGAAAATTCCTGGTTTCGCCTTATCATCTAACTTTTTTCTATCAGTTTTATTCACATAAACATAAGCTTTGCAGCCAAATGTTCTTATTTTTGAGAGGTCTGGTTTCATACCAGTCCAAAGCTCATATGGTGTCTTTTCACGGGCACTTGTTGGTAGTCTGTTTTGTAAATAATTTGCCGTCATTAAAGCTTCTCCCCAAAAATTTTTATTTAATTGACTTTCATTTAACATGCATCTGGTCATTTCGACCAAAGTACGGTTTTTCCTTTCCGCTACGCCGTTCTGTTGAGAACAATGGGGCACAATGAGTTGGTGTTGTATACCCTCACTTTGAAGAAATTTTTCAAATTCTTTATTCATATATTCACCACCATTGTCAGAATGCAAAATTTTAATTTTTCTTCCAAATATATTGGAAGTGAGTGCATGGTAATTTTTGAAAGCTTCTAAGGCTTCATATTTATTTTTCAACAGATATATATAAGTGTAGCGGCTGTGGTCGTCGATGAAAGTGAGAAAATAACTTTTTCCACCCACCGTAGGTGTCTGGAATGGGCCACAGAGGTCGGAATGTATTATTTCTAATGTTTGTTTTGTCTTGTGTGTAGCTACTTTGGGGTATGAATCATTTTCTAATTTTGACATAATACATATTTCACAGTTATTATCATGTTTACAATTGTTCAATTTAATTCCCGTTGCCATTTCCTTACTGACGAGTTCTTTTATTTGTGATATATTTTTGTGTCCTAATCTATTGTGCCATAGTTTAACACAATTCTTATTATCGCAAGTTTGTGTCATGTTTATTTTTTCTTCTGTTTTTTCATTTGTTCTAACTTCATACAAATTGTCAGCTACTGTTGCAAAAATATATTCTTCGTTTTGAAATTTAATTTCACAAGTGTTCTCTTTAAATATTGCTTGACAACCATTCTCAGTTGCCTTTTTTATTGAAATTAAATTTGTGGCAATTTCAGGAATGAAGAGTGTGTCTTTAAGTGTGATGTGTTTGATTTCGTTTTTAGAATTTCTCACTTCTATTTTTACATCTCCACAACCTTGTGAGGTTACAGATTGACCATTGGCTAACATAACTTGTGTTTTATCATTGTTTTTAAATGATATGAACCTTTCCATATTATTGCACACATGGCTTGAACTCCCGCTATCTACGATGAACGAGTTTCTGTTTGAATTTCCTACCACAAAAGTCAGATTTTTCATTTTATTTTCAGTTTCTTGCATCATGTTTGATCTTTGTTTGTTTTTATATTTATTGCGACTGTAGAAATTGCTTTGATAGTTATTTGGATTTTATAGTCATTATTCTCTTTGTGTTTATATTCGTTGCTTTCTCTATTTTTTAAATGCCAACAATCGCTTTTATTATGCGAACTCTTTTTGCAATAATTGCAAAACTTTCGTGGTGGTGTTTTATTTTTAATGTGCATTTTATATGCGCTCTCATTATTTGTTTGATTGTTTTCTGATCTTTTTAGATCTTCATCAAGTAACTTTCCCCTGATGAATTCTGGGGTCAAGTCTTCCTGATCTCTAGATTCAATTGCCGTTATCAATGTATCGAAACCTGGAGGAAGTGAGCATAGCATAAGAGCTGACATGTGCTCATCATTTATCACCTCGCCTATAGCGGTCAATCTATCACGGATCTGATATATGTGCGTTAGATGTTGAGATAGATTTCCACCCTCTGCTAGTTTAGCAGAATATAACTTTCTCAATAGAAATAATTTACTGGATAAGTTCGATCGCTCGTGAATTCTTTTTAAAGTATCCCACGTTTGCCTAGCAGTCGCGAGATTTTTAATATGTACGATCTGGTCGTCTTCTATCGATAAATTAATGATCGCTTTGGCTTTACGATCCTTAATTGTCCATTCATTTGTGATAGGATTGGGAGGTTCGTTCGTTATTAAATCAAACAAATTTTCCTTGCATAACATCATTTCTATTTTAAATTTCCACAAATCATAATTCGTGGAATTTAATTTATCTATCATCGATATATCTTTTGAAAAGGCCATTTTAACTTTATTATTTGATCACTGCAAATATTTTGATTATATAATATTTCTTTTCTTATTATACTTAATAACAATTCAATTGAGTTTTATTTCCCTTTTTTCTTTTTGTTTCTAGAACGTATATTTTTCAAACCAAAACTTTTGGTTTCAGTTCTAATTCGAGATCGGATGCCTTTTTAAATCGAAATTTATTTCAATTCATTTATTATTTTTGTATTTTTAATACATTTCATTCATATTATCTTAAAATAGAATATTATACTTTTTTATATTTATATAAATGAATTTATATATATAGAAAGTGTGACATCATTTTTTGTTCTGTGCTCATAATCTGTTGTTTTAATTGCCTCAGTAGCACAGAATGTTATTTTCTATTTGCGGAGATGTTACACATATCTATTATAATTATATATATTTTATATAGAATAATTTTACAGGTAATTATAATATTAAGGAAATCTTCTTACCTGTATTCTTCTAATGAGCATCCGATCTTTATGTTCCTGTTTCGGTTTTGAAATTTAATCATTTATCAATTCTTCTATAAAGAAAACATTGATTAGATTCAATTTATTAAGAGATTCACTCAATTAGATTCACTCAATAACGAGATGATTTTGTGGCCTTTATATATTTAATAAAAGAATTAAGAAAGAAAATAACATAAAATTAAATTGTATTACGGAGCTGCTAAACACACTCCGAATACTTAAAGGTCTACATGACAACTGAAGAAAATAAAAAAGTACATTGATGCAGGTGCGAGCGGTTTCGTAGGCATGCGCAGATGCCTCATTTGTTTCTTTTCACAGTTCGAATTGAAAGTAGAATGTTTTGATTGTCCGTGAAAATACATATATTGGGCATACAATAATTATATTTCACAACACAATTTATATTCAGTAATTTAAGGAATGAATAAAACATTTCGCAAATAAAACTTTTATCTAGTTCCATTCCTTTTAAATTTAAATATGCAGATTTTTCATGTGATATTTCTTTTACATAAAATTTGAATCCCCCCCCCCCCCATTAAAAGAAAATATAGATTTTTAATATTATTTTTGAATTATTTAATTTTCCATAACTTTTGATATCCAAAAGCTATAATAAATAATTTTTCTTCATCTGGCTCAGGTAATTAGCACTACATTTATTTATGAGTTTATTTATGTCATTCTAAATTTTATGTAGAATAAACCATTAATTACTATACTTACGAAAAAAAAATATCCAATTATTTCCAAAAAAGACAACTTGATTATTGATAAACGTTATCATTTAATTTTAACGAGAGTAACTTTGTTGAAGAATGTACTTATCTCCATCAACTATAGGCGAAAGATTATTTATAAACAAGAAATGTGTTGCTTCTGCCATGTGAATTCTTTTCCTTTCCTTTCTACACGGTGAAAATAAATTCCCTCTTTTGGTCATCACTATTCGAAAATGAGTTCCACGTGTGCCACCCACAGCGACTGATCATTAAGTAAGGGGGTGAAAATCGCTTGGATTTTCCCGTATAGAGAACAGTTTGTTAGGGATCCACACCCCGTATTTTAAAGGTTAGTGGTGGCAAAGTAGATGGAAATTTCTCATTCTTCTGACTGTCCTGAAGAAAAGGCCGCAAAATTCCTTAATACACCAATTATTATTATTATTATTGTTATTATTTTTTAATTTAACCGTTTGCTCTCGAACGTCGCTTCTCAGGCGACATTCTATTCATTACTTCAACTCGAACGTAGCTCGAGAGGCGCCATGACAAATTAAGTTACTATATATCTTATATCCACCAATAATGTTCTACAACTAAAAGTATTTTGTAATTTTTTTATATTTTTTTTATGAAAGCTATTGTTGGGTAGCATATTACGCTTACTAAAAGAAGGTTCGAATACAAAAGGTTAGTTTTCCTTCGCACTTCAGGCACGAACATTTGGAAAATACAAAGTGACCGACATAAAAGAGGCCACTGACAAAAAAGAAGGCGCGGCCTTCGTAAAAAGGGTATAAACTTGCATTATGCTAGTTTTTTATTACGCGGCCAGCATAACATAAGGACAACCAGATCTTATATTAAGCTAGATTAGCTAGATTAGATTTAGCTAGACTAACTAAAAGGCGGAAACTGCGAACTGTGCTGTACTGCCATACTTTTGAATAGATCTCTTACAAAGATCTAATTTTGTTCACAAGCCACGCCTTTTTAAGAAGCATTTTCTAGTACGAAACATTATTCCATCAGTACCGGGAAAATTAGGAAGTTTTATATGCGGAGCACCAAATATCTGGAAAATAGGTTCGTGTTGTTGGTTTCCACGTGCGAAAAAGGCTTCGAGAACAAAGGGTTAATTTAAATCGGAATGATTTAATGGGAAACACAGTCCTCTCTCTTAAATAATTTTTAAATATTTAATGAAAAACTTACACCGGTAGAAATATGGAAATCTTTTATTAAACATTTCAAATTTTGTATTCATGTTGCTTTAATGGAATAAATCGTACAGGTCAAGATACGTGGTAAAATGTTCCATCATGGAACCTTGTCACGCGGTTCTCAAATTTGATTACATATAGTAGTTGTCTCTTAGCTGTTAGACTGCTAAGCAGCGCGCTAGCACTGCAATGTTTCGTCTCGGAAACTGCGAAGCAGCGCTGTCGCGCTGCGAGAGGTACAATTCAGATATCACCGGAATTTCAATTTAATTTGTTTATGTAAGTAAAATCAATCAGACAATTGAAACTTCTAGGTTACGAACTTCGAAACTTAGGGTTTACTTCTAGACTTAGGGTTTACTTCTAGTTTACTTTTAAACTTACTTCTAGAGACTCCACCTACATTTTTTATTAAGTGTGTTTGGGCGTCAAATATTACACAATGGAAAATTATAAATCATAATATTCATATATAATGTTTGTAATATGTAAATATACATCAAATATAGAAATAAAATGTTTATATTTAAAATTCTTATGTTTTATATTTTGTAATTTTTTTTATTTTTTTTTTATGAAAACTATTGTCGGGTAGCATATTACGCTTACTAAAAGAAGGCTCGAATACAAAAGGTTAATTTTCCATCGCACTTCAGGCCCGCACATTTGGAAAATACAAAGTGGCCGACATGAAGGAGGCCACTGACAAAAAAGAAGGCGCGGCCTTCGTAAAAAGGGTATAAACTTGCAATATGCTAGGCTTTTATTACGCCACCAGCATAACATAAGGACAACTAGATCTTATATTAAGCTAGATTAGCTAGATTAGATTTAGCTAGACTAACTAAAAGGCGGAAACTGCGAACCGTGCTGTACTTCCATACTTTTGAATAGATCTCTTACAAAGTTCTAATTTTGTTCTCAGGCCACGCCTTTTTAAGAAGCATTTTTTAGTACGAAACGTTATTCCATCAGTACCGGGAAAATTAGGAAGCTTTATATGCGGATCACCAAATATCTGGAAAATAGGTTCGTGTTATTGGTTTCCTCGCGCGAAAAAGGCTTCGAGAACAAACAGTTAATTAAATCGGAATGATTTTATGGGAAACACAGTCCTTTTTCTTAAATAATTTTTAAACATTTAAGGAAAAACTTACACCGGTAGAAATATGGAAATCTTTTATTAAATATTTCAAATTTTATTTTCTTGTTGCTTTTGGAACGTAAGATTGAAGAAGTCAAGGATGCGTGGTAAAATGTTCCATCATGGAACATTTTCACGCGGTTCTCAAAATAGATTACATTTAGTAGTCGTCTCTTAGCCGTAAGACTGCTAAGCAGTGCGATAGCGCTGCAATGTTTCGTCTCGAAAACTGCGAAGCAGCGCTATGGCGCTGCGAGAGGTACGATTCCGATATCACAGGAATTTTAATTTAATTTTTTTACGTAAGTAAAATCAATCAGTCAATCGAAACTTCTCGGTAATGTGAAACGGTTGATTTTGAAAAAGAATGGATGGCTTTCAGAAATAGTGAATTATTAATACAAACATCTCATTCGAACAAAAAATTCGCCTTAGAAAAATTATCTGGACGAAGTTTACGTCAATGTGTGGTCTGCATAAAGCGTTTCAATCTCATCTGCGCTCGCTGTAAGAAAGGACTACATGGCCTTTGTGCAGGAAAACACAATTGTTGAACATCATCTTTTCATTATTTTTCTTTTACATTTTCTTTTACAATATATATATATATATATATATTATAAAGTTTTTTTTTTTCAATTTTTATTTGTAAAACACAAAAAGAATTTATAAATTAACTGATAATTGTAGGAGTGATTGTGTTTTATTTAATAAAAGAGAAATATCTAACGTGATTTTCGACGCATAAATTATTACGACGCTCGTTTCATAATTTTTTAAATATATATCTTTATATTTATGAAATAAGTTGAAAAAAAAATGGGCGGAGTCTTGATAAAATCTTATCAAAATACACAGCGCTTCACTGCGCTGAATTGCATATTTGGAAATCTGTATTAAAATTAAATTTTTTTCGCTGCTCTTAAATTTTCTTAAAACATTGTGTGTGAACAATTATTAATGGTAAAACACGTTTTTTGTTTTTATTCATCATTTAATGATACTTAAATTACCCTTTTATATACACTACTGTAAGGCGTGCATTTCATTAATTAGGTGTGTTTTTATAGATCATTAGAAAATTTCATGTTTTATTTCTGTAGAAAGATCTATCGAGGGTAAATGATTTATGCATAAAAATACACATTTATATATGCCCTTTCGATTGCTGCTTACTTGGATTTTTTTTTTTTTTTAATTTTTACTGGACGGCGTGGTTTTCCAGCTGGGCATGATTGGGTTTCGAATTTTTATAAAACTAAAATTAAATATTCACACCGGAAAAACTTTTATTGAGGCCTAAAATACCGATAGCACTTAAGGATGTGCTTCAGAAAATGCTCCAGCATTCAAACGGTTAATGCTACAAATTCTCGCCAGATTATAGCGCCGTAAACTATATTCATAATAGTCGATATGAGAATTACTGATCAAAAACGTAATGCGTGTGCTCGCACCCCTTTTATTTTTATTTTCATACTACATACTGAATAAATGAAAATTTCAAAAAATTAAATGAACAAAACTTTAGAATTATGGCATCCCTTTGCATTCAGTTCAAGTATAATTTTTCAACTACATGCATATATAAATGTTAAATATCTAGCTGTGTGTAAGCTAAAATAATGAATAAACAAAATTTCAATTCTGCAAATAATTGCCTAAAATTCTATAAATACCAAAAAGAGATTTTAGAATATTTAAACAAATTTACATGTAACAATATGATGTAAAAATGCAAGATTCATGTAAAAGGGAAAATGTACCTTTAGTAGGGTTTCTTTATTAGACCATTTGATTTTTCGTGACTTCAAAATTCTATCCAACAAGCAAACACTTTAAAAACATAAACGAATTAACATTTAATGCCTTAAAAGTGATGCCAGCTAAATATTCCTTCAAATTATACTAATACATAAAAGTTCCTCATATATAACAAAATTGCAATTTGGCAAAGTAAGTACGTGTAACAAAATTGTGCATATAAAAAATTTTAAATTAAAAAAAGTGTTTTTACTTCACAGATTTATAATTTAAAAGTTAAATAAAACAACGCTAATATCGTACTTTATACACTATTCATAAAATAGCATAGCATACATAAATATTAAGTTTTATTTCCTTTTTAAAATTGTGTAAGTAATAGATTTCGTATAAGATACAGATAAATAAATAAGCTTGATCAATAAACAAAGCAAGACAAAATCGTACAATACGTAAAAAATACGTTGTTTGTAAAGTACAAAATCACTAATGATAAAAAATTTAGCTAAAATAAGAGTTCGAGATAGGAACAGCATACCATTCAACCATATATTTTGAATAAAAATGTATTTTTCAACATTATTGTCATTTGAAATGCAAACTCATAGCTGCCAATATTTTAATTTATTCCGGAGTACTTTTAGCCCCGCCTTCATTTCGCACCACTCTATTTAAAGAATAATTTTCTTCAATATATGACTTCGATAAAATAAGACAAAATTACTTTTAAAAAGTAACTGCTACGAAATAAAGGAGGGGCTTAAAATACTCCGGAAATATTGACAGGTATGGCAAACTATGACTTGGCGTATTTGCATTTACATTTTTAGAGCTAGTTAGTTTTCCCTTAAATTTCATTGGATGCTTTGCAGAGACTTATGCATGCGCTCTGTTATTCTCACGTCCTCTTGTATGATAGCTGCAATCGTATTTTCACCTGATTCACGCAAATAACTTTGCCCACCTATCGTCAATTAAAGTCTCTTCAATTATATGTAATCAGATTTTCTACCTAAATATCCCTAACAAACGAAAATGGGTGGTAACACTTGTGAAGGACAGACAGAGGTACGGAAATTACACCTTGTTAGAACCACGCCTCGCCTTTTTAATACTTTCTTGAATGTGTTAAAGAAATTACATATTTTGTATAAAATTCATATAGTTTTTTTTTTTTTTTTTTTTTTTTTTTACTAGTGCTAGATTCTTAGAGTCGGCCTAGGTAGTTTATTTCTCAAAGCTGAAAAGCAATATCACCATTAACACTTTCGCGACCGCTGACGTAGTTTCACGTCATTTGAAAATCTGTAACTCCGCCAGTGGGTGTTTCTTTTGCAATTTGTAAGTTATTTATTTCTTAAGAATATACCCAATATTCATATTTGTACTATCAATATACAGTGAAACTCCGATCTGCCGTTCCCGCATCCATCGTTTTTCCGCACTGATCGTTTTATTCCCATATTCCCTGCACAAACTGTATTTAAATAATATTAATGGATCCCGCATGTATAGTTCTTCAAAAAGTCGTTTTTCCGCATTCATTGTTGTAAAATATTTCTTCTGACCGAAATGAAATTGAAAATCAAGCGATTCCACATGACATTCAAACTGGAATTACTTCTTTTATCCTAAAAGACTCTTTTCCTCCTCCACAGAGGACCAAAATTGTGAAGGTAAGTCTCTCTACCCTCCTCAATGGTGAGTACCAGACCGTCGTCATTTACCCATATTGTAGCATTAGTCCGATGTAAAACACAATCAATCTCAATTACTCAAAATTTTGCTGTATTAGGTGAAGAAAAGTGATTGTGCAGATATTGTAACATGTGCGCCTATGAATTACTGTATATGGATCGTGTGTTGTTTCTTGGGGAATAAGTTATTCTACTTTGTGTAAAGAGGAGAATGGATGCATACAGTATGGCCAGCTACTACATTTTTTCGCATTCTTCAGGTTGAGCCCACGCCAATGCAAAGTGTGTCTGACGTAATTACGGCATTTGAAAGTGCACGAATTTTTTTATATGCACATGAAATTACAGAAAAGGACCAGAAAATGTTGTAAATATGGAAAATCCTCATTTAGTTTATAAAATGAACTAAAAACCCAACATAAAATTACTGATTTTTAAAAATTAATATCACTTAAGGTTCTACAACTTTGATTTATTTCTTTGATAGTTTCGAAAGTAACAAATTTAGTTTTATTAGTAATACAATATATTTATTGCGTGCATTATTTCATAAACATTGTTTTATTCGTGTTTTGACTTTAACCAGCATTCATCGTTTTCCCGCTTTCATCTTTTTTTTTTTTTTTTTCCCCCAAGCTCTACATGAAAAACGATGGATCGGGGTTCATCTATTTTATGGATAGAAATACTTTCATTAGAAAGAATATAATTATAATGTATATCTATTTGTAATATAAATGTGAATACAGAAAATTTTGCCTTGAAATGTTGTAACTTGGGAGAATAACGCCCATAGGCGGGCCTTTCTACCAAAAGGACAAAAGCATGCGGTCGTGAAAGTGTTAATCAGTTCGAAACATTCCTCTCTATTCTACCTTTCAGATAAATACGGTTATTGTCTGATCTATTTTTTTTTAAATATGGATGTCAACATTTTAATTTATCCCATAATTAGGGTGGTCACAGGCTACATTTTCCCCCTGATTCTTCCACCAGTATTTTTCTTTCGAAATTTTTAATAGTAGGATTTCTCGATTAATTATTATATAAATATGTTGGAATTATCAAGGTAAAAAGGCGAATTTGTAACTACCCTGGTATTATTTTAAGCCTCGCCTTTATTTTTTTATACAAATTATTTATTCAGTGCAATTTATTCTTATTTTATCGAAATTATATATCGGAGTAAATTTTTCTATTATTAAGAGGGGCGAAATAAAGGCTGGGCTATCAATACACCGGAATAAATTAAAACGTTGAAATCTACGGTTAAACTGGCTGGTGATTTAGGTTACACATTAACATTTATTACGTTTTCGCCGGCGCATTTTGTTTACATCATCTTCTCAAAAGTATCTGAGAACTAGCCAATAATTCTGATACCAAAAAAGTACACTTTAAGCTGTTTCGTTCAATAAATCCTTGTCGAATCATGTTCTTAGACTAAGTACATGATTAGACAAGGATTTATTTAACAAAGAAGTATAAAGTCATACTTGCCAACATCCGAATTAATATTCCGTAGTATTGTTAGCCCCGACTTTTTTTTTTTCACACCAATAAATTTTTAGAGTAATACTCTCGAAATGCAATTATGATTAAATAAGTAGAAAAATACTCTAAAAAGATACTGGTGTAAAAAAGAAAGCGGGGCTAACAATACTACGGAATATTAATTAGTATGTTGACAAGTATATGTTAAGTGTACTTTTTTTGGTCAGGGATTATTGCTAGTGCTTGGATATCTTTGCTGCCAACTGTAGCTGTGAGCAACCGGTAGGTCACGCCGGAGTGATCGTGTTAAATAAAGAAATTTTGCGTACGTCGATGGCATGAGTCGCAAACGGCGTTTAATGGGTGTAAATCTTAAAAATGTACCTGCAAATGTACAATTTAATAATATTATAGTTTTAAAAAATTAAAGAACACGCTTTTATAGAAATATGAACTAAAAAACACAAAATATCTATCTTAGTATTAAAATGCAATGTAAGAGAAAATCGTGTGAGTGACACACCATAATATTTACATACATTTAAATCTTTAATTAAAATAATTTAGAATTAAACAAAAACCATTTTTAAAAAATCGCCCCTGACTGGGATCGAACGCTAAACCTTTAGGTTCGTAGCGCGGAGCTATACCTCAACGCCACGATGTTCACGTACGGAAAGTCTTTTTTTTTTTTTTTTTTTTTACAATATAGATTTTTTTTTTGCTCCCAGAGCAGTTACAAACATGCAAACATACGTACAAGCATACATACAAACATACATACATACAGGTGAAGCTAATAAAAGCGTGTTAATAAAAAGGCGAATAGAATCGAAGAAATATCGGTTATATATATATATATATATATATATATATATCATATATCACTTCTTAAAATTATTATGGTCATTTAAATAAAAGCATCGCGCAATCTGTATCAGGTGGCGCTGTCTACCACTTGAACTGTTGCCAAGTTTCCGAGCCACGCGGAAGGCATATAGTTTAGGAGACTGTGGTTTAATCATGGCAAATCACTACAAATATACCAGACGCATTTTTGCATGAAATTTGTGGTGGCGGAAATTTTTTATCTCTGAGAGCGCCCTGAAAAAAGAACGGAGAGTATGACCCCTGATATTATGTAGGGTACAACGTTTAGTTAAAAATACAATATACAAAAACTACGCCCGTATACGAGTTTTACTGTTAAAAATTAATCAAAAACATCTATTTGATGAATGGTTAAAATGACGTTTCACGTTTGTGGCCTCGAGTTCTTACGCAATTTTCAATCCTTATGATGTGCTACAGGGTTGTCAAATTTGGTCTTTATTTTATTCAATAGTCACCAATAATTTTTATTTGTAACGTTTGACTAATCACTTCGATGATTGATAGTGTATTATGTATATAAAATTATTTATATGTACAGTCGGGGAAAAAAAAAACGCAACACTCAACGTAACTTCGTTGCTAATCGATGTAGAAAAATGTAATAGGTATCATTCGACGGGGAATTGTAAGTAGTTTCAGAAAATAAATTGAAATTTTGAATTGGGGGTCGTCTACTTATTAAAACGCGCACCAACTTTGATTTTTTCAATGGTAATGCCCCATTTTTATTTTATATTTGAATTCCTGGGATCGCGACAACGCGAAAAAGTATATTGGTTGTATATTTTACTTATTTTTTCACAGAGTTATAAGCGTTCAAAATTTGAAGGTGCTAATGTTAAATTCATATTTCAAACTTTTATTAATATCTTCACAAAAAATAACTTGATCGGTATAATTTTTTTTTTAACGAGATACAGTGAAGAAACCCAAACATAATCCATCTTTACTTTTGATTCTGAAACATATTTTTAATTATGAAAAATATTAAAAAATTCATATTCATAAAAATAATGAATTATGAATTATGAGCTATATAAATTTTTACATAAAATGAATCCTAATGCTGAAAAATATGGGTGTGCAAATTTGCAGCTCATTCCAGTTATTAGTTTTCGAGATATAAATAAATCTTTCTTTTGGAGGGGTTTAGGGGGCCGTCTCTTATAAAGTTTTGCATGAGATAACGAATCAAATCTTAAAAAATAACAACAACAAAATTAAGCAAAATATTTTTATTTTTTATTTACGGGTCAAATTGTATACCAACAGCGTCAAACGCAAAGAAATGAAACAAAAATGATGATTTTTTGACATAGCATCAAGAATTCCTGTTTTCTAAAGAAGACAAGCTCCGCCTTCATCGTTCTTCAAAACAAAACAATAGAGAAAAGAAAAGTAAATGTGACATTGAGTATTCCTGTATTCCAACCCTTATTTCATGTTGACAAAAATATGCACAAGTGGTATTTACTTCATCGATTAATTGGCGATAAATTTTGAACCATTTAAACGAACACTAGAAGAAAATAAATTAACTAATTAGGCGGGGTTTACTGTTTTAAATAGAAAAATAGGTTTAATGTGAAATTGTCAAATATAAAAAACGAATGGAATTGGAATGCAAGACAGACTTGTAAAATCGTTTCTTAAATACCGTCAAAGTTAAAAAAGGCTTAATCATTTGCTCATATATTGCTTTATTTTATTTTATTTATTTATTTACTTATTTATTTTGTAGGGGGGAGGGTTATTATTTTAAGGACACTTTAGTCTTTAAAATTTTATTAATATATTTTAACTTTATACATTTTTAAAAACATATTTTAACTTTTATAAATATATTTTAACACTTTTTGCGACCGCAGGATTTTATCTTTTTGACAGTAAGACCCGCCTACGGGCGTTCTAATCTCAAAATAAAAGATTTCAGAACAAATTTTCTGTATTCACAATTAAATTACAAATGGATATACTTTATAATTACATTCTTTCTAATCAATATATTTCTATCCATAGTATATTTTATTGCAAAAATATGAACACTGGGTACACACCTAAAAAATATGTAACACACAAATTACGAAAGAAACGCCCACTCACACAGTTACAGATTTTCAAATGAAGTGAATCTACGTCAGCAGTCGCGAAAAGGTTATTTAAGAAATTATATTTTCATAGAAATTATAAAACCAATCGTACAGTTCCAAAGAATTTAACTGACCCAAAACTGGTAAGTGCGATTAAAATTGTTTAATATTTACTTCATGAACCCTTATTATAATTTATCCGAAAAGATTTAGTTTATGCGTTGTTGTATATATATCTATATTATTTCCTTTCGTATATTATGTTACCTACCTACGAAAGAAAGTTTAAGCTTCAATGGTGATCAGTATAGCCATAATAGACACTTTTACTTGAAAAATATTGCACTTTTTTCAAAGGGTGCTGTATGGACTAATCGCAAGTGTAATGTATTTAAATAGACCTAAAATTATCTGAAGAAGTACTGAAGTATATACAAATCTAAAAATTGAATTCAAGTTAATTAAAAAAATGGAAAGGAAGCAACATTTTATTAATTTTTATAATTATGTTTTTCCTAAAAGATTTCCGGTGTGAAACATTAAAATTTTGTCTATTTCTTATAGGATTTTAATTTTATTTTTCTACATTTACAGATAACCCCCTAACACATATTTGTTTATAACTCTATAAATACTAAAGATAAATTATATAAACAGTATACTTTTCCGCACTGCCAGACTCTCAGAAATTCAAAAATGAAGTCAAAATTGGGTGTTGCTATTGAAAAAAATCAAAGTTGGTGATCATTTCAATATGTAGATGACCCCAAATTCAAAATTTGACAACATATTCAGAAAGTGCTTTTAATTTCCTGTTGAATTATGTCTATTAGATGTTCCTGCATCAATTAATAACGAAATTACAGCGGGTGTTGCGTTTTTTTTTTTCCCCGACTGTACGTATTATATACGTATATATACGTATTATGTATTTCAAATGTCACTTCTCAAAATTATTGGTGACTATTGAATAAAAAAAAAAGCCAAATTTGGCAACCCTGATAAGCTATACCGCCCACACATGTTTTACGTTGCGCTTTGAATCACCGTGTGTATATGACGTTGCATACACCGCACGGATAGCCTAGGACTAAAAAAAAAAAATATTTAAACACAAATACTTAACAACCTTTCAATAAATTATTCAAAACTTTTAGAAGAATATTAAAAGACCAACTCTTTATTCAAAAGAGTTATGCTCGCGGGTATTAAAAAATAACGAAAAAAAAAATGGTTTTCTTAGCTAAGAACCCAGTTTCTGTTTTAAGATCGAAAGTAATTTTGGTGTTTACATAATTTAAAGAGAATTGAGTTGTATGATGTTGTTTACAGAGCATAGGAACTGAAGCAGAGTTCCCAAGTTCCTTAATTTATTCCGGAGCACTTTTAATTTCACACTACTTAATTTACAAAATAATTTTCTATAATATATAACAACATTAAAATCAGAAAAAAAAATATTCTTTTAATAAAAGGGACATAAAAATATGGCGGGACTGAAAATACTCTAGAATAAAAAAAAACGAACTTATTTGTGTCATTTCCAACACTTTTTAATTATATGCGTTTCTTTATTATTATTATTACTTATTACCCCTCCCCTCTTTATTTTATTTTTCTTTTTTTTTACATAAACGATATATATATATTTTTTTTTCTACTTCTTTTTTTTTTTTAAATATATATATTTATATATCTTTTTCGTCATTTTCTTTTCTTTTCACAGTATTAAATTGATACTTCGTACATCACTTCAAATTTATGGAGCATTTAATTGCATTTATAAAATAAATTTAAAAAGGAATCGTTAAGAAATGGTATTTATGTATTTTTTAAATCTATAATAATAAAAGAAGATGTCTGTCTGTCTCTCTGTCTGTCTCTCTGTCTGTCTGTCTGTCTGAGCATCTATACGTTCAGCCCCTACTGAACGCAGAAGTATAAAATTTGATATACGGGTACTCAGAAGCCTTCCCGAGGGGATAGTGAAAACAGAATTTAAAAATTTTAATTAGTTGCGGAGATATTAATTAAAATGTCGAACCATGTCGATCGAAAAATGAGCAGCGAGATTCAACGGCTAATTGCTTAAAAAAAAAAAAAAAAACATTCTATCAGCAGACGATTTTCTCCGCTGTCTGGAAAGGAAGCAACACATCTGGAAATCATTAATGTCACATGTTCTTGAAGTGGAATTAAAAATTAAAAATTTCAAAATTCTTCAAATTTTTATTTACATTTCATTTAAATTAATATTCGGATTACACAGCATATTATAAAGCTACTGTTCAATTTTCATGAAAATACATGAATAAGCAAAAAAATTACATATTTATTGGAAAAGATTAAGTTTTCTTTTATATTTTGCAGTAATTTGAATTGAGATATGCCGTTGAAATTTCGTAGTATTTGGTTTTAAGGGTGACGCTGTTGTAAGTTCTAAAACGGGGATAAGGCGCCGCAGGCGCCACCGAGCTGGACTTTGTTAAAATCAGAATTTTGAAAGTTCGTAACACGGTGAGCGAACAGGCTGTCTCAGATATTGAAACGAGAATAGGGCGCCGTAGGCGCTACCGAGCGAGAATTTACTGCGATTAAATTTTTCAATAAAGTTATTTTCACTATATGTTAGTGAGCTGTTGTAGGACCTGAAACGGGAAAAAGGCGCCGCAGGCGCCACCAAGCGGGAGTTTCGTAAAGTCGGACTTTTCCAGGATCGCGAACCAGCTGGTCGCCGAAGGCGGCTAGTAAAAAATAAAGAAAAAGAAAAACTAATGCATACTCTAATAAATATATTTCTAATTTATTTTGATTTCCCTACAATTAATCATGTATTTAAAAATAAAGATAATAACAGTTAATTTTAAATTGAGCATAAAAACGATATTATGTGTCATTATAGATACATTAAAATGTAATTAATTTCTTAGAAATCCTTTAAAAGTTAAAAAGGGACGCTATAGTGTATAAATTTCTAATATGTACATAAAAAGAAAAATCCGTTTTAAATTAATATGTTTTCGAATGTATGGAAATACAAATATGCAATAAATGATATAATCATTAAGTTAAAAAAGAGATTAAAACGCATATCAAAATAATTTCTAATTAATGTTGAAATAGGTTTATACGTCTTACATTTAAAGAAAGAAACGTTTATGTTACATAAAAAGTAATTGCTACTTTTTTTTCTCACATGTTAGTTATTTTGCTCATTTAATATTGCAGATATAATACACATTTAGATTATAATTAAGTTTTAGAAAAAAATTAAATCGCTAATAATAATATCTATAATAAACAATCGTTACTAATAATATAATATAAATGACATATTGATATATTTATGCTTCATTGCAATAAAATACCCATTTTCATATATTTAAATAAAAGTTAATTGTAATTTACGAATATATACAAAAAGGAACCATTATATAAGTAGAAATGTTAATAAAGAAGTGTAATAAATATTAAAAAGGAATTTAATAACTATATTAAAAAAGGAGAGATACACTTAAAAAAAAGTTTCAAATTCATTTTAGATTACGAAAAGTATTTTTTTTCCTTAACTTAAATTTTGCATTACTGATTGATAAATTAACAAATAAACTTATTTTCAGGCTTGTATTTAACGTATAAATAGCATTTAAAGTACTTCAAACGAATTCTTTGTATCTTAAACATTTGAGACGCTCAGAACAACAATGATAATAATAAAAATAGATATTTAATATCCTGTTGAATACATAAACCTTTTAGCGGTTTTTTAATTGAACACAACTTTATATATATATATATATATATATATATATATATATATATACACTGTCAAAAAAAAAGTCCTGTTTGCTGCAGTTTGCCACCAGAAATTTTCTGTAAAACAGAAAAATACGTTATATTAACGTAAATTATCCGTAATTTTCGGGTATTACAGAAAATTTCTGGCAACAAAGAGGACTTTTTTTTTTTTTTTTTTTTTTTTTTTTGACAGTGTATATAGATATCATAGCTATCAACATCCTATTTAAAATTTCGTAGTATTTGCAAGTACCCAACTTTTCTTCACACCTGGCATTTTAAATTTTTCTTCGTACGACGACTGACGATTGATCAATTTTTGTTGTGCAGCACCTGTGCACAATGCACGCATCTACCCCCGGAAGTTCACTCGTAGACAAAAGGAATGGAGATCAGTAAATGCAAGGGAAAAAATAAAAATAAAAACGGAAGGAGAAGTTAGAAATTACAAAATTGAGTTAATTTACAAACAAGATATAACGAGAGAATAATAATAAACCAGTTACGAATGAAGGATAATGAGTGGATGAAATCCAGCATTCTAATTGGTCGAGATAATCGGGAAGAAATCCTTAGCTATGAAAAATATGAGAAAAAAGAAAACAGTAAAAATAAGCTAATTAAATTAAATAATAAGTTAAATTTAATGTTAAAAATAATAAAAAATAAAAATTAAATAAAAAGCCACCAAGAATAAAACTTCCAAAAAAAAACCGGACAATTACGCCAATAGAATGTTTTTTCTCAGTATTTAATCATAATTACATTTGGTGTGAACTATAAAATTTTAGTGGTATGAAAAGAGGAAGGTTAGTAATAATACTACCGAATATTAATTAGGATGTTGGCAGCTATGTTTACAGAAACTTCAGTAATCGTTTTCAGTCCTCTTTCTTTAGATCTAATAATAGAAAGTTTGTTATAAAAAATTGTATTGAATTAAGGTACCGCTAAAAGACATGAATAAATCAAAAGAGGCAAATGGTGCTTTAATCTGATCATTAATTACAGTTTATTTTGTAAGATATTAAACATTAGTTGCCAATTAAATAAAAAATAACTTGGCTTAAAAATCCTACCTAACCAGTTGGTTAAACTGGTTATGTAATCTATTAAAAAGTAGTTGGCATTTTAATTGTTGTTGTTGTTGTTCTTGTTTCATGTCCAACTAGACTAAAAATCCTAGATGAGGTCCATGGTACCATGTTGCTGTAACAGAACAAGTCCATTACCCTCCTCACTCCACAGCTGCCTCGCAAAGGCGCCAATACTGTCAATGACATGGGCAGGAAAAGCAGTACAAGAACAAGGGCAAGAAGAAAAAGTCTTTATCGACGAATTTCAAGCTTTTGACCATTTAAAATTGACAATTTTCAATTATTCACAATAAAAGAAATACATACATACATATCCGTTTTCTCCGAATATATGTTGAAATAATTTATTTTTTTCATTATAGGAAGAAAGATTTGTTACTGTAACAGTGAAAATTTTTTGTATTATCTTCAATATATTTTTACTTCCATTACCCTACTACCGTAGGTAATGGAAGTATTGTATTCGGTCTGAAAATTCGATATCGGGTTTTCACCTGATTTACACGTTTTAAGGTCCCCTGAGTCCAAAAAAGTGGTTTTTGGCAATTGGTCAGTGTGTATGTATGTGTGTGTGTGTGTGTGTATGTATGTGGAGAATCTTCTGGCTATTATAGCTCAGAAACTAATAAAGATAGAGCTACGAAACTTTAGAATTCAAATACGTCTGGCCTACAGATGAAATTTCCAAATTTTGGTGAAAATTGAAAAACCGGAAGTGGGACATCGGAAACCGGAAGTTGGACCGTAAGTCCGTATCTCAAAAACGGCTCTAACGATTTTCTTCAAACTTGCTATATAAACACTCTATTAGATGTCCTTTCGAATGATATAGTTGGTTAGTTCAAGAAAATTGATAGGCGTCCTGTATAAATAGCTCAATTTCAGGCCTCCCAAGGGCGTTCCTTTAAAAACGGTTGTATGGATTTTTTTCAAACTCGCCATTTTAACTCAATTTTAAATATGCTTTTGTATGTAATTATTGTTTTCCTGTCAATAATTGAGTTTAGCGGGAAATGGGACGTCGGAAACCGGAAGTGGGACCGTAAGTCCGTATCTCAAAAACGGCTCTAACGATTTTCTTCAAATTTGCTATATAAACACTCTATCAGATATCCTTTCGAATGATATAGTTGGTTAGTTCATGAAAATTGATAGGCGTCCTGTATAAATAGCTCAATTTCAGGCCTCGCAAAGGCGTTCCTTTAAAAACGGTTGTACGGATTTTTTTCAAACTCGCCATTTTAGCTCACTTTTAAATATGCTTTTGTATGTAATTATTGTTTTCCGGTCAATAATTGATTTTTTGTAAACGTTGGTATCTCAAAAACGGCTCTAACGATTTTCTTTTTTGGTCACTTTTATGTTTTCTGATCACATTATCGCTCAAAAATGCATGTAATACATGTAATAGCGGGTAATGGAAGTCGTGTGGTTGTTTCACACCAGATTTTTATTTTTATGTTAATTAATAAAATATTCTTTTTTATTATATATTTATTATTTTTGCTATTTATTATTTTTATAATTTATATATTTATTCAAATCTTATGCTTAATCGTTAAAATTTTAATATAATGATGATACTATTTATTATATTTATCCCTTTTAAATTAAGAGTGGCTCTTTGAGTAGAAATTCCGTCAAATATTGAGATGAGGGTTTACAGAACAGCATCTGTTGAATGAACTCCTTTGATTTTTTGGGGAGAGTTCATAACATATTTTAGTTTTTTTTTTTTTTTTTTTTTTTTTTTTAAACGTCTAATTAATTTAATCTATATTCTGAGATTAAATGATTTTATACAACCCCTTAACATTAATTTAGCTTTAGAGCTGTCAATTCTGCTTTTAACTCAGAGCTACAAATAAATTTATTGATTTCATTAATAGATGTCGAATTCAGGGATGGAACACGGGCGCAGAATTCATACCACTATCAATGTGAGAAAATTTTCTACTTCTTAAATCAGCGATATTATAGTTAGAGAAATTTCTTAAACAGATTCCGGTATGAATTCTGCGCCCGTGTTCCATCCCTGCGAATTAAGAAGGGCTCACGACTAAACCCCTTTCTTTAACACTAAACCTACCACGACGGGTCAAATGATCCATTTTAAACTTTTTGACAGAATTTCTTCCAAATAACGTTATCACATCGTCCCTGTTTCATTCACCAAATTGTGCTAAATAACATATTTTTGCTATACATAGTTGATACATGTATAACATTACATCTATAACATTTTAAAGACGGATCACTTGACCCGCTGTGGTAGGAATAGGTAAAGTATACATGAAGTATCGGTATGTTCAGTGTTAACTTTTTATTTTTCATTTTCTCATTCATTCTTTTCTTCCATATTGTCTTACGTTATTTTAACTTTTTAAAAACCGGATGTTTTTGCGTGGATATGACGGTGGCTCTCGAATGTTGTAATTTTTTCTGTTTTTTTTTTTTTTTTTTTTTTTTTACACTTACATAAATAAATTCTGTTTTTTATCAATGTATCGTATTGCACTGATTGCAATAAGTAGGCGGGGTTAGTAGTAGCACACAGTAGCCAAAATACCCAAATCTTAAAGGGTTAAAATGACATTTGCGCCCATGTACAATTCTGAATTCTAGTGATGTTCTCTACCTCCCCTCTAAGTTTGTCCCATGACCTTAGAATAATCTTGTATATTATATATAAATATGTACTATATACAGGGTGATTATAATTAAAGTTACGATTTCAAAACGCTGTAATTTTAAAATTACCCATCAGAGTGATTTGATATTTTCCCAGAGCAATCGTGAGGCAATAAAAAATTGTTTGGGGAGGAAAAAAGTAGTTCCAACATGTTTCTTTAGATGACGCTGTTAGGGTAAACGCCTACTCTTTAAACGCAGGAATGTTGTTAACATCCCAATGGCAGAGCTGCCAACCTAATCCGGCAAATTGTGAGTACCGCCCCTTTTTCTACGCAACTTAATTTTTAGAGTATTTGTTTTCCTCATTCATCGTAAATATATTTGGAGAGGATTACTCTAAAAAGTAAGTGGTGTAGGAAAAGGGGCGTCACTATGAATTTGCCGGATTTGGTTGGCAGCTCTGCAATGGAATAGCAGGAAACAATAGACTTCAAGGGTTTACTACAATGTTTTCAGTAAAAAGAAAATAATACGTGTTTACAGCGGAAACAGTGAAAAGAGAAAAAGAGGAGCTTCTCGAAACAAATACTTTACGGATAATTAACGACACATTTCGGAACTATTTTTTCCAAACAAAATTTCATTGCGTCAATATTGCTCTGGTAAAATACCAAATCACGCTGATGGGTAGTTTTAAAACTATGGCGTTTTGAAATCGTAACTTTAATTATAATCACCCTGTATATATGTATATATATATATATATATATATATATATATATATTCTATCTATCAGTAAAATACAAATATGCAATCAGTTGTACCCCAATTAAAAGTTAGCACTAAAACTAAGATTAGTGCATCGGTTCATTACATTTCCATTTATTTTTTATATATAAAAGATATTTGAACATTTCAAATAAAACGTGAACATATATATATATATTATATATATTTAATTTTAAGAAATATATTTGAAAAAAAAAAAAATATATATATATATACCGCTAAACTGCAGAAATCAGCTAATCTGCAGATTAGCTATGTAATCTGCAAATTAACTAGGGTAATCTGTTAAAGTGCGGAAAATTGTTTCATTTCTCAAATTACCTAGGTAATCGGTAAATTACCTAGTTAATATGCACATTACCGACTAGACACTCGTTAATCTGCACATTACCTAATAGGCACTCGTTAAAGTGAAAATAATACCTTTGGTGTAAAAACAGTAACGTTTCTGTTCGTTTAAATTAAATTTTGTTTATTTACTTTTGTTATCTGAAGAATCATGTTAATACAATCGAACAATCAACACATTAGTTGATAGAATAAGTCATCAATCAATTGCAAAACTACAATATAAAGAATCAAACAGTTTAAAATATTATTGCAATTAAGGAATTTGAGATAATATTATTTATTTAATTTGGATACCTTAAGAATCACGTTAATACAATCAAGCAAACAACAAATTAGTTGATAGACTCAATCATCAATCAATTGAAAATCTATAATACAATGAATCCAACTGCTTAACATATTAGTACAATTACGGAAATAAATTTTCGAAACATATAATAAAATTCTGCTTACTTGTTAGTGCAATCTAAAGCTTGGTGGCACTTTGAATTGCATAGCAATTCGTTTTTGCGACAAGCACACCTATTCATGGTACATTTAGATTTGCAATCACATTTTTTGAAACCCTGGCCGATACCAAGGGATTGTTTAGTTGCTGTTTTATGCACAGATATTTTTACAGCAGGGACATCTTCTTTCATTAAAAATCTCTCTTTGCAAACACTGAATTCAGATTTAACACCAAGTTTATAAAACTCATAATCTGTTTTACTAAGAGATTCGTGTTTGATTGCGTGCTTGAAGCTAAATTTTCTGTTTTTAAAAAAAATCACGACGGAAATTCATGCGCAACAGAAATATAAATATAAAACAAAATTAACTATGCTTCGCACAGGCAGGCGACGCAAATTATGAGAAATAAAAGCAACCGGCTGCAACCAGAAACCAAAAGTCGAGGGAGGGGAGAAGGAGTAGGGAAGCGAAATGAGAAGAGGAAAACTAAATAAAATTGGAAGGAGAAGGGAAAGGAAATGTAAGAAACAAACTTTTGAACTTTAACTATACAGAAGCCGCTAATGTGCAGATTACCTAGTTAAAATGCGGAAAGCCCTTGATTCCGCGCTTTAACGGATCATTTTGGTTAATCTGCAGATTAGGTAGGTAATCTGCACATTAAAGGATTCCGAGCTTTAACGGTAACATATATATATAAATGTATCTATCAATCATTACATTATTATTTTTTCTCATATATTTCCCATTCTTTTTCTATCTTTACGAGTGATAAAGAGAATTTACTTTTTAACCTAGTAGACAGGATATGCTTGCTCTCATCTGCTTATTCCTTCGTAGTTTTTCATTGTTTTTTTTATGAAACTTGCGTGAATACGTGACAGTATCCAGTGGCGGCTCGTGCACCGAAAATTATTGAAGAGGCACACAGTATTTTACGCTGTACTCATTTATAGAATATAAATTTACATTGAAATTAAATATTTTTAGTTAATTTTAGTTAAGACCATGCTTAATAAAAATTATGATTAAAAATACTTAAATAATATTTTTGAGCTCTTCACCTATTTTCGGTTTACTAGCCGCCACTCACAGTATCCCATATGAAGAATTTCATAGATGCTATTTCCCTTGATTAGATTTTTTTACGCAGACAACTTGGTTCAATTTTTAAATCTGTTTGGTGTTTATTTAAATATAGTTGATGGCTTTTATAATTTATTCCAATATATTATTAGCCTTGCAATTTTTTCATACAACTTTTTTTTTTTTTTTTTTTTTTTTTTTTTTGTATGTGTGTGTGTGTAATTTGTTTTCTAATTTTATCGTAGTTTTATATTGGAGAAAATTGTTTTGGAAATAAAGTAGTGTGAAATAAAGGCGGGACTAAAAGTTCTCGAAATAAATTATAAAAGTAGGCATAGCTGCCAAGTTTTTTATTTTATTCCAGAATGTTGTTAGCCCCGCCCTTTTTTCACACCGTAATCTTTGTAGAAAAATTTTATTCTATATATAATTACGATTAAATATGAAGACAATAACTCTAAAAATATTACGGTGTGAAAAAGGGGCGGGACTAACATCATTCCGGAATAAATTAAAAAAACTTGGCAGCTATGAAAGTAGGCAACCCTTGTTAAACCATAATAATTTAACAGAATAAATTTTAATTCCCTCTAAATTTTGGAATCAATATCGCTTTATTCACTGTATCTTACACACTGTCCTCGTGTACTAATTTTGCATATTCAGTTTAATTAAGCAAAGCCTAAAATAATTGCTACATATTTGTACATTTTTAGGTGGTTTTGTTATTTTTCTTTTTTTATAAACATCGATATTTTAATGCAGTTTAATTAACTTTTTTCAGTGAACATATCGTATATAACAATGATATGTTATTTTTCCTTATTCATGCTTTTCTTTAAACACAATCATTATATTTGAATAAATTGTGCTTTTAAATATACCAGAACACAAATAAACCGTTAATGCAAATCATTAATTAAAGAAGTGCTCTAGAAGCACTCTACTCCAAATTATAATTAATGTTGAGACAGTTTTTACCTCATTATTATGCACCGAAAGAATGTCAGCATTAAAGTAAGCATTTATTTTGCAGAAAAATAATTGTCGTTTATATATCTTATATCCTCTTTTGATCTTCCTGTTTTCCAAACACATAAAGTGATTTTATTTATCATAACAGACAAGTTCGTAATGGCTTTACTTAAATAACCCGTGTTCTTTTTGGAGCCTATAATAATAACCACAATAATTAATTACTTATAGTAAAATTTATTCTTATTATTATAGGATTCAAATATAGATTCAAATACGGCCGAGCAGTGTCCGCGTGTACACAGACACTACATGAACCTAAACCTTCATTTTTATACTACTCTCAGATAACTTTGTTATCACTCATTAAAAATTAATGTTTTTAATTAAACAATTAGTAATTACATTTCAAATTATTTTTAAATTATTTACCAACTGTATGACAATGAAAATTTACCTTATTTTATAATTTAAAAAAGTTTTGTATGATTTTTGATGTAATTTTAAGTAATTTTCATTTAGTTTTCGGGTTTCGGGTCGTAAAAGTTTCGCTACTGCGGGTTCGGGTAGGTTTTCGGGTTGATAAAAAAATTTTAGTCGGGTTCGGGTCGGTTTTCGGGATAATAAAATTTTTTTTGTCGGGTTCGGGTCGGGGGTTGACATAAAAATCATCTGCCGGATTCGGGTCGGGTACAGGACTCTAGTACCGGCTCTATTTCCACATTTAAGAGTAATTCTCTTCAATTGTATTTATGACGAATTAAGTAGAAAAACACTCTAAAAAAAGTCTGGGGTAAAAAGAGGGCGAATACTAACTATTCTTCGGATTAGATTGGCGAGTATGCAAATAAAACTTAAACTGAAATGAACACGGTGCAGATGAATCGTCATATTCAGTATATAAAGTCTAAAGAACAAGTATCAAGTCAAATATTATCAAATAGAAATGATGAAATGCGTTTTACATTTATTAATAGGCAAAGAAAATTATATATTATAAATTTTTTTACCCTTATTTTATTTCTCATTATAAATACATTTTTTATTTGAATATATCAAGCTGCTAATAATGTATTTAAAAATAAATTAGCCTTATAACAATTTTTTCTTGGAAAACTTTTATTTATACGAACTCGGGTTCCAACCTTTGGCTACTCACGAATTCGCCTTGTTAAAGTGATTTCTGCCTTTTCGTTACTTTCAATTTGAATTAATAATTAAAAACATTGTTCAAAGGATTGATAATATTATCCTTTGCTGTTCTATAACATAAATGCTTTATTTACGTATAAGTATTTAAACAGGGTTGCGAGAGGCGAGGTTTTTTTTTTTTCATGTTCTTTCTTTTTTCGAGGAATTATAAGTAATGTCCGTCCAAGAAAAATTGAAGGCTTATATATGAATTAATCTAGCCCAGCAGTTAAAAAATTCGCATGTCAACTCTAATTTATCCGCTTGTAAATTAAATAAAACGAAAAAATCTTAATTGTCCTTATAATTATGAACATCTAAAAACGCGGAGAAAAAAAATATTTTGCAGTATTTTTTATTAATTTTGTTTCTATTAAAAAAGTTATATCAGTTTTGGTTTTTAGAATACTAGATATATTAAGTGCACTTATTTTAATCTTGTTCACAATTATTTTTACATAAGTTTTTTCAAAATATAAAGTGTTCTTATATATATGAGAAGGAATATAATAGTATACAAAATTTTCAAATTAGTATGTTAAAATTCAAAAGAGATTTATCAATATCAAAAATATTTTTAAACTGGTCTGAGGTTTTTAGGATGATTTATTCTTCAGATAAGTTCTACGAAGTTTAACAAACTAAGGAATTAACTAACAAATTAACTAAAAAAAATAACGTTCAAACTAACACGCCGACTAACCTATAAACGGACACTTTACCTATTTGGTGATTTTCGTATTCCTCAAGCCTAAAATGTTTGTAAAAGTCAAAAACTGAGATAGAAACTTTCTTCGAATACCTAGATTATTCGTTCTTTATAACAAGATGAGAACTAAAATTATAAGCTCTAAAAGTTAATACAATGTAAATAATCATCAGGAAAGCAAAAGGTTTTGGGGAATAAGCCAATTGACTACACTAGGGTCCTAGTCATGAGGGAAAGTGTCCTCTATGGGAGTCTTTCTAAGAGGACGTATCCCGTATTTACGCAAATTTCGGAGAAAACCGCGGAAAACTCCAGACGGCTAGGTCGACGAGCGCGAATTGGGATCGAACCCGGCACCTCATGTCTACCAGCTTTGAGTGCAGAACCGCTCGGATGCTGATGGGCCCTGGAAAGCAAATGGCAAAGTTATTAGGAAGAAAATAATAACAATGAAAGCGTATTTCCGTGTGTTATGAAAGTTATACTTTCGTATTTTCACTCCTTATGCTAAATTTTGTTTAACTCTCTATTGAGGAAACAAGAAATATTGCAAAGCGTCATTCTTGTGTCCTTTATTACTTGGATAAAATTAAGAAATATTAACTCGAAGGACTTTAAATATAATTATAATTATCTTGTGTATCCCTCTTGGTTTCAGAAGTTATGTGTCTCGACGGAATCAAACATTATTTTTTAAACCAATTAAATAAATTCTTTTTTTTTTTTCGCTTGTTGATAGCTTAAGAAATTTCTAACTGTTAAAAACTGCGATGCATTTGTAAATAATAATAATAAGAAATTTAATTTAATCTTTTTTCAATATTTAAATGATGTAATATGTAAAAATGGATAAATAAAACTTGAATAATAAAAACAATAATTTTCAGCATATCTGAAAAAAAAAAAAAAAAAAAAAAAAAAAACTTCTAAAAACGTACGTACAATAAGTGCGTACAAAATGAACGTATAAATAATTTTAGTTTTATTTCCTTTTTTGCTTTTTTTTTTTTTCTTTTTTTCTCTTTTTTTTTTTTTTTTTTTGTTTGTTTTTGTTGGGGGGTCAATTTTATAAATATTGTTTGGTTACATATCTCCATATATTCAATTTACATTCAGTAATTTAAGGAATGAATAAAACATTTCGCAAATAAAACTTTTATCTAGTTCCATTCCTTTTAAATTTAAATATGCAGATTTTTCATGTGATATTTCTTTTACATAAAATTTGAATCCCCCCCCCCCATTAAAAGAAAATATAGATTTTTAATATTATTTTTGAATTATTTAATTTTCCATAACTTTTGATATCCAAAAGCAATAATAAATATTTTTTCTTCATCTGGCTCAGGTAATTAGCACTACATTTATTTATGAGTTTATTTATGTCATTCTAAATTTTATGTAGAATAAACCATTAATTACTATACTTACGAAAAAAAAATATCCAATTATTTCCAAAAAAGACAACTTGATTGTTGATAAACGTTATCATTTAATTTTAACGAGAGTAACTTTGTTGAAGAATGTACTTATCTCCATCAACTATAGGCGAAAGATTATTTATAAACAAGAAATGTGTTGCTTCTGCCATGTGAATTCTTTTCCTTTCCTTTCTACACGGTGAAAATAAATTCCCTCTTTTGGTCATCACTATTCGAAAATGAGTTCCACGTGTGCCACCCACAGCGACTGATCATTAAGTAAGGGGGTGAAAATCGCTTGGATTTTCCCGTATAGAGAACAGTTTGTTAGGGATCCACACCCCGTATTTTAAAGGTTAGTGGTGGCAAAGTAGATGGAAATTTCTCATTCTTCTGACTGTCCTGAAGAAAAGGCCGCAAAATTCCTTAATACACCAATTATTATTATTATTATTATTTTTTTTTTTTTTTTAATTTAACCGTTTGCTCTCGAACGTCGCTTCTCAGGCGACATTCTATTCATTACTTCAACTCGAACGTAGCTCGAGAGGCGCCATGACCAATTAAGTTACTATATATCTTATATCCACCAATAATGTTCTACAACTAAAAGTATTTTGTAATTTTTTAATATTTTTTTTATGAAAACTATTGTTGGGTAGCATATTACGCTTACTAAAAGAAGGTTCGAATACAAAAGGTTAATTTTCCTTCGCACTTCAGGCCCGAACATTTGGAAAATACAAAGTGACCGACATAAAAGAGGCCACTGACAAAAAAGAAGGCGCGGCCTTCGTAAAAAGGGTATAAACTTGCATTATGCTAGTTTTTTATTACGCGGCCAGCATAACATAAGGACAACCAGATCTTATATTAAGCTAGATTAGCTAGATTAGACTTAGCTAGACTAACTAAAAGGCGGAAACTGCGAACTGTGCTGTACTGCCATACTTTTGAATAGATCTCTTACAAAGATCTAATTTTGTTCTCAAGCCACGCCTTTTTAAGAAGCATTTTCTAGTACGAAACATTATTCCATCAGTACCGGGAAAATTAGGAAGTTTTATATGCGGAGCACCAAATATCTGGAAAAAAGGTTCGTGTTGTTGGTTTCCACGTGCGAAAAAGGCTTCGAGAACAAAGGGTTAATTTAAATCGGAATGATTTAATGGGAAACACAGTCCTCTCTCTTAAATAATTTTAAATATTTAATGAAAAACTTACACCGGTAGAAATATGGAAATCTTTTATTAAACATTTCAAATTTTGTAATCATGTTGCTTTCATGGAATAAATCGTACAGGTCAAGATACGTGGTAAAATGTTCCATCATGGAACCTTGTCACGCGGTTCTCAAATTTGATTTATATAGTAGTTGTCTCTTAGCTGTTAGTCTGCTAAGGAGCGCGCTAGCACTGCAATGTTTCGTCTCGGAAACTGCGAAGCAGCGCTGTCGCGCTGCGAGAGGTACAATTCAGATATCACCGGAATTTCAATTTAATTTGTTTATGTAAGTAAAATCAATCAGACAATCGAAACTTCTAGGTTACGAACTTCGAAACTTAGGGTTTATTTCTAGACTTAGGGTTTACTTCTAGTTTACTTTTAAACTTACTTCTAGAGACTCCACCTACATTTTTTATTAAGTGTGTTTGGGCGTCAAATATTACACAATGGAAAATTATAAATCATAATATTCATATATAATGTTTGTAATATGTAAATATACATCAAATATAGAAATAAAATGTTTATATTTAAAATTCTTATGTTTTATATTTTGTAATTTTTTTTATTTTTTTTTATGAAAACTATTGTCGGGTAGCATATTACGCTTACTAAAAGAAGGCTCGAATACAAAAGGTTAATTTTCCATCGCACTTCAGGCCCGCACATTTGGAAAATACAAAGTGGCCGACATGAAGGAGGCCACTGACAAAAAAGAAGGCGCGGCCTTCGTAAAAAGGGTATAAACTTGCAATATGCTAGGCTTTTATTACGCCACCAGCATAACATAAGGACAACTAGATCTTATATTAAGCTAGATTAGCTAGATTAGATTTAGCTAGACTAACTAAAAGGCGGAAACTGCGAACCGTGCTGTACTTCCATACTTTTGAATAGATCTCTTACAAAGTTCTAATTTTGTTCTCAGGCCACGCCTTTTTAAGAAGCATTTTCTAGTACGAAACGTTATTCCATCAGTACCGGGAAAATTAGGAAGCTTTATATGCGGATCACCAAATATCTGGAAAATAGGTTCGTGTTATTGGTTTCCTCGCGCGAAAAAGGCTTCGAGAACAAACGGTTAATTAAATCGGAATGATTTTATGGGAAACACAGTCCTTTTTCTTAAATAATTCTTAAACATTTAAGGAAAAACTTACACCGGTAGAAATATGGAAATCTTTTATTAAATATTTCAAATTTTATTTTCTTGTTGCTTTTGGAGCGTAAGATTGAAGAAGTCAAGAATGCGTGGTAAAATGTTCCATCATGGAACATTTTCACGCGGTTCTCAAAATAGATTACATTTAGTAGTCGTCTCTTAGCCGTAAGACTGCTAAGCAGTGCGATAGCGCTGCAATGTTTCGTCTCGAAAACTGCGAAGCAGCGCTATGGCGCTGCGAGAGGTACGATTCCGATATCACAGGAATTTTAATTTAATTTTTTTACGTAAGTAAAATCAATCAGTCAATCGAAACTTCTCGGTAATGTGAAACGGTTGATTTTGAAAAAGAATGGATGGCTTTCAGAAATAGTGAATTATTAATACAAACATCTCATTCGAACAAAAATTCGCCTTAGAAAAATTATCTGGACGAAGTTTACGTCAATGTGTGGTCTGCATAAAGCGTTTCAATCTCATCTGCGCTCGCTGTAAGAAAGGACTACATCGCCTTTGTGCAGGAAAACACAATTGTTGAACATCATCTTTTCATTATTTTTCTTTTACATTTTCTTTTACAATATATATATATATATATATATATATTATAAAGTTTTTTTTTTCAATTTTTATTTGTAAAACACAAAAAGAATTTATAAATTAACTGATAATTGTAAGAGTGATTGTGTTTTATTTAATAAAAGAGAAATATCTAACGTGATTTTCGACGCATAAATTATTACGACGCTCGTTTCATAATTTTTTAAATATATATCTTTATATTTATGAAATAAGTTGAAAAAAAAATGGGCGGAGTCTTGATAAAATCTTATCAAAATACACAGCGCTTCACTGCGCTGAATTGCATATTTGGAAAATTGTATTAAAATTAAATTTTTTTCGCTGCTCTTAAATTTTCTTAAAACATTGTGTGTGAACAATTATTAATGGTAAAACACGTTTTTTGTTTTTATTCATCATTTAATGATACTTAAATTACCCTTTTATACACACTACTGTAAGGCGTGCATTTAATTAATTAGGTGTGTTTTTATAGATCATTAGAAAATTTCATATTTTATTTCTGTAGAAAGATCTATCGAGGGTAAATGATTTATGCATAAAAATACACATTTATATATGCCCTTTCGATTGCTGCTTACTTGGATTTTTTTTTTTTTTTTTTTAATTTTTACTGGACGGCGTGGTTTTCCAGCTGGGCATGATTTGGTTTGGAATTTTTATAAAACTAAAATTAAATATTCACACCGGAAAAACTTTTATTGAGGCCTAAAATACCGATAGCACTTAAGGATGTGCTTCAGAAAATGCTCCAGCATTCAAACGGTTAATGCTACAAATTCTCGCCAGATTATAGCGCCGTAAACTATATTCATAATAGTCGATATGAGAATTACTGATCAAAAACGTAATGCGTGTGCTCGCACCCCTTTTATTTTTATTTTCATACTACATACTGAAAAAATGAAAATTTCAAAAAATTAAATGAACAAAACTTTAGAATTATGGCATCCCTTTGCATTCAGTTCAAGTATAATTTTTCAACTACATGCATATATAAATGTTAAATATCTAGCTGTGTGTAAGCTAAAATAATTAATAAACAAAATTTCAATTCTGCAAATAATTGCCTAAAATTCTATAAATACCAAAAAGAGATTTTAGAATATTTAAACAAATTTACATGTAACAATATGATGTAAAAATGCAAGATTCATGTAAAAGGGAAAATGTACCTTTAGTAGGGTTTCTTTATTAGACCATTTGATTTTTCGTGACTTCAAAATTCTATCCAACAAGCAAACACTTTAAAAACATAAACGAATTAACATTTAATGCCTTAAAAGTGATGCCAGCTAAATATTCCTTCAAATTATACTAATACATAAAAGTTCCTCATATATAACAAAATTGCAATTTGGCAAAGTAAGTACGTGTAACAAAATTGTGCATATAAAAAATTTTAAATTAAAAAAAGTGTTTTTACTTCACAGATTTATAATTTAAAAGTTAAATAAAACAACGCTAATATCGTACTTTATACACTATTCATAAAATAGCATAGCATACATAAATATTAAGTTTTATTTCCTTTTTAAAATTGTGTAAGTAATAGATTTCGTATAAGATACAGATAAATAAATAAGCTTGATCAATAAACAAAGCAAGACAAAATCGTACAATACGTAAAAAATACGTTGTTTGTAAAGTACAAAATCACTAATGATAAAAAATTTAGCTAAAATAAGAGTTCGAGATAGGAACAGCATACCATTCAACCATATATTTTGAATAAAAATGTATTTTTCAACATTATTGTCATTTGAAATGCAAACTCATAGCTGCCAATATTTTAATTTATTCCGGAGTACTTTTAGCCCCGCCTTCATTTCGCACCACTCTATTTAAAGAATAATTTTCTTCAATATATGACTTCGATAAAATAAGACAAAATTACTTTTAAAAAGTAACTGCTACGAAATAAAGGAGGGGCTTAAAATACTCCGGAAATATTGACAGGTATGGCAAACTATGACTTGGCGTATTTGCATTTACATTTTTAGAGCTAGTTAGTTTTCCCTTAAATTTCATTGGATGCTTTGCAGAGACTTATGCATGCGCTCTGTTATTCTCACGTCCACTTGTATGATAGCTGCAATCGTATTTTCACCTGATTCACGCAAATAACTTTGCCCACCTATCGTCAATTAAAGTCTCTTCAATTATATGTAATCAGATTTTCTACCTAAATATCCCTAACAAACGAAAATGGGTGGTAACACTTGTGAAGGACAGAGAGAGGTACGGAAATTACACCTTGTTAGAACCACGCCTCGCCTTTTTAATACTTTCTTGAATGTGTTAAAGAAATTACATATTTTGTATAAAATTCATATAGTTTTTTTTTTTTTTTTTTTTTTTTTTACTAGTGCTAGATTCTTAGCGTCGGCCTAGGTAGTTTATTTCTCAAAGCTGAAAAGCAATATCACCATTAACACTTTCGCGACCGCTGACGTAGTTTCACGTCATTTGAAAATCTGTAACTCCGCCAGTGGGTGTTTCTTTTGCAATTTGTAAGTTATTTATTTCTTAAGAATATACCCAATATTCATATTTGTACTATCAATATACAGTGAAACTCCGATCTGCCGTTCCCGCATCCATCGTTTTTCCGCACTGATCGTTTTATTCCCATATTCCCTGCACAAACTGTATTTAAATAATATTAATGGATCCCGCATGTATAGTTCTTCAAAAAGTCGTTTTTCCGCATTCATTGTTGTAAAATATTTCTTCTGACCGAAATGAAATTGAAAATCAAGCGATTCCACATGACATTCAAACTGGAATTACTTCTTTTATCCTAAAAGACTCTTTTCCTCCTCCACAGAGGACCAAAATTGTGAAGGTAAGTCTCTCTACCCTCCTCAATGGTGAGTACCAGACCGTCGTCATTTACCCATATTGTAGCATTAGTCCGATGTAAAACACAATCAATCTCAATTACTCAACATTTTGCTGTATTAGGTGAAGAAAAGTGATTGTGCAGATATTGTAACATGTGCGCCTATGAATTACTGTATATGGATCGTGTGTTGTTTCTTGGGGAATAAGTTATTCTACTTTGTGTAAAGAGGAGAATGGATGCATACAGTATGGCCAGCTACTACATTTTTTCGCATTCTTCAGGTTGAGCCCACGCCAATGCAAAGTGTGTCTGACGTAATTACGGCATTTGAAAGTGCACGAATTTTTTTATATGCACATGAAATTACAGAAAAGGACCAGAAAATGTTGTAAATATGGAAAATCCTCATTTAGTTTATAAAATGAACTAAAAACCCAACATAAAATTACTGATTTTTAAAAATTAATATCACTTAAGGTTCTACAACTTTGATTTATTTCTTTGATAGTTTGGAAAGTAACAAATTTAGTTTTATTAGTAATACAATATATTTATTGCGTGCATTATTTCATAAACATTGTTTTATTCGTGTTTTGACTTTAACCAGCATTCATCGTTTTCCCGCTTTCATCTTTTTTTTTTTTTTTTTTCCCAAGCTCTACATGAAAAACGATGGATCGGGGTTCATCTATTTTATGGATAGAAATACTTTCATTAGAAAGAATATAATTATAATGTATATCTATTTGTAATATAAATGTGAATACAGAAAATTTTGCCTTGAAATGTTGTAACTTGGGAGAATAACGCCCATAGGCGGGCCTTTCTACCAAAAGGACAAAAGCATGCGGTCGTGAAAGTGTTAATCAGTTCGAAACATTCCTCTCTATTCTACCTTTCAGATAAATACGGTTATTGTCTGATCTATTTTTTTTAAATATGGATGTCAACATTTTAATTTATCCCATAATTAGGGTGGTCACAGGCTACATTTTCCCCCTGATTCTTCCACCAGTATTTTTCGAAATTTTTAATAGTAGGATTTCTCGATTAATTATTATATAAATATGTTGGAATTATCAAGTTAAAAAGGCGAATTTGTAACTACCCTGGTATTATTTTAAGCCTCGCCTTTATTTTTTTATACAAATTATTTATTCAGTGCAATTTATTCTTATTTTATCGAAATTATATATCGGAGAAAATTTTTCTATTATTAAGAGGGGGGAAATAAAGGCTGGGCTATCAATACACCGGAATAAATTAAAACGTTGAAATCTACGGTTAAACTGGCTGGTGATTTAGGTTACACATTAACATTTATTACGTTTTCGCCGGCGCATTTTGTTTACATCATCTTCTCAAAAGTATCTGAGAACTAGCCAATAATTCTGATACCAAAAAAGTACACTTTAAGCTGTTTCGTTCAATAAATCCTTGTCGAATCATGTTCTTAGACTAAGTACATGATTAGACAAGGATTTATTTAACAAAGAAGTATAAAGTCATACTTGCCAACATCCGAATTAATATTCCGTAGTATTGTTAGCCCCGACTTTTTTTTTTTTTTCACACCAATAAATTTTTAGAGTAATACTCTCGAAATGCAATTATGATTAAATAAGTAGAAAAATACTCTAAAAAGATACTGGTGTAAAAAAGAAAGCGGGGCTAACAATACTACGGAATATTAATTAGTATGTTGACAAGTATATGTTAAGTGTACTTTTTTTGGTCAGGGATTATTGCTAGTGCTTGGATATCTTTGCTGCCAACTGTAGCTGTGAGCCACCGGTAGGTCACGCCGGAGTGATCGTGTTAAATAAAGAAATTTTGCGTACGTCGATGGCATGAGTCGCAAACGGCGTTTAATGGGTGTAAATCTTAAAAATGTACCAGAAAATGTACAATTTAATAATATTATAGTTTTAAAAAATTAAAGAACACGCTTTTATAGAAATATGAACTAAAAAACACAAAATATCTATCTTAGTATTAAAATGCAATGTAAGAGAAAATCGTGTGAGTGACACACCATAATATTTACATACATTTAAATCTTTAATTAAAATAATTTAGAATTAACCCTATAAGCGTTAAGCCCGTCTTTTTCCGGATTTGAAATGTGTCTCGTAAATGGTCAGGCCCTTCTTTTTCTTGATAAAGATTTTCGTCTCTGAAGCGTTGAACCCGTCTTTTCTTAGATACATATTTCCAGGGCTGAGTGGTCAGGCCCGTTTTATTCCAGATTTCACTTCCCTCCTTTCGCAGACTCTTTGATTGACATGTGGGTTGAACGGATAAGAATAGTTTACAAGCAAATACAATTGATTCCCAACCAGATCTTTGGGGTTGTATCTTTAACAATACTCATGTATGTTTTGACATTAATCCTGCAGTTGAAAGATAACTTTTATTTCTTTGCTTAAACAAGTTCACAACATTTCTTTTGAAATGAAATAAATATTTCTCCATGTTGGAAATAAAATTTAAATGTTACATTCATAAGTGTAATTGAATTTTCTATATGTAGGGGCGAAAACTTACATTTAAATAATGCTACTATTATCTTAATAATACAATGTAATCTTATGATTTAAAATCACTTATTTAGCTCTGTTTTAATAATTTTCCGTGTAAAATCATTGATAATATATATATATATATATATATTATATATATATATATATATAATATATATATAATCATTGATAATATATATATATATATATATTATTATTATTATTATTAAAAAATATAAGTTATACTATGTTTATGGTTGACGCCAGAGTCATATGAATAAATATGAATAAACATTATTCCAGATTTAACATTAAATTAAAAACGAATCAAATACTTTCTTCTTACGCTTATAGAAAAAATTACAAATAAGAAAGATCCAATAAAAAAAAAAAAAAAAAAAAAAGAAGAAGAAGAAGAAGAAGGAGGAGGAAAGATTTTGGGAGTATGCATATACAGTAGACTGCCAGAAATTCGCACATTACAATCAATATAAACAAATAAAATTCACAGTAAAGATTCCAAGGGAAAGAAAATGGAGATAGTACTTAATTCAATAGTTATATTTTAGGTGCCGAATGAGACAGATAAAGGCAATTTTATTTGAAGTCTAGGTCATTTATGTTTGAAATAAATTAATAATAATAACTATTCAAAGACTGAAAAAAAAAAGTTTTATTTATATTTCTAAACATAGTGATATATATATATATTATAATGCACAAGTCAATTATATCAAATGTTTTTATACTTAAATTTTGTATCTTATATAATAAGGCAAATTTTTATTTTTTAATTGAAAAAACATTATGCAATATAAAACTTCGTATATTTTTTAATCTTTAATTGCTTATTATTATTATTATTATGCATATTTTACATACTTATTTATATCACTATTATTTTAAAATAATCATTATATCATAAAAACTGTAATTCAGAATTGTATAGGTAAAAAAAAAAAAAAAACGGAAATCCACAAAATTAAAAAAAAAATGTACAGTTTTTGGTCAAGAAGTGTGCGGATTTTTTTTTTCTTTTCTTTTTTTTTTTTAGTATACTGTATATATATGAAGAAGATAGAGATGAAAAATTAGATAGATAGATGAAATATAATGATCTCTTTTTATACAAATGCAGGGTAAGGGAAAGTAGTGTGAATGTCGCACCATGTTATTTATTATTCAAATTAATAGATTTGTAAATTTGATACTACACATAAATTTTTTGGCTTGAATAATATTGAAGGGATGAGTTATATTATGAAGCAATAAGTGAATGACTACATTTTTTCATATTTTTCACGCAATTTTTGAGTAGCTTTGATTCAAAATATCTCACTATTAGTGTTTTAGAACACTTTATAAAATACTTTCTTTGAATAATAATTCAAGAAAAAATAAATAAATAAATGAAATATAAACTTTTATCAAGTAAACTGTATTGATTACTATTATTTGCGCAATGGATATTTATTTTTCCAATTGTTAGGATCAGATATCCTGCGATATCAATTTATGACTGTTTGTTATTGTACTTTTAATTATAATTCGTTTATTAAAATAAATTAATATTTCATGATGACATTTTTTAACACTTTAATTTTTTTATAAAAAAAAAAAAACTACTTTTTTTTAGAACATACATTTAAAAGGGTGAAATAAATTTACTACATTTAAATTCTGCAGTTCAGATGGCATATTTTAGAATACTTTTATAATTATACAACATCCTTTTCACAGTACTAAATAATCTGCTACTCATACTTTAACATTGAATAAAATGAGAACTATGTTAAAGAAGCTCAATATATATATATATATATATATATATATATATATATATATTTAAATAAATAAACCTAAATAAATTTAGAACATTTATATTTATTAGAATTAAAAAAGGAAGAAAGGTAGCTCTTAAAATCTTTCCAATAGCTTTAGTTTTAGACAGATTGCTTTTGCATAGTCCTAAGGATAGTTTAAAAACAGTAAAGCTTCAAATATATAATTTGTTATAACTATGGTGGAAAAATGATCAAAAAATGATCTTTATAATTTTATTTATAAAGAGAATTGACTGGAAATAAATTTGAATTCACGGGAGTGGGGAAGGGACTGCATATTTCTACAGAAAACGTAAGTTAAAAAATTTGACCGCAAACTATTTTTCTATCATATTTGTGTAAATTTAAGTATAGATAAAGAGGAAAATGCAGGACTATATGGTAAAAAAGAAATATTCTAGTGTGGCAATCACATAACTTTCTCTTACCCGAAATTCATTACCATAATGACAGATTGTACGTTAAAGAATAAAATAACGAATACTGTAAAATAAATGTTCATTAAAAACAATTTAAAATAGGCGAAAAACATGTTTTTTCTGATTCAAGGAACTTCATAACGTGTAAATATAACAAAAACACAATTTCGAAAAGTTGACCGAAAAGCAAAACTTTATCTACCATACATATGGATAAAAGAAAGTAAAAAGTAAAAATGTAGATAGTAATTACCGTAAATAAATTTAGAAAAAATAATTTTAAAAAATTAAAATTAAGCGGGCATAAATTAAAATAGCCATACATAATAGTGAACATTAATGCTTGTCAAAACTGTCCATAATATTCTTTATACTAGACTATATTAATTTATGTATTTCAATTATATTTCGTGAAAACAAATTATTACTTTAATGTTTTTGATATTTATAAACCAAACTTATATAAATTAAATCCTTTAGATATATTATATTTTTTAATATTATCAACTCTGTTAAGTTATACTGAATGATGATCAGATCATAATCATAAATGGATCGTCTTTTCGAATGCACGGTAATCATTCATACTGTCCAGATATTAGCAGAGCCCGACTTAGATTACTTGGAGCCCCAGGGCAAGCTTATTCAGGGGGGCCCCCTTGCAGTGGCATAAGAGGTCTTTAGGTTGCAATATTTCTGCTTATGCCTGTTGGGGGGCCCCTTCCAGAAGGGGGGCCCAGGGCAACTGCCCCGTATGCCCTGGCGTTAATCAGGGTCTGGATATTAGAATATTGTATAGGATCATACTCATCCAAGAAGCATGAAAACAGTGGGGGGGGGGGGGAGGAAAGAGAAAAGAGGAAGGAAAGAAAGAAAACTAATAATACATACAAGCAAATGCTATTTTATTCCATTCTTCTTCTTCTTCTTCTATTTTTTTTTTTTTTTTTTTTTTTTTTTAAGAACATAAATACATATAATCTATAAAATGTTAAAACAGGTTACTAAATTATCAGATGAATCCCTTATGATTTGGAGATTATCTTAAACGGAAATTTGTCCATTTTGATTTTTTTTTTTTCTTTTTTTGTATCTTTTGGAATGCACAGTAGACAATCATAAGAACCTCTAATATTGAATATATATTCCTTTGGAAAATATGTTATTGCATTGCATGAAATGCTTTAGATAAATGTTATTTTATCTCCAGTGTTTTTCCGTAATATTAAAACGAAGATTAATTGCAGTGCTCACTCGAGACTCAGCAGTATGAAAAGCCCAGTGTCTCCCCGCCCCCGTCCAAATTAATGTCTTACACACAACATTTTAAATAAAATTGCTTCATATTAGTTTAATTCATTTTAAATAAAAACGATTACACTTTGTTAGTTCTACAGTTTAATTACAAAAGTACTTTTAAAATTTAAATGTATAATATAGAATTATATATAATCAGCTACCTTAGAAGTAAAATACACAAATTGCTTTCAATAGAAAAAATAGTCTTTCTTTGTATTTTTTTCCTCCATTCTTTATTTTTTAAATTAATTTATATTAAAGTTAATCAGTGTGACTTCCATCAAAATTTTATTTTTTTCCCATTCACAGATATAGAGTAATCCAATCATCATGCATTTTAAATCTATTAAATAATATAAATTTAAATAAAGGATTGGGGCGATGCAAAGAGAAAGCCATATAATTAATCTATTGTTTGTTAAAATTCTAAAATTCTATAAAGAAATGTTATTTTTTTCAATAAATAAATAAAAACAGTTATTCAGTAAAATAGAAAAATAAATTAAAATACTAAAATATTATGTTTAACATACATACTTCTAACAAACGCGAGGGTGAAAATATTTTATTTCTTTCTTCCGTGGAAAACAAAATCAAATATATGTTATTATAATCATGGAAATTTCTTTGTCATTTATTAATTTTATTACCACAGCAGTTTTGTATTAAATAATGAATAACACTGCTCGGTATGAAAATTGCCTCTGACATAACTTCAGCATATTGTAAAATACATTATGTAAAATGACCTTCTGAATCCAAATAGGACGACCATTTTGACCTATAACCCATCGTTTTTTAGGAATGGCCCCCTATTTTTATCATTTTTCGGTGATTGTATGGCTCTAAATTTGATTTTTAGGAGGGGGGGGGATCTTAATCGTTAAATATCTTCTGAGGGGCTACAGCGTTGGAAAATTCTAATACATGGACTACAAGCGATTTTTTTTTTTTTTTTTTTTTTTTTTTTGGGGGGGGGGGGGGAGGATTTGCCACTGGAATTATGCATTATATAACTTTTATTTTTTAAATATGTTTAATGTTATTTTTTTAACTTTATATTTTTTCGTTTTCAGGTGTTAAATTAATTATTTTTCATTCTTCAAATTACATGCATGGTCATAAAATTATCGGACATGGTAATAAATTGAGGGAGGGGGTGGTGTAGCTAGAAAATGGTGGGTGACTGGGCAAAATGGGAGTCATATTCGGATTCAGGAGGTCACATAAGAATTAGCAAAAATGGTGTGAGATCTCGAATTTTTTTTTTTTTTTTTTTTGCCGCGTAGTGTAATTTAGCTATAAAATGTCTCATTTACTGATTAAAATAGTTTTATCTGCAGATGATCACATCTAACTTCTTGAGCTGCAAAGCATAATTATTATCAAATAATTTTCAGTCCATGCATTTTATTAAACACATATTATCATTTAACCCTTTAACTTACATTAGCTTCGCAGTGAAATTAAATATCCAACATTGTTTTATGCAACAATAAAAAAAAAAAAAAAAAAAATTACAATTGATTTTTTAAACATTTGTTTTTTCCTGTTTGTTAGAGATGATGTCTACGCTCGATCCCAGATACGCTCGTCTGCTTAGCTGTTCAGAGTTTTTAGCGATTTCTTACAAAACTTGCGCAAAGACGGGCTAGGATCCTTAAAATGATCCAGCGGAAGGCATACATCTGGGAACCTAGCCTAGCGCATTCAATTAGCTTTAATGTCCCAACACACTTTTCGTTAGACAGCTGCACTACTCCGAAATTCGTCAAATGATGTTTCTAAGAAAGCCATACGTAGAAGGCATTTTAAATATCTTAGTAAGCGCGATAGCGTCTTTCTGCTTTGTTAATGAATTCGTGCCTAGCTTTTATCACCTGATGAAGTGATGTACTGTTATTTTGACTTGAAATAACTGTTGCAAGTTTTACAACTAATAAAGCTTCCTTGCAATGATACTTATTTATCAGGTTAATTATATTTGAATGTAATTAGTGTAACATGTACATGTTTCGAACAAGTTATACTTCTTAAAAATTAAAAATGCCATTTTTCTGTCTTTTTCTTTTCCTTTTTTTTCTTTCTTTTTTTAAATATTTATGACCAATTTTTATTTTAACTATTAAAAGAAAAAAAAAAAAAAAAAAAAACTTTTTTTTTTTTCTTTTTTTTTTTTCGACATGAAAAAAAATACATTTACATATTTATTTATATATTCTTAACTCATGAAACATAGAATCTAGGAATATATAGTTTTTATAATTTCAATACATTTTTTAAAGTCGTATTTATGTCAAAAAATTTATTTACCGTCAGAAATTTCCTTTTTATTGTTATTATTATTATTATTAAATTTATTTGAATATTTGTCATTCATTTTAATTCATAAAATCTGATATCATTATTTTAGAAACTTTAACATTTTTTTAAATAAATTATAAATTCTTTTAAATAAATTATTATTCTTTTAAGTAAATTTAACATTCTTTTAAATATTAATTATAAATATTTTTAAATACTTTTTTAATATAAACCAAGGCGTCAAATCCTTCTGAAATTATAATAAATACATGTATGTTAACTTTATTATTATATTTTATTTATTTATTTATTTATTTTCAACATAAAGAAAAATAATATAATGATAATGGGCAATATATATATAGCATGTCGGTCTAGCAAGATTTTTTCAATTTTATTATTTGCACATTTGCACGTTCATTTTTTCTGTCTTCGACATAAAAGGAAATATATTTATCTGTTTATTTTATTTTTATTTTCGGCATTTTTATTTTTATTTTTTTTTAATTTACAGTGTGATTTTTATTTAATATCATTTGTCCCAATATCATACTGAATTAAAAAATACGGCGTTAGCTAGATATCGTCCTGATTAATAGGTGTACCAATTCTTCATAAAATTTAATAATCTGGACAGATGCAATGTCAAACTTTCAGCATTTTTTCAAGGTGTAATGCGATGAACGGCGAGAATGGAAAATCACTGTCTGAAAGAAATAGTAAGACCTGTTGTATTATGAAAAAAAAAAAAAAAAAAGTATTTATCTCTGGTAATGTTTTTAATTGACAGCTAATCTCTTTTTACTTTGTGTTTGATAAGCGAGGGGACTGAAAATGACAATGGAAACAACTTCAATTAATTTTTAAAAATCCAGAAATCTGGTTTCAAGTGCTTCGTTGTGAGTCAAAACAGAAAGTATGAAAACTTTTGTAACTCTTCAGACAGCTGTTACACAAACACATTATTATTACTGTTATCATAGATCAAATGATGTGTAAACGAAGAATTAACAAAATTTACTGGCATATTTGACATTCGATAAAAACAAAGGTAAAAAATTAGTCTTGTAAATACACCCCCCCCCTAAAAAAAAAAAAAAAAACTAATAATAAGAATAACAAAATCCATTTATAAAATTATCAATAAATAAATAAATAAATAATAAATTAAATAAATAAACAAAATAAATAAACATTTAAATAAATGTATATAAATCCAGAGAAGTATCTTTGTATCTATGTGCATATCGCTGTGTCTGTGTGACTGTCTTTCTCTGGTGCTTAAACTACTGATCGCAGAGCTACAAAACTTAGCAGAACTTGGACCATAAAAGTGCACCTCATTAAAATAGTTTTCACCATTCTTTTTTTCTTTTTAATTATTTTAATTATTTTCTGTTTCGATTTCATTCATTGACACTTATGTTTTCTTTTCTAATATTTATTAATTCATATCAATCTGCGTACCTTAGCAACAGCTATTGCGCTATTTATTTTTTATTTAATTTTTTTATTAGAGGGCGATTTTTCTTTTTTCTTTTTTGTGTTTATTGAATTCAAATTGTAAAATAGTCGAAACATATTGAATTTTAAATTAAAGAAACTATTTAAAAATTCATGTTTATGCATAATTTTTATAATGTCTCAACTTTTTACTTTTCATACAATTAAATTCTTTGAAAAGGATTTTTTTTTTCTTTTCTTTTTTTTTTTTTCTTTTTTAATTATTTTTTGTTAGTTCATTTTATTTATCAGAAAAAAATTGTAATATAGTATAAAAGATTAAATTTATTAAAATGGTCTTATATTGGTCGGAAATATATGGTAATAGAATATATGGTAATAGAATATATAGAAATATATGGTAGTGCGAAGAGTGTAGGATATAAAATACACGGCTTGAAGAAAAATATTTAATAGATGCTGAGACACAGTCGTCTTTAAAATCACAGTTCTTAAACAATAACAGCTCCACCTGTCGTCGATAAATACCCAAATTAAAGTACTGAATAAAGACCCTTCTGAACATAGTGTGAACTTGGACCGATGCAGTGCAGGAAGGAAAAAAGCGGCAGTAGGCAGTCAGTACCCAAATAATGTTCTAGAGCGATTTCAATGTAATTATTTTTATAACTATTATTATTTATTTATTAAGCGATTAAAAGGAAAAAAAAAAAAAAAAAAAAAAAAAAAAAAACGGTTGCTCAATTCTTTTGATTTTTTTTTTTTTAATATGGTGACTAGTGAAATTTATTAATAATAATAAGCAATAAAAATGACTTGAAAAAAGATAGGACTATGACGATCTAACAAACACTATCGTTCAAAATAACAAATAATTTGTTTATTCATGTTGCCATTTTACGATTAAGAATCTGTTGTTTTCTGCAAATTATCTCAACCCTTTCATTCCCAATTTTTTCTCTCCATAAAACAATAAATCTTATATTTAGTCATAAATTTATTTCAAAAGTAATATATATATAAAAAAATTTTAAATAGGAGTGATAGCAAAGTACGAATTAATTTAGCTATCAAATCAACTGAGAGGTGTTTATTTATGTTTAATATAACCACTGATGCCATTAAAAATCATAAATTTTCAATAAATAAAAATGTCAAAATTTTGGAAGAAATATATACTGTAGTTAATTAAAAAATAAATTATAAACATTAAAAAAATAAATACAAAATATTTCAAACAATTACTTTACTTAACCCTTTATATCCCAAATTACCTCATTTTTGGAGAAATAGTTTGAAACTTTTTATTGTATATATATATATATATATATATATATATTGCTGCATGAGAAACATCTCAAATTAAATTTACCTTAAAATATAGTTTAACTATAGGGAAACATTAAACTATAGGGAGTTTGAAGTTCCATTGAAATCCTGCGGTAAATTTAGGCTATATTGAGTTTTTTTTTTTTTTTTTTTTTTTTTTAAATGGGACTTTAAAGTCCCGGTGGGATACAAAGGGTTAAAATCAATTTAAATCAAGAACGTTTTATTTAATTTTATAAATACAGAATATTTTATTAATAAAGAAACAATCTTTATTTGATTATTTAACAAAGCAAAATGTGCAGTTTTTTGCGAATATGTTGAAATTAGTTGAAAAACAACAAAATTAATTTCCATGGACTAAAAAATAATTTCATGCTGTATTGTAAGAAATTTATTTCAAAATTTATTTCTTCTTGCCAGTTCAAATTACTAAACACTGATCTACGTAAAATTTAAAACACGTTTCTTCAATTTTTACCACGTGATATTTATATAAATTCGAAACGTCTCCAAGAAAAATAGAACTGAAATTCTTTACTCTTTATTATATAACCATGTATTCCTTTATTTATTTGTATTATTCATTTCTCTCGACGAAATTAAATTCTAAATATTTAATTTATTATTAACTAGCAAGCCAGTGCGAATTTTTCGCACTTTATTTCTTTCTAACGTTTAAAATTATTATTATTATTTAATTTTAAAGCCATAAAAGCGTCATGTTTACACATGCATAAGCAAATTTATTATTGAACTTTTTTTTTTTTTTTTTCATATTTTATTTTATCATAGATATAGTAATAAGACATAGATTGATCATCGAATTTGAAATAGTGATTCCTTTTCATTTGGGAGAAGCTGGCCATTTTACTTTCTTATGGATATTTTTCCTAGAGTTAATATACACGGTAATACACACAGATAATTTAGCTAATAAAATTTACGAATAATTTATGTACTAAAAGAGAATGAAAAACTCTAGCTACCAATTTTTCATTCTTTTTCTTTTTTTAATTAACTATACTCTAGTGTACTCATATCTGCAAAAAACTTCTTTCGGCATTTATTATTGTACTTCTTTAAGATAAAAATCATCTGCATTCATCATGGAAAATAATTTTAATAAATTATAATTAATAAATATTTTGTATTGCGTAAATTTGTATAAGATTATATGTACAAGAAAGTCTTGTGGTGGCCACAACATATTAGTTATGTATTAAAACGTCCACGGCTGCTAACTACATTTAAACGAATTTTTAAATTTTCATATTACTTACTAATGTAAAATCTTAAAATTTAATGAGAGCATTTCCTTAAATATAAAGATAGTAATTGTTTCATAATAATAACAAAGAACTGATTATAAAAATGATATTTTTTATAATTTATTTGAATATAACTTATTTATGAAAACTTGTCCCGTTTCTTTTCATATATTTATTAAAACACTTAAAAGCCGTGCAATATTCCGGCATTAAAAAAATTCATTAACATTCTACTCGATTACTATTTTCGAATTTTATACTTCCTATTGTCTGATGCCCAAACCTTTTTCGACACCAAAAGTCTTTGCACAATAACATGGGGATGATACATCTATATAAAATACTATATCTGTGCATTTTATGCAGAAAAAAAGTAATAATATTAATAATTCGTAATTTTATTTTATTTATTTATTTGGAAATAATTAAAATTTTATATGTCCATTTTTAAAGCTTTTACCAAGTTATTATTTTCATATTTTAATTAATTTTATAAAATCTAATCGAAATTTCGTTACAAATAAGGTACCAAATGAAATTGGTGTTTTATTAGTATTATACATAAATTACTCTTTAAAATTTTCAGTCTTAACTCTATATAGAAATATCTATGCACTTATTTTTTCTGAAAAATAAAGCAGTGTTTGCGTTTTCCCTGAAAAATCAACATAACTTTGCTGAGAGGCAAATCTGGGTAAAGGATTGTCAACTTCTATCGTGAAAAGATATTTCCATTGTATTGATACACGCCCTTTCAACAAAGGGATTAGCCTGCTGCTTAACTCTGTGTGTGGGGGAAAAATTTTTTCTTCTCAACTCTAAGATTTCCTGAAGTACAACGCTGAATTCTAAAGACCGGTTACTATTTTGCAGTATACAGTAAACTTTTCAGGTATTTTCATTGCAGCAATAGAAAAAAAGCCGTAACGTCGAAAGGGTTAAACAAAAACCATTTTTAAAAAATCGCCCCTGACTGGGATCGAACTCTAAACCTTTAGGTTCGTAGCGCGGAGCTATACCTCAACGCCACGATGTTCACGTACGGAAAGTCTTTTTTTTTTTTTTTTTTTTTTACAATATAGATTTTTTTTGCTCCCAGAGCAGTTACAAACATGCAAACATACGTACAAACATACATACAAACATACATACATACAGGTGAAGCTAATAAAAGCGTGTTAATAAAAAGGCGAATAGAATCGAAGAAATGTCGGTTATATATATATATATATATCATATATCACTTCTTAAAATTATTGGTGTCATTTAAATAAAAGCATCGCGCAATCTGTATCAGGTGGCGCTGTCTACCACTTGAACTGTTGCCAAGTTTCCGAGCCACGCGGAAGGCATATAGTTTGGGAGACTGTGGTTTAATCATGGCAAATCACTACAAATATACCAGACGCATTTTTGCATGAAATTTGTGGTGGCGGAAATTTTTTATCTCTGAGAGCGCCCTGAAAAAAGAACGGAGAGTATGACCCCTGATATTATGTAGGGTACAACGTTTAGTTAAAAATACAATATACAAAAACTACGCCCGTATACGAGTTTTACTGTTAAAAATTAATCAAAAACATCTATTTGATGAATGGTTAAAATGACGTTTCACGTTTGTGGCCTCGAGTTCTTACGCAATTTTCAATCCTTATGATGTGCTACAGGGTTGTCAAATTTGGTTTTTATTTTATTCAATAGTCACCAATAATTTTTATTTGTAACGTTTGACTAATCACTTCGATGATTGATAGTGTATTATGTATATAAAATTATTTATATGTACAGTCGGGGAAAAAAAAAGCGCAACACTCAACGTAACTTCGTTGCTAATCGATGTAGAAAAATATAATAGGTATCATTCGACGGGGAATTGTAAGTAGTTTCAGAAAATGAATTGAAATTTTGAATTGGGGGTCGTCTACATATTAAAACGCGCACCAACTTTGATTTTTTCAATGGTAATGCCCCATTTTTATTTTATATTTGAATTCCTGGGATCGCAACAACGCGAAAAAGTATATTGGTTGTATATTTTACTTATTTTTTCACAGAGTTATAAGCGTTCAAAGTTTGAAGGTGCTAATGTTAAATTCATATTTCAAACTTTTATTAATATCTTCACAAAAAATAACTTGATCGGTATAATTTTTTTTTTTTACGAGATACAGTGAAGAAACCCAAACATAATCCATCTTTACTTTTGATTCTGAAACATATTTTTAATTATGAAAAATATTAAAAAATTCATATTCATAAAAATTATGAATTATGAATTATGAGCTATATAAATTTTTACATAAAATGAATCCTAATGCTGAAAAATATGGGTGTGCAAATTTGCAGCTCATTCCAGTTATTAGTTTTCGAGATATAAATACATCTTTCTTTTGGAGGGGTTTAGGGGGCCGTCTCTTATAAAGTTTTGCATGAGATAACGAATCAAATCTTAAAAAATAACAACAAAAAAATTAAGCAAAATATTTTTATTTTTTATCTACGGGTCAAATTGTATACCAACAGCGTCAAACGCAAAGAAATGAAACAAAAATGATGATTTTTTGACATAGCATCAAGAATTCCTGTTTTCTAAAGAAGACAAGCTCCGCCTTCATCGTTCTTCAAAACAAAACAATAGAGAAAAGAAAAGTAAATGTGACATTGAGTATTCCTGTATTCCAACCCTTATTTCATGTTGACAAAAATATGCACAAGTGGTATTTACTTCATCGATTAATTGGCGATAAATTTTGAACCATTTAAACGAACACTAGAAGAAAATAAATTAACTAATTAGGCGGGGTTTACTGTTTTAAATAGAAAAATAGGTTTAATGTGAAATTGTCAAATATAAAAAACGAATGGAATTGGAATGCAAGACAGACTTGTAAAATCGTTTCTTAAATACCGTCAAAGTTAAAAAAGGCTTAATCATTTGCTCATATATTGCTTTATTTTATTTTATTTATTTATTTACTTATTTATTTTGTAGGGGGGAGGGTTATTATTTTAAGGACACTTTAGTCTTTAAAATTTTATTAATATATTTTAACTTTATACATTTTTAAAAACATATTTTAACTTTTATAAATATATTTTAACACTTTTTGCGACCGCAGGATTTTATCTTTTTGACAGTAAGACCCGCCTACGGGCGTTCTAATCTCAAAATAAAAGATTTCAGAACAAATTTTCTGTATTCACAATTAAATTACAAATGGATATACTTTATAATTACATTCTTTCTAATCAATATATTTCTATCCATAGTATATTTTATTGCAAAAATATGAACACTGGGTACACACCTAAAAAATATGTAACACACAAATTACGAAAGAAACGCCCACTCACACAGTTACAGATTTTCAAATGAAGTGAATCTACGTCAGCAGTCGCAAAAAGGTTATTTAAGAAATTATATTTTTATAGAAATTATAAAACCAATCGTACAGTTCCAAAGAATTTAACTGACCCAAAACTGGTAAGTGCGATTAAAATTGTTTAATATTTACTTCATGAACCCTTATTATAATTTATCCGAAAAGATTTAGTTTATGCGTTGTTGTATATATATCTATATTATTTCCTTTCGTATATTATGTTACCTACCTACGAAAGAAAGTTTAAGCTTCAATGGTGATCAGTATAGCCATAATAGACACTTTTACTTGAAAAATATTGCACTTTTTTCAAAGGGTGCTGTATGGACTAATCGCAAGTGTAATGTATTTAAATAGACCTAAAATTATCTGAAGAAGTACTGAAGTATATACAAATCTAAAAATTGAATTCAAGTTAATTAAAAAAATGGAAAGGAAGCAACATTTTATTAATTTTTATAATTATGTTTTTCCTAAAAGATTTCCGGTGTGAAACATTAAAATTTTGTCTATTTCTTATAGGATCTTAATTTTATTTTTCTACATTTACAGATAACCCCCTAACACATATTTGTTTATAACTCTATAAATACTAAAGATAAATTATATAAACAGTATACTTTTCCGCACTGCCAGACTCTCAGAAATTCAAAAATGAAGTCAAAATTGGGTGTTGCTATTGAAAAAAATCAAAGTTGGTGATCATTTCAATATGTAGATGACCCCAAATTCAAAATTTGACAACATATTCAGAAAGTGCTTTTAATTTCCTGTTGAATTATGTCTATTAGATGTTCCTGCATCAATTAATAACGAAATTACAGCGGGTGTTGCGTTTTTTTTTTTCCCCGACTGTACGTATTATATACGTATATATACGTATTATGTATTTCAAATGTCACTTCTCAAAATTATTGGTGACTATTGAATAAAAAAAAAAGCCAAATTTGGCAACCCTGATAAGCTATACCGCCCACACATGTTTTACGTTGCGCTTTGAATCACCGTGTGTATATGACGTTGCATACACCGCACGGATAGCCTAGGACTAAAAAAAAAAAAATATTTAAACACAAATACTTAACAACCTTTCAATAAATTATTCAAAACTTTTAGAAGAATATTAAAAGACCAACTCTTTATTCAAAAGAGTTATGCTCGCGGTTATTAAAAAATAACGAAAAAAAAAATGGTTTTCTTAGCTAAGAACCCAGTTTCTGTTTTAAGATCGAAAGTAATTTTGGTGTTTATATAATTTAAAGAGAATTGAGTTGTACGATGTTGTTTACAGAGCATAGGAACTGAAGCAGAGTTCCCAAGTTCCTTAATTTATTCCGGAGCACTTTTAATTTCACACTACTTAATTTACAAAATAATTTTCTATAATATATAACAACATTAAAATCAGAAAAAAAAATATTCTTTTAATAAAAGGGACATAAAAATATGGCGGGACTGAAAATACTCTAGAATAAAAAAAAACGAACTTATTTGTGTCATTTCCAACACTTTTTAATTATATGCGTTTCTTTATTATTATTATTACTTATTACCCCTCCCCTCTTTATTTTATTTTTCTTTTTTTTTACATAAACGATATATATATATTTTTTTTCTACTTCTTTTTTTTTTTTAAATATATATATTTATATATCTTTTTCGTCATTTTCTTTTCTTTTCACAGTATTAAATTGATACTTCGTACATCAGTTCAAATTTATGGAGCATTTAATTGCATTTATAAAATAAATTTAAAAAGGAATCGTTAAGAAATGGTATTTATGTATTTTTTAAATCTGTAATAATAAAAGAAGATGTCTGTCTGTCTGTCTCTCTGTCTGTCTGTCTGTCTGAGCATCTATACGTTCAGCCCCTACTGAACGCAGAAGTATAAAATTTGACATACGGGTACTCAGAAGCCTTCCCGAGGGGATAGTGAAAACAGAATTTAAAAATTTTAATTAGTTGCGGAGATATTAATTAAAATGTCGAACCATGTCGATCGAAAAATGAGCCGCGAGATTCAACGGCTAATTGCTTAAAAAAAAAAAAAAAAAAAAAAACATTCTATCAGCAGACGATTTTCTCCGCTGTCTGGAAAGGAAGCAACACATCTGGAAATCATTAATGTCACATGTTCTTGAAGTGGAATTAAAAATTAAAAATTTCAAAATTCTTCAAATTTTTATTTACATTTCATTTAAATTAATATTCGGATTACACAGCATATTATAAAGCTACTGTTCAATTTTCATGAAAATACATGAATAAGCAAAAAAATTACATATTTATTGGAAAAGATTAAGTTTTCTTTTATATTTTGCAGTAATTTGAATTGAGATATGCCGTTGAAATTTCGTAGTATTTGGTTTTAAGGGTGACGCTGTTGTAAGTTCTAAAACGGGGATAAGGCGCCGCAGGCGCCACCGAGCTGGACTTTGTTAAAATCAGAATTTTGAAAGTTCGTAAGACGGTGAGCGAACAGGCTGTCTCAGATATTGAAACGAGAATAGGGCGCCGTAGGCGCTACCGAGCGAGAATTTACTGCGATTAAATTTTTCAATAAAGTTATTTTCACTATATGTTAGTGAGCTGTTGTAGGACCTGAAACGGGAAAAAGGCGCCGCAGGCGCCACCAAGCGGGAGTTTCGTAAAGTCGGACTTTTCCAGGATCGCGAACCAGCTGGTCGCCGAAGGCAACTAGTAAAAAATAAAGAAAGAAAGAAAAAGAAAAACTAATGCATACTCTAATAAATATTTCGAATTTATTTTGATTTCCCTACAATTAATCATGTATTTAAAAATAAAGATAATAACAGTTAATTTTAAATTGAGCATAAAAACGATATTATGTGTCATTATAGATACATTAAAATGTAATTAATTTCTTAGAAATCCTTTAAAAGTTAAAAAGGGACGCTATAGTGTATAAATTTCTAATATGTACATAAAAAGAAAAATCCGTTTTAAATTAATATGTTTTCGAATGTATGGAAATACAAATATGCAATAAATGATATAATCATTAAGTTAAAAAAGAGATTAAAACGCATATCAAAATAATTTCTAATTAATGTTGAAATAGGTTTTATACGTCTTACATTTAAAGAAAGAAACGTTTATGTTACATAAAAAGTAATTGCTACTTTTTGTTCTCACATGTTAGTTTTTTTGCTCATTTAATATTGCAGATATAATACACATTTAGATTATAATTAAGTTTTAGAAAAAACATTAAATCGCTAATAATAATATCTATAATAAACAATCGTTACTAATAATATAATATAAATGACATATTGATATATTTATGCTTGATTGCAAGAAAATACCCATTTTCATTTATTTAAATAAAAGTTAATTGCAATTTACGAATATATACAAAAAGGAACCATTATGTAAGTAGAAATGTTAATAAAGAAGTGTAATAAATAATAAAAAGGAATTTAATAACTATATTAAAAAAGGAGAGATACACTTAAAAAAAAAGTTTCAAATTCATTTTAGATTACAAAAAGTATTTTTTTTTCCTTAACTTAAATTTTGCATTACTGATTGATAAATTAACAAATAAACTTATTTTCAGGCTTGTATTTAACGTATAATTAGCATTTAAAGTACTTCAAACGAAGTCTTTGTATCTTAAACATCTAAGACACTCAGAACAACAATGATAATAATAAAAATAAATATTTAATATCCTGTTGAATACATAAACCTTTTAGCGGTTTTTAATTGAACACAACTTTATATATATATATATATATATATATATATATATATACACTGTCAAAAAAAAAGTCCTTTTGCTGCAGTTCTCTACCAGAAATTTTCTTTAAATCAGAAAAATACGTTATATGAACGTAAATTTTCCGTAATTTTCGGGTATTACAGAAAATTTCTGGCAACAAACAGGACTTTTTTTTTCTTTTTTCTTTTTGACAGTGTATATAGATATCATAGCTATCAACATCCTATTTAAAATTTCGTAGTATTTGCAAGTACCCAACGTTTCTTCACACCTGGCATTTTTAATTTTTCTTAGTACGACGACTGACGATTGATCAATTTTTCTTGTGCAGCACCTGTGCACGCATTTACCCCCGGAAGTTCACTGGTAGACAAAAGGAGTGCAGATCAGAAAATGCAGGGGGAAAAAATAAAAATAGAAAAGGAAGGAGAAGTTAAAAATTACAAAGTGAGTTAATTTACCAACAAGATATAACGAGAGACTAAGAATAAACCAGTCACGAATGAAGGATAATGATTGGAGGAAATCCAGCATTCTAATTGGTCGAGATAATCGGGAGGAAATCCTCAGCTAAGAAAAATATGAGAAAAAAGAAAACAGTAAAAATAAGCTAAAAATGATAAATTAAATTAAATAATAAGTTAAATTTAATGTTAAAAATAATAAAAATTAAATGAATAGCCACCGAGAATAAAACATCCAAGAAAACAAAAACGAACAATTACGCCAAGAGAATGTTTTTTCTTAGTATTTAATCATAATTACATTTGGAGAGAACTATACTAAAATTTAAGTAGTGTGGAAAAAGGGGAGGTTAATAACAATACTGCAGAATATTAATTAGGATGTTGGCAGCTATGTTTACAGAAACTTCAGTAATCGTTTACAGTCCTCTTTCTTTCGATCTAATAATATGAAGATTGTTATAAAATATTGTATTGAATTAAGGTATTGCTAAAAGACTTGAATAAATCAAAAGAGGCAAATGGTGCTTTAATCTTATTATTAATTAAAGTTTATTTTGTAAGATATTAAACATTAGTTACCAACAGAGCTACCAACCTAATCCGGCAAATTGTTAGTACCGCCCTTTTTTCTACACCACTTAATTTTTAGAGTATTTTTCTTCTTAGTTCATCGCAGATAAATTTGAAGAGAATTACTCTAAAAATTAAGTGGTGTAGTAAAGGGGGCGGTGCTAACTATTTGCCGGATTAGGTTGGTAGCTCTGTACCAATTAAATAAAAACTTGGTTTAAAAATCCTACCTAACCAGTTGGTTAAACTGGTTATGTAATCTATTAAAAAGTAATTGGCATTTTAATTGTTGTTGTTGTTGTTGTTGTTTCATGTACCACTGGACCAAAAATCCTAGGTGAGGTCCATGATACCATGTTGCTGTAACAGAACAACAAGTCCATTACCCTCCTCACTCCACAGCTGCCTCGCAAAGGCGCCAATACAGTCAATGACATGAGCAGGAGAAGCAGGACAGGAACAAGGGCAAGAAGAATAAGTCTTTATCGGCGAATTTCAAGCTTTTGACAATTTCAAATTGACATTTTTTTTTTTCAATTATTCACAAAAAAAGAAATACATACATATATATCCGTTGTCTCCGGATATATGTTGAAATAATTTAATTTTTTCATTATAGGAGGAAAGATTTGTTATTATAACAATGAATATTTTTTTGTATTATCTTCAATATATTTTTAATTATATATTTATTATTTTTGCTATTTATTATTTTTATAATTTTTATTTTTATTCGAATGTTATGCTTAATCGTTAAAATTTTAGTTTAATGATGATACTATTTATTACATTTATCACTTTCAAATTAAGAGTGGCTCTTTGAGTAGAAATTCCGTAAAATAATATCGAGATGAGGGTTTAACAGAACAGCATCTGTTGAATCAACTCTTTTGATTTTTTGGGAGAGTTCATAACAGATTTTTTATAATAATAATAATAATTATTATTATTATTAACTTCTAATTAATTTAATCTATATTCTGAGATTAGATGATTTTATACAACCCCTTAACATTAATTTAGCTTTAGATCTGTCAATTCTGCTTTAAGCTCAGAGCTACAAATAAATTTAATGATTTTATTAATAGATGCCGAACTAAGAAGGGCTTACGACTAAACCCCTTTCTTTAACACTAAACCTACCACGACATGTCAAATGACCCATTTTAAACTTTTAGACAGAATTTCTTGCAAATAACATTATCACATCGTCCATGTTTTATGTACCAAATTGTGCTAAATAACATATTTTTGTGATACATAGTAATATCTATAGCATTTTAAAGACGGGTCACTTGACCCGTTGTGGTAGAAATAGGTATACTTGAAGTATCGGTAGGTTTAGTGTTAACTTTTATTTATCATTTTCCCATTCATTCTTTCATTCCATATTGCCCTACGTTATTTTAACTTTCTAAAAACCGGGTGTGTTTGCGTGGATAAGACTGTGGCTCTCGAATGTTGTAATTTTTTTCTGTTTTTCTGGTTTTCTCTTTCTTTCTTTCTTTTATTTTCGCTTTTCTTTTCTTTTTTTTTTTTTTTTTTTTTACACATACATAAATAAATTATGTTTTTTATCAATGTATAGGATCGCACTGATTGCAATAATACAGAAATTGCGTATGATTTTGCGAAACAATGAAACAAACAAGATTTTAAAATTTACACAGTAGGCGCGGTTAGTAGCACAGAGTATCCAAAACATCCAGTTCTTAAAGGGTTAAAATGACGTTTACGCCCATGTACAATTCTGAATTCTTGTGATGTTTTCTACGTCCCCTCTAAGTTAGTCCCATGACCTTAGAATCATCTTGTATATTATATATAAATATATAGGATGATTATAATTAAAGTTACGATTCCAAAACGCTGTAATTTTAAAATTACTCATCAGAGTGATTTGATATTTTACTAGAGCAATCGTGAGGCAATAAAATTTTGTTTGGAGAGGAAAAAAGTAGTTCCAACATGTTTCTATAGATGACGCTGTTAGGGTCAACGCCTACTCTTTAAACGCAGGAATGTTGTTAAAATCACAATGGCAGAGCTGCCAACCTAATCCGGCAAATTGTGAGTACCGCCCCTTTTTCTACACAACTTAATTTTTAGAGTATTTGTTTTCCTCATTCATCGTAAATATATTTGAAGAGAATTACTCTAAAAACTAAGTGGTGTAGGAAAATGGGCGTCACTAACAATTTGCCGGATTTGTTTGGCAGCTCTGCAATGGAATAGCAGGAAACAATAGACTTCAAGGGTTTACTACGTTTTTAGCAAAAAGAAAATGATACGTGTTTACAGCGGAAACAGTCATAGTGAAAAGAGAAAAAGAGGATCTTCTTGAAACAAATATTTTACGTATAATTAACGACATATTTCGGCACTATTTTTCCCAAACAAAATTTCATTGCGTCACTATTGCTCGGATAAAATACCAAATCTCTCTGATGGGTAGTTTTAAAACTATAGCGTTTTGAAATCGTAACTTTAGTTATAATCACCCTGTAAATATATATATATATATATATATACATATATATATTCTATCTATCAGTAATATTTCTTTGAGTGTTATAATGCTATCCACAACCGTCAGTTCTCAATCTTACTTAGTAAACTGTACAGTCCGTAACAAAAGTATCCGAACACTAGCAAAAATTCCTATATAAAAAAAGTAGAGTTAAAACTGTTTTGTTAAATAAATCCTTGTCGAATCATGTTCTTAGACTGACTAAGAACATGATTCGACAAGGATTTATTTAACAAAACAGTATTAACTCTACTTTTTTTATATAGGGATTTTTGCTAGTGTTCGGATACTTTTGTTACCGATTGTAGCTCTCGAATGTTGTAATTTTTTTTTTTTCTGTTTTTTTACATGCTAATCTTTACATACATAAATGAATTCGGTTTTTTATCATTGTATAGTATCGACCTGATTGCAATAATACGAAAATTGTGTATGATTTTGCGAAATAATGAAGTATACCAGACATTAAAATGTACACACTAGTCAGGGCAGTAGCACACAGTAGCCAAAACATCCAGTTCTGAAAGGGTTAAAATGACAATTGCGCCCATAGGTTAATGTACAATTCTGAATTTTTGTGATGTTCTCTACCTCCCCTCCAAGTTTATCCCATGATTTTAGAATCATCCTGTATATTACATATATATATTCTATCTATTCCTAATATTTCTTTGAGCGTTATAATGCAAACCACAACCGTCAGTTGTCATTCTTAGTAAACTTTGTTTATACTCCATTTAAGTTCAAAATTTGTTTTATTATTTTCTGTTTATTATATGTATTGTTGTTTAACTTTTCATTATTTTTGTTATTCCCATTTTAGCAGACAGTTTATGATTTCCTCATCCTATTATTCAGAGAAATATGTGAGGCATTAACTAAAGGTGCTTATTCCGAGCTCCAAAATTTTTAAATTCACTCCGTCAGATGTGGCAGATTTCTACCCCATTATTTCCTCACCCCATTATTTTCTCATCATATTATTCAGAGAAATATGCGAGGCATTGACTAAAGGTGCTTATTCCGAGCTCCAAAATTTTTAAATTCACTCCGTCAGATGTGGCAGATTTCTATTTAAAAAATTGTTGTAATAAATCTTATTTTAAAAGGCAAAAAGATGGGCGACTATGTAGGTATCTGGATATAGCACCATTGTCTAATAACTCTTTTGTTATTTGCGGGTCACGTTAACGCACATTTTAAAAGTAAAACGTGCCCCAACTTTAGCAATTCCTCAAAAACAATACTTTACTTAATAAAAAAAAAAAAAAAAAAAAAAAAAAATTATTTTCCTTATTCATAATTACTATTTTATCTGCCAATGGCGTACATATAGGATGATCGGAAAATGTCTGGCCGAAATTCAAAAAGAGTTAGAGGGAACGAATATAAAAGGATACGCTATAGAATGCGTGTCCAGTAACATCGCGTGAATGTGGTAAAGGGCACTACGTAGGACAATCGAAACAAACTGGCAATGTGGGAATCTGCCACTCCTTGCTGTAACTAATACAACATGCAACCAGTGTTGCAAGATCTGGCGGATTTTGTATTTAATAAATTTTCAGTTGAAAAAAAAATGTACAAGTTGGCAGCTATGGAAGTAAAACAAAAGCATGGCTGTTCACATTCCCTTATAAGTCACAAATTAAAGTTACTTTTAACGTACAGTATCCACTGTTTCAGCAATACTCCGATAATATTTTAATAAATATAGGAAGTCAAAATTTTCATATCAAGTGTTACTATCAGAGTTGCCAACATTTTAATTTAATCCAGGGTGTTTTCAGCCCCGAATTTGTTTTACACTACCTTTCTTTTGAGAGAGATTTTTTCTTACTCTATCGTAGTTATATATTAGAGAAAATTATTATATAAATAAAGTGGTACGAAATAAAAGCTGGACTAAAAAAATACCATTGAATAAATTAAAATGTTGGCAACTATGTTATTGTGTAAATTAATTCTGATTCTTTTCAAAAGAAAACACAAATATGCTATCAGTTGTACCCCAAATAAAAGTTAGCTTTAAAACTGAGGTTAGTGCATCGGTTCATTACTTTTTCATTTAATTTTTATATATAAAAGATATTTAAACATTTCAAATAAAACATAAACAGATAAAAATAGACATACTTGCCAACCATCTCATTATGAACCGTACAATTTTTAGTACCCACTTTTTTTTTCACACCAGTCATTTTTTTGGAGTAATTTTATTCTTATTTAATCGTAACAACATTTGGAGACAATTACTCTAAAAATAAAGTAGTGTGAAAAAAGGGGCGTTTTTCCAAGGGGCGTTAACAATTGTACGGTTATTAATGAAATGGTTGGGAAGTATGTATATATATTTAATTTTAAGAAATAGATTTGTATTTATACATGTTACCGCTAAAGTGCAGAAATCAGTTAATCCGCAAATTAGCTAGGTAATCTGCACATTAACTAGGTTAATAAGTTAAAGTGCGAAAAATTGTTTCATTTCTCAAATTACCTAGGTAATCTGTGAATTACCTAGTTAATCTGCACATTACCGACTAGACACTCGTTAATCCGCACGTTACCTACTAGGCACTCGTTAAAGTGAAAATAATACCTTTGGTGGAAAAACAGCAACGTTTTTGTTCGCTTAAATTAAATTTTGTTTGTTTACTTTTTGATATCTAAAGAATCAAGTTAATACAATTGAAAAATCAACATATTAGTTGATAGAATCAATCATCAGTCAATTGAATAACTACAATATAAAGAATCAAAGAGTTAAAAATATTATTGCAATTAAGGAATTTGAGATAATATTATTTATTTATTTTCGATAACTTAAGAATCACGTTAATACAATCAAGCAAACAACAAATTAGTTGATAGACTCAATCATCAATCAATTGAAAATCTATAATACAATGAATCCAACTGCTTAACATATTAGTACAATTACGGAAATAAATTTTCGAAACATATAATAAAATTCTGCTTACTTGTTAGTGCAATCTAAAGCTTGGTGGCACTTTGAATTGCATAGCAATTCGTTTTTGCGACAAGCACACCTATTCATGGTACATTTAGATTTGCAATCACATTTTTTGAAACCCTGGCCGATACCAAGGGATTGTTTAGTTGCTGTTTGATGTACAGATATTTTTACAGCAGGGACATCTTCTTTCATTAAAAATCTCTCTTTGCAAGTTTATAAAACTCATAATCTGTTTTACTAAGAGGTTCGTGTTTTCTTGAATGCTTGGAGCAAATTTTCTGTTTTTAAAAAAATCACAACGGAAATTTATGCGCAACAGAAATATAATTTGAAAACAGAATTAACTATGCTTCGCACAGGCAGACGACGCAATTTATGAGAAATAAAAGCAACCGGCGGCCACCAGAAGCCAAAAGTCGGGGGAGGGGGAAAGGAGTAGGGAAAGGAAATGAGAGGAGCAAACTAAACTAATAAAAGTTGAAGGAGAGGGGGAAAGGAAATGAGAGGAGCAAAACTAAACTAATAAAAGTGGAAGGAGAGGGGAAAAGAAATGAGAGAAACAAACGTCTGAACTTTAACGATACAGAAGCCGCTAATGTGCAGATTACGTAGTTAAAATGCGGAAAACCCTTGATTCCACATTTTAACGGATCATTTTAGTTAATCTACAGATTAACCAGGAAATCTGCACATTAACGGATTCCAAGCTTTAACGGTAACATATATATAAATTTATCTATCGATTATTATATTATTTTTTCTCAAATATTTCCCATTCTTTTTCTATCTTTACGAGTGATTAAGATAATTTACTTTTTAACCTGCTAGACGGGAGATGGCGGGATTGCTCTCATCTGCTTATTCGTTCATAGTTTTCCATTGTTTTTTAAGAAACTTGCGTGAATTCTTGACAGTACCCTATATACAGAATTTCATAGACGCTATTTTTCTTGATTACGTTTTTAACACAGATAACTTGGTCAATCTTGAAATCTGTTTGGTGTTTATTTAAACAGAGTTGTTGACTTTTATAATTTATTCCAAAGTATTGATAGCCCTGCTTATTTTTCATACCACTTTTTTTTTTGTGTGTGTGTGTAATTTGTTTTCTAATTTTATCTTAGTTTTATATTGGAGAAAATTGTTTTGAAATAAAGTGGTGTGAAATAAAGGCGGGACTAAAAGTTCTCGAAATATATTATAAAAGTAGGCAACCCTTGTTAAACAATAACCCTTTAACAGAAGAAACTTTAATTCCTTCTAAATTTGAAATCAATATCGCTTTATTCACTGTATCTTACACGCTGTCCTCGTGTATTGATTTTGCATATTCAGTTTAATTCAGACAATTTCAAAATAATTGCTACATATTTGTACATTTTAAGGTGGTTTTGTAATTTTTCTTTTTTTAATAAACATCGGTATTTTAATGCAGTTTAATTAACTTTTTTTAGTGAACATATCGTATATAACAATGATATCTTATTTTTTATTATTCATGCTTTCATTATTGATGCTTTCATTTAAACATAATCATTATATTTGAATAAATTGTGCTTTTAAATATACCAGATCACAAATAAACCGTTAATGCAAATCATTAATTAAGGAAGTGCTCTAAAAGCACTCTACTCCAAATTATAATTAATGTTGAGAGATGTTTAACTCCATTATTATGTACGGAAAAAATTTCAGCATTAAAGTAAGCATTTATTTTGCAGAAAAATAATTGTCTTTTTTATATCTTATATCCTCTTTTGATCTTCCTGTTTTCCAAACACATAAAGTGATTTTATTTATCATAATAGACAAGTACGTAATGGCTTTACTAAAATAACTCATGATCTTTTTGGAGGTTATAATAATAACCTCAATAATTAATTACTAATAGTAAAATTTATTCTTATTATTATAGGATTCATATATATATATATATATATATATATAGTACATAACTGGAAGCCACCGGAAAACATTTTCATTATCTTTCTATATAAAAGCGCCGCTTAGAACCATACCTGAAGAAAGCGGTAACATATCTTTCAGATATACGACAGTTAGAAAAGACCAGGTTCTGCAATCTGCCGTTTACTTCAATATCCGTATAAAAAAAAATTCTACGAAAGTGTGAATAATTTTGACAACCAAATAATAGCTGAACTGTCAGACTAAGATATACGCTCTTCTTTAAATAGAAAACAACCGCAGTTCTCTATCGCCTTAGAGACTTAAGATATACCTCTCAATCTGTAATTTTGTTCTTATCATAATAAAATAAATAAATAATAAAATAAAATAAGTCTAATATCTCCTATGGACAGACTAATCTTCAAATCTGAAAATTTGTTGAGCTGTAATTTGGGGTTGCCATGTAGACAAATAAGCATCAGCTCTTAGTAGAGGCCCTTTTCAAGGCCTACTGACTCGATTAGAACCGAAACGACCGAGAAGTGTCCGCGTGTACACAGACACTACATGCACCTAAACCTTCATTTTTATACTACTCTCAGATAACTTTGTTATCAGTCATTAATAATTAAATTAAATATATATTTTTTTTTAATTAAACAATTAGTAATTACATTTCAAATTATTTTTAAATTATTTACCAACTGTATGACAATTAAAATTTACCTTATTTTATAATTTAAAAAAGTTTTGTATGATTTTTAGATGTAATTTTAAGTAATTTTCATTTAGTTTTCGGGTTTCGAGTCGTAAAAGTTTCGCTACTGCGGGTTCGGGTAGGTTTTCGGGTTGATGAAAAAATTTTAGTCGGGTTCGGCTCGGTTTTCGGGATGATAAAATTTTTTTTTGTCGGATTCGGGTCGGGGGTTGATATAAAAATCATCTGCCGGATTCGGGTCGGGTACAGGACTCTAGTACCGGCCCTATTTCCACATTTAGGAGTAATTCTCTTCAAATGTATTTATGACGAATTAAGTAGAAAAACTTTTAAAATATTTAAAAATCATTACGTCTCGTAGTAAAATTATATTTTAATCACATTAAGTCACTGAGACAGATAATACATATTAAAAATATACATTTTAAAATATTAAAAACACAAAAACATAAATTTAAGCGTTTCGAGCCTATTACAGGCTCCTCATCAGTATAAACATCAAGTGCAAATGATGAGATGAACAACAGACTTTATGTGAGTACAACGTATTCATCAGGAACTGCGCATGCCTCATTAAGTGGAGAAAAATGTTGATTTGTGTACCAGCCCTCCAGGAAAATTCTTGAGTGATAATTTAAACAATTAGATACGATTATTTTAGTATTGTTAAAATCAGGTAAATGGTCAGTTTCTATGGCATGTTGTACTATTTTTGAATGTATATCACGGTTTTTGAAATTTGTTTTATGTTCCTTAATTCGAGTATGAAGAGAACGGCCAGTTTGACCAATATAAACTGAACTACAAGATTTACAAGGGATATTATAAACAACACCAGTACGGGAAAAAGGGGGGATAACAGTTTTAAAATTTGAAAGGAAATTACGAATTAGAAATTGAGGTTTATAGGAAACAGATAAATTAACAGTGCGTAAAACTTTGGCAATAGATTCAGAAATATTTTTATAGTATGGAATAGTAACAAACGATTTAGGTGAATTAGATGAATTAATTTTATGATTATCCTTATTAAAATCATACTCTTTTAATTTTCTTTTAAGCCAGCGAGAGGGATAGTTATTACGCTTTAAGTCTGAAAAAATCCTTTTCAATTCCAACTGGAAAAGTTCATCGGTACTGCAATATAATTTTGCGCGGTGAAGTAACGTATGAAAAACAGCAGATTTATGTGAAGAAGGGTTAACTGAATTAAAATTTAAATATTGGCCTGAAAATGTACGTTTCCTATAAACAGAAGTAACAAATTTAGAATAAGTATCAGAAGATGAACGCTCAATTAAAATATCTAAGAAAGGGAGTTTATTATCTTTTTCTTGTTCTAAGGTAAACTGAATTGAAGGATTAACGGAATTAGCATATTTAAGAATATCAGATACATAATGATTATCAGTGATTATAAAAACATCGTCCACAAATCTACGCCAAAAATAAATTTTTTTATGTAAATGAGAATTAATTTGATTTTCAATAAACTGCATGACTATTTCAGCAACTCTAACTGAAATGGGGGAGCCCATAGCAGTGCCATTAATTTGTTGGTAATAAGAATTATTAAAACTAAAACAGTTGGAAGTTAAACAAAAAGAAATAAGTTCAATTAAAGTATCAGGCTCGAAACGTTTAAATTTATGTTTTTGTGTTTTTAATATTTTAAAATGTATATTTTTAATATGTATTATCTGTCTCACTGACTTAATGTGATTAAAATATAATTTTACTACGAGACGTAATGATTTTTAAATATTTTAAAAGTAAATATGGATCGTCAATTTGCAAATGTTTGAGTTTATGTTCAAGGACTTCTTCGAAAATTGTACGCCTGAATTGTCAGAAAGAGTTTCACCTGAAATGTAAAAAAGCTCATGTTATCCCGGTTTCCTTTAAAGTTAAACTTCTTGTGAATTCTGAATTTGGTAAAAGGATTGCTTTTCGATCAAGTTTGCGGTTTATTTCAGCGGCTATTTCGCTTAATTTTGCTACTTTAAAATCAGCTCGAAAGCTTCTGCATTTACAGTTATCTCAATTACTTAACTCACTTGATTCTTATGATCGTAATGGAGTTTTGTACTATTTATCTACTCAAAGCAAGACGTTACAAGATCGCCATCGGGCCAAGCTTCTTAAGAAATTCAATAATTTGGTATCCAAGTCATCGCTTGCCAAGATCTCTCCTCCTCATCATAATCCTATTTGGACCTTGAATAAGTCGTCTCGTAATTTTTCGGACAATGAATTGTCAATTCTTGATCGTGGTTTGAATTATTCTATTGGTAGAACTAAAGTTGATGTTCCTAGGCTTTTAGCTGCTATTGAACCTCATGTTAATAGACTTTCTGTGCAAGATAAGCACCACATACGAACTGAAATTTCGAAAAGTTTGTTACGTAATTCATATGATACTCCCCCTCATCACTCATCTGAAGTAAAGATCCTGAAACAGTTGTCAAGTGATCCTTCAATTGTTGTTACTCGTGCAGATAAAGGCCGTGTTACAGTTATTCTGGATAGGCATGATTATGAAAAGAAAGCTTTAACTTTATTAAATGATAATTCTACATATAAACTGCTTAATAAAGATAATACCCCTGCCATCCAGAGAAAATTGAACAGTTTAATTAGTAAATTTGAAAAACTTGAATTATTTGACTCTTCTACAGCTAAAACTTATGTTACTCCGGTTCAGCACCTATTTTCTATGGCTTACCAAAGATACATAAACCAGATTCTCCTCTTCGTCCAATTATAGATTATTCTAAATCCCCACTGTATAATTTATCTCGTTTTCTGTCTGATTATCTTAAACCTTTTACATTGAATTCCCAGTTTAGTATACTTTCTGCTTATAGCTTTCTTGATGATTTAAAACATAGTAATGTTCCCTCTGATAGTTTAATGATTTCACTAGATGTTGTTTCTCTGTTCACATCTATCCCTATCCCTTATGCTTGTGATATTATTCGAAAATCTTGCGATAACATTTCTTTCAACAATTATTTAGATACTGATACTTTAATTGAACTTATTTCTTTTTGTTTAACTTCCAACTGTTTTAGTTTTAATAATTCTTATTACCAACAAATTAATGGCACTGCTATGGGCTCCCCCATTTCAGTTAGAGTTGCTGAAATAGTCATGCAGTTTATTGAAAATCAAATTAATTCTCATTTACATAAAAAAATTTATTTTTGGCGTAGATTTGTGGACGATGTTTTTATAATCACTGATAATCATTATGTATCTGATATTCTTAAATATGCTAATTCCGTTAATCCTTCAATTCAGTTTACCTTAGAACAAGAAAAAGATAATAAACTCCCTTTCTTAGATATTTTAATTGAGCGTTCATCTTCTGATACTTATTCTAAATTTGTTACTTCTGTTTATAGGAAACGTACATTTTCAGGCCAATATTTAAATTTTAATTCAGTTAACCCTTCTTCACATAAATCTGCTGTTTTTCATACGTTACTTCACCGCGCAAAATTATATTGCAGTACCGATGAACTTTTCCAGTTGGAATTGAAAAGGATTTTTTCAGACTTAAAGCGTAATAACTATCCCTCTCGCTGGCTTAAAAGAAAATTGAAAGAGTATGATTTTAATAAGGATAATCATAAAACTAATTCATCTAATTCACCTAAATCGTTTGTTACTATTCCATACTATAAAAATATTTCTGAATCTATTGCCAAAGTTTTACGCACTGTTAATTTATCTGTTTCCTATAAACCTCAATTTCTAATTCGTAATTTCCTTTCAAATTTTAAAACTGTTATCCCCCCTTTTTCCCGTACTGGTGTTGTTTATAATATCCCTTGTAAATCTTGTAGTTCAGTTTATATTGGTCAAACTGGCCGTTCACTTCATACTCGAATTAAGGAACATAAAACAAATTTCAAAAACCGTGATATACATTCAAAAATAGTACAACATGCCATAGAAACTGACCATTTACCTGATTTTAACAATACTAAAATAATCGTATCTAATTGTTTAAATTATCACTCAAGAATTTTCCTGGAGGGCTGGTACACAAATCAACATTTTTCTCCACTTAATGAGGCATGCGCAGTTCCTGATGAATACGTTGTACTCACATAAAGTCTGTTGTTCATCTCATCATTTGCACTTGATGTTTATACTGATGAGGAGCCTGTAATAGGCTCGAAACGTTTAAATTTATGATTTATGTTTTTAATATTTTAAAATGTATATTTTTAATATGTATTATCTGTCTCAGTGACTTAATGTGATTAAGTAGAAAAACGTTCTAAAAAAAGTCTGGGGTAAAAAGAGGGCGAATACTAACTATTCTTCGGATTAGATTGGCGAGTATGCAAATAAAACTTAAACTGAAATGAACACGGTGCAGATAAAGTCTAAAGAACAAGTATCAAGTCAAATATTATCAAATAGAAATGATGAAATGCGTTTTACATTTATTAATAGACAAAGAAAATTATATATTATTGAAGGATTTCAATGCATGTTTCTCATATCAGCTGTTAACCAGCGAACACCTGTCATGACGTCAGATGTGACGTAACTGTATTACGTAATCAACGGCGCATCTTCGCTCCCTGAGAGAGAGAAGTTTATAAGAGTCTGTACGAGAAAGCTTTGCTAAGCGTGCGGCAAGAAATGCCCGCATTATGTTACTCTACTTTTCTATATATTATTAAATGTTGTGATTGTTCAAAAGACTCTGCTTTTCACTCTGTGGACCCATTTATACCAACAATGGTTATGGGCCCAGAGACACGCATCTTACTGCGGACTTTTTAAAAATTTAAATTAACATTCACTAAAACGAAAGTGCGACTTACTGTTAAGCCTAAGGGCTGAAATCGAAAGTATTTTTGATTCTATTTTTATAAAGAAGCTACTATAGCTGATTAAATATGTCGCAAATATTAAATATAGAAAAGTTATCGAAAAACAATTTTGACACCTGGAAGCTGCAGATAGAAGCTGTTTTAATCAAAAATGATCACTGGAGTTATGCTAACGGAACGAAAATTAAGCCCGATGAAGGCGCCGAAGGTGAAGAAAAATGGCTCGAAATTGACCGGAAAGCTAGAGCCGATTTAATCCTAGCAATTACCCCAAGTGAGTTGTGTCATATTAAACATTGTACCACCTCAAATGAAGTATGGAATAAATTAAAAGAAGTTTACGAATCGAGAGGACCGGCAAAGAAAGCCACCCTGTTGAAGCAGCTACTCTTTAAGAAAATGACTGACAGTGAAAATATGTCCGATCACCTCAATATTTTCTTCGATATAGTGGACAAGCTAAAAGAAATGGACATTGAAGTAGCCGAAGACCTATTATCAATTTTGCTCTTATACAGTATTCCTGACAGCTATGAAAATTTCAGGTGCGCCATAGAAGCAAGAGATGAATTGCCGCAGCCTGAAGCTCTGAAAATTAAAATGATGGAAGAATACGAGTCAAGAAAAAATAAAAAGAATCAAGAATCATCAAATGCGTATTTTACGACTCACAAGAAAAATCTTCCTGAAAAGAACAAAAGAGAAATCTTAAAGCCTGTGCAGAACAAGAACACGTATGGCGAAAGAAATTATGCAATCTTCAAATGCAATTACTGTTCAAAAGTAGGGCATAAAGCCTCTGAATGCAGAAAGAAGATCTCAGACAGAAAATTCACTTCATCGAATAAATATAAAGATAGATCTTTCATGGTTGAAGATAGTACAGAGTTCACGATGGCAGCCAGTAACTCTTTCCAAGAACATTCCGAGTGGTGTCTCGATAGCGGTACGACATCCCATATGGCTCATGACAAGAATTTGTTTATAGATTTCGAACCTAGAATTGGATCATTTATAAAATTAGCTGTAGATGAAACAGCGGAGATCACAGGTGTTGGAACAGTCAAATTAAAAGTTCCCGGTAATCACGGTGTAACCAATTTAAAGTTAACAAATGTTTTGTGCGTTCCAAAACTGAAATGCAATTTAATGTCTATATCAAAAGCTACATCAAACAACTGCCGAGTTGTATTTACCGAAAAATGTGCAAAAATCACGGAGCAGGACGGCTCTCTGATTATAAGTGCTACGAGAAAAGGTGATTTATATTTTTTTCAGCCGCATGTGGATATCGCTGCAACAACTCAGGTAAGCAACTTTCATAAATGGCATTTAAAATTAGGACATTTAAATGAAAAAGATTTAAAATTATTAAAATCTGAAAATATGTTAAGAGATTTAAATTTTAATGAAAAAGATTCCTTAAAAGATTGTAAAGTATGTATTAGGTCTAAACAAACTGTGAAACCATTTTGTAAAGAAAACAAATTTCATAGTGATGAATTATTAGAAGTAGTTTATTCTGATTTATGTGGCCCTATAAATGTTAAATCCCATGGCGGATCACGTTATTTTATTACTTTTTTGGATGATAAATCTCGTTACATTGAAGTAAATTTTCTAAAAACAAAAGATCAAGCTAAGAACGCGTTCCGGAGATATAAAGCAGCAGTCGAAAATCGATTAGGAAAAAAAATTAAAATACTGCATACTGATAATGGATTGGAATATTGTGGCGAAGAATTCAATAAATATATTGAAGAATGCGGTATTAAACGCGAATTCTCAGCACCAATGACCCCTCAGCAAAATTCTAGAATTGAAAGACAAAATCGTACATTATGCGAAATGGCGAGGTGTTTATTAATGCAATCAAACCTTCCAAATACATTCTGGGCTGAAGCAGTAAATTGCGCTGCATATATTAGAAACAGGTGTCCCACTAAAGGAATTAAAGAAAATAAAACACCGTTTGAATTGTTTTTCGGTTATAAACCAACTGTTAACTATTTTAAAATTTTCGGACAGAAATGTTTTGTTCTAAATAAAAAATCAAAAGGGAAGTTTGAAGCTAGGTCACACGAACATATATTCGTTGGCTATTCAAATGAATCACGCGCTTACAGATTATGGAATAAGGATACTAGAAAAATTGTCATAAGTCGTGATGTTCGATTTATAGACGAATTTGAAATAAATGATTCAGCCACTACTGATCAATTAGAATTAATTTTTCCGTCTGAGAATAAATGCAATGATCGTAATATTAAAAATGAAACTCCTATTCCTACTCAAACCGCAAACAGGGGGGAAAACAGCGGATCGATTTCCTATCCCCCTGAATGCAACGGAGAGAGTTTCTCTTTTTGGAAAGGGGGGGAAGGCTCGCTTTCTGAAGGGGGGAACGTAGAAGATGTGAGTGGAGGGGAGGAGAGTGCTCACGATAAATGTAAACAAGAGAAAGGGATTGATAAAAACAATCCTATTTTTAAACGCGGTCCAGGCCGACCTAAAAAAAGTAAAAGTTGGAACTTTCAAAACTCTCATAAGGAATGTATTACAGATACGAAATATAAAGATGAAACTTCTCAATTAGCTGATAACTCATTTAATGAAATTAATCCCAGCGTTATCGACGCGTTAAATGGAGAGTATGCTAAAAATTGGGAGAACGCGATGAAATTAGAATATGATTCTTTAGTTAAGCAAAACGCTTGGGAAATTGTAGATAGACCAAAAGATAAAAAGGTAATTGGGTGTAAATGGGTTTTAAAAACAAAATTTAAACCAAATGGTCAAATTGAAAAATTTAAGGCCAGATTGGTTGCCAAAGGGTGTTCACAGAAACAAGGTATAGATTTTGAGGAAAATTTTTCACCAGTAGCCAGATTAAGTTCTATAAGAACTGCAATCGCGTATGCTATCCAGAATGGTTTCACAGCATACCAGTTAGATTTCATTATGGCATATGTTAACGGCAATTTGAATGAAGAAATTTTTATGGAACTTCCTGAATTTTTTGAAAATGATATACATGAAAATAAAGTGTGTTTATTAAAGAAGTCTTTGTATGGGCTTAAGCAGTCAGGAAGACAGTGGTTTAAGAAATTAGATGAGAAACTGAGAAAAATGAAATTTAACCCTTTGAATTCCGACAAATGTGTCTATTACTCAAAATATACTTTTGATGCTATTATAATCGTCTATGTCGACGATTTAATTTGTCTCACTAAAAGTGAAGAGCACTATTTTGATATAAGAAATAAATTAGCAGAATCTTTCAAAATGAAAGATATGGGCCTTCTGCATTATTGCTTAGGCATTGAATTTAATCAAGATAGGGACAGCATCACTATAACACAAAAGAAATACATTGAAGATTTATTAAATAAATTTAATATGGAAGATTCTAGAGTGGTGAATACACCTTTAGATAACAGTGTAAAATTAACTAAACAAATGTGTCCAAATACAGAAGAAGAGAAATCATATATGTCAAAAATTCCTTATAGACAATTAATTGGTTCTCTTATGTATCTGTCGGTTGCTACTAGACCAGATATCACCCATGCTGTAAATTATTTAAGTCAGTTTAATAACAATCCAGGAAAACCTCACTGGATAGCTGCTAAAAGAATACTAAGGTATCTCAATGGCACTAGAAATTTAGGAATTGTGTATTACAGAGACGATAAACCATTGACAGCATTTGTTGATGCCGATTGGGCATCGGATATAAATGATAGAAAATCATATACAGGATACGTCTTTAAATATGCCGGTGGACCTATTTCTTGGGAATCTAGAAAGCAGCGAACCGTTGCTCTATCCACAACAGAATCTGAATATATGTCTCTGTCTGAATCCGCAAAAGAGACAATTCATGTTAGAAATTTCTTAAAAGAATTGGATCCTGAAATTGTATCAAGTCCAACTGCAATCATGTGCGACAATCAATCTGCACTGAGATTAGTAAAAAATCCTGTTCATCACAATCGATCTAAGCACATTGACATTCGTCATCATTTTGTGCGAGAAGTTTACAATAATAAACTAATAGACATTAAATATATTTCATCAGATGAACAACCTGCAGATATTTTAACAAAAAGTTTAAATGCATATAAACATGAAAAATGTTGTGATATTATAGGACTTAATACTCAGGACTGATGAACTTAAAAATATATATATATTTAAACTGTGTTTTCATTAAGAAATTAACTGCTTATATTTTACGTATTTTATTTTATAATATTAACCATAATTATTTGCTTATAATTCTATTTCTTTACTAACACTTTTCTTATTTTAAGTAACTCTTGCATAAAAATAATTTTCTGTAATTTTTAATATGCTATTATAATGCATAAATATGTTTTATTTTCGAAACATTTATTGAAAAAGGGGGAAATGAAGGATTTCAATGCATGTTTCTCATATCAGCTGTTAACCAGCGAACACCTGTCATGACGTCAGATGTGACGTAACTGTATTACGTAATCAACGGCGCATCTTCGCTCCCTGAGAGAGAGAAGTTTATAAGAGTCTGTACGAGAAAGCTTTGCTAAGCGTGCGGCAAGAAATGCCCGCATTATGTTACTCTACTTTTCTATATATTATTAAATGTTGTGATTGTTCAAAAGACTCTGCTTTTCACTCTGTGGACCCATTTATACCAACAATTATAAATTTTTTTATCCTTATTTTATTTCTCATTATAAATACATTTTTTATTTGAATATATAAAGCTGCTAATAAAGTATTTAAAAATAAATTAGTCTTATAAGAATTTTTTCTTGGAAAACTTTTATTTATACGAACTCGGGTTCCAACCTTTGGCTACTCACAAATTCGCCTTGTTAAAGTGATTTCTGCCTTTTCGTTACTTTCAATTTGAATTAATAATTAAAAACATTGTTCAAAGGATTAATAATATTATCCTTTGTTGTTCTATAACATAAATGCTTTATTCACGTATAAGTATTTAAACAGGGTTGCGAGAGGCGAGTTTTTTTTTTTTTTTCATGTTTTTTCCGTAGCACTATTTCTAAAAAAAAAAAAAAATATGATAATTTTTCGCAGATAAATCAGTACTTTATCTGCATAAATTTATCATAAACTTTATAGTATGGGAATTGTGGTACAAAAATAGTAAAATGGGCTTAATCGGCTGTGACAGCCGTGTCAAGAATACCATAATAAAAATTTATTTTAAGGTAACAGATTATTTAGGATAATACTGTAATTAGTTATCATTTTTATAAAATATTATCGTTAATATTCATAGCACTACAGTGCTCTGTATGTAACATAATGTTAAAACTATCTTTCACAAAGAAAAAAATTAATGATACATTAAGTTTAAACATTTATTTCAGACAAGTACTAAATATAGATATCAAATATTTACGAATTTAGGTTTTAAAATAAACGAGAAAATAGAGTTAATTTGATTATAAATTTACAAAGTGCATTAGCTTCTTCGCTAAAAATTAAAATTAATGCTGAAAGATTTACCCCATTATCTTTGGTTTATCATATTAAGTTTTCTACGTTAAAGTTTTAAATTATTTTTATGAAATATACGCTTCCTTTTAGATCATGGCCGTTTTTACGGTATTATTAATTTAAAACTTTGAAAAGTAATTTGATTTATCACACAATTTAGATTATAATCAATTTTCGAAACAAAATAAAATTACTAAAAGGAACTTAAGCGATGATTTAATTTCAATGAAATATTACTTTATGTTTTAATTTCAGCAACTATCAACAAGAAAGAAAATTCATGTAATTAGCTCAAATTATATATAAACACTTTATAACTGTAGGTATTTGTTGTTTCATTTAGTCTTCAATATATACTCAAAAACATGAAAAATAGCGCACCAAGAAGGAAACACCGGATTTAAATGAAATTTAATACATATGCATAGCTGCCAAGTTTTTTAATTTACAGAGTTGTCAACTTTTATAATTTAGTCCGGAGCAATTTGAGCCCCACCTTTTTTTCGCACCAGAAATTTTATAGAATATTTTTCTACTCTAGAATCACTCTAGAATTTCCGGTGTGAAAAAATGGCGGAGCTAACAATGCTCCGAAATAAATTATAAAAGTTGGCAACTCTGAATTTATTCCGGAATGTTGCTAGTACCGCCCCTTTTTCACACCGTAATCTTTTTAGAGTAATTTTCTTCACATTTAACCGTAATTACATGTTGAAGAAAATTTTTCTTCAAAGATGACGGTGTGAAAAATGGGCAGGGCTAACAGCATTCCGGAATAAATTAAAAAAATTGGCAGCTATGCATATGATGATACAGCGATTAGTTTGATCTCAAAATGAATACAATCAAACAAACACAACGTGTACATTTTGACAAATGATGGGCAATTTTATATAATGCGTTGGACTGCCTCTTTCTGCAGTACAAGCTGCAGCGTGGTCCAGAATTGAGTTTATTAGACGTCTGAAGTTATCCTGAGGTCGATGGATCGATACATCTTCTTTAGCCAATTCCAAACCATCTACAGAGTGACAAAACGGCATTTGGCGTTTCAGCTGATCCCATATATTTTCTGTATGGGACAAGTGAAGGGAAGGGTCTGCCATGAAAAAATGTTTGAGCATGATGTAGGAATTCTTGAGTAACTCGCGCTGTATGCGGACGAGCATTGTTTTGATAGCAAATGACCTGGCAGTCTATTTAGGAAAGGTCTCACTTGGGGTCAAAGATTGTCAAGAACGTGACGCGGCTCCCGTAAAGGTTCAGCTTACCAAAATTAGAGGGGAACGAATATCACTGGTTATGACCACCCAGGCCATTACGCCTACGGTGCAGGCAGTGTGTAACGTGAGAATGTGTGTGGAATTGTACTGTCAATCAGTGGGCCGCCACACGTGTACGCGGTTATCAACTGTCACCAAAATGAACCAGGATTAATCACTAAACTCCACGTTTATCCAATATGTGGCATTACGTCGTACTGGCACTACTGAAGACAAAGTCGCTGATGTTTCGGTGTTAAAGGCAGTACTCGAGGAGGACTTTTGGATTGTAGACTCGTTTCCCTATAACATCAAGAAATCAATGTTGGGAAATTTAGAGACCTTTTTATTCAATAACTACCATTAAATTTTAATTGTAACGGTTGCCTAATCACTTCGAAGACAAATCGTCACTTATATACATCGAATATAATTCCTCAAAATTATTGATTATTGAATAAAAAAGTCCAATAAATTTGGCGACACTGCTAGAAATGGTTTGTGAAACAGCTGGTACCCCTACTTCTGATTGTATTGGGGAACGAGTCACTGTGCGATCCTCGAGAGCTTAACGTACGATCCTTCTATCCTCTTGCCTCGTCGTCACACACGGGTACCACTCATGTGCACTACTCCGAACGAATGCTAACAGCACAATCCGAACGATCCATTTGGCAAACAGCGTAGGACTTGACGAGGTTTCCATTTTCATATTGATGATAAGGCTCCTTTCAATCTCGCTTAACTGTGAAAAATGACTTCCCAGACGCCTATTTGCCCTTCTTCGTTTACTAAAGTCCTCTCAGAGTCGGAATTTTATCGTCACGCTTATGAATCATCCACTAGATGCTGGTTTATATAGGGCACAATTACTGATTGCTGTGCCCTTGCAGGATGTATGGCCATGCATCAGAGCTGCAAGAGTTTCCGTCTCAAGATGGAACACTTACACCAGTATATTTTTATCAATAACTTGTATCATATTTGTGTAGTAATTTATCATGATTGATTACCACAGAAATTATTGATAAAGAGTACTGGTGCCAGTTTCTTATTTGTAGCCGGAACTCTTGCACCCCTGTCATGCGTAATGGCACCAAACTTGGATCATTTGCATATCGGATCGCACTGTACTTATATGCAAAGTTTGGTATTGTACCATTTTTAATTTTTAGTGCGCGATTTTCAATTATCTTAAGTGCTTTTTTCTAGATAATGACACCTTTAAAAACATTTAGTTATTCTATATATATATATATATATATATAAAGAAATCTAGAAAAAAATTAATATATAAATATATATATTAAAAGTAATACCATATTTGCTTTGTTTAGTTTTCACGTAGTGTCATCTTCTGAAGTATATTGTCTAAAAATAACTAGAAATTTTTTGTTTTTGTTTTATTATGCAATAAAGAGTCTCACTGAAGCACCTAAATAACTTTATTTCAAAAGAGATAGTATTAAAATGGTTTCATTTATATACTCATATATTTCGTTTTAACTTTGTTTTCGCACCATATGATGAACTAAAAATATCCTATAGAAAAATGAAAAATAAATATCTTCTTTTATTTAAAAAAAAAAAAAAGTAAATAAAATAAATAAATAAATAAATAAATATGAATGCGCATAATAAAAGTTAGATACAAAAGTGATAATGAGTTTCGGAATAAATTTATAAAAATGTGTACTACTTTTTGATTGTGTCTTTCAAATCTTTCATAGTAGAAACCACTAATTTTCTATGCTTCATTTTATTGTTAAACATTTTGAAAAAATTCAATTATAAACCTGAAAAATGAAACAGTAGAAATGAAGCCTATATATTAAAGCAGAGGATCGCATGAAATACAATATATTTTACGATCTGAAATCGATGTTATATTTTATAATAAAAACACTTTAAAAACACGTCATTTAAAAGCATATTTAATTTAAAAAAATTTATATACATATACAGATTGAGGAGATGTTGAACATAAGAAAAAATGGATAACTTGAGAAGTCTGGTAGAGGTTGTCTTGAAAGATGCACTTTACGACTGCAAACCTGGTGATAAAAAGGAGTGGATCTTGCAGGAATACCAAAGTGATGCATGTAAGAGCTGTAACTACTGCAGGCGTTTAACTGTACTGAAGAATCATACGTGAGCAAACCAGGAAGCAGAAAAGAAGTGGATCCCTCCGGGCCACCAAAGTGCTGCATGTAGGAGCTGTAACTACTATAGCAGTTTATTTGTACTGAAATACCATACGAGTCTATTGCAGGAGGAAAATTTTCATTGGTTGTATAAGCCATATTTCAGACCTATAAGAAACTTAGAAAAACATAAAATATATTAATTATCTGATTTTATAGTAGTGCGCCATATTATTGGAAGTGTGTGTAAAATATCAATTGAAACTAATAATGAACTTTTGTATTATATCGGACAGACAAAAAGATCTTTAACCATACGAATACAAGAACATATCCGAAATATTAAAGAAGGAAAAAGCTCTGTTCTTGTCGATTTCATATATGCTAATCTAGATGCTAATCCTATATGGAACATAACACTAAAATTATTTCAGCACCACCTAATATTCAAGAATTCTATAAGTCAGAAGGCATTAATATAGTTAAATGTCCAAATGCAATAAATTCTAAGGATGCATCAATTTTGTCAATAATATAGCACACTACTGTAAAATCAGATAATTAATATATTTTATGTTTTTCAAAGTTTTTTATAGCTCTGCAATATGGCTTATACAAACACTGAAATATTTCCTCCTACAATAGCACAAGTAAACTCTTGCAGTAGTTACAGCTCCTACATGCAGAACTTTGGTTGCTCTGCACGATCCACTACTTTTCTGCTTCTCGGTTTGCTCACGTATGATTCTTCGGTACAAGTAATCTCCTACAGTAGTTACAGCTACAACATGCAAAAATTCGGTAGCCCTGCAAGATCCACTCCTCTTTGCTCTCAAGTTTGCAGTCATAAAGGGCCTTTTGACAACCTCCACCAGACTTTACAATTTACCCATTTGTTCAGATATTTAGTATCTTCTAAGTAGCTGAAGATTCTTTAACTGTTAACGGGCAATTGCTACAATATACGAGCTCGTATATAAACTGCTGATAATATGAAACCTAAACATGTAATTCTAGAAGAACCTTTGTATATATAATTGAAAGGCTTCCAATATGAATATAAATTTTAAAATGGTTAATAAAATATAATTTTAATTAATGTGTTTTTACTATAAAGTATCAACGACACGTGGTCTCCAACATTATCTCATTTAGAGATAATTTATAGAACATTGTATGATTTTTTATTTATTTATTTATTTAAGCATTACGTTGCAACATCTGTTTACGAATAAATACAACGGGTATTATTACTAGTACTAAATTGTTGTGGGAAATCTATTTTCAGTTTGAAATAACTTGACATTTATGAATTGTACGTAGCTGTCAACATTTACTTTCTTTACGTAAGATTTATCCCTTCTTTTGAGATTTTTAGCATATTATAAATATTTTTTTAAAGATGTATGGCATCATAACGTAAAATCATTATCACAAAATTTAGTTCTTTCTCCCGAAAAATTGATTAGATTTTCAGAAAAACTGAACTGTTTTACTTGTAAAATTAGTTTTAACACCAGAATTTTTAAAATGCGTTTTACGAGTCCAACAATGAAGAAAGTCAAACGTAGTACTGTCCGACCGCGGACGACTGATCCCTGTTTGGCAAAGTGCCAGGACGAATCCACTCACTTGCTGGGAGACACAGCAAAGGTAGAAGAAAGAAAGAGTAGAATTTTTTCTATTATTCCTGTTTTTTCTGTTGTGTGTAGAACCGGAATAACTTTAGTATATCCCCACAACGATATTTGGCGATTTTTTGTTGGCGATTATGGCTAAATCATAAATGATAAAATCACAGTCTAAATCATAAAATCATTAATCCAAAATAAACAACATATAGGCTGCCATATTATATCGCAAACAGTCCAGAACGACATCGTTATCGTTCAAAACGGCGCCAAAGAAAAATCGTCAAATTCAGCTGTGGGGATATACAAAAGTTATATCAATGGATCATACATCTGGGAGAAGTTCTCGGATTAAATCTCTCCGTAGTGAATCGAAGCATATTGTACATAACGTCATTAAGTTTTGCGATAAAAAAGCTTTAGAAGGAGAATTTATTGTTTGAAGAATTTTAATTATTTCTTCAAGAATTTTGATAATAAATATCAAAATGAAAGTAAGTGTCAAATATTTAAAGAAACATCCAATTTTAAATAGTGTCATTTTAAACAGTTTTTTTCGTTCGGTGCAACTTGCACATTAGTCCAGTGAGGTACAACTTTCACATTAGTCCCTTTAGGTACAACTTGCACATTAGTCTCCTTTAAATATAGTGACCAGCGAAGCTGGCAAAACATTCGTTGATTCACTACCTTAATTGATTTCACATTCCGTCATTTTTGAAGGCGTTATATACTACTTTGTAAATAATAATTGACATAATTTTTTAATTAGTATTACACACTTCAAAAGTTTCAAAATAGTGACAAAGCTTTTATTTTTAATTTTAAATGAGTAATATTTATATTGAAATCTAAAACTATCCCTTTATAATATTATCAGTTTTTCTTTCTTTTAATTAATCGTAAAATATTTATATAGCCAGATATTCAAGAATAAGTTCAAATAAGGAAAAGAAATGCAATCAGTGAGTTTATAATTTTTTCATACCCATAAACATACTTGCCAACATCCTCATTAATATTCCGTAGTGTCGGTAGTTCCACCCTTTTTTCCACACCAGTAAATTTTTAGAATAAGATTCTTCAAATGGAATTGCGATTAAATAAGAAAGAAAATTCTGTAAAAAAATGCTGGTGTGAAAAAGAAGGCGTGGCTAACAACACTACGGAATATTAATTAGTATGTTGGCAAGTATGCCATAAACAAACACATCCTTAGGTACTACGGACATTCCTATTTTATAAATGGACCAGCTTTTTTCACCCATGCGCAGATGACGCCAGGGATCATCCTTCTGCGGTTTATCAGTAGTATAGTAACCAACATTTACGCAATTTGAATGCTACAATTTTAAAGTACCTTAATACCCCTTTAACCCGTATCTGCCGACAAAAAATTACGATATTCACTTCCCAGATCCAATATCTTTCACACAGGCGCGTGTAGTTATGCGTTCACTGTTCCAGAAACAATCCTTTTTGATTCCTCCCACTCCACCATCTTCTCTGAAATATGTTAATCCCTCGAAAACACTGCCCCGGTCATTTAATTGCCCTCCAGAGCCTTGACACTAATTTCCCTGGTAGCAACGCAACACAAAGGAACGTACTTCGGCAAGACGTATATATACGCCCGGGCCAGTTAATGCATCGACATAGCGAGACAAATATATACTTCCGTGTAAATTAACGGGTTAAAATACTTTTAATATAGTCCATAGCATCAACTTTTATTAATTTTGCTACAGGTAAATTTTAATAAGAACTTTTAATTAGAATTATAGAAGAAATCGTGTGGAATTTATTACTCACCAGGAAACTATTTGAATAGTGTAATGACAGAAAACAATAAATCATTCGAGAGGCCATAATCTAACGCGATTTTTGGCGCGTAAACTATTTGCCCTCGTGAGTGCGTTCTAGATAAATCTATAGTTATGTTAGGGTAAAAATGAAGTAACGAGAAAGAAGTGGGAAGAGTCGCAATAATACCTGTCACAACAGTGACATTTATCAATTTGTAGATTCTACATTAGCGAAATTTTAGATATATCTCGATAGAATATAACTCAAAGCTGAAATAGGCAGCTGAAGTATGCATCAAATAACACGGTTGTCCAAACTCTTTTAATTATTGTTTGTTTTGGATTTCATTCATTATTTGAGTTAGGTGTTGGTTTTATAGGCGCTAATAATCGGCGTGGTTGCGCCGATTATTAGCGAACTGTCAGAATTTATAACTCGAAAATTAGCTGACGAAGGCATTTGTATTATGTGTCGAAAAACAACTTTATGTATGCTCTATCGATTAATGCTTGTTTGGATTTTTTTTTTTTTTTTTTAATGATTACAATGTGGTGATTTCCTGGTCAGAGTAGAAAATACTGAAGTTTATTACTCAATCTTTAGGTCTATTCTGTCGTTTAAAAAAACTACCGTGTTGTTTTTTATTACTTTTTTACAAATAGTATCATGCCTTTTATCTTATTCCAATGATTTCATCATGGTCAAAGTATACAAATTTATTACACGCGTAACTTACCTTGATGAAAGTAATTACATCACGCCAATAAATGCATTAAGTAAATCAAAAATTAAATGCATGTATGCATAATAATTTAAAGCGAAATGCTTTTTTTTATTTATTTTTATTTATTTTTTACTAGTGCATTGTAATACCTTTTTCTGAGATTGATTGTTTTTTGTATCCGTGTTTCCCAGAAGTAATTACTATTCTTGTGTTTTCAATTCTAGTTGTTCAAAGTTTAGAAATGTTCAAAGAAATTTGATTCCCAATTTGAAAAACGAAATGATCGAGAGAAATTTCTTAAATTAAATCAAAGGATTACGTAAATAGCATCGAATTTCAACTATGTTTCGCTTAGATAGATTTTAGGTTTCTCTTAATCATCATTTTTGTTCTTTTAAAAGCCTATTTATTTATTTATTTATATCCTACCACTTGTCGTATTCTCCGTCTTTCTCTTAAAACAATTCAAGTGATGAATATTTTATGCCTTTTTTGCAATTGTATTATTTTCTTACGGGTATCTGTATTGTATTTTTATAGTAATTTGTAGTGATTAAGTAAAACAGAGATTTTTGTGTAAGAAAAGTGGTAAGAAAAAAAAACGGCAATTTCTTATCACTGAAAGTGCTCTGAAAGAAGGATGGGCAGTGAACCTTTATTCAGACCTGCCAACCTAATCCGGCAAATTGTTAGTACCGCCCGTTTTCCTATACCATTTAATTTTTAAAGTAAATTTCTTCGAATATATTTGCGATGAATTAAGAAGAAAAAATCTCTAAGAAATGACTGGTGTAGAAAAATGGGCGGTACTAACAATTCGCCGGATTAGGTTGGCAGCTCTGCTCATTTCTTGTTTTTCGTAATTTATATATTATTTAGAATAGTTGCAACATTTTAATTTATTGCGGAGAATTTTTATCCCCGTCACTAATTCGCATCACTTTAATTATAAATTATTTTTCTCCAATATATAATTACGATAAAATAAGAAAAAAATGCTCGTAAGAAAAAAAGTGATATGATATAAAGGAGGGATAAAAACTCTCCGGAATAAATTAAAATGTTGGCATCTCTGGCTTAGTTATTAAGTTACATCTAGAATTACTTATGTAGATGCGTCAAGTTACTGTCATACTTAAAAATCAGTGGCGGATTTAAGGGGGGGGGGCTAGGGGGGTGAAGCCCCCCCCTCCCCCAAAAAGCACTAACATTCTCTATTGGAAGTTTCAATTGTAAATTTTTCATTGATCTGGAGTAACATCTTGAAAACTCTTACCCTCCCCCCCCCCCCAAAGTTAAGTTCTGGATCCGCCACTGTTAAAAATATTTAGAAATAGTGGTATTCGTCGTATATAATTGCACATAATTATCAAAAAAAATTATTATTTAAAAATTCCAGTATGAGTTGGGGTCAAAATATCGCTGGGCCAAAATATCATCTACAAAAATGAATGAAAAGCAAAACAATGTGAGAGGTGATTGTGTTTGGTGCAAATAAAATGACATTTTACAACATTTTGCATGAATGAGTTGCTAATTCCGTATTATTAATGCTATATAAAATTTCATGACAACGCATGCATATTTTTCTTAGTCAGAGTACCATACTTGAAAACATCCTAATTAATGTTCCGTGTTGTTGTTAGTCCAGTCCTTTTTTTCACACCAGTAAATTTTTAGTGTAATATTCTCTAAATGCAATTACAGTTAAAAAAGAAGAAAAATACTCTAAAAAGTTACTAGTGTGAAAAAGAAGGCGGGAATAACAATACAACGAAATATTAATTAGTATGTTGGAAAGTATAGAGTACTTACATACAGACAAACCTGTCACAAAAATTGTTATGAATTTTGCTGAAAAGAGTTCAAAGACTATGTTCATTAACTTTTGTCAATGTTAGTCATAATGAATACAATTGTGCATATTAATTTTATAATTTTTAGTTTAGGTTTCGAATAGTGTTCAGCTTTGATGTCAGCAGTCATGTACAGAAAAAAACGCAGCACTCGATGTAACTCCGTTGCTAATCAATGCACAAAAATGTAATAGGTATCATTCGACGGAGAATTGAGAGTAGATTCAGAAAATGAACGGAAATTTTGAATTGGGGGTTGTCTACATATTAAAACGCGCACCAACTTTGATTTTTTCAATGGCAATGCCCCATTTTTATTTTATATTTGAATTCCTGGGGTCGCGACAACGCGAAAAAGTATATTGGTTGTATATTTTACTTATTTTTTGACAGAGTTATAAGCGTTCAAATTTTGAAGGTGCTAATGTTAAATTCATATTTCAAACTTTTATTAATATCTTCACAAAAAGTAACTTGATCGATATAATTTTTTTTTACGAGATACAGTGAAGAAACCCAAACATAATCCATCATTACTTTTCATTCTGAAAAATATTAATAAATTCATATTCATAAAAATTATGAATTATGACCTATATTAATTTTTACATAAAATGAATCCTAATGCTGAAAAAAATGGGTGTGCAAATTTGCAGCTCATTCCAGTTATTAGTTTTCGAGATATAAATAAATCTTTCTTTTGGAGTGGTTTAGGGGGACGTCTCTTAAAAAATTTTGAATGAGATAACGAAGCAAATCTTAAAAAATAACGGAGAAAATTGAGCAAAATATTTTTATTTTTTATTTACGGGTCAAATTATATAACAACAACATCAAATGCAAAGAAATGAAACAAAAATGTTGATTTTTAGACATTAGTGTTAGTAACAAGAATTCCTGTTTTCTAAAGCTCCGCCTTTTATCGTTCTTCAAAACAAAACAATACAGAAACGAAAAGTGAATGTGACTTTGAGTATTCGTGTTAAACCCCTTATTTTATGTTGACAAAAATATACACAAGTGGTATTTACTTCATCGATTACTGGTGATAAATTTTGAATCATTTAAACGAACACTAGAAGAAAAATATTAACTAAATAGGCGGGGTTTACTGTTTGAAATACTCTCAAAATAAAATATTTCAGAACAAGTTTTCTGTACCACAATTAAATTACAGATGGATATACATTATAATTATATTCTTTCTAATTAATATATTGCAATTAATATATTGCAATTAATATATTGCAAAAATATGAACTCTGGGTACATACTTAAGAAATATGTAAGACACAAATTACGAAAGAAACGCCCACTGGCATAGTTACAGATTTTCAAATGATGTGAATCTTCGTCAGCAGTCGCAAAAGCGTTAATTAAGAAATTATATTTTCATAGAAATTATAAAACAAATCGTACAGTTCCAAAGAGTTCAACTGACCCAAAACTGGTAAGTGCTATTAAAAATGTTTAATATTTACTTTATGAAACTTTACAATAATTTATTGTATATATATATATATATATATATATAGAGAGAGAGAGAGAGAGAGAGAGAGAGCTATATTATTTCAGTTTGTATATTATGTTACACGTACGAAAGAAAATTTAAGCTTTATTGGTGATCAGTATATCCATGATAGATACTTTTTAAGAGAAAAATATTGCACTTTTATAAAGAGTATTGTCTGACCAATCGTAAGTGTAATGTATTTAAATATACCTAAAATTATCTAAAAAAGTACTGAAGTATATACATATCCAAAAAACTGAATTCGTTATAATTAAGGTACTGCAAAGGTGTTCATATTTTTATCTCTTTTTATAACTCTTTTTTTCTTGAAATATTTCCCATGTGAAATAGTATAATTTTGTGTAATTCTTGTCGGATATTAATTTTATTTTTCTACATTTAGAGACAACCCCCTAACACATTTTTGATCATAACTCTATGAATACTAAAGATAAAGTATATAAACAGTATACTTTTCCGCACTGCCAGACTCTCAGAAATTCGAATATGAAGTCAAAATTGGGTGCCTCTATTGAAAAAAACCAAAGTTGGCGCTCATTTTAATATGTAAATGACCCCTAATTCAAAATTTGACGACAGTTTCAGAAAAGGCATTTAATTTCCTGTTGAATGGTGTCAATTAAATTTTTCTGCGTCAATTAATAACGAAATATCATCAAATGCTGCGTTTTTTTTTTTTTTTTTTTTTTTCCGACTGTACAATATTTAAAAAATGTATTTTGAATGATGAAAAGCAAATGATAAAATAACTTAAATATAGACAAAATAATGAAATTCTGCTTTATGATATACAGTAAAGTCTCGTACAACGCGGTGGCAGAGATGACAAATAAATAAAACAGTTTTATTTTTTAACACCACTAAATTTTTAAAGTACCAATTTATTGGTTCATACACTCGATTTAGTTTTTACATAAAGCAGTCGCTTTGATGTAAAATTAGCAGGGGTGGCGCCCCCCTCTCCCCGTCGGGGCATACTCCTAAAATCTGTCGGGTGAAAAAATACAAAATTTTCAGTTTTTGTCCTTTTAGCAGCATTTTTATTTCCTTTTATAAACTTGGAGCATTCCAGTTTTTGCATTCTATATCCAATAAAAGAAAGTATTGGATTCCTAAAAAATTTTCAGTTCCGGTTTTCCATGAATATACACGTTTTGAGAGGTCCAAAACACATTTTGACCATGATATTTTTAGAAAATGTCTGTGTCTATGTGTGAAAAAAATTTTGTTCTAACTCTATCTCAAGAGCTACTGCACAGAGAACATATACATACATATAAATTTGTATGTAGTTGCATCATGACATAAATTAGTGTCTATTAACTTTTTGTCCAAATAGCCTTATAGGTGGCGCTGCTGTACTGCAATTTCTTTCATTTAATGGAAGGCTATATCTCAGATTCTATTTTGTTTAATCGAACAAAACTTGATATGTGAGAGCGCCATTATGAAACATCAGGTTGATTTAATTTAGGTGCATATTGGCCGATAAGTTGCGCTGCCTTGCTGCTATTTTCCCTGAGAAGATGAAGGCTATATTTCAGTTTCTATTCTATAGTATTTCAAAAACCTTTGTATATGACAGGGCCATTATGAAACATTATGTGGAATCAGTTTCAGTGCACATAGCCAGATAGGTGACGCTCCTGTGCTTCAATTTTTTCCGTGAAGGGGAAGGCTATCAGATTCTATCGTATATAATTACATAAAAGTTGGAATATGGGCGGGCCATTTTAAAACAATGTACTGAATCAATTTAGGTGCATATGAGCTGATAGGTGGCGCTGCTGTTCTGTAATTACTCCGTGAATAGGAAGACAACATCTATTGAAAGGTCACCTATATGAAGAGACAATTTTCTGTCGCACGATAGGTGGCCCCCTGAGGGAAATTCGGCTATATACCTGTGATCAACGGATACGAAGATTAATTTTTTCTTAAGAATTTTCCTTCAGGCACTCTGCACATATTTTGTTCTGTGGAAAGAAAATATTATACACTCAGAGAATGGCACGATGACCTCCAAAACCACAAGGAGTACTAACAAATGGAATGGTACAAATATTAACAGTAATATTATTAACAATATTGCAGTTTTTGATTAATATCCATATAATAAACTCTCTATATATAGTGCCCCCCTGTCGGGGAGGTAGTGTCCCCCCATCGGGGAATTTCTGGTGCCACTACTGAAAATTAGTGATGTTAAAATAAAAAAATGTAGTATTCCTGAGGCAAATATGCACCCGCGTTGTACCAGACTTTGCTGTATATATATTTATTTATAAGAAGACCCTATGGCCCCGTCAGGGAACACGCGTGGTACAAATTCAAATTTTCTGATTTTTTTTTTTTTTTTTTTTAATCCGTGCTATATTTTGTTTGGCGATTTTTTTTCCCGGCGTAAATATGTAGGGATCCCTTCCGGTACAAAGTCTACGCAATTTTTCTTCTCTTTCTCTCGCTCTGTATATATATATTTTTTCAAAATTACGTTATGTTTCAGAAAATATTCAATTATTATTTTTTTCAACATGTAATTTACCCTTGTTATATAATTTTATTTTACTTAAAATATGCTAATATTTTTTAAAAAACACAAAACCTTTGGGAAAATGAATGTTATGGCGTCTTAGGTTGCACGACGCCACAGAAAGAAATAAACTGGAATGAGTGAGAGACATCGTTGCCAGATGTGGCCTTTTTTTTATTCAATAGACACCAATAATTTTGACAAGTGGCATTTATATACATAATAGACTGTCAATTTCGAAGTAATTAACCAAACGTTACAAATAAAAATTATTGGTGAATATATTAAATAAAAAAAAGCCAAATCTGGTAACGTGAGAGAGAGAGAACGAAGATATTAAACGAACGAAGAAATTTTATTGAAAAAGCATTCTGATAATAGTAACTTATTACCCTATTATTTAAATTAATTCATTTTGTGAAAGACAATATAATGTCAATGGGAAAAAATAAGGCTCTCGTCCAATATTAAATTCATTTAAGGACATATTCTTTTAATTTTGAACTGTGCAAAAGGACAAAATTAAAAATAATATTCTTCTTTAAAAAAGTTTATTATAATTATTATTATTTTGTAAAGTCCACTTCATAAGAAATTTTGCTATTACAACGCTTAAATTAATCGTCAATTCAAATTTCCCATTTCACACACACACTCACAAAAAAAACCCTCACTTTTTTTAAAAGTTGAAAGAAAACTAAAATGAGTCTTTTTTAAATTTGCTTATTTAATAATTATTATTTTGATTCCTCAAATTTTTTAATTCAAAATATTTCTATATTAAAGAAGTTTGATTTCAGAGTTTAAATTTTTTAATCAATCTGTCATCTTCATAAATTCCTTTGATGTTGCTTAAACTATTTTCTTATTTAAAATTATTTCCTTCACAAAATTAAGCAATTATTCAATTATTTCTTGAATAAACATTTTTAATTCATAATTTTGTATTTTGGATATAAATAATCAGCCGCCTTAAGCCAACAACTCGTATTTAATGACAGAAAATTATTTCCAACCATGTTTGATTCTACTAACAAGCCATTATTAATTTCGTATGTGATTTATCTTAAAGCTAGATTATTAAAAAATATATATTATTTCAATAATGCAAAAGATTTATTTACGTGGAACAAAATATTTAATTAATAAGTCATGTTTAACTGCGGCTTTAATTTATTATTAGTATTATATCATTAATCTACTTGAAAAGAAGTCACATTTGAAATAATTTAAAATCGTAGTTTTGCTGTAATTAGTATTGCGATGAGAAAAATAATAATATTTTTAAAAACCCTTTTCTTTTTCCAATATATATATATTTAACGTATGTTTTTGATTTGGAAATTTTAATTTGATTAATTATTCTTTTTCAATAACATGTGTTTATAATTAATTTTTTGACAGAAAAAAGGAAAAAAAAAATCTCTTTTGAGTTATTAACAGAAAAAAAAAAAAAAAAAAAAAAAAATCTTTGTTATTTTGACATGAAATCTGCTAGTTAATCAAATCAGTATGTCTAAACATATGTTCATTTGTTTTTTTATTTATTTATGTTTAAAACTTATTTTTTATGCATCATTGCTTAAAATGTCATAATTTCAGTAAAAAGAAAAGAAAAAAAAAAAAGAAATCCAGGCTCCAAATTTCAAAATCGTTGGTTTAATAAAAGAGAACTTTGTTTAATTTGAATTCTGCTCCAATTACGTATCTTTTTTAGAGTCAATGTAACTAGTATGCCATTCCAAGAAAAAAAAAAAAAAAAAAAAAAAGACTCATTTATGTAACAGCATCACTTGCCGGTTAACAGAAACATAAGTTTTAATCAACACAAGTTTTTTCAGTAACGATTTGACATATGCAAACTGACACATTTTTAACAAACAATTGTTTAAATATTGACGTTTGAAAAATCGCAGAAAGTGAATAAGTGCAGCACCAACTGCCGGCGTATATATACTGAAATTCAATTACTGTAATGCTGCTTCATAATATTTATCTCACATATCTAATTTTGTGCATTTATACAGACCTGCTAACTGTGCTAGTTTATCCGTAATAATATTAAGCCCCGCCCTTTTTTCACACCAGAATAGTTGTAGAGCAATAGTCTTCTTATTTAATCATGAGAACATATTCTTAAATATTACTATACAAGTATTCTGGTGCGAAAACAAGGCGGGGCCTAATACCATTACTGATAAACTAGTATAGTTAGCAGCTCTAATTTATATATGACATACCTGGTAACATTTATAATTTAATCTGGAGTGCTGTCAACCGAGCCCATTTTTCACACCAGTTTTTTTTTTATTTTTTTTCTTATTTCATCATAATAAAATATTGAAGAAAATTTCTATAAAATTATACTGATGTGAGAAAAGGGCGAGGAAAACAGTACTCCGGAATAAATTATAAATATTACCAGGTATGATATGATAGAAACCGATATATGCACAGCCAGCTGTCAAACTTCCTAGTTTAAAAATCAGATTTATCACCAGTAATTTTTAAAAGAAATCTATGATGTGTATTTTGGGCTATTAAATAAAGTAAAATCAATAAGGAAAGATTTCTGGTGTGAAGTCTCCCTTGAAAAATAAGAGGATTGGCAACTATGTATACACGTTTTCACCTATAACATAAATAATTCTAGCATAGCAACGCTTCTTTTCTATCGAAATATACACAAACTTAATAAGCATTACTTTAAATAATAATTTTATTGTATATTACGTTTGTGCATTTATACAGTACAGAAACTGAGATATAGTCTTCTCATAAGTGGAAGAAATTACAGTATAATAGTGCCACCTGATTAACGATACATGCCAAAATTTAATTAATTTTAATTTATATCTCCGTTCAACAAGATATAAAATTTTGTAGAGTTCTGTGAATTTTTTCGTAATTCAAAGTTCCCTCTTTTCTTTTTTTTCTTTATGATAAACTACACAGACAGCCAGACAGTTCCTAAAATGATCAATTCATGATGAAGACATCTGATGATGCCTAAATCCAACGGAAACTGGAGGTAGAAACAGAAATGAATAGTGGTGGTGCCTGTCGTAATTCACTGTATCGGGAGAATCATCCTGAGAATTCTATGTTTCACTATGAATAGATTCTTCAATTAGTATTTTTGAGGCAGTCAGTTTATCTTCAACCATAATAAAGACTGAAAGAGGGATACATTATGTTGTCATCTTTTACTTATTCATTCTATTTGAGAACGAATAGTGCAATTGCACAAAAAAATGTAATGTCAGTCACGCACAGAGATATTTCTTCTTCTACCAGTATTTTTTAACAAGAATCAATATCATGTTTAATCACAATTACAGCAGCACACAGTAACGTCTCGTACAACGCGGGTGCAAGTATGCTTCATGAAAATTAAAATTTAATTTTTAACACCACTAATTTTATATCAAAGCATTTGCATTAAACAAAAAACTAACTCCAGTATACGAACCAATTGATTGGTACTTTAAAAATTTAGTGTTATTAAAAAATGAAACTGTTTTATTTAATTGTCATCTGTGCTATCGCGTTCTACGAGACTTGTACAACTGTATATGCCATTAATATTTTTGTATGGTGATAGTGGTGGCAAAAAAAAGAGGAAATTTCTTCGTTCAGCGTGACTGATGTCAGCGTGACCTTCTTCCATGGAATCACCAAATATGTGTTTAAAAAACAAGAAAAAATCTGAACAGTAAAATATTTTAAGATATTGCATGATAAACGTCTCAGTAAAATGGAATTATAATCGCAATAAAATAACTTTATAAGATGCCTTCTAACTATAAATCATTTATTTAAAATGTTGTTTTCGTCTTTATTCCTTTCTAAACGGATTCCACCTATAGTTGCTAACTTAGCACCTTTTTTACTACCGGAAAAATTTCACGGAAATGTTTATTTTAATTAATCAGTGAACTGTAACGGTTTTCACTGATAAAGAAAATTAAATGTTTTATTAAATTCTTCCGGTTGACATAAGGTGCTAAAATGACAACTATAATTCCACTACATTATATTATCCATGTCTGAACAAAACAATATAATTCACGTATTATTTTATTCAAATGATTTTAGAATTTTCTTAAATGTGAAGACTTAAGTCATTTTGATATACATATACAGAGCTGCCAACCTAATCCGGCAAATTGTTAACGCCTATTGAAAAACGCCCCTTTTTCTACACCACTTAATTTTAGAGTATTTGTTTTCTTCATTCATCGTAAATATATTTGAAGAGAATTACTCTAAAAATTAAGTGGTGTAGAAAAAGGGGCGGTACTAACAATTTGCCGGATTTGGTTGGCAGCTCTGCATATATTTCAATGATAAGCATACTTGGTAACATTTAAAATCAGAGATGCCAACATATTAATTTATACCGGATAATTTTTGGCACAGCCTTCAGTTTCTACCATTTCTTTCTTAAGATTATTTTTTTCTCATTTTATCGTAGTTATATATTGAAGAAAAATAGTCTATAAATAATGTGGTTCGGATTAAAGGCGGGGCTAAAAATACTTGGAATAATTTAAAAAATGTTGGCAAACATATACTTGATTCCGGAGTACTGTTAGCTCCGCCTGTTTTTTTTTTTTTTTTTTTTTTTTTTTTTACACCAGTATATTTTTTAAGCAATTTTCTTCTTATTTCATCGTAATTACAGATTGGAGAAAATTTCTCTAAAATCATGTTGGTGTGAAAAATGGGCGGGGTTAACCGAAATAAATTATAAATGTTACTAGGTATGTGATAAGTGGAATTATGTACAAGGATCACCAAACCATGCTTTAATCTTTTGGGTTTGGTTGGGTTGTTGGTGTTAAAGGCTTATTAACTTCACTGGGCCTGAGGGAAGGTGCCCAACGTGGGGATCTTTCTAAGGGGTCCTAGCCCGTATTAACTCAAGTTTCGGAGAAAACCACCTTAAACTTATGGACAAAATTTAACTAATTTAGGAAAGTACTTTTTTAAAGATTTTAAATGTAATTTACTGAAATCTCTAAACAAATGACTCTAATTAATTTGAGAGGATAACTGAATATTAGAAACTGAATATTGTAAATTTCTTGCGAACGATATATAGTGGATGGCTTCTTTCATCTAACATTTCTCTACCACTAAATAGTGTAAAAGAGCATAAAAAGTGTTGCTTTTGTATAGTTAAAAGAGTTTGACTAAACCCAAGGCACACTACAACCACTTCTTCTTAATAATAATTTTTGGTTTATTTATGGCAGAATTCTTTAAAATTTTAATCAGAGTATAAATTTAATTAGAAAATAGTAATGTTTGAAAACAAATTTATGCTCAACAAAATAGATCGCTATTTTTTTAAGGATAATTATCTAATTATTTTAAAAATGAATTGCAGCAATTTTAAGCAAAAAATTATTATTAAGAAATAGTGGTGTTATTGGAACCAGGATTTAGTTAGGTTCTTATATGTAAGTTTTAGTGTATGTCATATTATCAACTATGCTTTGCTATATAATATATATCAAAAATTCTCCATTCTCTAAAGATAAATACTATGAAATACTTTTCCATACTTAAATAAATTAGAAAATCATATTAATTGATTTTTATTACACCCTATTCAAGATAAAGTTGCACATTATGCTAATTATTACAGTTAATTGTTGTTGTTATTATTACTATTATTATTATTTTTAAGCACACAAGTTTGTAATTGATATCTTATATTTAGTATGTTAAAAATCGCTCATAAATTCCAGTCATCTAAGTTTTATAGAATAAAAAGTTATTCTTTGTGCCTTAAGTGATTCTCACAATTTATAATTTTCAACATCTCTAAGCCTAAATAAAACCAGTTTTTTTTTTTTTTTTTTTTTTTTTTTAATAATTTCTAATATGATTGATGTTATTGATATTAAATTGAATTTCTGACAGACGACTTTTCCCCTTAATTATTCAGATTTTGAAAATAGATGAATTTCGTTGAAAATTTTATATAAAAAAAGTTACAGATTTTCACACCTTTTTTTTTTTTTTTTTTTTTTTTTTTTAACTATCATGAACATGTATTTATTTTTCCCAACTTTTTCGAACAAAATATTAAATGTATCCTCATACTTGCCAACCATCTCATTATGAACCGTCAAACTTTTAGTACCCGCCTTTTTTATCACGCCAATAATTTTTCAGATTAATTTTAGTCTTATTTAATCGTAACAACATTTGGAGAGAATAACTCTAAAAATATAGTAGTGTGAGAAAAAGGACGTTTTTTGAAGGGGCGTTAACAATTGTATGGTTATTAATGAGATGGTTGGCAAGTATGTATTCTTGAACGGAATTCAATTGGAAATAACTTATTTTTGGTTTTCAATAGGAAAGTTTCTTTCTTTTTTTTTTTTTTTTTTTTTTTATTTTTTTTTTTTTTTTAAGTTTAATAATATACAATATTATCCCGTTAGTAGTCGCTAGTTGGTCGATTTGCCGCCCATCCTTCAGTTTTTCCAGATTTTTTTATTCAACAGCCACCAAAAATTTTTAGAAGTGGCATTTGTTATACGTAAAACGCGAATAAAAGCGATTTAACGTCGATCACACCACTTCTTAAAACTATTCGTGACAGTTAAATAAAAAGTTCGTAATCTGTAATAGGTGGCGCTGTTGATAGTTCTTTAATTAAAAGGAAATGTATGCTTTTCTAAGGATTTCTATTTTAAAAAACTGCCTTATTTAAAAAAAAAAAAAAAACAGATGCCCATAGCAAAAACAACTTCCTTATGTAGTTTTAAAAAAAGCGGGGATAACAGAGTATATGATGATGAATCGACTGCCAATTCATCTTCGTCAGGAAGACCTGTAGGGCATATTAATTCCTTTAAAGCATGATAAACATATTTATTTTCTATTTCGTTGTCTGTAAGAAGGGGGTAACACAAAAATGTTTGTGATTTTTGCGGAACTTTATTTGTTTTAAGGGGTTATTTGCAACAGAATAGAGTTAACAAAAAGTATGTAAGATTGTTATTTTTTTTCCCGCAATGTATATATATATATATATTGATAAACAGTGCTTACAGTAATAATATAAAAGGTTAATAAATATTACCACCAATTCCAACAATTAAAATGATCAGTATCAAAGACTACCCATATAAAACGAAAAATTCAAATAGGACTTAGATAATGGCATGTTTGCATTCCAACGTCATCAGGGGCCTGGTAAAGTACAAACATGCAAAGTGAATGTTTTTCTGTCGCAAAGATAGCAAAAACTAAATATATCTTTGCTCCTGGCCCAAAACATTCAACCAGACAAAACAAGAAATAAACTGAAATCAAATTTAACTCACCAACAAAATGAGAAAAACCTACATATAAACGGAAGATTTTTGAATAATTAACCTGACATCAAAGTTAACTCACACAAAATGAGAAAATCCTACAGATAAATTGAAGATATTGGAATAATTAAACAACCAATTAAATAAAAAAGATAAATTTTGCAGAAAATGAAAAGTAACTTTCATAGAAAACATGATCTTTATCACAGAGTGCATGTAAAAATTAAGGAACAGTAAACCGTTAAAGGTCCCGTTAATGGCTAAGAATCATGGAATAAGTTAAGAGTACAAGAATCAATTCAAATATGAAAGAATCCTAAAATCTAAATTAGGAACAAGAAGAAAAAAAATTGAATAGTGCTACCATCTACTATAGTATAATGAAAAAAGTAAAAAATAAAATAAAAAATAAAATAAATTAAATATAAATTTAATTATAAAGTTCCGTAGGATTAATTAAACTGTATTTATTACAACACAACATTTAACATCAACAAATTTAATTCCTAGACTTAAGATAAACATTATTTATGGAATAAAAATCCTTAAAAAAAAATAATAATTAATCATTTGAGATATCCATTTTTTAATTCTAATTAAAAAAATAATAATAATAAATTTTTAGGATATATATTTGTTAAAGCAAGGTTATTAAAAAATCTAAATTGTTTGTTTTTCTAATTATCAGACACTAAATATTTTATATGTAGATTAAAATTAAGAAGAATATTAACAAAATCTTATTGTTATCTATTTATGTAAACATGTTTGAAAATTAGTAAAAAAAAATTACCTTAAAGGTGAAATCTTTACGTTTATCATATAAGTCAAATTCCAATAGCAAATTATCATTAAAAATAATTTTTAAATCTAAGAAATCAATTACATTATATGTTAAATGAGTATTACTATGAGAAAGATTATCAGGATAATCAACTGGTAAATCTTGATAATTGTCATGTTTATCTATATATATTATAATTATATCATCAGTATATCATAGTAATCTAAAATTAGTACATTCAGTGTCACGCTCATAATAATATAAATATAGTTCAGCTAGCATAATAGATGCAATTCCACCTTGTAGCAACCCTAAACTTTATATAAAGAATTATTGAATAAAATATAGTTACGATATAGAATAAACCTAGTCAGAGTTTTAAAAGCTGAAGGATTTATGTTATTATTTAGATTTAGAAACTGCAGATTTTCAACAAAATTTTATTTATAATTTCAAGCATACCTTTAATAACTATATTATTAAAAATGTCATTGAAATAAAAAGTTTTTACACTAGTGATGCTAGTCAGATTTTTAATTTTGTTTTTGAGTTGGAAACTATTTTTTATGCAAAAATTATTCTTATTAAGTAATTATTCTTATTATGTAACAATATAGTTTTTTAAGAATATTTAACAAAATATTCGCATTAGAAGTATATGAATTAAACGCAACAGCAACAGTACGGAATCTGATAGGATTTTTGTGAAATTTTAGAATTACAACTGAGTAATGATAATTATAGTTATTATTCCTATTATTTATTAATTTGTAGTAATTAAAGCCTATTTTTAATTTCTATATTGTCAGTAATCTTAACAAAAATATTACTGGTAGCCAGGGCCTGATTAAGGGGGAAGCTCGCTCTTGACACATTATTTATACTTACACCGTTATTTTTTAACAAATACTTTCCTCCTATAATAAACAGAAAATTTTCATTAAAAATTATTTTAAAAGAATTCTGGTGTCTAATAAATGTGAGTAAATTGGATTGTTTTACACCGTTCATTTTTTATAAAAAATATTTCCTCGTCAAAGCGTGGAATTTCTATGACATGAAGTAAAAAATAATTGTAAAAATATTCCGGTATGAGCGAGCTTCCCCCTTAATCAGGCCCTGCTGGTAGCCATAGTATCAAATAGAAGTTGTTTATAAAACATTTGCAAATAATTGCATAGTTATTAGCCGCCTTGTCAACATAAATAATTATGAATTTAGATTGCAAATCTAGAATTGCTGAATTAATTTCATTGAAATTATAGTACTTGATATTGGACAAATGTTGCTTTTTATAGACTAAATCAAGTTTAAATTTATCAAGTAACTTAAATTTCCACTCATTAAAAAATTGAACAGGTTTATTATAGTAAATAGCAATTTTGTAAATAAAGAGATCCAAGTCAAGATTAAATTGAGTAATGATATCAATAAATTTGTATTTAGAAGGTTTTTTAGTACCATACTCTTCATCAAAGATCTTAAAGTAAGATTTTCCACAATATTGATATCTCCAGTAATAATATGACCATGAGATTGATTGCAAAAGGATTTATATTTGGAATCAAAACAATAGCAGTGAGACTATTCATTAAAAGAAAGAAATTTAGCAAATTTATTATAGTTAATAAAAAAATTCTACCTAAAGTGATATTATATTTCAATGTTTTTTTAATGACAAAATTTTTTATAGGAAAAGGATTGGAAGGATCATTTAAGATATTTTGAAAATGAAGCTTATTTAAAATAGGATGAGAAAAATTTAACACCAAGAGAGAGATATTTATTTTTTGACAAGATTTCAACTTAAGTTTGATATTAAAAAACTCGGCCCTATATTGTAAAATGTCAAAACATACATCACTACAATGTGAGGCAAAGGAATGAGATAGGAAAAACTTTAAAGTATTTAAAATGAAACTTCTTTTTAATTCCAAATATAAAATTATGAATGTCGTTCGAATTATAAGACATAAGAAAAAGATTTTCCAAAGATTTAATCTTATATAAAACAGTAGAATTGTCCAAAAGTTGGGAAGGAGACTTATATGAACCCCTAGCAGTTCTAGTAGTTTTTTTTTTTTTTTTTTTTTTTTTTAATAAGGAGTGATTTAACGTAGCATATATATTTTTGTAAAAATTAGTATTTGAATCATTAACTTGTGAGTGTGTTGAACAAAAATTATCAAGTAGAGTTCAAAACTGATTAAAAAAAAAAAAAATACATATACGATTTTTTTCTATGGTATTATTATTGTTTTATTATTCTAAAGTAAGCATAGTTGCCAACATCCTAATTAATATTCCGTAGTATTGTTTGTACTCACCTTTCTTTACACAACGGTATTTTTTCTTTCTTTTTTTAGAGCATTTTTCTTCTTACTAAATCACAATTACATTTAGAAATAATTACTCCAAAAAATAATTGGTGGAGAAAAGGGGCGGGTACTACGTAATATTAAATAGGATTTTGGCATCTATGCTAAGGTATGCTTTCAGTACATTTGACTTAATATTTGACAAAATAGCTCAAACCCGATTCACACACACAGAAAAAAAATTTGAATAAATACTTTTAATTTTTTTTTTTTTCAGAGACATAATTTCTTTTAAATATCTTATATGTTTAGAATAAAAATATTGCTTCAGTAAAGTACTGTAGGAATAATAAAAAAGAGAAATAAATCTTTAATATAAGTTAAATTGATTAAAAAATTATTTAATACAACAGAAATGATTCTCATACTATTATTAAATTTTAACATCTTTAAGATTAAACATAACCAGACAATTCATATAATAAATGGCATCAAAGTCCCTAATTTCTTTCTGCAATTGCATACTTGCCAACATCCTAATTAATATTCCGTAGTATCGATATACCCGCCCTCTTTTTTACACCAGTGTTTTTTAGAGTATTTTTCGTCTTATTTAATCGTAATTGCATTTGGGGATTATTACTCTACAAATTTACTCGTGAAGAAAAAGAGCGGGACTAACAACACTACGGAATATTAATTAGGATGTTGACAATTCTGCAACTGATATTATTAATGTTAAATTCAATTGCTAATTGAAAACTTATTACGAAAAGTTCAGTGCATTTATTTATTATCGTAATTGACAAACAAAAGTTTAATTATCTATTACATTAATTTTAAAAAATATTATTTTATTTCATTTTTAATTTCATATATTTATTGAACATTTTAAAATAATATAATGAAGTAAACCGTAGAAATAACGTGTGTGTGTTTGAATAAAAACGTATATTCAGGCTTGTTTCTTTTATATTCTCCTAATTAAAAAAATAAATGAATTTCTTTGAACATTTTATATAAATAAAGATCTAAAATGTCTTACATGTTCCCAGTGATTTCTTTTTTCTTTTTTTTCCCCTGAAGCTTTATTCAGATGTTCTTACATATGTCAGCTTTTTGAAACAAAATGTTAAATGTATTTTTGAACGAATTTTAAATCAAACTAAATGGGTTTTGTTTTGCAATAATGAAATTTTTAACTTAATAAATAAAATATTTTCCTCTTTTCTGAGTAAAGATTTAAAATTAAACAACAACAAAAAGTATGTATATATTCAGTAAGTGTTAAAATACTATACAATATAACTGAAAAAGCTGCACCGAAAAATAAATACATATTCTATAAATGGCCTTAATAATTACTACCCTTTTATGTCTGTACTTTTTTCTTCTTGAGTCTAGAATACAGTAAATTAAAACATGTCTAGAAGAGTTCATAAACTAACCCGCTGAGGCGAATCGCTTTAGTTGTTAAATCAAAAAGAAATGTATGCCTTCCTAAGGATTTCCATTTAAAAAAACATTACCTTGTTCTTAAAAAAGAGATGCACATAACAAAAACAACTTCCTTGCGTAGTTTGACAAATGCCTAGATAACAGAATATACGATGATGAATCGATTGCAAATTTATCTTCGTCAGGAACAAGTGTAAGACATCTTAATTCCTTTAAAGCATAATAAATGTATTTGTTTTTTTATTTCTTTCGCTGTAAGATAAATGAAACACAAAAATGTTTGTGATTTTTGCGGAACTTTATTTAATTTGAGGACTATATTTGTATTAGAAAAGAATTAAAATAACATATGTAAGAGTGTTTATTTTTTTCCAAGATATTTAAAAATATCGACATTTTAATATTTGAATCGTGAGTGTAATAAATGAACTTGTGAGTGTAATAAATAAATATTATTTAAGTATAAGGTAAAGCTTGGAGAGTTTTTGCACAATTAAATAAAACAATATAAAAAATCCTAATATTGTTTTTTTTTTTTTTTTTTTTTTGCTAAACTATTGGTGCATAGTTTTGAATCAATCGTTCTTCAATGCTATTTTGTTGCTCTGTTATAATTTAAAACAAAAGCTGTAATAAAACCGAGAGAGCCATTTTTTGCAATCACTCCTTATAGGGTAGGAGAGATTGCGCTTAATTACAAATGCAATTACATTAATAATAATAGCATGGAAATTACATTGTTGCAAGATGTTTCTAAACAAATGATTTTGTATTAGAAGTGGATATTTCAATTCAATAATTAAAAGATGAGAAATTTAAAAAGGTCTACAGAAATGCATTTAAAGAAAAAACGTTAAAGAAACAGTACAAAGAACATGATAAGAAAATAACATGAAATTACCAGATAACACGTTTAACTTAAAAATAATACATTTCCTTTTCAGCTAGGATAGTCTGGTACTCAGGGCCTGATTAAGGGGGAAGCTCGCTCATACCGGAATATTTTTACAATTATTTTTTACTTCATGTCATAGAAATTCCACGCTTTGACGAGGAAATATTTTTTATAAAAAATGAACGGTGTAAAACAATCCAATTTACTCACATTTATTAGACACCAGAATTCTTTTAAAATAATTTTTAATGAAAATTTTCTGTTTATTATAGGAGGAAAGTATTTGTTAAAAAATAACGGTGTAAGTATAAATAATGTGTCAAGAGCGAGCTTCCCCCTTAATCAGGCCCTGCTGGTACTTGCTGACCGAATCTGTCGTTGACCACAATCATTGCACTTTTTGTTGTACATGGGGAAATTATTGTGCAACCACCTGCCACAAGTGAACCTGTTCGAGTTGGATTGCACACTGCATTTCCCAGCAAAAAGATAAAATAAAATAGCGCACCGTGTGCGCAATGTTATATGACTAGTCTCGTTCATTTTTTAAACCCAGAACCCGCATACAGTTTACTATTTATTATTATTTTTTTTCTCCCTCAAAATTTCCGCCCAAAAATATTCAAAACACAAAATCTAAATTTCACTTGGTTTGAAATTTTCTCGTTTCGACTTTAAAATGCTTTACGTTTATTTTATTTTATTTTATTTTATTTTTAAATTTAGATAAAGTTTGAATAGGTTGATATTTTGTGCTTGCATTCAGTTTTATCCCTCCTACTTAAGCAACCGACAACTGTACAAAACTTAAGCCTCATACTTGAAAGTATTGCAAAACTAAATAAATATACAATAAAATTTAAATACTTTGCGATAAATTTCTCATACACTAACATTAAAATTCAAGAGATAAGTCCAGGGCCTGATTAAGGGGGAAGCTCGCTCTTGACACATTATTTATACTTACACCGTTATTTTTTAACAAATACTTTCCTCCTATAATAAACAGAAAATTTTCATTAAAAATTATTTTAAAAGAATTCTGGTGTCTAATAAATGTGAGTAAATTGGATTGTTTTACACCGTTCATTTTTTATAAAAAATATTTCCTCGTCAAAGCGTGGAATTTCTATGACATGAAGTAAAAAATAATTGTAAAAATATTCCGGTATGAGCGAGCTTCCCCCTTAATCAGGCCCTGGATAAGTCCCACCAGGGGTGTGGCTTTTGTCGATCGTGCCTCTCCTGAACAATGTTCAATTTCAAATTCTACGGACCGTCATCCGTAAGATGGGCTGTCTCGAGTGGATTGAACCACTCCAGTCAGAGCCTGATTAAGGGGGAAGCACACATTATTTATACTTACACCGTTATTTTTTAACAAATACTTTCCTCCTATAATAAACAGAAAATTCTCATTAAAAATTATTTTAAAAGAATTCTGGTGTCTAATAACGGTGAGTAAATTGGACTGTTTCACACCGTTCATTTTTTATAAAAAATATTTCCTCGGCAAAGCGTGGAATTTCTATGACATGAAGTAAAAAATAATTGTAAAAATGTTCCGGTGAGAGCGGAGGTAATGTGTGCTTCCCCCTTAATCAGGCTCTGACTCCAGTCACTCGTCAAAGTTATTTCCTGGTGCAGTTCCACACTTTCAACAAAATCGTCCTCATTGCCTTGCTTAATAAAGCTAAGAATTTGCAAATGAATTGCACAAAAGCATAATTGTCAACTTTTACAGCTACCGGTATCGCAGAAATGCGTCCTAGAAACTTTTCTACAAAAAGTTAAGTTTCATAACAGTGCAAAAGCTTAGTTATTCCTTCTTCTTCCTCTTCTTTTAAATTTTATTTGTAAATTCTTGCTGCAGTCTATTTTAAATGAGAGAAATTTCCTTTTGCCTGAAAGAGTAAATCAATAAATTGTTACAGAAATAGATTAAAAAAAAAAAAAAAAAAGGTTAGAGCATTCCGGTAGTCAGAGAGCATAAATTTAGCAATTAGGAAAAAATGGAATACATTAACAAAAGTAGACACATAATATTTAGAAATACAATAATTTGAACTCAAAAATTTTTTGTTGTTTTCGTTAAAATAATTGCAATATTTCATTATCCCCTTTAAATGCATAGCATATTTAAACAGCAATAGATTCTTATTATAAAGGATCATGTTTAAATACTTTTCTATTTCTTTTCAGCATTTCTCTTAAAAGTAACTTTTCCGAACATTTAAGATTAATATTTAAAAAAAGAAACTTTATCTGCTTATATATATATATATATATATATATATATATATCATACTTTTCAACCTAACCCAGAAGACTGTTAGTCCCGCCCCTTTTCGCCTATTTTTTCCCACCAATCTTTTTTTTTAGAGTACTTTTCTTCTTATTTAATCGCAAATATATTTTAAGATAATTACTCTAAAAATTAAGTGGTGTACAAAAAAGGGCGTGAACAATCAATTTTCTGAGTTAGGTTGGCAAGTATGATATATATATATATATATATATATATATATTAATATTTATAAAAATAACATTCTTATTTAAATAGAAGAAAGATAAAAAATTAAAAATCAACATTTTTCTTATTACATTATTAACAACTTGCGCTTATAGTTACCAACTCAGCACCTTTTGTCTACCGTAAAAATTTAATAAAAATTTTATTTTACTTTATCACTGAAAACCATTGCAGTTCACTGATTAAATAAAATGAATATTTCTACTAAGTTTTTACGGTAGGCAAAAGGTACAATGTTGAAAACTATACATGTGCTTTATTCGAACCAATCTTTTATATCGAAATTTATGAAGATGTTCTTTCTGTTAGAATTGTAAAACATATAATCACTTTCAAAAATGCTTAAAAAAAAATGTTTTACCCATTTTGAATGTGTATTATAAAATTCTGGATCCCAATTTTTTTTTTCATTTTTTTAATCACAGAATTAATCACACAGTTGCAAATTCTTCCGATTTTTCTAAAAATATATTACTACAAATTTCTAATGCATATTTTGATTAACACTATTCTAATAACTTTCTGCCTTTAACAAATCTAGTAAATACAATTATGAAATAATTGTAATGGTTATTCTTAAAAAAAAAAAAAAAAATAAAATAAAATAAAAAGAAATTTGAAAAGAAAGTAAATCTTTGTGAAGCTTAATGCAATTTGAAAATTTTAACATTACACAGATTTTCAGTACATACAAATAAATAGAGAAATTCATTCATTTAATCAAGCAATCAGAGCCTGATTAAGGGGGAAGCACACATTATCACCGCTCTCACCGGAATATTTTTACAGTTATTTTTTACTTGATGTCATAGAAATTCCACTCTTTGACGAGGAAATATTTTTTCTAGAAAATGAACGGTGTGAAACAATCCAATTTACTCAGCGGTATTAGATACCAGAATTCTTTTAAGATAATTTTTAATAAGAATTTTGTGTTTATTATAGGAGGAAAGTATTTGTTAAAAAATAACGGTGTAAGTATAAATAATATGTGCTTCCCCCTTAATCAGGCTCTGATTACAATGAAATAAGAAGAAAATTTCTTAAAAAATATACTGGTGTAAAAGAAAAAAAAAAAAAAAACAGGCGGGGCTAACAGTACTCCGGATTCCGGAATCAATTATATATTTGCCAACATTTTAAATTATTCCGAGTATTTTTAGCCCCGCCTTATAATTCGAAATGTGTAAATATACGTGATAAACGATTGAAGAAGTCGCTTTTAAATATCGAAATATTTTCTTTGCTATACCTTTGCTGTCATTTAATATTAAAGGAAATTCAATTGAAGAAAAAAAGGGGGAGGGGGTAAAAATACAGTCATTGTAAAAAAAAAAAAAAAAAAAAAAAAAAAAAAAATCTTATTTATATATATATATATATATATAAACAGATTGCATATTAATGTAGAAATCAATTAGAAAATTTATCCCTATTCATGCCAGAAAATTTAAGGATTTATTTCTTCGCCATGTTTAAAAAATAAATAAAATGATGAAACCATAAAAATTTTAATATATCCGGTAATTAGATGACTGGAAAATTCTAGCATAAAGATTACCGAAACTATTTTATATTCGTAAAAGATTTAAATTCTCATCTCAGCTGCATATTCCTCTAATAAGTTTATAAACTGAAAATAGGAGATTACTTTTTTATTTTTTTAAGTAAAGTTTTGCTTTATGCATTCGATTTCGAAGACTTACAATTCAAAATGAAGACAGATTTTGTGAATTATTAAATTAGTGTTGTGCAAATTTTCTACGTGAGTTATTTTATCCCTTGTTCAATGCAATAACGGTGTTTGAAACGTGATGGTATTAATGCCAAGCAGCTTTACCAGTTTATTTAAGTTAATGTAAACAAACAAATTTATAAAGTTTCAGTACTCTCGAACTGAAGAATTCTATCACTGAAAGTTAACGGAAATGATATTATTCATTTAATATTAAATTTCTCCAGTGATTTATTGTTTTGCAAAAATGTGATTTGAAAGTTAGAAAGAGTAAGACTTTATTTTACAAAATCTTTTGACTGCCGAGATAAGATATGTATATATATACTTTATAACAAAATAAATAAATAAATAAATAAATGACGCCCCAAGAAGGAGTAATGCAAACTGGACACAAATTGACACACACAAAGGTTTTGATGGAATCAAGCACCAATTCATCATTATCATCGATTCTACGTGCAACTGGTACTTCAGTGACTTCAAATACCTTTAATAGGCGGCTTAGTGCGGTTGAGCTCAGTCCCCGGATCTCTCTTCCACTGAGGACATTTGAAGCATCATAAAAAAGGTCCTACAACCAGCTCGAGATTTTACCAATTTAACGCATCAACTGGACAGAATTTGGCACGATACTTCATAGGAGCACATCTGCCAAATCTATCAATTAATACCAAGCCGAATAACTGCGTACATAAGGGCCAGAAGTGGACCTACGCGTTATTGACTTTTTTACTTTGTGAATCCCTTTCTCTTGATTAAATCATTCAAATTTTCTGAAACTGTAATCAATTCTTTTTCTCCACATGTACATCACATCTACCAATTTTTGTCCTAATCGTACCAACCATTCCACCCCATCTACCAATTTTTGTCCTAATCGTACCACCCATTCCACCTCATCTACCAATTTTTGTCCCCACTTCTTCTTGGTGCGTCGTTTTTTTTTTTTTTTTTGTTATAGAGTATATATATACATACATATACATACAGGTCGTAATAACATTTTATACATTGAAAAAATCATAAATTGAAATTACATTAAAAATTTGTACTTTTGTAAAGTGGTCAGACGGTTAAGATAAGCATTATTCAATGGGTTCCATAATTCCTATAAATAAATAAATAAATTCCTAATAAATAAAAATTCCTAATAAATAAATAAATAAATAAATGACGCACCAAGAAGGAGTAATGCAAACTGGACACAAATTGACATACACAAAGGTTTTGATGGAATCAAGCACCAATTCATCATTATCATCGATTCTACGTGCAACTGGTACTTCAGTGACTTCAAATACCTTTAATAGGCGGCTTAGTGCGGTTGAGCTCAGTCCCCGGATCTCTCTTCCACTGAGGACATTTGAAGCATCATAAAAAGGGTCCTACAACCAGCTCGAGATTTTACCAATTTAACGCATCAACTGGACAGAATTTGGCACGATACTTCATAGGAGCACATCTGCCAACTCTATCAATTAATACCAAGCCGAATAACTGCGTACATAAGGGCCAGAAGTGGACCTACGCGTTATTGACTTTTTTACTTTGTGAATCCCTTTCTCTTGCTTAATCATTCAAATTTTCTGAAACTGTAATCAATTCTTTTTCTCCACATGTACATCACATCTACCAATTTTTGCCCTAATCGTACCACCCATTCCACGCCATCTACCAATTTTTGTCCTAATCGTACCACCCATTCCACCCCATCTACCAATTTTTGTCCCCACTTCTTCTTGGTGCGTCGTTTTTTTTTTTTTTTTTTTTTTTTTTTTATAGAGTATATATATACATACATATACATACAGGTCGTAATAACATTTTATACATTGAAAAAATCATAAATTGAAATTACATTAAAAATTTGTACTTTTGTAAAGTCGTCAGACGGTTAAGATAAGCATTATTCAATGGGTTCCATAATTCCTATTGCATTAAACTTATTTATTTTTATAAACTGTATCATATCTTGTGAGTACATCGGATTTTTCCTTATTAAATTTGATATTTCATATAGTCAGACCTTATAGCATTTTTCAACTTTTACTCCTATTTTATTATCTCCTTTTCACATTTAACGGATGGACGACATAAATCTGCGTCTTTCCGTTATGACTGACTAAGCAGAGATCGAGGTCTCCGCCTTTTTTTCAGGACATTTTCCGAAATGATTTTTTTTCTCTACTACTATTATCTTTCAGAAATATTTACTATATTTTGATAGTAATGAGTCATGATTAAATACAACATATATTATTGCATAATAATAGTGGTATCAAAATTGGCGAAAATTTCTGATACCTGAAAGTGTCGGTAAAAAAAAAAGTCAAAAAAGCTGCAATCATTTCTGACTTCGTATAACATTGTGCAGGTATTTTAAAATTTTCCGCTGGTTTCTCGTAGTAAAATAAAAGCAAAATTTTTCCACCAGGAAATATTCAGTTTTTTTTTTTTTTTTTTTTTTTTTTTTAAGGTTTCATGTTCCAATCATGTTTACTTGAAGTACTTGTATGGAATCTTAAAAAAGCTCGAAATGTTTGCAGGTTTCATAAGGTTACATAAAAAAAAAAAATCTGAATTTATTGGAATAAACGACTGAATATTTAAAACTGTTACTTAACTATCTCAAAGAAAAAAAAACTATTATAAATAATCAATAATTTTAAAATTTTCGTTTTCAATAAAAAAATTTCCATTTATAAATAATAATACTTAGTTTCAATCTACGTTAAATATGATAAAATAGTATACATGGTGAAAAACTGGTGTAAATTAAACTAATAAAATAAATAAAAGATTTTAGTTCCAATTTTTTTTAAGACTATTTATGTAAAAAATAATTATGAATATTATTATTATAATATAAATGCAATATGAATATAATTATGGAATAAACACATATAATTATTGAAAAAACTCGCAGTATTAAGTGTGTTAAAAAAAAAAAAAAAAAAAAAAAAAAAAAACTAATACCGAAAGAATAAAAGGTAAGACTTGACTAGAAAAAGTCATCGAAGCTCGTTACGGGATAAGAATCCAAGCTCTGAAGCTATCGTCGAGGGTTTAATACGTCTTGCTTATTATAAGATGCTGAGTTTGTGGGAGCTACGGCACTTTAGAATGTAGAAAACGAGGAAAAATGGCTGAAACAGGGTTCGTACGGGCCTTAATTTTTCCCTTAGTCTTATACCAGTAAATTTGTCGAACGATTTTCGTTATAAAATAAGTCTACACGATTAAGGTTAATTTCATTGATTCAGAATACTGGTGTGAGACTCAGGGAAAAAAAAAGGCCCGTACGAACCCTGTGAAAATTCATAGAAACACGTGAAAAAAGAGTAAAAAATCCTTAGAAAAAGCATGGGATGAAAACCAAAAAAACTCACAAAAGAAACTGCACTCGGATGTTTCAAAAATGTTACTGTTGTTATTAAAATGTTATTAAAAACTTTTCAAGCGTGTTTTTACAGAAAAGATCTTTATATTATTCGGAGCACTTTTAATACCCGCAATTTTTTCACACCACTTTATTTTTAATGAATTTTTTTCCAACATTTAATTACGATTAAATAAAAAAATCTTTCAAAGAAAAAAAAAATAAAGGTGCAAAAAAGTAATAGAAACTAACAATGTGCTCTAAAAAAAAAAAAAAAAAAAAACTAAAGTCTTGGTGTTTCTGCTATAATACAAAATATAACTAACATACTTAGACCTTTTATTCAAATGAGACTGTTATATTATAATTTATCTTTGTTTAATCTTCGAATAACATGTATTCTCTACAGCTGATCTGCTACGAAAATCGAAACAATATGTTTATGTATGGAAAGCTATACTAGGAGAAAGCAGCTTTATGTTAAGCCGAATATGCATTAGAGAATGACACTATTTATCTCGCGTTTTCGTTTTCATAACATTAAAAGATAATAGGATTAGGGCATTAGGGATATTCTATTTGACTCCATATGAGATTAATGAAAATTTAATGTCCTTTACAATTCTCAGATCTTTGTATCCAATGATGTGAATTACATACTAAGTCGTTAAAATTAACAGATAAATTCTGTAGTTCTAAATTATCTATAGCTCAGTTATTATTGTAATTGACATTGTAATATGTTTATATATATAAATAATAAACCGACAATTAAAACCTTATAATGTGATGGGACTAAACATTTCTATCTTAATAAAACCAGTTCAAGTTAGAAATTGTTAGTCAGTTTACTAAACCTTGATTTTCACATTTACAAAAGGATTACAAACTCGTTGTTTACAGAATTTTATTCGTTTTCTTAACTTAAACATTTTTATATCTATAATCTATACACAAGTTGATCATAAATGAATACATGGTATAAACATCATCATTAAAAAGGAGGAAAAAAGAGAGTGAATCACCACCAAATTTGGAATGTGGACGAATCATATGATGTGCTTAAACAATTAAGAAAACATTTTTAAAATGTCCACCAGATGACATGTTTAGTACAAAATTGGCAAATGTAACAAAAGGAGTGGTGAACATGGGATCAAAAACTAATAAATCTAATAAGCTGTGCCACCAGAAAATATTCTTCTATACTTTCCTACGAAGATGCGTGTAGTGCAGTATTAAAATTATCATTTATTAAAATATTTTACATAAGGAATGTAAATGATTTTCATCTGACAGAAGTGTCACACTAATTATCGATAGAAAATTAATTTTGTGCCCTATAAACAAAAATCAAAAATAAGTTGTTTTTTTTTCCCAATGAAAATCAAGGGAAAAAAATCATTATTAAATGTATTTAAAGATATTTTCAAGATATTCACGAATTCTGTTGAAAAATAACCAAATTAGTAATTTACACCCTCCGGAGAGGTACTCATCTTCGGGGGGGGGGGGGGGGGAAGGTTCTCTTACACAATTTTTTTTCTTCGTTTATTTTAATGTTTTTTTTTTTTTTATTATTATTATTATTTTAATTTCATATTGAAAATTTAAAAATGATTCTCATTATGCACTTTCATACAAAATTTTGTCTTATACTAATGCATTACAAATTGAAAAATAAAAAATCTGGTGTGAAACAACCACACGACTTCCATTACCCACTATTTCACGTATTATAGGCATTTTTGAGAGATAATGTGATCAGAAAACATAAAAGTGACTTAAAGCGAAAATCGTTAGAGCCGTTTTTGATATACCAATTTTTACAAAAAATCAATTATTGACCATAAAACAATAATTACATACAAAAGGATATTTAAAAGTGAGTTAATAGGGCGAGTTTAAAAAAAAATCCGTACAGCCGTTTTCAAAGGAACGCGCTTAGAAGACCTGAAATTGAACTACTTATACAGGAAGCCTATCAATTTTCCAGAACTAACCAACTATATCATTCGAAAGGACATCTAATAGAGTGTTTATATAGCAAATTTGAAGAAAATCGTTAGAGCCATTTTTGAGATACGGACTTACGGTCCCACTTCCGGTTTCCGATGTCCCACTTCCGGTTAAACTCAATTACTGACAGGAAAACAATAATTACATACAAAAGCATATTTAAAAGTGAGTTAAAATGGCGAGTTTGAAAAAAATCCGTACAACCGTTTTTAAAGGAACGCCTTTGCGAGGCCTGAAATTGAGCTATTTATACAGGACGCCTATCAATTTTCCTGAACTAACCAACTATATCATTCGAAAGGACATCTAATAGAGTGTTTGTATAGGAAGTTTGAAGAAAATCGTTAGAGCCGTTTTTGAGATACGGACTTACGGTCCCACTTCCCGTTTCCGATGTCCCACTTCCGGTTTTTCAATTTTTACCAAAATTTGGAAATTTCATCTTTACACCACACGTATTTCAATTCTAAAGTTTAGTAGCTCTATCTTTATTAGTTTCTGAGCTATAATAGCCAGAAGATTCTCCACATATATACACACACACACACACACACACACACAGGTTGGACGATGGTGGAAAACGAGGACGCGGTGTGAAAACCGCCCAACCGAGGACCTCATGAAATAATGACTTTTCCTTATATTTTTTTCACTATTTAGCATTCTAGTCGATACTATATTATACAACTGCTTTCAAAATGTTAGATATAAGCTTCCTTCAAGAATGTATTGTTGCAAGGCAACCGAGGACTCTCACACACATTGTGAATATACCTTCCAATAGGGGACATTCTAGATGTGCAACTTAAATTATAAGAAAGTTTCATTGATTTTTAAATTTTGATTTATTTTTTCAACACATAATTACTAGCACGATACACTTTGTAATTTCTAGTTAATAATAAACTATTTTGTGCTTGTTTCAAATGCGCGTGTTGTAGATGCAAATGTTATTTAGAATGTGACTTCTCAGTTTCAGTTTAAATAAATAATAACAGATATAATTTCGCATTATATTAGAAATATTATAAAATATGGATTCTTAAAACGTGCATTAAATATTTTTTTAAATGCTCAAAACAGCTAAAGAATTATTTTGGGTTCAGATCGATGAGGATTTTCGTTTATTTCACGTTTTCTTTTATTAAAATTAAACAGAAGACTTTTTGAGTTACGAAAATATGTGACTAATATGCAAGTTAAAAAAAATATAAAAAAATAAAAAATGTGTAAGTTTATATAATATTTAAATAATCAATATAAATGAATACATGTTTGTATATGATGTAATTTTTTCCCAGTCTCTTTTCTAATAATATACACCATTTTCTTTCAATAGTTCCAAAATATTTTAATTAAAAATTTGCGAAATCGATCAGTGTATATGTTTCCTTGTTAGCACTGTGCACGTCGTACATGCTGACTGAAATAGATGAAAATTTAATTTGGTCTGCGAATCAGACGTAATATCTAGATATTTACGTACTGCAGATTTTGTACACACACAAGGGATACAAGGAAGATGCATACACACCCACGTACTGAGGACCCTGTATACACATAGTATAAACGAGGACCATGCGAATACACACAGTGCAAACGAGGACAATGTGAACACGCATACAAACCGTGGACTCTGTATACACACAGTGGAAACGAGGACCATGCACATATACATGCAAAACGTGGACTCTGTTTACACACAGTGGAAACGAGGACCATGCATATACACATGCAAACCGTGGACTCTGTATACACACAGTGGAAACGAGGGCTATGTGTATACACATGCAAACTGTGGACTCTGTATACATACAATGGAAACGAGGACTATGCATATACACAGGAAAACAGTTGACTCTGCGTATATACAATAGAAACAAGGACCTTACTATAATTTTTAATAAATTAAACCCGCATGCGCAAATATTATTATTATTGCTTTATTTATTTATTTATTTTTATTTATTTATTTATTTATTTATTTATTTGTAATCTACTCGCCAGATGTGTGAAGCTACTTTTAAATAAAATTCCAGCAAAGATAGCAAAAATTAAAAAAAAAAAAAAAATACCATTAATAAGATGTATTAATTTAAAGGCCTCCTGAAAAGACTCAAAACAATAAAAAGTTTTTGCCCATACTTAAGTTTGAATCAATTTACAGTATATTGTTGGTAATTAATTAAAAATAATAGTATGGGTAAAACACCTTATTATTTTGTTTATTTTGCAGAGCACTTAAATTTCAACTAATTCTATCGAAGATAGCCTTTTAATTTTTATGCTATTTCCTTTCATCACGCAACCGTAAAATTTAAGTAATAAATTATGCAAAAATTATGCCTTCGACCTTATGTTGGTGCAGTTAAAAATATTCTGTAAAAATTATAACATTTATCACACATTTAATATTTTTTATATTCTAATTGTAATATATTGTGGCTAATGTATTATGTCAATATATCCGTAAATTTCATTGTTAGGAACTGATTTACAACACACAGTATTTGGGGCACGTGCATTTGAACACCAGACAAGTGTCCTCCCAAAAAAATCTTAGACTTGTTCCAAAAGTTTTCTTTAAAAATCATTAATATATATATATATATATATATATATATATATATAGGCTTAAGTGTTATATACGTCATTTCTCTTCTGCGTAAGTACTTTAACATGTTTTTACTACTCAGTGGGTTTTAATTAAATGGTCATTGTGACAATAACTTTATACGTAATACATCTCATTTTAAATTTCATTGTTGGTATTTTCATCTTTCTTTCATTTGCTGAGTATTGTAAAGGAATTAAATCATTCATTATATATATATATATATATATATATATATATATATATATATATATATATATATATATATATATATATATATATATATATTATCATTTGAAATTTTTACTTGCATAAATCGTTTTCAAAATTGCCCCTAAAAATGACGAGCATTTATTTTAAGCTGTATTATTTAAAAGAGAAAACATCAAGGAAAGCTTTTATTTGCATTTTTTTTTTTTTTTTTTTTTTCAGTTAGGTTTTAAGATTTCTAAATTGAATTCAGCCTTACTACTTAAATTTCTAAATGAAGGCATATTTGCATGTTATTGGGTGTATTTTTAAATATATATTTTATGTTCATTTTTCTTTAATCAGTGGGAAGGTCCTTATGGCTATAAGTGCTCAAAGGCTCCCCAAGCATCTAAATCAATCCCTCCTCATTTTATTAGCTTGCAAATCTCATGCATATTACATGCTATATATATATAAATATAGATATTACTCCTTTTGTGCATAATTCTTAAATAGTTCAATATATAAGCTTGAAATATTGATGACATATTTATCAAAATATTATTTGAATTTTATGATACCTTGATTTCAAGATTGTAAGTTGAAATAAATTTACTTTTCTCTCAAAAGTAGGCTATTAAAGAAAAGGAAATATTTAAATGACTTTAGAAAAGATAAGTAAATCCTGACAAGAATTATTACAGAGAGGTGAAAATGCGAATGTTTCCAAAAAAATTTTTTTTTTCTCTCTTTTTCTTTATACATATAATATTATACATGCAATCGAGCCTCGTTAACGTGAATCTCAAGGGGGATAAAAAATCTGTTCATGATATCAGTATTTCATGCTACCAGTAAGAAATCTTCATATGACTAAAGTAATCATCATTTTCATGGGGATTGTGAAAACAGTTCATGTTAAAAGTAATTCACGATAACAGTGGTCACTTTAACGAGGTTTGACTGTATATATATATATATATGTATATATGAACATGTAATATTAATGGAGTTTGCATTATAAAATTACTTTTTAAAATTTTTATTAACCTGGCGATGTCGATAATTTATAAATTAATATTTATATTTATTGAAAAATTCTTCCATGGAAGGGAAAGAAAATGCACGCAGATTAATTTTGTAATTGAATATTTTTTTCTAAAGTCTATAGTTTTCAAGATATTTAATAAAAACCAAAAAGTTCCCCGTTTAAATGCTCCCTTTGTCCGCTGCCCGCCGTCCGCTGGCGGAGAGTTTTAGTGTGTTTTTCAGGACACATTATGACTGTGCTGCCCATTTTCAAAGCTACACCATATATATACATATATATAATTTGAATAATTTATTACCATTGTAACACTCAGCAGACAAAAAATAGATGAAGATACCAACATAAAATTAAATTTTAATTGAGATTTATTTCGAATAAAAATTATCACGGTAATAATTTAATTTGAGTACCAATGGTTAGTAATATATATATATATAATTTCCTGTTTCTCAATTTTTGATTTTCGCTCTCTGAATTGGTACTCAATACGCGATTTACCCCTGCTTGCCTCAATTTATTAAACACATTAAAAGTAATCTTGCTATATTAGCTTGACATAAGCCCTTCATACCTAATTATTCCCTAAGTTGAAATTATTTGGCCGGAGCCCTTTTAATTTCAGAGTTTAGTTGATTTTACTATGGCAAAAAAGCATTTTTCAAGAAAATATATTTCATATCCCTACTACTTCTAAACTATTGATCATAGAAAGAAAACTTTATAGACATTTTTGTTAGAAATTTTACGTAGATTAATTTTGTAATTGAGATATTTTTCTCTAAGTCAAGGCTGGCCAACACGCGGCCCGTAGACCGCATATGGTCTGTCGTATAAGGTTCTACGATCCACGGCAGAATTGAGGAAATTTCTAATTTCACACATTCGCTTACAATATCTAAAATCAATAAATTGTTTCTGACTTTTTTAATAAAAATACCGATTAAAATAACTAAAAACAAAAATATCGCGCTCATTGATGTTAATAAAATATTATCAGATTAATAGCTAATTCTTACTATTATACTTATGAATGTGTAATCATAACTTTTTGACATTTATAATTATTTTATGAACGAACTATATTTAATATGCATATTTTCTGTTTCTTTTCCACGAGAGCCCACCAGAAAAAGAATTACTATATGTACACTCCTGCTCAAAAGTTAAAGTTTAGCAAGTTTTTTTTTTTTTTTATTTTTTTTTAAGACCATCCTCTTATTGATTTAAAAAAAAATTGGATTAAACCATCCTGTTATGTTAATTATTACTTATTCTTTATGAAAATATCATTGAGTGTTATATCTGGCTGAGGGGGGAGGGGGGGCAAAGGAGTGGCGCAGATAGAAAAAGTGATTTAAAAAAAAAAAAAAAAAAAAAACTCTGTTATCAATTCAAATGAAATTTTGTTTAAATACCACTTACTGTTTAATGAAATTTTCAGTGAGTGTTACACACATATGGGGGAGGGAGGCGGGGTGTACGTGTGTGTGGGGGGAGAGGGGAAAATTATTATTTTATGCCCTCATGCCACTTATTTATATGAAACTTGTATAACTACCACTTACTCTTTATCAAAATTACTGTGAGTAACATATTGTTTAAAAGAAGCTAGGAGGCAGAAGGAAATCAAATATATTTTAACACCCTATCATTGATTTTTAAAAGAAGTAGGATTATATTATCCTACTATTGATAACTATTACTTACCCTTTACGAAAATCGCAATGAGTGTCGTACATAGCTGAGGGGGAGGGGGTAAGCGGATAGTGCAGAGGGAAAAAGGATTTTTTTTTTTTTTAAACCACTCATTATGGATTTAAATAAAACTTTGTGTAAATACTACTGCTTAGGAAAAATTATAACAAGTATAGTGTAGATATATCTTGGAGAGGGGGCAGAAATGTATGTTTTTATCGCAACATCTTAACTATTTATATAAAATTTTGTATAACTACCACTTATTCTTTATTAAAATTACAGTCAGGGACATATAGGTGAAGAGGGGTTGGGGGTCAGATGTAAATCAAATGTATTTTTAAAACAACCTATTATTAATTTTAAAAGAAATAGGATTAAACCATCCTGTTAGTAAGAGTTATTACTTACTATTTATGAAAATCGCATTGAATGTTATGTTTTGCTGTTGAAAGGGAGGGGGGGGGGTAGGGGAATGGCGCGGATGGAAAAATCTCTATATATTAAAAAAAAAGTTACTGTCACTGGCGTCAAATTTTTTGTCTGCGACAGCATCTTTTAGCGGAGGACAGGGTCCTTCGCGTCATGAGAGGTATCAATGGGTGCCGAATACTCCAAGGAGGACATTTCAGCTGCTTAGAAATTTCATTTAATTAAAGAAATTAAATTTAATTTAGAAATTTCATTTAATTAAAGAAATTTCATTTAATATAGAAATATCATTTAAATTAGAAATTTCATTTAATCATTTTAATTAAAGAAGTTATTGACTAAAAACGACAAGTTTATGAAGGTACTGTATTTGCCATTTTCAAGAAAGTTTCTCCCAGTGACGTTGTTCTTCTGTCATAAAGTTATTTTTACACGGAAAAATTAAAATATGATCCATGGTTGTACGTAAGTAGGTAGGTAGGTTCGATTTAACGTCGCACCAGTACAGCGCTATGGTAATCTAATAGGCGACGGTCTGGGACGCACCCCTAGAGATGTTCCGGTCACATGCCATCACAATTTTGATCCTTCCCGGGAGGGATCCCCCTCCTCCCCCGTTTTGGGAATCCCCAGAGATATAGTGTGGGTGGGAACATGGAAGACTTTGCGGTCACGACAGATTTTATGTGCACCAGCCACGATTAGTGTACACGATGGTCTTTGGCCGGTTCAAGTATCGAATCGGCAATCTTCCAATTACGTGCTCGGCGCTTTACAGACTAGGGTACCGCGGCCCGAAACCATGGATGTAAAAAAGAAAGAAAATAAATATCAACTTTTTTTCTCTACTTTTAAAAAATTAATTTTCTTACACGGGAAAATTAAAATATGATCCATGGTTGTAGGTAGGTACATAATTAGGTAGGTTGTGTTTGACGTCGCACCATTACTGTGCTATGGATAATTGGCGATGGTCTGGGGCGCACCCCTACGGATGTTCCGGAGACATGCCACCACAATTTTGGTCTTACACGAAGGATGGTCCCCCGATTCAGTGGCCCACAGAGGCATAATTTTGATGGGAACATGGAGGATATTGCAGCCACGACATATTTTACGTGCACCAGCCACCATTAGTGTACACGACGGTCTTTGGCCGGCTCGAGAACCGAACCCGCAATTTTCCAATTACGAAGGGGTACCGCGGTCCGGATGTAAGGTTGTAAAAAATAAATAAAAAGGGTCATATACTAAAGCTGTAATGCAAAATGGTCTAGATATTATGAATTTCTTTCTATTAAAAAAATATATAAATATTATATATTTCAATTTGACATTGAATATGAGGATTTCCATAATAATTTTCTGCTTTTGTCTTGTAATATGCACTATTAATATTCCTTTTCAGTGAAAGAAAACAGCTAATAGGCGAGCAGAGCTCTGCATGTGTTAATAAGTAAAGTGAGTCGGGGGGAGGCGAAACCTCCCTCGGGGGTTGGTGAGCGGAGCGAGCAGGGGACAGAGCCCCCTAGTGATTAAAAAATAAATAAATAAATAAATAAAAATAGTAAATAACTGCATTATCGATTTATATGGAACTTTGTGTAAATACCACTTACTCTTTAAGAGAAATTACAATAATAGATACATGCAAAAAAAAATAGTTGTTTTATGCCACTATACTGCTTATTTATATGAAATTTTGTATAACTATCACTTTTTAATTAAATTACAGTGAGTGTTACATGTAGATGAAAAGGGGTGGGGGTGGGGGTAAGTGGAGAGGGGGAGATGTAAATAAAATATTTTTCTAAATAATTCCCATTATTGATTTTTTGTTTACATTTTGTGTATATCATTTTCTGATTAAAATATAAATATATATATGGTGAGAGTTACGGATCACGGAAAAAAGGGCACCAGTAAAAAAGGATACCGGTTAAAAAGGCACCGGAAAAAAGGCCATCCGGAAAAAAGGTCACCGGAAAAAGGGGCACTTTTGCAATTTCCAAATATCAAAATAATAAATATCAAATAATGAATTTGAAGAATGACTTTCAAATTACATTTTTAGAAATTTCAATTGATTTGGAACGACATTCCCTTAGTACAAACCTGGAGAAAAGGTGTGCAGGATCAGGTCGAAGAAAATAATTGTTTTTACATCACCTTCTTACCGATTTTAATGAAACTTTGTATAATCACTTACAATTTGTGAAAAAAATTACAGTAACAGACATAATTGGTCATAATTGGTCATTGGTTATGTCATGTCAGAAATAATTGGAGATAAGGAGGGCTAAAGGGAAAAAACATTTTTTTTTCTTTTTTTTATGTATCACCATTTTACTGATTTTAATGATATATTCTATATCATTAAAATCTATAACTATTATTTACTTTTTATCACTATCACAATGAGTGTTATATTGTGTAACCACGTTTCCTACGCCTAGCAGTAAGGACGAGTCGAAATTCTTGGAGGGTTTCGAAGTTGACCAACAGGTTTGAATTTCGTAAACATCCAGTCATTCGGTATTCTCTTATCGCTTATTTTCTCTCAACAAAAAGCTTGTCTCCCCTATTTTACTAGTGGACTCGTTGAATCCGCACTTGCGCAAAGGCTTCCATGGTCGCAAGAAGTGTAGTTAAAGAGTATATACCTGGGGGAGCAAGGAAGGGTTTGCACATGGAAATAAAAAAATATATTTTTTTTTTAATTACCCTAGTATCGATTTAAATAAAACTTTGTGTATCCAAAGCAAAGTGATTTAAAAGCTATCATTTTCTTTTCTTCCCTCAGCCACCCCTCCCCATACGTATATAACACTCTTTGAATATAAATTTATCAAATTAAGTTTCAATTTTCAATAATTCACTCTTAAAAATCCTTTTTTTCTAAAAAATATACTTTTTTTTTCCTTTTCCCTTTCTTCTTTAAATATATTTGTGGTTTAAATTTGTAAGATATTTTATATTGTTTCAAAAGTGCATGATGACAGGTACGATAAATATGTAGAAATATTTCAATTTGAAACATATGTGAAACATGAAACTACTAAATAGAATTGTTTTAGAATGAAAATTAACTAGAATAACAGTGACTCAACCTAAGATAATTATCTGTGTAGTAGATCACATATTAGACTTATGTCGAATGATTAAATTATTACATTTAATATCTTTATGCAGGGTCATTTTTATAAGAGTAGTAAAATATCTGGTAGTTTACCATAAGAAACCTAGAGACAATGAATGGATATCTATTAAATCGACACTATGAAAACTAATAAAGTCTATGTGTCAAAGATTTTTACTAATCATTTGTGTGCCTACATTTTTGCGCATTTAATTCAATAGAAATTTTCAGAATTGTTTGAACTACTACATGTTTCTTATGTAAGTTCAACGAAGCATGTTATTTATATATTTATTTATCTATTTAAATAATGTGCTATGTAAATTAATTTAATTGCGTGGTTAATGTACAGGGGCTCACTAAAATAATTCAAATAGATTCCGGCGTATAAGGAAATCCTGAGAATTTTTGGACTATTTTATGAAATTACACATCTGGCACAAAATTTTAAAAATTATTTTAGAAAAATAAATAATATCGTTTTTTATCTTTTCAAATAATACCATCGTCTCCAAAATTATATTTAGAAGCAATGGCAAAACTATTTTATTTAATTTTCTAAAACTTTTTTCTTTTTCTTTTATTATTTTATTATTATTATTATGACAGATGTGCGATTTCCAAAAATGGAACAAATAATAATAAATTAGGAGTAGATTTTATACTTCTATATGCGACAGTAAAATTTATTAATTGAATTTTAAATACAGAAAAAATAAAGCTTTTTTATTAAAAAAAAAAAAAAATGGATACACTCATTTTATATCACGAATAAAATGTTATTATACATTTATATATACGAATCACAGTCATATTCAAACTGGTATTATTTAAGAATTATAAATATTTCCACAACTGCTTGAAAAGTTATATTTAATTATTGACTAATTTTTATTTAAAAAAAAAAAAAAAAAAATGCATAATGTATTGTTTATACTCTCGATTCTAGTAAAAAAGTGATTAACATCGATTCATCTGTCTGCCTATTGATTTATTTATTTTAACTATGTTTTTCTAAAAGATACAGTAGGGGAAACTAGCAGCCACTTCCTGTGTGACACACGCTGCAGGGTATCGGCCATTTCAAAAGATATCTTTGATAAAGAATAGAGTAATTGGAAGCATTCCCCTTTCGAAGGATTAGCAAGAATTTCCCACCATATTATGAGAGAAAATGTTGCACACTTTTCAGATAGTGTATTGGGCATAGGGCATCACAGAAAGTAAAAGTTCGCTTGTAAATTTGTCTATATTTCCTTTTCTTTCTCAATATATATATTTTAAGATTCCCGTGTTGGCGGATGTAAAATTTTGACTTTTTTTTTAGGTATTATAACATTTTTTTAAAAGTCATCATTAAAAAATCATATCTAAAAAAAAAAAAAAAACTCTATATATAATATATATAGAGAGAGTATTATATCTCTCTCTCTGTATATATATTTTTCTAAATTTAAAATATAATACTTCATCTTATTAGTTTATATTCTAAAGTAATACGTAAAGTACGTTGGGTTCTTGGTTGTAGGTTTAAAGGCCGATTGATTTCATAAGGGTCCCAGGCCTATAGGAGAATGCAGTCCTTTTTCTAAGGGGTCCTAACCCACATTTACGCGAATTTTAGAGAAAAACTCGGAAAACCCCAAAACGACTAAGTCTATAAGTACAATATTTGATCGAACCCACCATTTCCGATCTACCAGTTTTGAGCACTGAACTGTTCGGCCGCTAGTGGGCCTTTAGAGTAAAAGGGAAACAATTTCACTGTTCAATTTTTTAAAATTAATTTCTAAAATTTTGTTCCATTGGAGTGATATTTTCTAGACGAAACTTTTTACTGGTTAAAATTGCTGTGAATTTTATAATGATAAATCCTTGATAATTTTTTCAGAGTTCAAAAAATATTACTTTAAGCAAAATGATGAGATTTTAAAAATAATTTTCATTGATAAAAATTTTATTTAGTAAGAGTGGCATAATCTATATCTGTATCTATCTATTTATCTCTCTCTCTCTGTATATATATATATATATATATATATATATATATATATATATATATATATATATAAATGGTAGATTATATATATATATATACGCAGTAAAACACCGTTTATACGTCATTTACATTTATACGCGCTTTTATTGAAGTCCCGATTCATTCCTATTCATTTTAATGCAAAAATTCTTCGTTTATACGCTTTTGATATCGGTAATACGTCTTTTCCACTTTACTAAAATTCGAAAAATTTCTCGACTTTTCATCATTTTCCATTCTAAACAAGACGGATTTTTCCTAGAAAGCATCTTAAATCGAGAAAGTGAGAAAAGGTCGCAGAATACTAATCAAACAATCAACTGAATTCACAGTAGAAATTTTAATACTCATAGACAAGCAGCAAATTAGACGAATATTAAAGATTTTTAATGTTATTAAATAACTATCTGCATGGACATAAATCGAATGCTTACTATTAAAGATACGCAATATATATATAATTAATATTCAAAATGAGTTCTTAAAAAATGTAATATAATACTCAATATATGATATATGTAATTGGTACCCAGTCATGCATTAATAGCATGATTTTTCTCACTTTATATGACAACCCCCTTTATTTAAAATTAATTATTGTCTTTAAAAAAGTATAACATACATTTACTAACTTAAGAAACTATTAATTAGTATTTTCATATAAATTTTGCTTAGGTGTCATTAAATTTGTAGTGATCAAAATGTTAATTCGATTATACGTCTTTTCATTAATACGTCCTTTCACGTCAATTCCTTGAAAGACGTATAAACGGTATTTTACTGTATATATATATATGAATATAATTACAGTTTAAGGTTTCAAAAGTAAAAATCTGGAGTGAACCACTCGACATTCCCACAATAAGCAATTAACGCGGTTATATAGAAGAAGTAAAGTAAAAAAAAATGTAGATGATGATACAAGTATAATGTAGTTAAAAAATTTAGTTAATAGAAATAAAAAATAAAAAAGAAAGTTTATAATAATTATAATTATTTTTATATATAAACTAAAGAGCGTTATTCTATTCTTTACAGGCTTGGTAGGTTTAGTATTTGGATCCTCGAATAAAATGATTTCGTAAAGTTTTGAAAAGAACTTTTAAACAATTATGTCAATTTTAAAATTAAGGTATCTGGCTTTTTTAAGTTTGTTATTCCGAGAGAGTGTAATCCATCGAATAGTTGAATCATCATTATTTTCATTATTATTACTAATGATAAAAACTGGAAATTGGCTGTAAATTACTATTAAATGCTTTTTTTCTTTTTAAACAAATGTTTCACATTATTTTTTTTTCTTGACACAACAGATTGCTTAAACTCATTTATAGGTATTTTATATAGCTCTTCAATTAAATTTATTTATAAACTGTTTTTATTATATTATTATCATTACATTATTCTTGTATTATGAGCACATTTTGTGTGTGGATAGAACTGGCTTGCATCGAAACATTTAGTTGTGTTTTTTTGTTTAAATAACAAAATTATTATTATTATTATTATTATTATTATTTTAATGTAGAAATTACGTAACATAGAAATCATACATAAATCGCCTTATGAGGTGGTAGATATTTGTACTTTCTCTTATACATAGGGTCCAGAAAGTATTGTTTTAGGGTCAAATTTTCAAATGTGAGTTTTTGTTATATTTACATGTTTTGAGGTCCCCTAAATATGAAAATCATGTTTTTAAAGAATGGTCTGTCTGTCTGTGTGTATGGATGTCTGCGTGGATGGATGTCTGTGCGTCTGTTATCAGCATATGCATATCTCAAGAACAAATAGTAGCAGAAATTTCAAACTCGGTATTCTAAATATGTATCATATAGGGATGCTACAGTAAGCTTTTCGTTGAGATGAAGCAAAGGGTTCGTGTACAGGGACACTCAAAAGTATTCAAATACATTACATCTATGGGGGAAATTGCAGGTACGTAGAGTTTAACATCTATAGACTGCACTAAGCCAAATGAAACGAATATATATTTTTTTGTAATAGAGATAGTCCACTGGGAAAAAAATTGTGTATGTAGGAGCCCCGCCTCCCCCCCTAGGGGGAAGTCCCCCCTCGAGGGGAGTAAATTTTCATGATGGGTATATTTCAAAAGAGTTTGCCAATACCTTTAAAACGATTGGTTGAACCATCGGTGTGCGATAATTTAAAATAAAGTTATCGATATTTTTCCTTTTTAACAAAAAAAAAATAAAATAAAATAAAATAAAATAAATAAATAAATGAATAAATAAAAGTAATATTGAGAATAAATTTAACTTTATATATATATATATATATATAGTGTTATACTACTTCTCTAATATGGAAATCGTCTACATTATCATAAAAAGATATTTTTTTTAAATAATAATTTTAATAAATTACTTTTATAAACAGAATTATTTTTTAATGGCCGAATTAAATTCTACATAAATGTAGATGCATTAAAGAAAGGGGGTTTGAGGGGGCGGTAGCCCCCTCACACAAATCTAATTATCATATAAAACTCTTCCGAAGCCTAATTTGAATTTTTTAACACATGTTTACATAACAGTACTCGTTATCTTACCTCTTAATCTGTAACCTGTATTTATAGTATTAAATTTCAGGGTAAGAGAAAGTCGTGTGAGTGACACACCAGATTATTTTTAGTATTATAAAAAATAATACTACTTCGTTATATTAAACGCATTAAGGTTTTAGTTTACAGTTTTTAAACAAGAAGTACGTAATTTTTAATTGATTATTTTTTCATAAATAAATTATTTTATAAATCAGTTATTAAATAAATTATTTAACAATTAATATTTATTAATATTTATTTTTTATTATTTTATTATTATTATTATTATTATTATTATTATTATTATTATTATTATTTTTACCCTCAGCTTTTGTGTTATCATGAGAACACTTGTATACATCATGGGGTAAATAATTAAGAAAGAAAGAAATTGGTTCTGAAAAGAACCGTTTTTGGCGCCTAATAAGGCCTTTTGGAAAAATATGAAGGAAGATAACGGAAGGAAGTAGTATCAAAGAGATTATATCAAAGAGTAGTATGTTAGAGATTCTTTGGTAGTATCGTCCCAGAGATAGCGTCCCCCTCTTTCTCTGCTGACCGGTTATTGCTTAGGTCATGCTACCTTTGCAAAGCCTGCCCTGATATAGGGATATTTTGCTATATGTTCAACGTCTCTCTAATTTTTACTTTGGGGAGTTCCGCTGCATGAACGACCTAAGGCATGCTATTCTTGCAGAGCATATTCGGGATGTTTGGGTATTTTAAACGCCTTAAGGATTTTGTTACCTTCGGTAGAGATATTCGCACAGAGGAGAGCTGGTTTCTCCAACTGATTGATAAATTAAAACTTATACTTCATTTTACAATGATGTAATAAAAAAACTTTCTTAAAAAGAAAAAAAAAAAATGAATTGATTTAAAAATAATGATTAAGTTGCAAAATAAAATTTGGATACATTTCCAAAAATTGTTTTATGTGTCAGAAAGTTTATATATATATAAATAACTTATTCCAAACCAAGACTTCCGCTAGAAATAAGAACATGCGACAAATTTTGTTTATTTTATAATGTAAATAAAGCAAAATGTCTTCTTCATGTGTACCTGTATGCGGAAGATCAGGCCACTGATCACAGATCTACAAAAAACTGACAGATGCGTACCTTTGATCATGCAGATTTGCATAGAATTTTTTTCTTTCTTCTTCCTTTCCTTTCTTTCTTTCTTTCTTTTTCTTTCTTTCTTTTTTTTTTTTTTTTTTTTTTTTTTTTTTTTTTGTTGTTGTTGTTTATTTTCTTATCTTCTTTCCTTGTTTCTTTCGTTTTATTTTATTTTTTTAATTTTCAAATCTGAATTTCATAAATTAATCATTATATTTATTTATATATTTTTTAATGTGCCGTTGATTTTCTACTTTATGTTCTCAAATTTTATTCAATTTAAGTGTTTTTCTTTTCATCCATCTGCATTCCTAGTAAAGAACGCTATTCTATTTATTTTTTATTCTTTCGCATTAAGTAATGTGATCAAATAGTTTTATATAATAAAGATTTTAATAGTGCTTCCAATTTATTTATTTTAATATTACTTTTTGAATTAAAAAAAAAAAAAAAAAAAAAAAAATTATCAGTCTGGTAATATCTTTTCCTACACTTTTTCTTTTTTCTTTTTAATACACATAATAGTAGCGTTTTCAAAAATAATTGTTTATGTGAAGGCGTAATGTCTCCTTTTGAAGTGAAATGTTTATTATTTTTAATGTGTTGTTTCTATCGAAATCAAATGGTAATATGATATAAAGAATTAAACTTATTAAATTTTTACATTTTTAAAATTGCAACAATTAACTTCTTGTATAAGAATTATCAGAGGTCAGATAAGCATCTACATTGAAGCTCTCGGTTAAGACGCTACCATTAGCAGTGGAGTCCTCAATCCGACATAGTGCGGTTGTGGAAGGCATAGCAGAAAGCAAAGGGACCCTGAAGCCAAGTTTTCAGTGATTAAAGTGGATTTTTTTTCTTTCCAATTCTCATTTTTTTTTTTTTTTTTTTTTTTTTTTTTTTTTAAGTTTTTGCTTTTAAATTTATAATGTAAAAAACTGTGATTAAATTTCTTTGAATCATTTAAATACAGTGATCAACGAAGCGACCAAATCGGCCTGCAGTAAGTTAATATAAGTATCCTTTAGATATATGCTTTACAGTTAAAGCGACAAAAATTGTATGTAAAATTTTATATATGATTCCAAAAAATTGGAGGCTCACCAGCGGCCGAGTGATTCTGTGCTCAAAGTAGGTAGATGGAAAGTGTCGGGCTCGATCCAAGGTCGCGCTCATTGACCTGGCCATTCAAAGATTTCCATAAATGTAAAGATTTCCGTAATTTTCTTCAAAACTCGCGTAAATACGGGCTAGGCCCCCCTAAGAAGACCCCCCCCCTCCCCCACGGATGGCATTTCACTCATAGGCCTAAGACCCAAGTGTAGTCAGACTTAAATCCTACAATCAGTCAACCAATCAACCAAGAAAGTGAAAAGTTCCACGCTGAAATTTGATGAAATGATATCGCCTTGATGAGAGTGTATTTTCCATAGTTGGCTTCAGAGCATGCCCAGATTCAAATGTCACGCTACGCCACTGATATATATATATATATATATATAATATTATGTGAAAGATATATGCTTTACAAAAAATAAAAAAATAAAAAATATATTTAAAAATATTTATTTATTAAAAGTGAAAATTTTTAATGTTTAAATTAATTTGTTTAATAGAACTATTTGAGCTTTTAAATAGAAAACCTATTTTTTAAAATATTAATATATATATATTTTTTTTTCTATGAATGATTTAAAAGTAAAATAAAATAAATAAATAAATAAATAAAAATAAGTTTTGAAAAATTAACTAAAAAATTTAAAAAACTAATTTAACTAATATACATATAATATATACATATAAAAAATTAGTCGAGATTATTTAATACTATTGTTTCGGGTTTTAATATTAATTTATAAAAAACTGTTTTAAAATACTTTTAATAATAAAAGATTTCATATATATATATATATATAAAACTTAAACTTGATGGTAGTAAAATTTATACCGATATGTATGACAAAAGACAAGATTTTAGTTTCAAAGTAAATTTATTTACACAATTTACCTCTTGTCTTCATATCTCTGTCTACAGAAATATTATTCTCAATCACCTCTTTCGTATACATAATCTTTGTTCAGATAGGTTTAAAAACAAAAATATCTCTCACATAATTAATGTTGCTACAAAAATGGGTTATCCTAAAAAATTTATTTATTCACTTGTTTATCAAAAAGGGTCTCTGTCTAACACACACACAAAAAAAAAAAAAAAAAAAAAAAAAAAAAGATTGCTTGAACAATAATGTTTCAGATTTTAATTGTGAATCTTATTGTAAAATATTTTTAATAAAAAAGATTTAAAAAAAAAAAAAAAAAAAAAAAGAAGAATTATTATATATATACTTCTTTTTTTTTTAAGGTTAAAATTCATTTAATAAAATATTTTAATTGATAATACGTAATTTAAATATTAAAAATAGATTTTTTTATTTATTGAATTATTTAAGATAATTCAATATTGTATTATATATAATGTTACAATTTGGATTTAATAGAAAAAAAAAATCAAAAAATTTTTTTTAATATAAAATTGTTTCCTATCAATAATTATCGAAAAAGGAACTAATTAAAATAATTCTTATATTCTATGCGAGGTACATATTTAAAGCCCAATTTGGTACCTTTGTACTAAATACGATGTAACAAAATTAATATACATATATTTGATGTATACAAAATAATTTTTCCTGTAAAATAAGGGCCCGCTAGCAATCGAGAGGTTCTGCCCTGTAAACTGGTAGACGTGAGATTACGAGTTCGATCACAGGTCGCTCTCGTCGACCGAGCTGTTCGGTGCTTCCCGTGGTTTTTTCCAAAACTTGTGTAAATGCGCGCTAGGACCCCTTAGAAAGACCCCCCACGGAAGGCACTCCTCTTCAGGTCTAGGACCTTAGTGCAATCTTTCGCCTTTACTCCTAATACCAATACCAATATCTGTGAAATAAGATATGATTAGCGTAATTGATTGACTAACAGGGTCTCACAAAGTATTTCTGATTCACTGTGAAGTATATAACTGGGAAAACTACTTAATATTAATTTTCAGTGTTGTACGAATTTTTTTTATTTTTTATTTTTTTGCACATCATATGGTGTGCATGTACAGTTTACACGATATCTATTCGACATAAAAAGTAATCTGTTTAATGCTTTCTCTTATATATACATATGTATATATGTATTATGAATGCGTTTTCATGCATGCATAAATGTACACGTTTCACACACCATGAAATCCGAAAATTATTTCAGCAAATTTTGTCTGTGTGTCTATGAGTGTGTGTGTGTGTGTCATCGTGTCTGTACGCGTTCAACGCTATTTTTATTATTATAAAATATTCCAATATTAAAATATTCTCATTCAATTTGTAGACCCCCAAAACAGTTATATTCCTATTTTGAACAATCTAACTCAATTTCTATTTTTTGCCCCTTCGTCCCCCTTCCCCCTATTCGCCCTTTCTAATAATTTTAGACTTTCGAAAATATTCTCATCCTGTTTGTAGGTTCCGAAAACCTATATGCACCAATTTTAAACGGTCTAACGTTATTTTTACTTTTTTGCACCTTCGCCCTCCCTTCCCGCTCCTCTTAAAAATTTTACACTCTCGAAAATATTCTCATTCGATCTGTAGACCCCCAAAACCCTTATATATCAACCATTATGTACCTATTTTGAACGAGCTAACTCCAATTCTATTTTTTACCCCTTCGCTGCCCCCCCCCTTTCCGATCTTCCTAATAATTTTAGACTTTCGAAAATATCCTCATCCTATTTGTAGGCCCCCAAAATCTACATGTACCAATTTTAAACGATCTAACGCTAATTTCAATCCCCCCCCCCCCTCTTTTCGAGCCAACTAACAATTTTGTACTTTCGAAAATAACCTCATTTGATTTGTAGACCACAAAAACATAGTAAAATTAAGAATAACAGAAGATTAAATGTCACCGAAATCCACGTTAACCAAAAAGAATTACTTTGTAATTAAATTAATATTAACCCGTGAAGAATTTAGTACAGATAAGAAAACAATTAACAGTTAATATCTTTAATAAACTATGAACTATCACACCGAATTTCTAGTGGGAAAAGTAACAGATTTATTGAATAATTTATTTTATAACGAGTTTAATTAATTTTGAAATGTTAATTTTATCCAAAATATCATACGTAGGGCCTTTGTCCGGGCTAAGTGGGGTTTTTGTCCGGTGGGGATTATGTCCGGTGGGGATTATGTCCGGTGGGGATTTTGTCCGAGGGGATTATGTCCTGTGGTGATCTTGTCCGGTGGGATTTTGTCCGTATCGTGGGATGGCGAGCAAGTTGCAGATTTTCTGGCACCTGCGGGCGCAGTTGAAATACACCGTGCCTGCAATACGCAAGCGAAGTCTGACGTCCGTGACCGTCCGTGGATGCAAGAAAATTATTTCCTACGTTAATCGCCCATTGGATTTTTTGTAAAAAATTATTAAAAATCGAGAAAAATTATTTCCCGATTTTAATCCCCATATTTGGATATAGATATGTATTAGTTATCGTGTGAGTTATTTTGCTGTCAAATTTACATAATTTAAATTTTGAATTTCAAAACTCTGTTGTCCTTGGCGTTTTTGTATTTGGCGATCAAAATCGTAATAAGAAAGATGTATACGTTATGTATTACGTTAGTTGTATGTTTTGCCAGATGTATAATTTCGTAATATGTATTGTACGGAATATTGTTTCATATCATTCATTACTCTCTTAATATAAGTTCTTAAAATAACCATGATTTTTGAAAGGAATTAAATTATGTTCGCCAGATAATTTGGCGATTTTTTTTTTTGCCAAGGATGACCGATATCAAATCTATTCCGTTGCAACATATTAGTATCTTATATCAGATACTTTATTTAGGTATTTGAAAACAAATTTGACTTCAAATTATGATAGAATATTTATCATTTTCCTTTTAATTAATATATTAGTTGGATATTTATTGTGTAAATATCATCCTTTAAAATGAAATGTTTATGTTTTCAATCGAATATGGAAGTTTGCCATTTTTTCCCCTAGAGTTTTGAAATTTGAAATTTAAATTTTATCAATTTTACAACAAAAACAACTTAATCTAACGCATGCACATGATAACTAATGCATATCTATACCTAAATATGGCGATTACAATCGGGAAAAAATTTTCCTCGATTTTTAATAATTTTTTACAAAAAATCCAATGGGCGTTTAACATATGAAATATTTTTCTTGCATCCACGAACGGCCAGTGAGGTCATCACTTCGTTTGCGTATAGCCTCCCCCTCCCCCTTATCAATTATAGGTAACTTTCACTATAATTTTAATAAAATGTAACTGATAGTCGTACAAAATTCCATATAAATAGGTTGCATGGTGATATAAAAACTACCATTTTCTTCACTCTGGCCTCCAGCCCAGCAAACCATCCAGATACGTGTAACACTCGCTGTAATTTTTCTTAAACAGTAAGTTGTATATGCACTTTTTTTTAATCGATAATAGGGTTCTTTAAAGAAGAAAATATTTTATTTCCATCTGCGCCTCCCTTGACCCCCAGGTGTATAATACACTCATTATGATTTTCATAAAAAGTAAGTGATAGTTATAGAATGTATCATTAAAATTGGTAAAATGGTGATATAAAAAATCATTTTATTTTCCTTTGCCCCCCCCCCCACCCCCACCCCCAAGTATGTCTGACACTTACTGTAATTTTTTCACAAATTGTACGTGATTATACAATGTTTAATTAAAATCAGTAAGAAGGTGATTAAAAAAAAATGTTTTTTTTTTTTTTCAATCTCCCCCAATCCTTCCGCCTTCACCAGGAATGTACTAAATGAATGTTGTACCAAATCAATTGAAATTTCTAAAAATATAATCTGTAAGTCAGTTTTTAAATTTATTATTTGATATTTATTATTTTTCGATTTGCGAATTGAAAAAGTGCCCTTTTTACCGGGATTCCTCTGTGATACGCGGACCTCTTTAATTTTTCATAAACAAGAAGTGATATTCATATAAAATTTCCTATAAATGTGAAGCGGTGTAATTTAAAAACAATTATTTTCTTTCTCTCTACCCCTCTTCCAATCTATGTATACGTAACACTTACAGTTTTTTTTTTTTTTTCATTAAATAGATGATAGTTGTTCAAATTTTAATTAGAATTGATAACATTATGATAATTAAACATTTTTCTCTTCTGTCTTCTCCCATAGCCGCCTCAAGATATATCAACGTAAAATTTCCTAATCAAGTGATATTTATAATACATTTCATTACAATTAAAAGAATAATTATATAAAACATCTATTGTCTTTCCTTCTTTTTCAGCCCCCTCTTGCAGCCCCTTTCTTGATTTGTTCGATAAAATGTGTTATAAATAATGTTTGCACACAGTTCCAATCATTAAATTGATGCACGGCACGAAAAGAAAAAAAAAATAGTTTTACAAAAATATATATTCGTAAAAAGATTTCTTTTTTCAAACAAAATACAGTAAGACCCCGCTTAACGCTGTTTCATTTAGCGCTGTTTCGGTTTAGTGCTCTTTTATTTCCCCTGTGGATTCCCCGAAATTGCTCGCAGCAGTACGGGGATTTCCTGAAATTGTGCACCCGCTGTTTCGCATCACGCTCTACTTTGATGGAACGTATCTCCCGCGTAAGCGGGGTCTTACTGTAATCTAAATTGTTCGGAAAAACCACTGTTCATAAAACTCACCAATCAATCATGAAAGATATATGAAAAGGACGGTATGAAAAATGGGAAGGCAAAAACCTTCCGATTTCGGGGTCGACTTCCCTGGAAAGTTTCAGGTTTCAGATACATGTATATTCTGAAAAACCTAAATTCGGAGTCTACAAATGAGTATCCACAAGAGCTATTACTAACTGGATATTGTTAAATTGAATAGAAATAAAGGTGATACATATTTTTGAGAATCTACATGGGTGCTCTTATGAAAAATGCAAAACTGTTCTAAAAGTATGAAATAGAATCTATGAGCGAAATAAAAATAAAACACTAATTTTGAGATACAATATTTTTAAAAAATCGGGGCGTGGAATTTACACTAATGATCTATTTTTTAATGCAATATAAAAGACATTAATTTTAAAAAAAGAAATGAATAAAATTTCACATTAGTTTAATTAAGATAATCACTATTTTCACTTTATAAATAAAAACTTAAAAAAAAAAAAAAAAAAAAAAAGAATGGGGTCACGTGAAAGGCATTTTTATAATAAAAGGCAGTTTACAAAAAATGGTCGAACTCAACAAAAATTGCAATAAGACAAATGGAGCTTTATTTACAGCTATAAATAGATTTAAAAAAATCTTTCTTCATACATAAATTTAATATTAGGTATATGATTAATATAGATCTATAATCATGTAAATGTCATTAGATGAAAGACGAAAGTAGAAACACAAACACATTAGTAACTTTGATACTTTATTTATTTATTTATTTCCAATGGCAAGTTACAGGACAACAGGTATTAAATTATTTTGATACGAATAATAACAAAAATATAAACATAAAAATTAAAAATTCTGTCAAAGACATAATTTAGTTTAGTACAGAGGGCTATTATTTGCAATCTGTAAAATTTTTATTTTTAATTTTTAATTACTTTTTATCTCGTCTTTTGACCGTAAAACTGGGCCACGTACTTTTTAAAATGACTGAAAAGAATTAAAATGAAATATTTCCACCTAAATTTCATATTTTAGTAAATTTTTAAAAATCTAATTGCCGTGTCGAAAAACTGTTTGCACCCCTGGATTCACAAAAATCGCCCTTTTCATTTGGTACCGAATTTGTAACGATAGGACTTATATTTCTAATTTATTTTCCTCCTTTTTGATGTTATACAAAACTGGTCTACAAAAACTGGCAACGACGCGACGTTTTTATCCAGATTTGAACTAATAGTCCTCCGTCCTAAAAAGAATACTTAACATTTTTGCAAACTGAATTTTATATTTACCGATAAAAAATATATATAAATTCATAAGATTTTTTTTTTCTTTAATTTAAAAATGTTTGAGTCATAGAAATATGCTTAATAAAAGACCCCTGCCCTTTTTTTTTACCTCCTTCTTTTGGCTCTTCAAATTTCGAATTTTATTCTGTAGATAGAAGATAGTTTTATAACAAATCGAGAATCATTTAACGAAAAGAAATGCCCTGCTTTTAAATATTTATTAAGCTAAATCTATTAAAAAATAGCTAAATATACAGATATTAACATATCTTTGATCAAGTACAGTAAAATGCAAACTTCTTTATAGTTCAACCAATTTTTAAAAATATTAAATTAATACATTTTCAAGCAGATAAAAGTGCCCTACATTTATTATTTATATTTTTTCGCTATTTGGTGTTAATTATTTACTAGAGGTATTAAATGCATGTTTAGTTTATAATTTTAATACTCTGAGTTAAGTGGAAAAGAGAATAAAAAAAATATCTTTAATTTCTACAAATCTCCATGTATTTATACTTTAAGATAAAAGTCATAGGGAAAATTTGATCAATGGAAACCTATAAATAAAGTGTTCCCTTCTAGTGGCAGAAATATTCTGCTCTCGAAGTTGATAGCATAGCTGCCAACATCCAAATTAAATTTCTGTAGTAGTGTTAGTACCCGCTTTTTTTTTTTTTTTTTTTTTTTTTTTTTACTTTTTAATTCTTAATTACATTTGGAGAGAATTACTCTAAAAATAAACCGGTGCGAAAAAAGCGGCGGATACTAATAGTACTGCGGAATATTAATTAGGATGTTGGCAACTATGTGATAGACGGGTGGTCCCGAGTTCAAACCCATGTAACATAGGCATTTAAAATTTTCGAGGTTTTCTGAGGAACTAGCGTCTGGAGGGAATTACTCTAAAAATAAACCGGTGTGAAAAAAGCGGCGAATACTAATAGTACTACGAAATAATAATTAGGATATTGGCAGCTATGTGATACACGGGAGGTCCCGAGTTCAAACCCATGTCACATTCCTCGATCTAATCTAGCCATTCAGAATTTCTCATGGTTTTCCTCCGAAACTAGCGTAAATATGGATTTTCTTATTTAATCTTAATTACATTTGGAGAGGATTACTCAAAAAATAAACCGGTGTGAAAAAAGCGGCAGATACTAATAGTACTACGGTATATTATTTGGGATGTTGGCAGCTATCTGACACATGGAAGGTTCCGAGTTCAAACCCAAGTCCCGATAACAGACACACATACAGACCAACCGTTAAAGACCTGTTTTTAGAATTAAAAACTCAATTTACAAAATTTGATTTAAAAACAATACGCTTCTTTACCATATTTCGGTAAGGGAAAGTAAAGAGAGAAAAAAATCCGTTATTCTAGAAATACTAACTAAATTTAACTCAAAATTTTTAGAGCAAAATTCAGAAAAAAAAAAAAAAAATGCATGGGAGGAACGGGGTGACGGGGGGGGGGGGGGCGCCAGTTATGCTCGCTACGCCACAGAATAAATAACATGGGTTTTGTCTGTTGATAGAATTTGAATTCTCCCCTTGTTCTTTTTTTTTTTTTTTTTTTTTTTTCTATAAAACATAAGTTGGAAGCACATAAAAAAATAGCCTTTTCTTATGGCCTGCTGCTTGCATCAGAATTTCTAGTCCTCAGGCTACCCAAATTCTTTAGAACATGTGGTCAACAGATTTCCCCTATATACAGAAAGACGTTTAAAATTGAGAGGACTCCGCGCCTCTTTTTCTTTCGGTAAAGTGAAAGTGATTAGCGTTGCAGGACATATCAGGTTTTTCTTCTTTCCCCTCCTAAGCAAACATATCAGTTAATCACCTTGGCGAAAAATTCTACAGAGATCCAAAAATAGTTAAAAGTAAAGTGAAAGGAAATTTTATTTGTGCTACTAACATAGAATACGAAAATGTACAGTGATTGAAAATGTATCTATACCAAACCAAGAGAAGTTTCAGTAACACTTTAGCGAAATGCACATAATTAATTAATCAGAAGATATTTCCCACTAATTATTATAATAATTATTATTATAGATTTTATTTATTTATTTACTTGCTGAAGATTCCTTGAAATAAAAGCAAGAAGCTATTTAACAAAATAAATAAATAAGTAAATAATATAAAATTTAAATTTAAATTAAATTTAAAAAAATTAAATTAAAATTAAAGTGAGAAACACGGAAAACTTTTTTTTTTTTTTTTTTAATTTTTAATTTATTTTTTAAATTTACCGATGTTTTAATATGTTCAGCGTTCAGCCCTGAGGTCCACATGTGTAGACCTTACATTACTAGCTTCCTAAATTATCATCTGAAAAAATCAAACCGTTTGTGGTCTATTATGCATTATGCCAATGTTCTTACGTAAATACCATAGAAAAATTTTACGTAATTATTATTACTTCGGGTCTAAAGAGAATAAGAAATTTCAGTCATCATATGTAAATGTCATTGTACTACGCAAACATTATATCACAATAGGTTAAAATCATAAATTAAATTATACTATTTGCAACATTTAATTTGTAAAATCTGAAAAGAAAAAAAAAAGTTTATATTTATATGCAATATACAGACATATATATATATGGAAAAAAAATCGATTTAAAAAAGAATAATAATTTACAAATTTTAAACGTTATTTCATATTTCAAAGAATAAAAGTATCTGCAAATTCATTTTCAATGATTTGCAATGTAAAATAAAATTAATAAAAAATAATGCAAGATATTCTTTCCCGACGTTTTTAGACGCTCATAGTTATACGGACATTAATTTTTTTTTTGTTTGTTTTATTTAACTTACGAATGAATAAATTACAGTTGATATACGGATTTGTTACGGACTAGTTTGATTCATATAAGCTTTCATTTATTTTATTTTAATATATATATATATATATATATATATATATATATATATATATATATATATATATATATATATATATATTCTGTTTGAACACACAACACTGCTAATTCTTCGAAAAAAGAATGTTCATGTATTGGAATGTGATAAATTTATTTTTCAGTTAAAAGGGTAATTCAATTCGCCCTATAGGCAATGGAATTTGAAGATCTAATACTGCTAAAGCAAATGCAATCAGACACGTAATTGCTGGCTCGATAGAAGTGTAGAATAGATATCTGATGCAAAATCACAGTTATTTTACAAGATCAAAGAATCATAATCTATCTTACTACTCTACTAAAAATACCTGCTGCTCAATTTGCACGCAATTTTGATGGAAAGGCTTGAAATCAACATTTATACGTATTCAAATTAATATTATATTCAAAATAATAATAATAATAATACGTATAATAATAATAACCTGTAAACGTATAAAGGGCAAAGGGATCCCAGGAAAAAAGGTATCGGGAAAAAGGCCACACGAAGAAAAGGGCACCGGAAAAAAGGGCACTTTTCCAATTCGCAAATCACGAAATAATAAATATCAAATAAGGAATTTAAAGAAAGACTTTCAAATTATATTTTTAGAGAATTCAATTGGTTTGGTACAACATTTATTTAGTATATATGGTGGAAGAAGGGGGGGTGGGGACAAGGACTAGATCGGAAGAAAATAATTGTTTTTGTATCACTCACTTATCGATTTTAATGAAACTTTGTATAATCACGTACAATTTGTGAAAAAATTACAAGTGCCAGATATATTTGGGGGGGGGGGGTGTAATAGGAGTGGGAGAGAGGAAAATAACATGAATTTTTTATATCAATATTTTACTGATTTTACTGATATATTCTATAACTATCACTTACTTTTTATGACGATCACAAGGAGTGTATTATATACCTGGAGGGGGGGGCAAGAAGGGCGCAGATGGAAATAAAATATATTCTTCTTTAAACTAACCTAATATCGATTTTAAAATACTTTGTGTATTATACCACTTACTGTCTAAAAAAAATTACAGCGAGTGTTACACGTGTCTCGGGGGGAGGGGGAGTAGTTGCTAAGGGAGGGGGATAAATATGTTGTTGTTATTACATCACCATGCTACCTATTTATATGAAATTTTGTATGACTTATTACTTACTATTTTTATTGAAATCACACAATCAACTGACTGGAAGAAAATCATATTTATTGAAATTTTATTTTTTCGACTGAGTGAAAATAATGCCTGGACTGGGAGTCGAACCCCGAATCTTTGACTTACGAGGTCAAGGCTCTACCAATTTCGCTATCCAGGCCGACAACCGGTCAGCATTATTTGTTAGATATTGTCCATGTTTTATTTTATTCTCTCATTTTTATATTTTTAACTCACGTGATGTATTTTTGTTATTGTAAAAAAAAAAAGGAAAGATTATTCAGATGATGCTCGTGCGCGTGCATCTAGTTTCTTTTTCTCAGTATTCAAATTTTTCAATGGAATAAAAGCAGCAAGTAGATTTTGTTGTTAGAAATTATTATTTAGTTTTTTAGAAAGCTTAGGAGTTTAAAATAACTTCTTTTGTATGCTTTAAGTTTATTTGGCGTCCGCAATTATATATATAGTAAGCTAGAGAGTTAAAATAACTTTCTTTTTGTACGCTTAAATAACCTTTTGTGACGTCTACGCGACAGGACGAAGTAAAACAATGTTTCAAGCAATTAAAGGCTTTAGAAAAGCCGATCTGAAGTTTGTAGCGGAAGAGCTTGGCGAAATAATTCCTCCTGAATGTACTATTGCTACCTTGAAGGAAATTATTTTGAATAGCAACGAATATAAAAATGATCCCAATTTTGTGCAAGAAATTCTATCAACGGCTGTTGTTGAGAGGCAAGAAAAAGAAAAATTGAAAGTCGAGCAAGAAAAAGATCTTCAGCAACAAAAACTTAAACTTGAACAAGAAGAAAAAATTGAATTAGAAAAGCTTAATCAAGAATTAGAGATAAAGAAGATGGAATTAGACCAACAGTTGGAATTGGCTAGAATACAGTCACAGGCCTACATTCAAGGGGAGTCAATTTTAACTGTTAATGAAAATAATTCATCTAGAAGAAAAATTTCCTTACCCAAGTTACAATTCCGACAATTTGATGGGGATTTAAAAGAATGGCTACCATTCTGGAGTCAGTTTGAGCAGATAGATAAAGATAAAGATATTCCTCCAGAAAACAAATTCCAGTACCTCATTCAAGCAACGGTCGCTGGTTCCAGAGCACGAAAAGTCGTAGACAGTTTTCCGCCAACTGGCGCCAACTATGCCAAAGTTATAGAGAGTCTAAAAGCTCGTTATGGAAGAGATGATCTTCTAGTTGAAGTGTACGTTAGAGAATTATTAAAATTAATTATAGTTGCTCATACAAAAGAAAACTTTTCTCTTACTTCATTGTACGATAAACTTGAATCATATTTAAGGGCTCTTGAAACGTTGGGTGTCACTACTGATAAATGCGCTTCTATATTATATCCTATGGTAGAATCCTGTTTTCCAGCTGAATTTTTGAAAGCTTGGAATAGAAGTAACATTGTTTCTACTAGTTCTGATGCGAAAGAACGGTTGGACAATTTGATGCAATTTCTCAAATGTGAAGTTGAAGGAGATGAAAGAATAAATTTGGCGGTAGCAGGTTTTGGTCTGGCGAAGAAAAATGATGACCGAAATTATAGAAAAAGAAGGACTTATACTGATGTTGTTAAGCCTATACCCACTGCCTCTACTTTATTAACGACTTCTTTTAAACAGGATCTAAAGAAAAATTGCGTGTTTTGTAATGGAAAGCATATGAGTTCAGACTGTTTTACGGCACGAAAGATGAGTTTTAATGAGAAACAGAATGTTCTAAAGGATAAGAAGTGCTGTTTCCTCTGTTTGGGGTCAGGTCACACTACCAAACAGTGTAAAGCTGTCCTGAAGTGTTTTATCTGTGATAGAAAACATTCCACCGTGATGTGCCAAAGTCTTGATAAAGGCAAAACAAATGAACGAGAAGAGAAAGAAAAGTCAAATGAAAGTGAAGTAAATATGGCAAATTTCAATAAAAATCCAAGGGTATTTCTTCAAACTCTCAAAGCAAAACTCGTCTCTGATAATAAAGAAAAGGATATTCGTCTAATTTTAGATACTAGTTCACAAAGATCGTATATTTTGAAGAAATTAGCAGAAGAAATGAAATATGCAGCCATTAAAAAAGAAAAGGTTGTACATTCACTTTTTGGCGGAGTCTCAACCAAAGAATATGAACATAGCTTTTATAAAATAAGATTAAGAGATTTGACAGGGAAATTCAGATGCAATTTTGAAGTTTTGGATCAAAATATTATATGTGAAAATGTTAAGCCTGTGGGAAAAGGTTCTTGGCTGAAAGAATTGGCCGAGAAAGGCATTGTTTTGACAGATGTTGGCGATGCAGATGAGTCTATTCAAGTACTGATTGGAGCCGATATAATCGGTAAACTATTGACAGGTCGAAGAGAAGTGTTGTCTTCTGGGCTAGTTGCAATGGAAACACTTTTTGGCTGGACATTAATGCGAAAAGTTCCTCAAGAAAGTTCATCTAAAGAAAATTTAGCTCTATCAGTTACTTCCATGTTTGTAAAAGAAGCAGAAATTTCTGACTTATGGAGATTAGATTTACTTGGAATAAGGGATCCAATCGAAAAGCTATGTAAGATGGAAGTAGATCGTCAAGTAAAAGAGCACTTTCTACAGACAGTAACACGGAATAAAGACGGTCGTTATGAAATATCCTTACCATGGGCTGAAGATAAACCACCTTTACCTGATAATTTGTGTTTAGCTAAGAAAAGGTTAACCAATGTCACACAAAAACTACTTGCGAGTAATATTTATGAAAAATATGAGGAAGTACTTTTAGGATGGCTTGGCGACAAAATTATTGAAGAGGTCCCTGAATGTGAAAGGTCCTTTTATGGACACTACTTACCTCATCGACCAGTTATAAAGGAGAATAGCACTACTCCAATTCGTCCAGTATTTGACGCATCAGCAAGAATCCAAAACCATCCATCTTTGAATCAATGTCTACACTGCGGTCCAAATCTCATTGAATTAATTCCTGACATACTTTTGCGATTTAGAGAAAATAAATTCGGTGTCTTAGCTGATATCAAAAAAGCGTTTTTGCAAATAAGCATCCGGAAAGAAGATCGGGATTTTTTACGTTTCCTCTGGTGGAGCAATCCAGAACAAAGTGAGCTGAGAATATTTCGTCATGCTAGAGTCGTTTTTGGAGTCAAGAGTTCACCTTTTTTGCTAGCTTCAGTAATAGAATACCATATTAAAAATCATGAAGAATACGACCCAGAACTTAAGCAAAGATTGTTGAGAAGCTTCTATGTTGACAATGTTGTTACGAGTGTCCGTACAGAGGAAGAGTTAAAGAGATTTATTACTTGCTCTAAAAACCTAATGTCTAAAGGCGGATTCGACCTAAGAGGATGGGAACATACAGAAGAGAGAAAGGACACGGAACACGGTAAAGAAGCTGTTGTACTTGGATTACACTGGAACAGATTTTCGGACATTTTAAAGGTCAATGTATTCTGGGCGAAAGATGTAAACCTGGAGAAAATAACAAAACGTACTATGCTATCAGTGGCACATAAAGTTTTTGATCCAATTGGTTTTACTTCACCAGTCATGATTTGCCCCAAGATGATGTTACAGAAAACCTGGAAAATTGGTTTAACCTGGGATGAAGAAATTACCGGGGATCTAAAAAACGAGTTTATCGGATGGTTTCGTGAATTAAATATATTGGAAGAAATTGAGATTCCGCGATACATTCAAGTCACTCCAGATAATTTAAAAAAATGTACTCTTCATACATTTTGTGATGCTAGTAATCAGGCTTATGCTGCTGTTGTATTTTTGAGAATAGAAAAAGCTGATCAAGTGAAATTATTCCTTCTGGCTGCCAAATCCCGCATCAGTCCTTTAAAGTGCCCAACTATACCTCGAATGGAGCTTTTAGCGGCTTTGATTGGTGCTAGATTATCGAAATCAGTAACAGATGCATTCAGTTGGGAAAATATGGAAAGATATTTTTGGAGTGATTCCACGACAGTTCTTGCATGGATAATCAGAGAAGAGAACTGGTCAGTTTTCGTCAGGAACCGAGTTCAAGAAATCAGGAGTTTGACTGATCCTTCTTTATGGAAATATATACCCAGTGAAATGAACCCATCGGATCTACCCTCTAGAGGTTGTAAAGCCAAACAACTTGTCTCTCTCAAATGGTGGGAGGGTCCATCGTGGCTTAAGAATCCATATGAGTATAATAAACATATGGATTTCATCTGCCAGAATATAAATGAAGAAGACGTTGAAAGAGAAAAGTTAAAATCTACAAAATTACTGATAAATGTAGATGAAAATTCACAGAATACTTGGTACTATCACTATTTTTCATGTTATGAGAAAATCGTTCGCCTTGTGGTATGGATTCTCCGTTTTAAACACAATACTTGTAATCCAAAGGATAAAGTGAAAGGGGAATTGACAAGTCAGGAATTTCACAAAGCAGAAATGAAAATAGCTTGGATTATTCAGAAAGAAGCTTTTTCCTCTAAAGATTATGAGAAATTGAAAACTCTTGAGACTTTCAAAGATGAGGAAGATATAATACGCGTGAAAACTAAAATTTTGTATAGACAAGACAAGAAGGATTTTCTCACACCTATCGTTCTACCATCTAATCATGAAGTTGTTAAACGACTAATTTCATATTTTCATCTGAAAAATTGTCACGCAGGTCCTCAGATTCTTTTAAATTTGATTAGAGAAAAATATTGGATTTTGAATGGAAGAAGAACTGTGACATCTGTTTTATCTAAATGTACTACTTGTAAAAGATTCAACTCTAAGAACGTGGAATCTTCGCCTATTTCTCTACCAGAAAATCGAGTGAAAGATGCAGCTGTGTTTCAGGTCATTGGTATTGATATGGCTGGTCCTTTGTTTCTGAAAGACAATCAAAAGAGTTGGGTTATCTTGTTCACATGTGCTATCTATCGGGCAGTACATTTTGAACTTGTTACATCAGAATCTACCGAGGTTTTTTTGATGGCTTTAAGAAGATTTATATCTCGTAGAGGAAGATGTTCCATTATATATTGCGATAATGGCTCTAATTTTGTTGGTGCAGCCAACTATTTGAAACGACTGAACTGGAATCATATACAAAAGGATGCAGCAACCAATTCAATTGAATGGAAATTCAATCCGCCAACTGCGGCGTGGTGGGGCGGATGGTGGGAGAGGCTCATCAGACTGATGAAAGATCTATTAAAAAGAGTCCTTGGGCGAGCGTGCTTGAATTATGAAGAAATGATTACTGTATTGGCTGATTGCGAAAGCATTATCAATTCTCGACCTTTGACTTACATGTCAGAGCAAGAATCTAATAAGCCAATTTCTCCTGCCATGTTTTTGAAAGATATTCATGAATATATTGTGCCAGACATTGATGCAGTCGAGGGAAACTCTTTCAAACGAAGGCTTAAATACAGACAAGCATTGCAGAAAAGTTTAAGAAATCGATTTAGATCAGAGTATTTGGGTTTACTTATTCAGCGACCGAATGTGAGAAGAAGCCAACAGACAGTTTCTGTAGGAGACATTGTATTGGTGGGAGCGGACAATAAAAAAAGGATGCACTGGCCATTAGAACGCATCATAGAGCTTATTCATGGCAAAGATGGAAAAGTGCGACTCGTAAAGTTACAAACATCTCATTCAGAGATACTTCGACCAATACAAAGAATCTATCCTCTAGAAGTATCATCTAGTGACGGTGCTGAAAATACGTTTCCTAATCCAGCTGTGAAGGAAGCAGAAATTAAAAAGCCTTTGGAGGATAAGTCCTGCAGGGAAATTAGAAAGACTAGATCTGGAAGACTAATTAAAATGCCAGACAGACTGATTTTATGAAGAAGAAATCTTCTAGAGATATCAAAATGAAGAGTTTTGATTATAAGATATAATCAAAAGGTGGGAGGATGTTAGATATTGTCCATGTTTTATTTTATTCTCTCATTTTTATATTTTTAACTCACGTGATGTATTTTTGTTATTGTAAAAAAAAAAAGGAAAGATTATTCAGATGATGCTCGTGCGCGTGCATCTAGTTTCTTTTTCTCAGTATTCAAATTTTTCAATGGAATAAAAGCAGCAAGTAGATTTTGTTGTTAGAAATTATTATTTAGTTTTTTAGAAAGCTTAGGAGTTTAAAATAACTTCTTTTGTATGCTTTAAGTTTATTTGGCGTCCGCAATTATATATATAGTAAGCTAGAGAGTTAAAATAACTTTCTTTTTGTACGCTTAAATAACATTATTCACTCAGACAACCATTTTAGCAGAAATATCTGGTCTATCATAAAGATAGCTCAACAGAAATAAGCCGCAAGAAATGGAAAACACCATTAAACAATGGGAAAGAAATACAATTTTTTTTAAAATTAAAATCCACAATCAACTGATTGGAAGAAAACCATATTTATTGAAATTTTATTTTTCCGACTGAGTGAAAATAATGCCTGGACCGGGAGTCGAACCCCGGATCTTTGACTTACAAGGTCAAGGCTCTACCAATTGAGCTATCCAGGCCGATCACCGGTCAGCATCACTCACTCAGACAACCATTTTGGCAGAAATATCTGGTCTATCATATAGATAGCTCAACAGAAATAAGCCGCAGGAAATGGAAAACACCATTAAACAATGGGAAAGAAATACAATTTTTTTTAAAATTAAAATCCACAATCAACTGATTGGAAGAAAACCATATTTATTGAAATTTTATTTTTCAAAATGGTCAGTCGAAAAAATAAAATTTCAATAAATATGGTTTTCTTCCAATCAGTTGATTGTGGATTTTAATAAAAATTTATAGTTTACCATGTTTTTATTAACCCGCTTTCTTGTTTATTTGTCCAGTACAAATCTTGATCTTGCAATCGATTTTTAACTAACTTCCCGACTACCTAGACATTCAGAATAGCTCAGAACACGATGACGATGCATTATTTTAATACTTTTATTCGATTAATAAAGGTTTTCTCTTAATTAATTAATAAAATGTGAAAATAATAACCTCATGATAATTGCAAATTTGACCATTTAGTTTTTTTTTTTTTTTATAATTTAATGGTTGCTAAAAAAATTTACGAGGTTTATTTATTTATTTATATATTTTATTTTATTTGTTTATTTATTTATTTTTTGACAGGAAAATAAATACATTTACTTAAATGTGAACAATAAAAAATTGTAAAAAATTAAATTATGCATCTCACAAAAATTGCCGTCCTTATCACTCTAAAAATTTTATACACACAGATAAAGTGTTAATATAGTTCTATAGCTATTTAATTGGAATATTTTATTAAATGGTTTTTTATCTAGCTTTCTTTTTTTAGTATTATCGTTCATAGAGAATAAAATCATTTAATATTAAAAGTTTCTTAATATATATATATGTATATATTTTATTAAAAGCCGAAACAATAGCACTTATCAATGTCAACTAAGTCAACTAATTTAATTATGTATATATATATATAAATGTTAAATTAGCTTTTAGATTTTTATTTTATTTTATTTTTAATTGTTTATAGGTAAAAAATATTTATATTAAAAGTATTTAGAAACAGGTTTTTCAGTTAAAAGCTCAGCTTCTACTAAACAAATTAATTTATTTCTTAAACGTAACGATTTTTTATGAAATGCAATAGTTTTTAATTAGTTTTTTTATATTCAGTAATTCTGTAAGTATTTTTTTCTGTAATCTTCCATAGAAGAAAATATTTTTACATTAAATGTATTTTGGTCCGTCCATATATACAATAAGCAATAACAATGGTTAAATCTTAGTAGAATTGTAAAAGATCTTAAAAATATTGGAGAAATAGAAGTACATAGCTAAGTTTTTAATGTTAAGCAATGGTGCTTTACTCTATACTAGCAGGCTTCGCCCGCATCGCTGGGCACTGTATTTAAAGAATTTCTTTTTAATTGAATAAGTGAAACGTTTAAATAAATATATTTCGATCGAATCTGTGCAACAAAACTATTATTAAGACGAATATTCTCGAAAACAGTCAAATAGAAATGTTAATTCTTCGAATATTCTGGAAACAGTTGAAGCTGTTACTCGTACAGTAAAAGTCACTATTCGATGAATGGTCTAGAAAAGTAAAAAAAAAAAAAAAAAATATAGTCACTTGTTTCACAGGAGTAAAGCAAATAACAAAAAATACTCCAGAGCAGAAATCTTCACTAGTTCACGAAAAATGTTCTGTTCCTTAGAGCTCAATTCCTAAAGTGCAATCACTCAGTGTAAGTCTCTGAATAACTCTGAATCGCAGTGACTACATACTCTTTCGAAAATCAACTCACTCCCTTTTATAACTTTTAGCAATTGGGCTTGTCGATGACCTCATCGAGAATCCCATGGTAAGCTCGAGATCTATGTTCCTGTGTATCGGAGAGTTTCGAAACTTCGGGAACCCTAAACTACCATTTTCACCAAATTTGGTCACCCACTCGCCAAGTTTGTCGCCAAGACTGACCCAACTGGAAGTGAATGATTTGCCCCTTTATTTTCACTTTGCCTGTAAAACTACTTTCATTTCAACAGCACAATTGATGCAGGACAAAGGCTTAATCCCTTGTATCAATATGCTATGAGCACTATTTCTGCCGTATTTTAACAACTAATGTTTCTATGGTTATATATATTTCCCATTAAACATTTTTATTTTTATTTATTTATTTAAATACTAATTTGAATTAATTAAATATTTCTGACCGACAGCGCGCAAGTGCAGTCGCACACAGCAGCTCATTTATTTGTGTGTTAAATTAGCGTAATAATTTGTATATAAAAAAAAAAAGAATGAATAAGTAAACATTATCGTGCTACACAACTTTATTATATCTCTCCCTTGGCGGCTTTTGAATTTTTGTCGCCCTATTAGCGATGGATTTTTTTTTTTTTTTTTTTTTTTTTAATAATTTCTTGCATAAAAATAGAAAGCCTATTTTGCTAATACTTTTATCGGACACTTTTTCGTTAATATATAAGAATCCTTCATATTCTGTTTATTTTATTAATGGTTTTTAGGTTTAAAATAGTGCTTGCTGAAACAGATTTTCTATTTTTAAAACTGCATTTTTTTTTTTTTTTTTTTTTTTTTTATTAATAAAATTATTGACTTGGATAAAAATAGATCATTTATGTGACTACTATTTCGAAATCTTTTTTCTTTTTGTAATATTTTATAATTTTAAATTTTTGATGCGCTATCTAGATTAAAAACGCTGTTGCAAAATTAGACTTCTTGGCGAAAAATGTTCAGTGTACTTCAATGCAAAAATTAAAAAAAATCGCCCAAGAGGATTTATAAATAAAACTGATTTTAGTACAACATATATTAGAATCGTAAACTATATTAGCATTTTATAAATGTGTAAAAAATATTTTAAGTGATAATGACGTCAATTTTTGTGCGATGCATAATTTATTTTTTTACTAGCAAACCCGTGCAAACTTTTCGCACTTTATTTGTTTTCTATATTTAACTTTACAATTTGAAACTCATAAATATTATACCAATTTTACCACCTAACTAAAATTTTAATTTACAAAAAGCCAAATTATTATTAGAACCAAATTAACACTGTGCAAAAGTAAAACCAAAATCATTCAAAGAAGGTTTTAAATAAAATTCATGGTCGACGAGTCAGATTCCATTCCTCCCGTTCTAGTACAGGACCACCATGACGCCTTTTAATTTTTTGTAGCCATGTTGGCGATCACTTTTTATTTCTTTATTTTAGCACAATTTTTTGTAAAAAAAAAAAAAAAAAAAAAAAAAAGGAAAGAAAGAAAGAAAGAAAAAATAATAATTCCCTTTTGATTATACTTTTTATGATTGCGTTTTTTAGTCAATTTATGATAATAATTCATTTTCTGTATATATCTTCAAAGTATTAGTAGGTTTTAAATAGCGTTTACAAAGTTTCTGATGATGCAAATTTTAAAAATACATTTTTCTATAAAACAATCTCATCAAATAAATCTCGTCATTTTTTCCTCTTAGATCAATGATCTGAGTCCGCGTGCTTAAATATTGTCAATTTATGAATATTATTTTTTATCCTCGAGCATTTTATTAATTACATCACTATCGTATCGTTTTGACAAAATATAATCGTAATTGGACCAGTTAGAGAAATATTATATACACTAGTATATAACACTGTCAAAAATGACGGAATGTGAAATCAATGAACATAGTGAATCAACGAAGGCTTTGCCTGCTTCGCTGGTCACTATATTTAAAGAAAATTCTTTTATATCGCTTTATAAACAAAATTAATATTAAAAAAGAAATCATGAAATTACTCAAAAGCTCGCTTCCTGTCCCCGCTGCCTTTGGCAGCAACCCACTCATTCGCAGACTCTCGGGTGCCTGTGACAGTAGCTTACCAGTGGGCTTCCATTTGGGTGCTTATCAGATGACAGTTTCGAAACGGACAGTATCAAAAAATTGAAGCAGCAATTTTATATTTAAACCCCAGTTACATATGAACAACACGATACGTGGTGTACATAATATTTTCTTTTGCGTTATTTTCTACATTTATTTGATTTATTTGATCAACTATAAAACGACAACAATTTCACGCCAAATATAATATTACAATATACTATGATCGGCTACATCTATCGCATGAGACAATTTTTTGTGGTTATAATAGTAGTTGAGTTAGTTAATAGTAGTTGGTATATAGAAAAATAAATATGTAAATCTGATCATAGTACAGCCTTAATGTAGCTCCCCTTGTCTACTTTTGAATTTTTATCGCCATTTTAGACAAAAATACATAATTTATGTGATTATTTTTTCTCTTTCTTTCTTTTCTTTTTCCTTTCCTTTCCTTTCTTTTCTGTTTTCCAATATTTTCCAATTTATTTATATTTTTGATGCGCTAACTTGGCTTAAAGTGGCTTTCACAAAAGGAGAGTTCTTGGCGAAAATGTCCGATCTATTTCAGCATCAAAATTTTAAAATATTACCCAGGATTATCAATGAATTAGCTTTCATGCCAAGCGCGATTCATCCGTGACAAAAACGTTTCGACTATTTAAACAAAACAAAAAAAGAAAAAAAAAATCTAAAGTTGAAGTATATTAAAGTTTATGGTTTTTTTTATACTCCATTTTCATATTTTCATATGCATGAGTAAATTTAATCTGTATAATATTTCTCTAACGTGGTCCAGTTACGATTATTATTATTTTTTTTTAGTAACGATACGATAGTGACTTAATAAAATACGTGATGAAAAAAAAAAAAAAAAAAAAAATGCATAAGCAATATTTAAGCACGCGGACTCAGTTCAGCGATCTAATAAAAAAATTACGACATTTGTACGATGAGATCATTTTATAGAAAAAATGTATTTTTAAAGGTTGCATTTTTACAATCTTTGCAAGCATCATTTTAAATCTAGCAATATTTTAATGATATAATCCCCATGTGAACTTTTGTCATAAATTGACTAAAAAACGCAATAATAAAAAGTATAATCAAAATAGGTACTAAGTTTTTTAACACAAAATTATGCAAAAATAAATAAAATAATTAATAAAAATGTATCGCCTACATGACAAAAATTTGAAAATCGCCATGAGTGTCTTATACTAAATCTGTCCTGCCTCACGAAGTATGAAAATTAGGTCGTTAAACATGAATTTTATTTTTAAGTCTTTCGTGAATGATATTGGTTTGATTATCATTAGCATTTCATCTCACAATATGAATTTGTTTCTAATAATAATTTGGCTTCTGAGGAATTAAAATTCGGTGGAAAATTTGGCGTAAGGTTTATGAGTTTCAAATTTTAAAGGTACATAAGAAAAGAAATAAATTGCGAGAGTTTGCTATTATTTTATATATTTTTTATTTTTCGCGTGAAAGCATATTTCATTTTATGCTAAAAATAAATAAATAAATAAATAAATGACTGGTAAATTTTTTTGGCTACAATTATAAATTTAAATGTCCAAATTGGTCCAAATTTGAAGTTATTGCCAGGTTATTATTTTCATATTTTAATTAATTTTAAAAAATCTAATAAAAACTTTGTTACAAATAAGATACTAAATGAAAGGGGCCCTTTTTTCTGAATCTGTCGGACTAAACAGCTTGTCGATCGGACAGTTAGATTTTTTAAAATTAACTAAAGTATGGAAATTAGGTCGCAACTTGCTATATAGATGAGTACGAACTGGAATCGTCATTACACTTGCAAACTATATATAAAGATACTTTTTTATTGTACACGTTTAGATAAACGTTCGTAATTTTTTTTGGCAACAATTAAATTATGGATAAAATTTAAATGGCTAATTCTTTGCTATTATTAGCTTATTATTTTCATATTATTAATTATAAGAAAACTAAGCAAAAATTCGAAAATCTGACTTCGCTGTGCACAATGACCCTCCGGAGGGCACCTTTGTGTTAAATCACGTGACTGTCCGAGCTACCGTTTACGAGAACAGTGAAATATACACACACATATATATATATATACAAATATTGCTCACTTAATAGTATAAGATTTTGCCTACATTTAAAGCACATGCTGAATCATCTGTCAATATTTATCGCCATGACGTACCACGCGCCTGCTCTAATTGCAAGCTAAATGGAATGAAGTGACATATGTTATATTTCTTGAAAAACTCTTGTAGGGTCAATTCTACCTCAGGGCTTTCATTATCACAGAGCGTTTTCTGGGAAGTACTATTATAAATAGTCAAAAGTTTCAATGTTTTGCTGATTCTTCGTCAAAGGCTTCCTTCAGAGTTACATTTATCACTGTCGAGTGAGGTGAATGGGGAAATTAGAAAGAAGAAAAAAATAAATAGTAATAGCATTTAAGTTTTTGTAATAATTGTCTATTTTTACTAGCTGGAACCCGTCGAATGCGACGGTCACTTTATTGACCGTAATGTTTCAAAAACCGTCGCATCATTATTTAAATGTATTTCAAGTTAAAACATCTAATATAATGTACGACATTTCACTTAAAAAAAAGAAATTCGGGAAAAGGCTTATAAATAGAAATACTATATACGACACCACTTTCTACAAAGTATTGTCATTGGTGACGTCAAACTGACTCCAAATAAATAGTTGCTATCTTTTATTTTCTATTTCGTTTAATACTATGACTACATGTTAGCTGACCCGCCCGGCGTTGTCCGGGCCTATGATAATAACCTTAAATAAACCTTAAATTTGCATAATTTTAAATCCTAAATTCGATTTTGTTTGAATTTCTATTTTTAAATAAAGCATCGCGAAAAAATAATCAGATGTAACAAAAAAATTACCTTGAACCAAACGAAACTCTGCCTTGTGACCACGGTGCCTGCGGCAGCGCATACGCTGGCCGCTAATAACATAAAAAAATTCCCAAAAATTAATATGGAACCAAACGAACCCGACCGGCGTTGCCCGGGCCCATGATAATAACCTTAAATGAACCTTAAATTTGTATGATTTTATATCTTTAACTCGATTATGTTTGAATTTCTATTTTTTAATAAAAGCATAGCATCGCAAAAAAAAAAAAAAAAAAAAAAAAAAAAAAAATCAGCTGTAACAAAAAAATTACCTCGAACCGAATGAAACTCCGCCTTGTGACCCCGGTGCCTGCGGCAGCGCATACACGGATCGCTAACAACATGAAAAAATTCCCAAAAATTAACCTGGAACCAAACGAACCCGACCGGAGTTGCCCGGGCCCATGATAATAACCTAAAATGAACTTTAAATTTGTATGATTTAATATCTTTAACTCTATTTTGTTTGAATTTGTATTTTTAAATGAAAGCATCGCGAAACAAATAATAATCATATATAACAAAAAAAATTGACTCAAACAGAACGGAACTCGGGCTCGTGACCCCGGTGCCTCTGGCAGCGTATATGCGGGTCGCTAATACCATGAAAAAATTCTTAAAAATTAATCTTGAACCGCACGAACCTCTGAATCGTGTTTCCGCCGCCTGTGGCTGCGGCACCGTATAGCAGGCATGCTACGCACGCGCTGCAAAATTCACTTTCCTCCACCAGGGAGCGCAGTATGTTGCATACGAACATCACCAATCATCTTGAATTTCCAAGACCTTTCAAATAAGGTGTCACATGGTGGTGTCAACTGCAAAATCCTTTAGTTGCACTTTCTCCCGCCAGGGGGCACAGTGTGTTCTGTACGAACATCACCAACGGTCAGGAAATACCAAGACCTTTAAAATAAGATATAACATGATAGGGTCTACTACAAAATCACCTAGTTCCATTTTTCACCACCAGGGGGCGCACTATATTGTATACAAACATCCATAATCAACATGAAATTTCAAGACCCCTATCACTGATCGCCTTGGATTTCCAAGACCTTTTAAATAGGTGTCACATGATGGTGCCAACTGCAAAATCTTTTAGTTGCACTTTCCACCACCAGGGGGCGCAGTGTGTTCTGTACGAACATCACCAACGATCAGGAAATACCAAGACCTTTAAAATAAGATGTAACATGATAGGGTCTACAGCAAAATCACCTAGTTCCATTTTTCACCACCAGGGGTCGCACTATATTGTATACGAACATCCCTAATCGACATGAAATTTCAAGACCTTTGAAATGAGGTGCTACATGTGTGGGTCTAGAACGGATTTACCTCTCAAACTAATTATCCCCTTCCCCCCCCCTCCAAATCTACTTTCCCCCTTCCCCCCCCCCTCCCCTTTAAAATCGAAAATTCCAAATTCGCAGAAAGTGATTTTTTAGTATTCGACTCTAGTCCCCATATGTACACTTTCCACACCGTGAAGTAATTTGGAGCTTTAACCCGTTCCCCCCCCGGGGGGGGGACTGTTCGACTTTTTCTTAATTTTCTCTTTTCATTGCACAACTACAGACCAAGACCTTTTTTTAGACACCTTAACCAAATTTTTACACCAAGTAGTTCTCTCAATATAGTGGAGACAGACAAAAACATGTTTCAAATTAATATATAGATTTTTTTTTTCAAATAATTGATTTACACCAAACGCAAGAAAATCTTGAAAAATTCTTGAAAAAATTGAATGTAATGTTGATTGTGCACGCGTAACTTTCCTCAAACTCAACGAATTTAAGCAGTTAATAGCTAAAAAGAAAGAGCTTGATCCACTGAGTGTTCTTAGACTTGTGTCAACAGCCTACGTTAATTAGAACTCTAGTTATAGAGGTTTGAGTGAAGGAAAATCTTGAAGAAATCTTGAAAAAATTGAATGTAAAGTTCATTCTGCACGCATAACTTTCCTCAAACTCAACGAATTTAAGCAGTTAATAGCTCAAAAGAAAGAGCTTGATCCACTGAGTGTTCTTAGACTTGTGTCAACAGCCTACATTAATTAGAACTCTAGTTATGAAGGTTTGAGTGAAGGAAATTCTTGAAAAAATTGAATGTAAAGTTGATTGTGCACGCATAACTTTTCTCAGACTCAACGAATTTAAGCAGTTAATAGCTCAAAAGAAAGAACTTGATCCACTGAGTGTTCTGAGAGTGAAACGATCAAGATCCATTCATTAGAAGAGGAGTTATCAGAATTCGATTTGTTTGAGTGAATGTGTCCCATAAGAAATGTACAGGGAAGAATCGCGTTTGAGTATAACTTGAGTAAGGTGGAAGTTGAGTAAATTTCAATGATTGATGACATATCTGTGCCTAAATACCTTTCATTTAAAAAAAAAATGAAAGAAATCGGCCGGATAGAACGGCCAGACGGACTGACTTTAGTTTTCATAAATTTTTTTAATATATAAGATTATAATTTTTCAGTGCATTATTTGACTCCTCCCCCACCCCTCCCCTCAGTAAACAAACAAAATAAAATAAAATAAAATAATAAAAAAGTAATGAATTTAATTTTTTTTAAATATTTAAAACTTAAAATTATAATTTTAAACTTTGTAAAATTCAGTAAATATATATTTACTCCGAGCAATCACAAATACTAATTACAAATTTATTAATAAATACTACTCTGTGTTTATATATTCACTTATTTGTGATATTTAATGTTCCATTATAATATATTTCACAATAATTTAATAATTTAAATAATTGTTTTTAAGTTCACAACAAAGATATTTATGCATAACAAAAAGATTCAAATGTGACTTATAAAAAGACCTCTTGTACAGCACAATGTTTTGTCATTTTTAGGATTTCAGTGCATACAAACCACTCGCGGCATTTATTGTATTTTTAACAGAGAACATGCTATAATGAATTTGAATAACATATTACTGTAATTTTTTTCACAAATTATACGTGAGTATACAGTTTTTTGAATCGATAATAGAGTAGTTTAAAGAAGAATGTCTTTTATTTCCATATCCCCCCCCCCCCCCGAGGTATATAATGCACTCATTGTGATCTCCATAAAAAAGTAAGTGATAGTTATATAATACATCATTAATTGTACGTCATTATACAAAATTTCATTAAAATCGGTAAGAGAGTGGTATAAAAACAATTATTTTCTTTCGAGCTGGCCCTGGCCCTCCCTACCCCCTTCCTCCAGGTATATACTAAATGAATATTGTACAAAATCAATTGAAATCTCTAAAAATGCAATTTGAAAGTCATTCTTTTATTTGATATTTATTATTCTGCGATTTGTGAATCTGAAAAGTGCACTTTTTCCTGGTGCACTTTTTTCCGGTGCCCTTTTTTCCGTGTGCCCTTTTTTCTGGGATCCCGGGTAAAACGCTGAAGCAGGATTTGGGGAATCGAAGCCCTCATATCGCGGCACAGAAAACGCTACTGAAGACAACGGCGACCATTCTTGAAGATTGGACTGCATTCACTGAAATTATGATTTCGAATAACTTTTTCACAGGTTTTATATTATAAGTGATTCATGTAAACATAGTGAGCAGTGACAGTGAAGCGAGTGATGTTTGCTAGATACCAGTGACAAAGCTGCAAACAATTTCATGGATAGACTATAGAAAAGAAGAGAAAAAATATCTATATTATGAAAGAAGAAAAAGAAAAAGATGCTTTTATTTTTATTTTTTTCTTTTCGAAAATACATATGCAAGAAAAATATTGCAATCATGACAAAAATTCGAATTTAAGTTTTCGCGGTATCTACGCTTTTTGAGGTGCCCTGAGTTTGCTATTTTTAAGATAATGTGTGTATGTGTGTGAGTGAACATTATAGCGTTTAAACGCTTTGTTCGAATGAGCGGGAAGTTGGTACATGTGTTTTGGGTCATCACAGTACGGACTGTATAGATTTTGGTGAATTTAGCACTTACACATGTTTTACAAGGAGACAAAAGAAAATTTCTTATTATTTTTCTTAGGTCTATTCGACGTTTCCAGGTTGAAGAAGTGCTTTTAGAACTTTGAAATTAATAGAACTGAACAAAGGTACATAAAATGAAACGAAAAATACATGAAACATTTCCCGGTGTATTGTTATGAGTTTCACACTTTTTTTTTTTTTTTTTTTTTTTGTAAATTCGTTTTTAAATGTTTTTTTAAATACTCCATTCTTATGCATCTGTGATGCATGGGAAAAATTATGTAGGATCAAGTGACTTTCCAAAAAAAAAAAAGAAAAGAAAAAAAAAGAAAAAAGAAAGAAAGAAAGGAAATAAAAAAAAGGAAAAAAAAAATTCCGCAGCTGATTTGGTATCTTTAGTCATTAACAAAATAATAATAATAATGATGATGATAATGATCGCCAAATTATCTAGCAAATATATTTAAGTCCTTTCAAAAATCATGGTTATTTTAATAATGCAGTCAAGAATATGAAACAATATTTCGTGTAATATGTATTACTAAAATAATACATATGGCGTGTACATTTTCATATTACGTTTAAGATTTCCAAATCCAATCACCATAACGTTTCAGATTAACAAGGGCGACAGATATAATAGCTATAGCTACTTTCTGAAATTTTTAATTGAAAATATCACTAATAAATAATTACAAAAAGGAACAGCTTTAGTATGAGTTCATCTTGGCCACTCTGAATATTTTTGCCCATTTTTGCGATGAATTGAAATGTTTATCACACTTCTGTAACTAAAGAACTCAGCAAAAACTCCGAGCTATTTCGATGTCAAACTTCAAATTTTTCCCCAAAGGGAGTCCAATACTAAGACTGCTTCATAAATAAATAAATATATATATATATATATATTATATCACTCCCCCCCCCCTCCCAAGAAAAAAAAATCTTATTATAATCTAAGTTATAGTTATTTAAAGTTAAGGTGAGACCATAATAGAACTTCAAAAGTAACACTTAGATAATCGATTGAAACGATGAGTTTCAATCGAAGAATTCAATTGATTGATTTCAATATGAAAATCTTGTTTTACTGTAGAAAAGTATAGTACTACTTAATTAAATATAAATTTTTAAGCTAATGCCAGATATCTCTATAAAAGTACCTATTTACTCGCAAATTCAGAAAAAAAAAAAAGGGGGGGGGGGTTCCAATTTTTGTAACATATTTTTTTATCTTTTTGTCCTGAATTTTATTATTATTATTCAGACTAAACTAAGAATGTTTGGAAAATCTATTTTGGAAAATTCTGAAAAAAAAGATATAAATAAAACGAACACGCATTTTACTTATAGATAAGTATCGAATATATCTTCTTTTTTTAAAAATCATTTTAAAGTTAAACAGGATTTTTATTTAATGTCATTTGATCCAATTATCCAACTGAACTAAAAAATACGGCGTTAACTAGATATTTCCCTGATTAATATGTGTACCACTTTTCACTATATAAGTGTACGACTTTTCACTAAGATATAAGATCACTAAAAATACATACACCAATAAAAATTAAATTTATCTGTTAAAAAAAATGAAAAAAAATCCAGTTGAACTTTGAGAAAAGTATTTATTCAATTGGAAAGAAATATAAAGGAGAAAACATAATGAATTGAGGGAAAGAATCTTATATATATACCTACAACCGTTAAATATTGGACATGATTAGTAACAGAACATGTAAACAATATTCCATTTTTTATTTTTCCTTTACATGCACTTTTCCTCTGTTCGGATTTATTTTCATTTAAAACTTTACACAGAAAAAAGAACTGAAAGATATGTAAAACACTAAGAATGTTTTATGGAACACTTTCTACCTTATCCGAATTTTTCACACACACCCCCTCCCCCAACCACGATTTGCCAAAATAATATTAATAATAATAATAATAATAATAATGCAGGGAAAATTACTATCCATAGCCGTCAGTGTGTGATTTCTTTCGTGTGCTCCTGTACATTAACTACAAAATTCGCACCCTACACGTAATACATTCACAATAGTAATGTTCAAATATACACAGCGAAACATGCATTTCCAGCAGTTACACTCCTAATCAATTTTATAATGTAACCGGACTTTTGTATGTGTCCCTGTAACTGAACAATAAATGCTACAATCTGAAAATCTAGGCAAAATATTTTGTAGTCAGCATTAATAAATTATGTAAATTTAATTACGTTTGAAAAATCAGATCATCTATAAAATGCACTGAAAGCGTTTTTCCGTTTTAGACAATATTACAACGAAATTCTTTCATGCACCTCTATATACGAGCTATAAAGTTTAGGCTATTCTCTGTTTATTTGAGGCAGTAGCACGTGTTTTTTTTACATCTGAAGAAGAAAAGCCACGTCCTTTCGAAACCGGTTGTGCCGTCCTTAATTTTATGTTTCTGTGAAGTTTTTAAGTTTAAATTTTGATTATACACTAGTTTATTTTAGTATTGTGAATTTTCTTTATATTCCATAAAAATGATGCTGAAATACAACTTTGTGATGCCTATCAATTTTATTATATTTTAAGTATAGTTTATGATTAAAATACACTGTAAAAGTTTTCCCCTATAAAATTTAATGTAACTGAATTCTTTTGAGTAAACCTGTAAACTAGTGTAAATAATATGCCAGTGTACTCTGGACATCCTATTAGATTGTCAAGTGTGCCTTGTTCTTGTTGAAATCTAAAGAGATATGTGTCCAAAAACAAACAAAAATATAGTTACACTAATATATCATTTTGTTACCGATATAATAAACCTCAGTAACATATATGGCTTTCCCCTAAACTTGCGTAAACACGGTCTAGGACCCCATAGAAATACCTCCATGGAAGGCCCTTCCCCTCAGGCCTAGAACTCTAGGGCAGCCAATCGGCCTTACTCCCAAACACCAACATACACAGTAACATATATGATATATTCAGGCGATTTCGCACGCGACTAGACAAGGAAGTACACTGAAGTCAAATAGTTTTCAATTTGCTTGAAAGTAAAAAAGAAAAAAAAAAAAAAAAAAAAAAAAGGAAAAGAAAAGAAAGAAAGAAAAGGAAAGGGAAAGAGGAAAAAATGTTAAGTAAGAAGATACTGCAATTATAATATACAGCAATAAGTTAGCGGATTTTAATGCAAAATAATTATAAGATAAAAAACTTTTTATATACCATGTTTTTAAATTTTCTGTTGAATCATAGCTATAGAACTATATTAGCACTTTATCATTGTGCATAAATTTTTTAAAGTGATAATGACGTCAGTTTTTGTGAGATGTGTAATTTAACATTTTACAATTTTTTAACATTCACGTTTAATTAAACAATATTAAATAATCACGTTTAATCGGGCTTCGAAGTATTGCGTTGTCATCGGGTTCTGAGCTATTCTGAAAGTTATAAATGTCTAGCTAGTAGGGAAGTTAGTTAAAAAGATTTGTACTGGACAAACAAGAATCGAAGGTAATAAAAAACTGGTAATTAATATAATCTACGGGAATTTTGGACTCTCCTAATTTCCAGACGGTGGGAAATTACAGAGTTTATACATCTGAAAAGTGTAACTAGTTTGAGAGCTAAAAAGATGCCACTAGGAAAAGATTAAACTGTCAATTATGCCTTTGAGTATTGCCTGTATGACAATTTCATTGAAAAAAAAGTTTTTATAGCAGTTCTTGTTCTAATTATATATATTACATAGTCCCTGATTAGAAAGTGCATATGTATGGTCTTCATTTTATCTGTATGTATGCAGAATCCATGGTCTTTTCGAGACGACTTTAAATTTATGCCATTCTATCTACGCTATTTTTCTAATTTTTTACAATATTGCTGGAGTTTTACTTAAAAGTAACTTCACACATCTGGCTAGTAAATTATTGGGGGGGGGGGGATTGCACAATTGCACATGTGGGTTTAATTTAGCAAAACTTTTATAAAAAATTCTCAAGGTCTTTGCTTTCATTGTATGTACACAGTCCACGGTTTGCATGTGTATACATATAGTCCTCGTTTCCACGTTGTGTATACAGCGTCCACGGTTTGTATGTATATATGAATGGTCCTCGTTTACCCTGTGTGTGTACAGAGTCCACGTTTCGTAGGTGTATATGTAAGGCCCTCGTTTCCGCTGTGTGTATACAGTGTCCACGGTTTATATGTGTATACGCATGGTCCTCGTTTCCACTGTGTGTATACAGTGTCCACGGTTTGTATGTGTGTATGCATGGTCCTCGTTTCCACTGTGTGCATGCAGTGTCCAGTGTCCACGGTTTGCATGTTAATACGTATGGTCCTCGTTTCCACTGTGTGTATACAGGGTCCACAGTTTTTATGTGTGTATGCATGGTGCTTGTTTCTGGTTTCCCTTGTGTGCATACAGAGTGCGTATATAATACATGTGCTATATAACTGGTTGAAGCATAAAAAAATAAAATATAATTAATTAATTATAATAAAGAAAGAAAGAAATAATTCAATTTTCGCTTGTAAAACTGGAATTTTATTATTCTGAAAAGCAACTTATAAAAAGTATTTTTTAATAAAAATTTCAGTAAATGTTTTATATATTTCTATGCATATTTAAAGTGAGAAAACTTTGAAAGTATAACATAGCAGGTGGTTAACGTTTATCCAGCATTAGAGTAGACACTTTAATAATTTTTGCATAAAATTTTTAAATAATAATAATTATTAGTCATAAGCTTTTACAAAAATATATAAATAAATTATATATATATATTTAAATTTAATTTATTTTGCATTAAATTTACAACATATTGCTATATATATATATATATATAATTTGAATAATTATATATATATATTTATATAGGTACATAAATATAATATTAGATACATAATAATATCCAGATAAATAATTATAACCTTAACGAAAATATAATTTTTTCTTCAGTTACTAAAATTGTCTATTTAAATATCCAATAGGTAATTATCAATACTAATTCTGTATTAATATAACAAACGTAACAGAAATATTGAAATATGTACACAGTGCAACTATACCACTCAACCGAGGACGCACACGGAGCATGTATTTATAACATGGAACCGCGGACGTCGTTTTTGCACCGATTTTCCTCCGATACACACTTCAAAAAGTTACACACACACAACATGCTACGTATACAGGCAAACGAGGACATATATAAATTTTCAAAAAACACAATTTATAATAATATTTGACACAAAATAAAGCATATTTTGCAAAAATTTCAAACCGAGGACGTCCTCGTTTGCAGGTGTGTCCGCGGTTGGAAGGTGTGTAAACACGCGAATGTCTCCACTTTCCCTCATAGACCAACACACACACACACATACACACTGACCAATTGCCAAAAAACACTTTTTTGGACTCAGCGGACCTTAAAACGTGTAAATCAAGTGAAAACCCGATATTGAATTTTCAGACCGAATACAATACTTCCATTACCTACGGTAGTAGGGTAATGGAAGTAAAAAGGATGACTACGTCAGTTGTTGGTATCTGATGTAAAAAGAACAAATTTAAGTTATTGTCCAACTAAGTATCAAGTTTGTTGAAATTTAGGTAATTGGTGACTGAGAGAAGCATCCACAATTTTTTTTATACGCATATGGTTACAGATAGACTATTTTCTAAAAATCGTCAAATCGTGTTTATGATATCCCAAAACGTGTAAAGCCATCGAAAATCTGAATTCGAAAAATTTTGCAAATCTGCTGCTTTCTTTTTTACTTCCATTACCCTACTACCGTAGGTAATGGAAGTATTGTATTCTGTCTGAAAATTCGATATCGGGTTTTCACCTGATTTACGCGTTTTAAGGTCCCCTGAGTCCAAAAAAGTGTTTTTTGGCAATTGGTCAGTGTGTATGTATGTGTGTGTGTGTGTGTGTATGTATGTGGAGAATCTTCTGGCTATTATAGCTCAGAAACTAATAAAGATAGAGCTACGAAACTTTAGAATTGAAATACGTCTTGTGTACAGATGAAATTTCCAAATTTTGGTGAAAATTGAAAAACCGGAAGTGGGACATCAAAAAACGGAAGTGGGACCGTAAGTCCGTATCTCAAAAACGGCTCTAACGATTTTCTTCAAACTTGCTATATAAACACTTTATTAGATGTTTTTTCGAATGATATAGTTGGTTAGTTCAGGAAAATTGATTGGCGTCCTGTATAAATAGCTCAATTTCAGGCCTCGCAAAGGCGTTCCTTTAAAAACGGTTGTACGGATTTTTTTCAAACTCGCCATTTTAACTCACTTTTAAATATGCTTTTGTATGTAATTATTGTTTTCCTGTCAATAATTGAGTTTAACCGGAAGTAGGACATCGGAAACCGGAAGTGGGACCGTAAGTCCGTATCTCAAAAACGGCTCTAACGATTTTCTTCAAATTTTCTATATAAACACTCTATTAGATGTCCTTTCGAATGATATAGTTGATTAGTTCAGAAAAATTGATAGGCGTCCTGTAAAAATAGCTCAATTTCAGGTCTTGCAAGCGCGTTCCTTTGAAAACGGCTGTACGGATTTTTTTTCAAACTCGCCCTATTAACTCACTTTTAAATATCCTTTTGTATGTAATTATTGTTTTCCGGTCAATAATTGATTTTTTTTTAAAGTTGGTATCCCAAAAACGGCTCTAACGATTTTCTTTTTAGGTCACTTTTATGCTTTCTGATCACATTATCTTTCAAAAATGCATATAATACGTGTAATAGTGGGTAATGGAAGTCGTGTGGTTGTTTCACACCAGATTTTTATATATAAATAAGAAAATAAAGATGATGAATTTTTTTTTGCATTCTGCATGAGTTATATTTGTCATAATTTTTACATATTTTAAAACAAAATGCTTCTTAGTTGATAGTTTTTATCTATTACTGTTATATTCTTTGAGCGCATTACAAAATTCATACATAAATATGTTGCTGCAACCAGTTAAGCCGTAATAATTTCAGAACACCGTTTATAACAGAAGTTTAATTATAGCCATTTTACATAATTTTCTTACAAACACAATTGTAGTATGTTTGTCACAATGTGAAAACTAATACTAAAATGACTAAATGAAGTGTGAAACCCAGGTAGAGCCTGTGAGTTTTGCCGATCGGAATTATCCGTTGTTTTCTCCGAAACTCGTAGGATCTATGACTCTTTCAAAAGATCTCATGGAGAATATCTCGCCTACGCACAAGTCTTTCGCTCTTCGGTTTAACAGCCCACCTCCCTCTTTCCTTTTCTCTTTCTGGTAGACAATTGTAACTTTCAGTTACTAAGTGCCGTGTTCGAAAGTTGATTCGGGCTCGAATGTTCATAGTGACTCGGAACCCACTTAAGCTGTACGATCCTTAGATTCCGATTCCGATAGTAGATGTAGATTCCGATCTTTAGTATACAAAATCTATAATAATAAAATAATATGTCTGTCTGTCTGTCTCTCTGTCTGTCTGTGCATCCATACGTTCATCCCCTACTGAACGCAGAAGTACAAAATTTGACATACGGGTGCTCCGAAGCCTAATCTAGGGGCTCCTGAAAACAGAATTTGAAAATTTTAATTAGTTCCGGAGATATTAATTAAAATGTAGACCTATGTCTAATCAAAAAGCGATCTCAAGGATTGAGAATTCACTGTGATTGCATAAAAATAGATATTTTAACGGAGTTAAAAGCAGAAAAAGTGGAAAATAAATTAGAAATATTAGTCCGATCGTTACGAATTTGGTATCAAATGAAAGGGGAATTTTTTCCGAATCTAAGACTGGAAGCGGCTGATCGATACAACAATTAGATTTTTTTAATTAACTAAAGTATGGAATTTAGTTGGCAACAGGCAGACGATTGTCTGCGATGAAAAAGGAAATGATTGTAATCAATTAAGATATCACGTATTTTATAGTGGGGGGAAAAATTGCAATTTTCAAACTTTTTCAAATTTTCATTGAATGAATTGAATTTTCATTTAAATGACTATTCGGTTTAGACAGCATATTATAAAGCTACTGTTCAATTTTCATGAAAAAATATGAATAAACAAAAAATTACATATTTATTGGAAAAAGATTAAGTTTTCTTTTATATTTTGCAGTTTTTAAATTGAGATATGCCGTTGAAATTTCGTGGTATTTGGTTTTAATGCCCGATAATTAGATTGTGAATATTTTTGAAAGAGTACAATTATTAGGGAGGGCTTGAGAGAGGGGGGAAAAGAGGCCAAAAAAAATTGAGTTACAGCGTTTGAAATTGGTTGGCATATTTAGATTTTAAGGCAAGGTAAATCGATTGCGGATATTTTCGAGTGTAAAATTATTATTAGCGGCGGAAAGGGGGGACGGGCGAAGGGACAGAAATAAAGAAAAGGAACGGGAGTTTCGGAGAAAACAACGAAATACCCAAAACCCCTGTATTCCTTTAATATTTTGCAGAGTTTCGAACTCCAATTTCTGCTCACATATCGTACTAAGGATTTTTAACGTTATATAGCCCGGAATTATGCAAGTTTCGGAGAAAACCATGGATAAGTCGTATTACTGAGAAAAATTTCGGAGAATTAAAAAAAAAAAAAAAAAATACATTTTAATTTACATTTATTTGCAAATAAAATTTTATTCTAATATTCTAATACTTGTATTTCAAATTCTAATTATGATTAAATTATTTTTAATACTTCATTCGAAAGACATTTTGAAATACTTTTATGTTATCAAAAGTGGGATTTGAGATTTCACCCAATTTACACGTTTTGAGGTCTCCTGAACCGGTTTTCTTTTGTTTCTCAGCTACTAATTCAAATAATTTCATAAGTAATACATCATTTGAAAGCTTTGTTGATTTGAAATTGAACAGTAGATTACAGAAATTTCTACCGCCAGATTACGCTGTAATATTTCAGAATTTCAAAATTTCAAATTCTAATTATGATTATATTATTTTTAATGCATCTTTCGAAAGATAGTTTAAAGTACATGTATATTATCGAAAGTGGAATTCGAGATTTCACCTGATTTACACGTTATGAGGTGTCCTCAATCGGTTTTCTTTTGTATCTCAGCTACTAATTAAAATAATTTCATAAGCAATACATCATTTGAAAGCTTTGTTGATTTGGAATTGAACAGTGGATTACAGAAATTTCTACCGCCAGATAGTGCTGTAATATTTTAAAATTTCAATATTTTAAATTCTAATGAGCGAGGAAGGTGTTGTATGTTCTAAAACGGGGATAATGCGCCACAGGCTACCAAGCGGAAATTTACTGCAATTAAATTTTTCACTAAAGCTATTTTCACTATATGTCAACAAGATCTGAAACGGGAAAAGGGCGCCGCAGGCGCCACCGAGCGGGAGTTTCATAAAGTCGGATTTTTCAAGGATCGCGAACCAGCTGCTTGCCGAAGGCGCCTAGTATAAAATAAGAGCAAATTTGCGTTGCCTACCGCAGTGATAATTTGCCAAAACCTCTAATTTTAAAATAAGATTCTAGTAATCTTATTTAATTAAAAAAAATATATATATTAAAAATTGTATAAAATGTTCCAAAAAAAAAAAAAAGTTGTTCATTTGTTCGTAATGCTATACTTAAACTATCTTTTATTTTGGTTTATTATTGTAATGCCATACTCAATCGTTCTGTTAATTTCCCTTTCACTATTCTTTTTAGTTCTTACTTTACTGTTTTTGTTTTATTAATTGTCTTTTTCGTTTTCTTCCTTCATCTTTCTCGTTGAGCTCAGAATTTTTTCTCCTATCGTTTTTTCCCGGTCTGTCCCCCTTTTTATCTAATTTTTTATTTTTGTGTAAGCCATCACGTATTTGAACCAATTCTGATACCATTTTCTGGTTCGCTGAGGTGTGGTGTCATGTTATTTAGACCCCGGGTACTCTGCACTCCGCATCCCACTCGAAGTGCATGAAGCTTCTGACAGCTAATATGTGTAGAATGATTATCGTACGGTTCGTAACGCTGGAGCAAGTACGCAACTCTTTCCATACTTATCTTTTTCTAATTTAACCATAGCCTCCTATACTAGATGCTTTGCGCGTGGGTCGGAAACTTGGTGGTAGACAGCGTCACCTGGTACAGATTACGCGACTTTTTTATTCAACAGCCACCAAAAATTTTTAAGAAGTGGGATTTGATATACATAAAAGGCGAATAGAATCCAAGAAACGTCGATTATATATGTCATATATCATATCATATATCATATATAATTTTTGGTGGCTGTTAAATAAAAAAGTCGCACAATCTGTACCAGGTGGCGCTGTCTACCTCTTGAACTGTTGCCAAGTTCCCGAGCCACGCGGAAGGCATCTAGTTTAGGAGGCTATGGTTTAACACTTTCGCGTGTTTTTGTATTTTTGACAGTAAGGTCCGCCTGTGGGCGTTATTCTTTCCAGTTACAGCATTTCAGAAAGCAATTTTCTGTATCCAGATTCATATTATAAATGGATATACATTATAATTATACTCTTTCTATTCAACGTATTTGTTTCCATAGCATATTGGTTGTAAGAATATGAATATTGCGTCTTATGAAATAAATGACATACAAGCTACAAAAGAAACGCCCACTGGCGGAGCTACAGATTTTCAAATGACGTGAATTACGTCAGCGGTCGCGTAAGAGTTAATGTCATTTAACGGGAATACGACTGCAATTTCGGCTTCCAATCGGTCAGTGTTTTGTTGTGCACATAAACGAATATATAAATAAGTATTTTATTTTTAAAGGTGCACTTTTTCGGTAGATTTAAGATTTATTTATTTTTATTTTATTTTATTTACTTATTTACTTAGTTTTAGTTTTAGTAACCTTTTGTATAATCGCTATTCTTACTTTTTAATGTACTCCCTATATTAAAAGAATCCTCTGAGGTACGATAGGAGTGTAACCAACAATAGATATAAACTAAATTATTTGATTCCGTTGCATGGCATCTCTATTGCAATGTTGCCTTTATTATAGTTTCAACCTTCGTACTGTATAAAAGTTTGTTTTTAGTTTCCACTGTATTCATACATACCAACATTGCTAATACCCGATCTCTTTTTTCCACACCTTTTTTTTTTTTTTTTTTTTTTTATGTACTTTTTTTCAGTACAAAATGCGTAATTATGATTGCATAAGAAGAAAATTATTTTTCTAAAAATTTGGAACGTAGAAAGACGGGTTCATTTAGTGCTACGGAAGAAATTAGCAAAGTTGGCAGGTGTGAATGTATCAACATAGCCTCCTAAACTATATGCCTATCGCGTGGCTCGGAAACTTGGCAACAGCTCAAGCCGTAGACAGCGCCACCTGGTACAGATTGCGCGACTTTTTTATTTAACAGCAACCAACAATTTTTAGAAGTGGGGTTTCATATACACAAAAGGCGAATAGAATCGAAGAAACGTCGATTGATATAGATCATATATGACTTCTTAAAATTATTAGTGACATTTGAATATAAATGTCTACCGCTTGAACTGTTGCCAAGTTTCCGAGCCAAGCAACAGGCATCTAGATTAGGAGGCTATGCTATCAATAAACATAGCTGCTAACTGTCCGTCTTTCTAACTCCACTTTTTAAAATTACTTATGTCCTTCTTACGAAAATGCAGATTTTTCGTTACTAAATAAAACAGAAATATTTACATATAAATAGCATTGTTAAGAAACTGGTTAGGTTGAGAGCTGTACATTAATACAGATTTTATTTACAAGGCATAATACGACTGAATTTTCTTGCATTTTTTAGAATTTTACCTTTTTTTTAATTAATTTCCTAACAAATTGTCTGAACGTCATAGAAAATTACTTTCTTTGAGAAAAACCAACTTCACCTGGCTTTCCTCTAAAACAGTACTTTATTATTATCATCATTATTATTATTATTTTGTTTGTTAGAGTTTAAACACTTTATATGCAGCAAGTGAATATATACTCCAGTGTCCTTTTACTGCATTTATTACGCAGTATAAAATTTATGTTATCTATTCAGAAATACTTAAAATCATTTTGTTAAATAACATAATGGTTTTGTGAAAAGTCGCGACTTACTGTTCAAAATAGAAAAATACAGCAATGACAATGGCTCTAATGGATTGAACCAGGGCCTGATTAAGGGGGAAGCTCGCTCATACCGGAATATTTTTACAATTATTTTTTACTTCATGTCATAGAAATTCCACGCTTTGACGAGGAAATATTTTTTATAAAAAATGAACGGTGTAAAACAATCCAATTTACTCACATTTATTAGACACCAGAATTCTTTTAAAATAATTTTTAATGAAAATTTTCTGTTTATTATAGGAGGAAAGTATTTGTTAAAAAATAACGGTGTAAGTATAAATAATGTGTCAAGAGCGAGCTTCCCCCTTAATCAGGCCCTGGATTGAACAATTCCACGATCGCTGACATAGAATCACTTCATTTGGAAATCTGTAACTACGCCAGAGTTCGATTTTTTTTTTTCTTTTTCTCCAATTTGTATGTTAATATATTTCTTAAAGATATTTTCAATATTCATATTTGTACAATTGAAATATTTTGGATACAAATGCTTTAATTAGAAAAAGTAAAATTATAATGTATATTCTTTGTAACATAAATATGTATACAGAAAGTCTTGTTCCATAGCTGCCAATATTTTATTTTATTCCGGAGTCATTTTAGCCCCGCCTCTAATTCGTACCACTTATTTTTTAAAGCAATTTTTTCTTATTTTATCGAAGTTATACATTGAAGAATGGCAGCTATGTTGTTCTGAAATACTGTAGCGTAAAAGAATAACGCCCACAGGCGGAACTTACTAACAGAGAGACAAATACATGCGGCCGCCAAAGTGTTAATATAACAGTGTAGCAATTTGTTATTGATTTGTAAATTAAAAAGACTAAACTAAAGAAAAAATTACCCACGTAAGAAATCTAGATGTATGCGCGAAGCATTTCTTTTCTTTTTTCTTTTTCTTTCTTTTTTTTTTTAATCATGCTGAATTCTAAGAAATTGGGATTTTCTTTAACTATAACTTTGTTATTAATCTTACACAAGACATTTTAAAAACGCACCACATGTTATTTGTTGTATAACGCAATATATTCTGTTTATATGTCTATATCTTTATTTACAGTTTCATAACATACTTACAAATTAAAATCTTCCAAAGCTGCATCTATTACTTAGTACCGTTACTATATAAATGAAATTAGATCTACCATAAGTAAAAAAGACTTAGATTTCGAAACTGTACTTACATATTTCTCTGTACTAAAGAACTTATTTTCTTACAATTTTTATACAGCTTCAGACTGGAAAACATTTCTTAACTTTTGGAAACATGCACAGTTTATTAAGGATAACATACTTTTACTATTGATTTGTATTGCAAAATTTATTGTAAATAGTCACTCCTAGAGCTTCAGGAAATGCATAAATAAAATTTTATTTCGTTTCCGCCGGATGTGTAGAAATGTATGTCTACAGTCATATATACTTCAGCAAACGAGTGTTTTTTTTTTTTTTTTTTTTTTTTTTTTTTTTTTAATGTAGAATGCCAATTTAAGAAATTTTGTTTGCACATGTGACGATAGTTTATTGCGATTGATATTTTAAATGAAAGGTTGAGATAAAGGAAACATTATGTCCAAATGTATTATGGTATTATCTAGCTTCATAACATAGCAAAGGCTTAGCAGTAAATAGTTTTTTAAAATGTGAAAAATATGACACAGATGTACTATATTTTAGTATGAAAAAATAAGAAATGCAGTGAATGCAAATTTTAAATTTGTATGATACGGAATTTGTTGCACCAGTATCTTCAATCATTATTATTTTTTAGAAGAAAATGTAATTGATATAATAGTGTAACATTTTAAAAATTTATTCTAATGCAAAACATAATTAAATTTTCAAACACTTATGATAATAGAAAAGCATGTTATATTATGTTTACATTTATTGTGCTTTTTTGGAGATATATGAATTTAATTTTGCTGTTTTTACTAAGATTTCCTTTTTATATAGTCGAATATTAGAATTTCTTAATGTTTACACCTTCCCAAATATTTGACTTTTCGCGTAAATTTTGTGCTTTCCATTATGAATATGTTGAAAAACGATAACGTGGAAGTTCTGTATTTAAAAGGTTTAATTTAGTAGGTAGTTTATTATGCATTGCTCGAAGAAGTGCACCGATTTTGAAATATATATATAGATAGATATGGTATTTATAAAGGATATGGTATTTATAAATTGATAAAACGATAGCGTTGAAATTGTGTGTTTAGATGGGGTTAAATTTAGTAGGTAGTTTATTATGCATTGTTGTAAGAAATGCACCGATTTTGAAAAAAAAAAAAGAAACATTAAGAGATGTGGTATTTAGAATCTTTTCAATGATATTAAATCTGTTTCTTGCATATGCCTATTTATGATTGTGGTAAGTTGCTCACAAAAAGAACATTTTGAGGTATCTACATAAGAAATTTTTTTTTTCCTTAAGTATAATTTTTAGAAAAAACATTTTATTTTTTCAGCGAAAAAATAAATATTGAAAAAGTAAACTCCGTTTAAGCATTTAGCATTCACAATTATTTTGATCACATATGTTGTGACACAGTGTACGCAATTTTTTTACGTTAGATACCGAGACGCGATGAGAATGCCTTTAGTATGGAATGTCGTTCCAAGGAATGTTAGCTCATATTAACGCGAGTTTCGGAATAAACCACAGAAAATTCTGAACGGCTAGGCCGACGAGTTCGACCTAGGCCCAGACCCGGCACTTTACCCGGCACTTTCCGTCTGTAAGCAATGTGAGAAAAAACATTGGTCCACTATCTGTATATAGAAGTCAGAACAAACTTTAAACTAAAATCAGTTAAGACATTTTAAAACACACAATCGATCTAGTGGCGCAATGATTTGTAACTTGGCTTTTAGTTCCCAGGTGCTGAGTTGAAATTCCAATTCGAGCACGAATGTTCATAGTAGCTCTCAATCAGTTTTAAGTCAATGGTGAAGTCTAATGACCGTAGATTGTCAAATTAGTCCTCAAACCTTATCAAAAAAAAATATATATATTTATTTGTCTGTTATTCATTTCTTTTCCTTCTCATCATTTTTTCATTTTCGTCTTCTTCATTCATCAGCAAATATAATCTGAGTGAGTGTGTCGTTGACAAGTACGATACTCATCAATATCGTGTGATTTTGAAAATTTAATATACGGCCCATAGACATGAATATGTTAAATCTTATTTCTCTTTAGAAAGAAGATATATAATAAAATTAGTAAAAGTAAGTCATTTGTTGTTTTTCATTTCGTAAAATATAATTAAATGTCACTGCTATTTAGTTGTCATGTTGAAGACTCTTTATTATTATTATTATTATTGTTATTCGATATATATAATCTTTTTCGAAAGTTTAAATTTCGTATTGAAGATGGTGAGGAAAATTAAACATTATAATTAAGAATTGTAGGTGGTATTAAACTAAAAGAGAATAGCTCTAAAAATTGTCATTACTGCCGTTGTCATGAAGTATTTAGTGTTGCCAATTTTAAGGACCTTTTTATTCAATATCTACCACTTATTGTTATTTGAAATGTTTGCCTTATCACATTAAAGACACATTCGAGATGGATGAGTGCAAAGTACGTGGGGTTATATACCCCGCACCTTTGAAAAGTCAGAGGTTAAGTAACAAATGTTTGGATATTAGGATCATCGGGATGACTATTAGAAAAAAAAAGGGGGGGGGGTGCGAAAGCTTTCGGGAGGGAAAAGACATGCATTAAATGCAAGGAACGTGAGTTCTGAGCTCATAGAAAAAAAAAAAAAAAAGCACAAAATTTAAGAGACGGTTCAAATATAGAGGTATAGTCATATTATAATCTAAAATAATTTTTATAACTGAAGTAATTTTGTAATTAATTTTATGTATTGAGAATTAATCGTCTGTCATTTGTATCAAGTATCACTGCTCAAAATTATTGGTGAATATTGAATTAAAAAGTTCCTAAATTTGGCACACTAGAAAGGTTATTCGCATTTGGAGTTATAATTCTGAAGTTGCCCTCTCTGTGACAGATTAAAGGATTTAGTTATTTTCTCTGCAGTAATCTTTCGAGTGTCTTATTGTAGTTTCCTTTCCAGCTCTTGAATCTGACTAATTAATATTCCTGATTAATTCCTATTTCTGTTAAAGAACTTTCATATAGTTTTGCGAGTATTCGTTAATGCAATTTATGTTTACATTAAAATATTGCGTATAAATATAAATCGTAAAATATTATATTCCTTATAAATTGCATATATAATAGGAGTATTCGTTTTGCATAACATATATTTAGTTTACTGAATATTATGTCTACATAGTGCACATGTTGTGAGACATTTTCTTATGTTTTAAAATGCATAAACATGCACAGGTAACAAACTTATACAGGATTTCGACAGTCAAAATTTCTCCCCTGATTTTCCTCTAGTATATTTATATAGTAATTTTTGACTGAATTAATTGTGCAAACTTACTACCAAAAATTCCGAATAAAAAATACTGGTGGAAGTATCAAGAAAACAATTCAACTGTCGACACCCTGTATGTGTGTATTTTGTTTATTTGTATGCATATTAATATAAAAAAACAAGTATTTTAAGCGCAATCTTGTCAAGTTTGGAATATGTATGATCTCATAAACTTTGCTCAGTTATTTATTTAAATTGTTTTTTCTTTTTATTTTTTTACTAGGGCAGTTTTTTAGCTCTCACTAAAAATTTTCCTTTCAAGCATTGATTAACTTATGTCATCAAAACCAATATATCGTGGCATCATCGTCGTTATATCGCATCATTTAATAAATTTTCATAAAAATACATTCACTTATTTGAATCACTAAATGAATGTCCTTTCAGAACTAATATGATACTAATTAACGAAACAACATTTTTCGTCATATTACACAGCATTAGTTAACATTTCACAAATATTGCGATCACTATCACTCTATATATCACAAATATCCCACTTACTGTCAAAATACATGCAGCATATCTCACACTCACTATAATATTATGTCAACGGACATGAAAGCACATCGATGTGAGAAAGAGAAATTTTCATAATTAACATCTATTCTAAATATCATTCTAATATATTGTAAACAAACTTCAATTTATTACAAGCATTCAAACTATGTTATACAAATTTACACAACAGTGTAAATCTCGAATAAATAATCAGGATCATTTCATATAATGATATACCAGTCGTAAAAAAATAAAAGAATAATATAAGGAAATTAAAAGTTAGGATTACTTAAGATAGCTAAGGTATTATTATAAAACAACAGAGAAATAATTGTATTATTTAGGGTTTTTTTTTTTTTTTTTTTTTTTTTTTTTTTTTTCTTTTACTGAATTATTTTTAAGGTATGTAATATATTAATACATGGAAAAACACATTAAAATTAGGTTCATAAGAAATTGTAGAATTTTAATTTTCTTTTAAGCAACCTTTCTCTTTTTCTTATTGGATATTCTTATTTTTAATATTGGATTTTGAAATTGAAATTGAAAATATTTTTTTTATTCTTGCGATAAAGCTATTTATTTTAAAGAGCATAGTTTATTTATTGTCAATGATTTCTTTGAAGTGAAATATTTAACGATCAATTACTACGATAAAACTTCTAGGAAATTGTTTTACATTATTCTTTACTTTTTTTTTTTTTTTTTTTTTTTTTTTTTTTTGGGGGGGGGGGGGGGGGGAGGGGGTTTCTTTTTTTTTTAAATATATATATATATATATATATATAAGAAAACGCAAAAATAGTATTTCAAACTGATTATTGCATTTTAATGTCAAAATGTATACTGAATATTTTTCCTTTTGGCATATTTCATCAGATAGTATTCGTACGTAAAATTTTAGAAAAGGAAGTCGAGCTGTAAAAGTGTACGGTTATAGGAAGGAAATTAGTCTGCATTTACCTATTTATTATATTTATTTATATAAAAATTAAAGTGGATTTTTTTATTTATTTACCAGAAACTGTATTATTTTGTTAAAATAATTACACTAGAAAGTTTTTTTTTTTTTTTTTTTTTAATAAAAGATATCTTCAGTTTAGTCTTCTCAATTTCAAAATGAAAAGAAAAGTAAGATTCTTAAAAATTATGTCAATAAAAATTCCCCTACTCTTAAAATTTGCGATTGGAAAAATTGGAATCTCGACAAATCACGGTGTGCGATGCCAGGTCATTATTTTTTACTTGAGTCTTTCAACATTAATCCTGAATAGCAATTTTCCCATTAAATTAGCCTATAAATACAAAAGGAAATTTATTATTGGAAATAAAGGGTGGAGGACTCGGAAGCGGTTGAAAGATGGGACCATACAAACTTAAATTCTCGATATTTTCCAAAATGTATTATCAAGTTTCATGGAAATCTGATATTTAGAATATTTTACGCTATAAATTCACTATTACTATAATCAACATTTTTATTCCGGAGCATTTTTAGCTCTCTTTATTTCGCACCACTTTATTTTCAGAATAATTTTCACCAATATATAACTACGGTGAAATAAGAAATAATTACATACTCTTAACCATACAAGGCTCAATTTTTTTTTAGTTCGCGACAAAAATATATAGGTTGTAATTAATGATCAGAAGATAGGCAAAACTTATAAAAATAAAAATAAAGCCATATTTTATGGAAAAATCAACTTTTTATTCCAGTTCCATATACGGTACACTGAGCCTTAACCCGTTAGTAGTCGCTTAGTTGGTCGATTTGCCGCCCATTCATCGGTGTTGCCAGATTTTTTATTCAATAGCCACAAAAAATTTTTAGAAGTAGCATTTGATATACATAAAATGCGAGTAAAACCGAAGTAATGTTGATCACATCACTTCATAAAATTATTAGTGACAGTTAAATAAAAAGTGCGCAATCTGTAATAGGTGGCGCTGTCTATAGCGACTACTAACGGGTTAACTATACTTTTTGGTATTAAACTAGTACAATTGAATTGCTTTGAAATAGTTTCCTATTTGAAGTTTCCTATTTAAATAACACACAGTATTTTTTTTTTTTTTCGAGTCAAAACTGTTCAATCTATTCTTTTTTTTTTTTTTTTTTTTTTTTAATTCAGACAAACGACTAACGTATCACTTTCATTCAAATTTCACACTGAGTGCACTATAACAAAAACACGAACGGCATCTTTAGGTAAAGATTCGTATTACTACATTGCTAATTGTCAGTAGATTTTATCAAGATGTCAAGCGATGTCGCTACTAATAGTTTTATTGCTATAGGAACGATTAAATTCGGTGTTCCACATATGGAACTGGGTGCCTTGTAGGGTTTAAAAAAAAAGTGATATGAAATAAAGGCGGAGCTAAAAATACTACGGAATAAATTAAAATCTTGGCAATTCTGATAATCATCATTTTGCTTAAAATGTACTTCAGTCGTTACGATATTGTTATGTTATTTATCTGATAACTACGAAAACATTCTTATTTAAAATACATTTTTTAAAAGAGAAAATTCCACATGCGAGTTAACAATGTCAAAAAAAAAAAAAAAAAAAAAAAATACAGATAATAATAATTATTATTATTATTATTATTATTATGAAAAAATATGTAAATATCATACTTGCCAGCCTAACCCTTTTTGCACACCACTTAATTTTTAGAATAATTCTCTTCAAATATATTTATGATTAAATAAGAAGAAAAGTACTCTAAAAACAGAATGGTGTGAAAAAATAGGCGGAAATGGGCGGGGCTAACAATCCTTCGGCTTAGGTTGACAAATATGAAATATAAAGAACAATGTTGCTTTTATTTATATATATTCACAGTACAATACAGTGTTGCCAGATTTTATGACAATTTTATTCAAAAACTACCACTAAATTTCAAATCTATCGGTTACTTTATGTCTTCCAAAATGAATCCTCTATTATGCATATCAAATATCACTTCTTAAAATTATTGGCGCTGCCTATTGAATAACAAAAATTCGCAAAATCTGGAAACACTGGTACAGTACGCTACCAAAAATGCAAAAAATTAATTTACTTCGGAGCATTCCTAGTACACGTCTTTTTTTCATATCACTTTTCTTGAAGAGTATTTTTCTTGTTATTTAACCGTAATTACATATTGGAAAAAATATTACTTCTAATAAGAAGGTGTGTAAAAAGAGAGGGTATTAATAATGCTCCGGAATAAACTAAAATGTTCATATGTCTGCGATACTGTTTAGTTTAGTGCATAAATTATATTACAGATTTTATGTATGCTTCATCATAAGTACATTTTTTCGTTTTTCTTTCACTTTTTATTGTTCTTACACCATATAATATATAAAATAAAAATATTTTTGCTAATTGTGAATATTTCATTGTTTGTATTATGTTTTATCATAGCCTCCTAAACTAGATGCCTTCCGCGTGGCTCGGTAACTGGGCAAAAATTCAAAAGGTAGACAACGCCATCTAGTGCAGATTACTCACTTTTTTACTCAACTGTCACCAATAATTTTAAGAAGTGATATATGCTATATATAATCGACGTTTCTTCGATTCTATTCGCCATTTATCTATATCAAATCCCACTTTAAAAATTTTTGGTGGCTGTTGAATAAAAAAGTCGCGCAATCTGTACCAGGTGGCGTTGTTATATATTGGCAGTTATATATTGGAGAATTTTTTTCTACAAATAAAGTGGTGCGAAATGAAGGCGGGGCTAAAAGTGCTCCGGAAAAAAATTAAAATATTGGCAGCTATGCGAAAAGAAGGCAGGACTAAAAATACTCCGGAATAAATAATAAAAACTCTGGTCATAAAGCATCTCTTGCAGAATCTCTCCCGATTCGAACATGTTAAGAAAAACCTACATTTGAAAAAACTTATGAAATTTACAAACTAAAATACTGAACCCAGTACTATAAAAGATATTTTAAAACTTGTCCGACCTCTTTAAGAGCATTCAATCTTGAGATAGTTTCTATACAGAATAACAAAATAAAAAAACAAAACAAATAAATAATTGGTAAAGTGGCTAAGCGAGAAAAAACACCCAAGTATTTTGTTATTTTAAGTTTCTTCATACAGAAATATATGTATATATTAAGAAAAAAAAAAAAAAAACTGAAAACCGAGGTCGAATATTTTTCCAAATACTAAAATTACTCGATACATATAGTATGATACAGAATTACACAATTGAAAAGAATCTTAACTGTGACGCAATGCAAAATATGATAATACTATCATACAAATATGAATTGTTAGCAAATTTGATTTACTTTTATGCGCATTTTATATAGCTGTTATATATGTAGATTATATTGATAGATATATATACATACATTGTATTTATAAATATCCGTATATAGTCTTGCACAAAGATGTAAATTGTATACATAATTTTGTTTTAAAAATTCCCTTTATTTAGTTACATGAAATCATCAAACAAGTAAGAATGAGATACATATGAAACAATTTTGAAACAAAAATATTTGCTTCTTTTGTTAAGTTAATTTGATTACAGAATACAGTTTCATATTATGAAAAGAGAAAGTTAAATATTTATCTTTTCAACTTTGAATCCCTTTTAAAGTGACTTTCTACAATTGTAATTTTTTTTTCTTTCTCCATGTAAAATTTATTTTAAAAAGTAGAATGTATTTTTATTTGAAAGTTTTCACAAAGTATCGAATAATGTTTCAACTAAGGAATTTTAAATTAAATATATTAAGAAAATGCGAAATAGTCTGTGTGTTAATACATCTTTAATTGTATTCTATAAAAAACTATATCTCGTTTAATTAATGAAAATTGTTAAAAGAATTCTTAAATTTATTATTAAAAATTTTTAGTATCCAACAAGGGCAAATGAATTGGCAACCACATTGTTTTGACCTTTGAACTGCCCCGGGTGTATGTATACACTTTTCTGAAGTACAATCCTTTGTACTGTAGTGCTACTAGAAAAACTGCTGACACTGTTTGCATACTTGCCAACCAACTTATTAATAAGCGTGAAAATGTTAACGCCCCTTGAAAAACAACCCTTTTTCCACACGTTATTTTTAGAGTAATTCTTTCCAAATGTTGTTACGATTAAATAAGAATAAAGTTACTCTAAAAAATGACTGGTCTGAAAAAAAGACGGGTACTAAAATTTTTATATGCTTCATAATGAGATGATCGGCAGGTACGGGTTTGACAGTGCAATAAACCAAACATGAAAGTGATCTTGAGAGTGTTTGAAAGATTTAATCATTTCAGAAGTGAAAGAGCACAACGGCACTTTGAAACAAATCACGTAAATGTCCCTCGGCCGGTAAGAGGTTAATCAGTGAAGTATTTTTTTTTTTTTTTTTTATTTAAAAGTTTTATAAAATTACCATGCATATTGTAGAAATAGTTAATAGTTTTACTTCTGCGTTCTAGAAGTGTAAAATAATTCAACTTACCACACATACACATAACTGTTCGTATGTTTATTAATAAAGAATACTTTATTATATGCACGTGCTATCCTTTCATTTCTTTCAAAAAAGCATGTGCAGAGATGTGTTACGCATGTACCAGGTGGTGCGGTAATTCATGATATCACCCCAATGATTTTAAATTTTCGACGTGAATCGTCATGTTTTACTTTGTACTAGAAGGAGTAAAAGTTGTAAAAACAAAAAGTATATATATAAAAAATATCAACCGAAACGTTGACAGAGTATTTTTAAGTGAGAACAATAACAACAACAACCAATAATAATAATAATAATAATAATAATAAAAAAAAACAGTAGTTGGGTAGAATTGCTCATTTGTTAAGGTAAACTGTTTATAAATTTTAGGTGTTTTCAAATTATCATTATTATTATTATTTATTTCTATTCTTTTTTATTTTTTTAACCACAGCTTCATCTATCCCTTCAACATAGCTGCCAATATTTTAATTTATTACGGAATATATAAAGTCCCGCCTTTCTATCGTACCACTTTTTTTTTTTAAAGTGATTTTATCTTATTTGATAGAGGTTTTATATTAGAGAAAATTTTTCTATATATAAAGTGCTGCGAAATAAAGGCGCGGCTAAAAGTACTACGGAATAAATTAAAATATTGACAGCTATGCCTCAAATGGTAACAATGATTTAATGACCCACAATCTAGTATTTAATCTCTATATATTTGACTCTTTTTATAAAATAATTCTCTATCAGTCATATAGACCAATGGGACAAAATATTCAGCTACTAAAAAATAATTCTTATTTTCCTAAAGAATCAAACATTAGCGTGCATTAGCATGCAAAACTCTTAGTGTCAAAATCGTGTTTCTGTAACTTGAACGAACGAAGCCAAAAAATAAATTATATTTTTATTGTATTATGTAAATATATTTTTTTAAATGGTAATATGCATTTCGCATAACAGAATATCACTTACTTTTTCCTGAAAGGTTTTAGGCCAATATTTTTCGCAAGGTAGACAGTATTTGAACTAATACATTTTTGCACAAATATTTTTTCATGTCATTATAAATGTCTATGGAGTTTCTTGAAAGCAGAACTGTTTAGAATATTTGAATAAAGATACTTTAATTATAAACGCACATAATAATAATATCCCTAATAAGACACTTGTTCACAGTACATCCTAAACATGCCCATAGGATGTCCATATATGTCCATTTAATCCATAGGACATCTTGAGGGTGTCATTTGGAGAAGATGTGCTGTTAGGGATAATAATAATAAAAACGGAAACTTTGTAAAAAAGAAAAGAAAAAAAAAGAAAAAGAAACATTTGTATATCTTAAACAAATTACTTCGGATGACAATAATAGCACAACCTTTTCTAGGAGAAAAATGTGGGGTTGTATTATTGTGTCAATTCGAAACGATTGTTGCAAAATTTTTGCAATTTGTAATGTCTACTTAAAATATTTTATATTTGTTACATTTTTTTAAGATTGCACGTACCTGCATTTTCTCCCCGTGTCTTCTATTATTCACAAATAAACTTTTGGTTAAATTTATAAATATATTTTACGATAAACATTGGCATTTAAAATTAGTGATTCGGGAAAAACATATGTGAACTCTATAACACCAGCTTATTGATGAATCCAATGAAATCATATATATTTAACTCCACTTGCAGAGAACAAGTTGTGATGGTCAATGTTAAAATGATTGATACATCTCAAAATCTTCAATCTCCATGCATTATCAAACTGCAACATAATTATGCTTAAGTATTCTTTTTTTTTTTTTTTTTTTTTTTTTTTTAATTAGTTTTGATCAATAAATACAAAGTGCTACAATGTTGGGTTTATAAAAAGAACGTTGTGTATAAATGTTAATTTCTATTAAGCCTTTCAGAAGTAAGCAAATTTTGCTCGTTTAAAATCAACAGCCACCAGAAATCGAGAACAATATTAAAGGACAAGAAATAAATGAAGTTATAAAAGAAAGTTAGTTATAAAAGAAACATATTTAAAAAAAAAAAAAAAAAAGGCCGGGGACAGTTTTTACAATTTTGATTAAAAATTTGTGGTTGCACTATGCATCCACCGTTAAGAAAAGGTTAAGAATAAAGTTTAACACACGAGCCTAAAAATAAGATATTAAACTATTTTAAATATTTCTTGAATGATACATACATATCAAAGTTTTGATTAGTTTTAGCATACCTATTTTGTTACACTTTCAAACAGCCTTGAAAAGTGTTTATGACTTTGGATTGTTTGTCTGTCTGCGCTCTATCTTCTGTAAATATTTAAACTGATATACGTTATACAAGTTTCTAAGGATTTTTAAAAGTCATTATAATTTCGGTTAGTTTGTCAATCCGTCTGCCTGTCTGTCATTAAAGCATAGTTGTCAACATTTTAATTTATTCTGGAGAATTTTTAGCAGCGTCTTCATTTCGCAGCAGTTTATTTATAGAATAATTTTATCCAATACATAACAAGGTGGCTACAGACACACTTTGTTTCCCTGATTTTTCCAACGGTATACTTATAAGACAATATTTTATTTAATTAGTCTTGCCAACTTATTATTTAAATGTCCAAAAGAAAAATATTTGTGGAAGAATCGGGGAAAAAATGTGGCCTGTAACCACCATGCATAACAAACTATTAAAAAAAAAAAAAATGGTATTATGGAAAGGTATGGCTAATATTGCTTCGACATAAATTAAAATGCTCGAAACTTTAGAATAAAGCCAAAAAGTTTTTTTTTTGTTCTCCATAAAACATAAAATATATTTTAAAGCATCATTACGGATTTAAAATACATTTCAAAATTCAATGCAGATAAAAGGTATTTATGATTTATGGTTTTTTCCTATCATTTCTTTTAATAAATATTCAAATTGTAGATTCCTTATTCCTATAAACGATTCCATATTCTTATAAAATTATAGATTCTTTATTTTTATAAACCAACTACATTTTTCATAGAGATTTGCATTTTCTTTTTCCCCTTTTCATCAAACATTTCTTTACAACCGTATTCTTGACTTTTAATTTTCCGGCCTTCTAATTCATTCAAGCCTTGAAATCTGTTATTTTGAAAATCAAAAATCTTCTCTCTCCCTCTCCCCCTCCTCTCTGTTTCTCTCTCTCTCTTTCTTTCTTTCTTTCTTTTTTTTTTTTCTTTTTTAAGATGACACAAAAAAAAAAAAATGTATAGTTTAACATCTTGTAATAAATCGGTCTGATACGAAATGATTATCGATCAATTACTACTTTAAACAAATTTAAGATTCTTAATTTTTAACTATCTCTTTTCCTTATTAGAGAAATGTTAAAGAATAATTACCATACCATATTTAAGGAAAGATAACCTTAAACGTAATAACTCATTTTTACGTTTAATTTAGCTGGTAAGTTCTATTTAAAATTTAATAAAATTTACCTATTTAAAAATTATGGTAGGGTTGCTAATGTTGGTTGGGTTAAAATGTTGGTAGGGTTGCTAATGTTTACGATGTGTGAGATTATTTCAATTGGCCGATTGAAATTGCTTCGATTTTTTTTTTTTTTTTTTTTTTTTAAGATGACACCGAAAACAAATGTATAGTTAGTATCATGTAATAAATTGATCTGATACGAAACGATTATCGATCAATTACTACTATAAAAATTCTTAAGGTTCTTAATTCTTTCCATCTGTTTTCCTTATTAAAGAAAATGTTAAAGAATAATTATCATTGTACAATACTTTATTGTCACACCATATTTAAGGAAAGAAAATTTTTAAATGTACTGTACTCATTTTTTACGTTTAAATTTGCTGATAAAGTTCTGTTTAAAAATTAATAAAATTTATCTATTTAAAAATTATGGTAGGGTTGCTAATGTTCGTAGGGTTAAAAAAAAATTCGATGTGTGAAATTATTTCAATTGGTCGACTGAATTTGCTTCGATTTTTTTATTTTTATTTATTTTTTATTTTTTTATTTTTAAGATGACACACCAAAAAAATGTTTAGATTAATATCATGCAATAAATTAGTCTGGTACGAAACGATTATCGATCAATTACAACTATAAAATTTCTTAAGATTCTTAATTCTTAACTATCTCTTTTCCTTAATAAAGAAAATGCTAAAGAATAATTATCATTGTACAATACTTTATTGTACACTATATATAAGGAAAGAAAATTTTTAAATGTAATGAACTCATTTTTTACGTTTAAATTTGCTGATAAAGTTCTGTTTAAAAATTAATAAAATTTATCTATTTAAAAATTATAGTAGGGTTGCTAATGTTGGTAGGGTTAAAATGTTGGTAGAATTGTTCATGTTTACAATGTGTGAGATTACTTATATTACTCAATTAAATTTGCTTCGATTTTTTTTTTTATTCATATTAAAATTAAGCTTAATTCTGCAAATATAAAAATAATGCTTTTAATTAATTATAATTAAAATATGTACTCCTTTTATTAATGAAGCGAAATATCTCACGATCCGTAAGAGATGATTTAATTTTTAATTCACACATTGATATAATTGCAATAAAATGCTCGTAAAACTGCCGTTCATAAATTAATTAACAGTTTTGCCAGATCTGGAGGATTTTTTATTCAATAATCACCCATAATTTAAAAAAAAGTTGTATTTGATATACAAAAGAGATGATTAATCTTCGAAGTGATCAGGTAAACGTTACAATTAAAAATTATTGGTGATTAGTGAATAAATATTCCGCCAGTCTGGCAACACTGTTAATCAATTATGGAGAAATTCTCTTTAATAAAGTTTTTCAAAATATCGTACGAGTTTGAAAAATTTAAAAATATATAAAAATTTTAACAAAGTAATAAAACAGGAGTCGGCGCTGTCACTTTTTTGAATAGCCCTTTCTATATATAGCAATCAGCGTATTATTTAATAAAAATAAATCACTGCAAACAATATCTAAATTTTTCAATTAAAAGTATGGTATTAAAAAAAGTGACAGTGCTGAGCTCTGAAAAAAAAAATCTTTAAAATAAGAAAAATATTTAATTATCTTATAAATATCACTTACCATTAAAAATGGAAAGTTTGGAAACTTTTTAATGCAAATTATATGCTAATATATAAATTCTCAATTAAATTACATTACTGATCATGAAATAACTTTGAAGAATTTTACTATATTCCTTATCGTGCCACATTTAAAATTCCAATTAAGTCAGAATATCAATTTTATAAATTTCCAAAAAATATTTCGTTATTTATTGAAACTGATCAATGTAAGTAGGTATCTTCGACGGCAAATTATGTATATTTTAAGAAAAATATTCAATACTTCTCAATTATATTTAAAAAACGCGAAAGAAAAGAAAAAGAAAAAAACCTCTAATGTTTGAAATAATAAATATATCCTTCTCTCCCTTTACAGAATTCCAAAAGTTATTACATTATTTATCAATATTTCTCAAATGCTAATTTACAATTGTTTGAAAAGATATGCACACAACATCAATCTTTTAACAGCTTTCGAGATTTATCCCTGCTATTTTCCGAAATGCGTGTAAAGATGCATAGAATACATATTTTATCCCTCTCAGCATAAATATTCAAGAGCAAATTCATGTTTTTGTGAAAATCAAAAGAGAAATATGGAGACGATGTATGTGCTCTTTTTTGCAGCAGTAGGGGATTTGTGTGGAATATATGTAGGATATTTGTACCGAGAAGAAAAAAAATACTCTCACAATTCATACAAAAGGAAAATAAGATTTTCTTGAAATTTTCAATATGTAAAATACATTTACACCCTATTCTGATTGGTTTCTTTTCTTTTCTTTTCTTTTCTTTTCTTTTTTCTTTCTTTCTTTTTTTTTTTTTTTTTTTTTTTTTTTTTTACAACTATCCATTCATATTTTTCATAATGCATAAAAATATGCATGTATCAGAAATATAAATCTTAGTGTTTTTGTTCCGTCAGAAAATTTCTATCACACATACACAATTATCATTTTTCTTTTCTTTCTATTGAAAAGTAAACTAAATATTCAGAAAAATCTACTGCAAAAGTTATTGACGTATCATGTTGATAATAAAATCTCTAAATTAACTTTTCATTACTATGGAAGATAGGTGAAAAAGATAACATACATGCATGAATCGCTTAACTGGAATTGCATATTTGCATATTGTATGTGTAATTTGAGACTAGAAATATTTTCTTGTATGAATACAAAGTTGTGAAACTTTGTATTTTGAAATATATGAAATGCGTAAAGTATTTCAAAGTTCAACATTTTTTTTTTTTTTATAAATTAGAAATTTGTGACTAAAAATGATGTTATTTACTGATTATGCTTGAAGATAAATTACAAAAAGTGTTGTGAGAGTCATGCTGAAAGATGTTAGATGCAATGGAATCTTTTTAAAAGATAGATTTGCTTGTTTGTATAAATAAGCTGCTATATGGTATTACCGTATGGTAATTTTATGGTATTACCATAAAATTTAATGAATATACAAAACTGTAAATGCTCTATTGCAATAAATTGCAATATGTACAAGTAAAATTATAAATAAATAGTTTTTACTAATGGTTAAAAATACGCATTGCCATTTTTAAATATACGATTTTTTTAATTTATTTATTTATTTATTTTTTTTTTTTTGGGGGGGGGGGGGGAGCAGGGGATAAATAAACGTAAACAAATTCATCATTTCTTTGGTAAATGATTTTATTCTTTTATCTTTGTATATCGGACACATACATTTCAGAAAATATTAGATCTACCAGAAAGTCCTCTCCATTTTTAGAGTAAAATAAAATAATATTTTTTTATTATCTTCAATAAACTTTATTGAATAATGTAAGTGCTATCAATATTGATGATTTCTTGTTAGCGTGATGGCAATTTGTACATCCCATTTTTAAAAAATGTCTTCGTCCTGAAGGCGGAAAATTTAACCATTGCTTGTCTGGCAAGTTCGTTTTGGAATTTTTTGCCCTGCAAAAAATTTTGCAAGGGCAAAAACAAGCGATAATCGGAGGGTGCTAGGTCCAGTGAGTATGGTGGATGTAATGGAAGTTCTCAGCCAAGCTCTGCGAGTTTCCGACGAGTCCCCAAAGAAGCGTGTGTCCTGGCATTATCATGAAGCAATATGATGCCCTTCCTATTAACCAATGCCGGCGTCTTCTCTTGGAGTGCTGTATTTAAATTATCTAGTCACTGACAGTACTTCTCCGAATTCAGCTTTTCGTTCGTTTTTAACAACTCAAAATGTATTAGTCCTCGAATGTTCCACCATATACACAACAATCTCTTTGGCTCAACTACAGTATAGAAATGGAGGGGGCAAGTTTTTCGGGATCCCAGTATGCCCTTTTCCGTACGATGTTTTCATAGTTAATCCACTTTTCATCCCCTGTCAGCGTCCAGTCCAAAAAGGGTTCGCTTTTGTGCCGCGCGATGACTCGAACATTCAAATTTTTTACACTTAACTCATGTGGCATCCATTTCGAATATTTCCACACCAATCACCAAACACTTTCAACAAATTTCTACACGCTTTTGTAAGAATTCTTCTTTGTTGGAGTCCGCACAAAATACAGTGGCGAAAATGAAATTTATCTGTACCCATAAGTACACGAGAGCATCTCACTTAATACTACCATGAATCATTTTCGTTTTAGTTCATTTACTAGGTCAGCAGGCATACATTCTCTGATAAAAAGAGAAAGCCAAGTATGCGTCAAATGAATATGCGCATTCATGTTGAAATTTGTTGTAACCGGAGCAGACAAAACTTTCCGGTAGATCTGATATTTTCAACAAGACAATATAGTTGTATGATTATAAAATATTGCTTTATCTCTATTTAAGAGATATCTAATTTCGTGTAAATATTATGATCAATTGTTATAAAGCAGATTGCAAGCTAATTTACATATAAAATCTGAATTCAGTAATCACGGTTAAATCAACAAATCACGTATAACTTTTTATTTTATTTATTTATTTATTTATTTTCTGATATGGAGGATTATCCCAGTGAAAAAAAAAAAACAATAAAGAAAAATCATGCAGCACGCATTGATTAGTAACACTTTCCAACTGTATGTAATTGTTGTATCGAATAACTTTTAATCTGTAAAGGTTAATCATATCATATTTTATACAAAACATTATTTTAGAATCATGAAAAACGGCAGTTTTTTGAGTGACGTAAGCGGAGGGACAAACGGGACGCTGCGAACTCATATATACGGCTATTTTGACATCAAAGAGATTTGTAAAAGCCGACACTTAATATCTCAGCAAATATGCCATATTTTGTTCTCATCTTTTCAAAATAGTCTTTTATCTTCGGTCTTAATCTATCCTGAAAATTTTACATTTCTACATGCAGTATGTTTTGAGATCTGAATCTCAATTTAAAGCCAAAAAGGGAAAATGTGTGGTGTAACGATGTAAGGATGTAATGAAAAATATCTCTAAAACGGCTCGAAGGATTTTCATATAATTAATATATGCTGTTAATAGGATCTTTCTGAATCTGGTAACGTTTTCGTTTTTTTCAGGAAAACTCTTGTTTTTTATATAAATCGCTTTAAATATGGAACTATATTACTCCGCCAATTACATGTGTTTCTTCGGGTGAAAACGCTGTTATGCGGTTATTACTTGTAAGGTATGTGGGTTGGTTTGTTGACCGACTTGAATGCAGCCAATGAATTATTTAGATTTTTTTTTTTAACGCAAAAGTACTTGTTTAAAATATTTATTGTACATATACTAAGTCAAATTCACTTAAATATATCTTCTCTTGTGTTATGAAAAAAATATTTTTGATTTCAAAATTTCATATTTAGTCAAAAAAATATTTAGATAATATTTTAAATAAGGAAGTATTTTGTAATTTTAGATATTCCATTTTATCATATTAATGATGAATTTACAATTTTTTTAATTGAAAAAATTTTTAATCATTCATGAACATCGATTTTATAATAACTCAATGATTTGCGATTCCTATTCATGTATCCTTACGCGCAGGGAATGAAAAAAAAAAAAAAAAAAAAAACAGCAAATAGAGTTTTGGCGCCATCTATCGTTTTTATTTAAAACATACTCTTTCGTAAATACATACATATATATATATATATATATATTTCTTTTTAAAAATTAAAAATCTCTTTTGAAAATACAGTTAGAGTTTATTCATTTATTTATTTTTCAGACTTTAAATTGATACATATTTTAAATATTAACATAATGAATTTTTTTTTATTATTATTGAAAGCAATAATGACTAGGGGATGAAACACTGTTTACACTGTTTATTAGAAAAAACAGTGTTTTAATAAAATTCATTTTTCATGAAATTTATTAAAATTCATGAAAAATGTGTCAAATAGCAATTATTAAAAACACGTCAAAATAAATAAATAAAATCTTTACTTTGAAACCCATAATAATTTATTTAAAAAAATTATTCTTTCTTTTCTTTTTTTAATTAATTAATTTGTCATGAAAAATTCTTTTTCATAAATATATTTAGAATTACAGTAAACAAAAAATCCGCCTTTAATTTTAAATAACTATTTCTACCTGTTTCTAAACAAGTTTTTTTTTAACGAAAAAAAAAAAAAAATAAATAAAAAAGTTAAATCTGTATGTATATGATTTCAATATAAACTACTAAATGGCGCCACTACATTTAATTTATTTTTCTTAAAAAAAAAAAAAGAAAGAAAGAAAAAACTTTTAATTGCTTCGAAACATGTAGAAATAATTATTTAAAATTAACGGAAGGTTTTTTGTTTATTGTAGTTGTAAATATATTTATAAAATAGTATTTTTACGCAGAAATTTCATTTTTTTTTTTTTTTTTTTTTTTTTTTTTTTTTTTAAGCTTAACTTATATTTTCCATGAAATTTTTCTCCAGGTGATTTATCTTATTTTTAAAATTATAGAAATGTAAAGCTTAATTTATATTTTGTCTATTTTTTCCCCCAACCGTTTTATATGAAAATATATAGGAAGTAATTTTTACCTGCACTTTTGATGAAAATTTAAATTGTGAATATTGGAGCAGTATACTTAGCTTCAAAAGGGGAAAGAAAATATATAAAGTTCTATTTTTAACATTTACTTGATTTTTTTTTTTTTTTTAATTGTTTAATTTGTAATTCTCTAAAAAGAAATTTTCAAAATGTAAATTACGTAATTCTAACTTAAAATTGAAAATTTTCACTTATTTTTCTTTCTTTTCTTTTCTTTTTTTTTCTTTTTTTCTTTTTTTTTTTTTTAAAGAGTTTGAGAATCCCATTCAATAAATTTTTCTAGTGCGAAGCTTCTCCATTTTGTTTCCAAGTGGCAGGCTACTTGAAAATTTGTCAGTATGATAACGTTTGAAATACTGAATTAATTCACACTAAATTTGTAGTGTAGATTTATCTCAGAAATGTGTTTGATATGTTTATTTGCCAACTTAATCCACCCTCTTGTTTCCCTGTGCTAGCACACTGAAAATTTCAAATTTACATTAGAAAGGTTTTATGAACCGATTTGCTTAAAACTCCATATATACATAGCCTTCATTTATAAATCCACTAAGTCCATTAATAAATTGTAGCTGCCATTTTGAAAAAAAAATGGTGACAACTTCATAAGAAAAATTAAATTAGTTTACCCTTCCTAGAAGCCAGAAGGACTTGTTTTAATTTTTTGATTAAAAACCATTAAAAAGTAATGATATCAGTACAAAAAACCCTTAGCGGCTTAAAAGTTTGTGACGCCGCTACTTTGTGGCTATAAGAATTTGAAATATGAGTCTTAAAAATAATGATATTAAATTTTAAGTGACGCTTTGCAATTAGTTAAAATATACATAGATTTTCTTATTTGATCATTCACTTTTATCCTTTATTTATATTTATAATGCAAACGTAATATTTTAACTTGAAGATCAGACAGATATATAAAATACACTCACTGATGCTTTTTCATTCGCATTTCAAATTCAAAATAATAGTTTTAAAAGGAATGATATAAAAATTCCAGTGGCGCCTTGGTGTTATTTTAAAAGATTTGTTTTTAGATTCCATTAAAATTACTTTTGTTTTGTCTAATAAAGTATATTTACACATTTAAACAGTGCTTTTAATTTTCAAATATACTGTCAAATAATTATACTTTCACTGAGTTAGCATTATAAAGTAAAATTATTTATTTCAATAAATTGATTTATCTTTTGCGTCACGCTATCCAAAACTGCAGTAAAATTTGTGTAAATGTTTTCTTTACGTCACACTACCTCTTTGAGCAAATTTTCACTTAGTTGGACACTATGATACAATGTTATGGATAGCATGATGCAAAAGATAAATCAATTTATTGAAATAAATAATTTTACTTTATAATGCTAACTCTGTGAAAGTATAATTATTTGACAGTATATTTTAAAATTAAAAGCACTGTTTAAATGTGTAAATATACTTTATTAGACAAAACAAAGGTAATTTTAATGGAATCTAAAAACAAATCTTTTAAAATAACACCGAGGCGCCACTGGAATTTTTATATCATTCCTTTTAAAACTGTTATTTTGAATTTGAAATGCGAATGAAAAAGCATCAGTGAGTGTATTTTATATATCTGTCTGACCTTAAAGTTAAAATATTACGTTTGCATTATAAATATAAATAAAGGATAAAAGTGAATGATCAAATAAGAAAATCTATGTATATTTTAACTAATTGCAAAGCGTCACTTAAAATTTAATATCATTATTTTTAAGACTCATATTTCAAATTCTTATAGCCACAAAGTAGCGGCGTCACAAACTTTTAAGCCGCTAAGGGTTTTTTGTACTGATATTAAAAATACATGTGAATATTTTTATGATTTTTACGATAGAAAGATTTTAAATCTATATCTTAAAAAATTCTGTCCTAAAACTTAATCCATTGACATTTGTTTGTTTGTTTGTTTTTGTTGCCTCTGTAAACAAACTAGTTGCACAAGATCTATCAATATCATTTTAAATAGGGAACATTCCATAGTGAACTTGATTGTACTATTTTTAAAAAAATCTAAAAATATTTACCGACGCTAGGAGCCGGAAACAAACAGATAGAACGGTAGACAATCCGACAGACAGATACACAAATTGAAATCATATTCCGACTAAAAATATAAGAAAGTGTTAAAAGGCTTAATGTAAACAAAACTGCAATTCTAGCAAATTTTTATTAATAGCTCTTAATGTAACTGAATATTTTTGTGTGGCCCTGTAAATCTAATGCTAATCATACTATATTATATAGAAGGCACTCTATTGTCCATACGAACGATTTATTTCAATTGCATTAAGCTTTGTGCAAAGTAAAATGATTTAAATTTGGTTTATAAAAATAACTCTCACAGAACGCAATGCTTTGGAATGCTTTCAAGTGCCCCGGTACACAAAAATGTTAGAAGTGTACTCGATTTTAAATAGGAAACATCCGAAAGGGAACTTGAATAACATATTAAAATTTCATTAAAGTATCTATACAGTAAAGGTATTAAAATATGGTTTATAGAAACTCCTCTCATAGAACACAAAGCTTTCGAATATTCTTGAGTGCCCCTGTACACAAACCAGTAGAGGTATAAACTTCATTTTCAATAGGGAACATCCGATAGTGAACTTAAATAACGTATATCAGTTTCAAGAAATTCTATAAATATTTACGGGAGTTAGAGCTCGGACAGACAGACAGGAAGACAGACAGACGGACATGCAGATACACAAAACTGAAATTATATTCACACTTAACCCCTTAACTCGGGCTGTCCTCGATGCGAGGACGCAAAATTTAAAATCCAGCTGCAAAAATTCATCCGGGAAATTTTTTAGCAAAAATTTACGTTTATAACATAGCAGAAAAGGCCGGTTTTTTAACCTTAAAATTTAAAATTTCTTTTAGTTTGATTTAGTTCATGAATTCCGGTGGCAGTATAAATTAAATGATCTGAATTGTATTGCGCCGCAAAGGGTTAAAAAATGTTAGAAAGTGTTAAGAACGCTTAACGTAAACGAAAGTACAATTCTAACAATTTTTTTATTAATAGCTCTTAATATAACTCGATATTTTTGTGCCACCCTGTAAATCAAATGCTAATCATGCTATATTCTATGCAAAGCATTTTTTTTTGTGCATATAAATAATATATTTCGATTTCCTAAAACTTCGTGGAAAGTAAAGTTATTAAATTTGATTTATAGAAATATCTCTCATAGAACGCTATGCTTTGGAATACTTTTGAGAGTCCCTGTACATAAATAGATGGTGGTATTTCCTCCATTTTATACAGGAAAAATCCAATAGAGAACTTCAATAACATATTTCAATTTCATTAAGATAAGTCTACAGTAAAGGTATGGAAATATGGTTTATAGAAATACCTCTCATAGAACATAATGTTTTGAAATACTTTCGGGTGTCCCTGCACGCAAACCAGTAGATGTATATACTCCATTTTCAATAGGGAACGTCCGATAGTAAACTTGAATAACATATATCATTTTCGAGAAATTCCATAAATATTTGCGGGAGTTAGAGCACGGGCAGACAGACAGGCAGACGGACGGACAGACAGACACACAAACTGATGCCATTAACACTTTTCAACCTTGTTGGAAAGTGTTAAAAAAAGAAAAGTAAAAAGAGAGATTAATGTAGCTTTAGCATTAGAACAGTAAAGGCCAGAGTCTCCTTAAGTAGATGCCTGTCGCGTAGTTCGGAAACTAGGCAACAGTTGAAGCGGTAGACAGCGCCACCTAGTACAAATTATAGGACTTTTTTATTCAACTGTCACTGATAATTTAACGAAGTGATACACTATATATATAATCGGCGTTTCTCCGATTCTGTTCGCCTTTTATGAATATCATGTCCCACTTTTAAATATTTTTGGTGGCTGTTGAATAAAAAAGTCGCGTAATCTGTACCAGGAGGCGCTGTCTACCGTTTCAACTGTTGCCTAGTTTCCGAGCTACGCGACAGGCATCTAGTTAAGGAGGCTATGTAAAGGCTTACCAATGATTAACTTAATGCAATTCTTCAGTAGTATAACTAAAACAAATATTGGACTGAATATCATGTAACCCTTTAATAACAGAGATAACTAAAAACTTATATTCTTTTTTTTTTTTTTACATTTTTTAAGTATGTATATGGAATGGCACAAAATATGTATTTTATAGTTTTTCTTATCAAGAACGGGAAAAAAAATATGTGTTTAAGAATTTGACGAAAAGAATAAATATATCTGGTTTAATTCGTTTGAGTTGAATTTTGTCTTTTATTGCTCTTTCTATTCGAGGATTAAATTAATGCAAAACAACAATCATATGGATGTAACATTCAAACTTGAATGCTTACCAAAGACTGGCTTGATACGTATTTTCTGTAATACGAGTCTAATAAAAAATTAGAGTGACTATAATGTATCTCTTTCAATATCAAAGATTAGACAAGAATTACATTCCTGATTTTTTATTTTTATTTTATTTTTTAATGCATATTAAATTTATGTAGGTTAAAGTGCACGGGTAAGTGAAATCACAGGGTAAATGTAACCTCGTGTTATATCTCCTCTGATAAACTAAATTTTGACCAAATGGTCAAGATTTAGACATACATTTTTTGCTTTTCATAGCAACAGCTATTTCAACTCATAATATCAGCTGCGCTATTTTGTCTATCTCAAACTAATTAAATATTTTTGCCAGCTGTTTCTAACATAGCGAATAACATTTGATATTGACAAAATTGAGGCATTTTTGTTCTTACGTAGAAGTTACATTACACAAGATGCTAGGTATAAACACGAAACCAAATTCGGTTATTGCACCTATCCGAGGTCTAATTAGTGTTTAGAGATTTCTAATACATTGCTTTTTGTCTATAATTGTGGTATCTTTTAAAAAATTCTGACGTCAGTGTTTATTTTTATCATAATTATTTATTTTTATACGTGATGGCGTTATTGCACTGGGATGCTTTATTTAAATAAGATGTCATCTATAAAAATTTGTTTATATCTCACACTGCTTACACACTGGAACGCCTTTTATGTATTCTGAATTTAACGAAAAGAGAATAAATCTCCTTACTTATTGCACCTTTTCTCCACTTTAACTGTATTATATTAATAAAGATTTTATTAATATAATACATAGCATTAGTCTATGTTTGATAATATGATAACGAAGAACCAATAATATAATTTACCCTTTTTGTTATGAAAGCTTTTGAGAAAAGCTTTTGCTTTTGTAAATATGATAAATGTAATAAATATATGGAATTTTCCTTCCTAACAATGGGAGATTTGCATTTTTAAGGTTTATGCGTTAGCATATTTTGTCGCATAAATATTTAAATTCTTTATTAATATATTACAATATGGGACTGATTTTGTAGTATCGACTTTATAAAATTTTCTTAATTTGACTTCATTTTCTTTTCGTTTCTATCTTCTCTCTCTCTCTCTCTTTTCTTTTTTACAATAATTATATTTATAGTTATTTGCAGCCATAACAACATTTTAATTTATTCCGGAGCTCTAATAGTACCCTTCATGCTAATTTATTTATAGTGAAAATTTTCCCATTAATTTATTACGGTTAAATAAGGAGAAAAATACCCTTCGAGAAAAATCGCCTGAAAAAAGCAGGATTTAAAAATGCTCCAGAATAAATTAAAATGTGGCATGCTAAAAGTTAAAAGTTCTAAAATGTAAGTTGCTATTCTTAAATTTTTATAGACTTTTGAATGTTGATTTTTTTCGTTGACATGCAAGTGCTCAAAACTTTATAAAAATGCTAGAATGTATACGAAATCTTGTGTATTAATTTGATGAAATTATGTGACATCTTTTAATCTCCTGTGTATTTGCTTCAATGCTTCCATTATGGTTCATTATTATTATTATTTATTTAATCAGAAATTCAGAAAAGTGAAAAAAAATTATTTGTATACACCTTTTTACTTATAATAATAAAAATAATAATAACATTTTATTGGTTGTTATAATATAGCTTTCAATTAGATTTCCTTTGAAATATATTGTCTATAAAGAACAAGTCAATAAAAGTATTTTTTTTTTTCATCTATGCCGCAAAAAGTCTCAGAAAAACCTTTTTAAATTTTTTTTCAAATAAAATGCACCAAAAATATTGCTTTTATGTACCCCTACTTATCATTCAAACATTACATACTCACAATAAGATTTACGATATCGCTTTGAGGAGTAGTGTTTTTTCCATAGTTGGTTTCAGAGCATGCCCAGATTCAAATATCACGTTACACTACTGGGATTTACTAAACAAATCCTGAATATTTAAATTGAACAATTTCCCTTTACATTCTCAATAAATCTTAAAAACTTTGTACGCCTAAGCAATCTAATCATTTTTGCTATTCATTGCCAATTTTACAGGAGAAATGAATCTGTATTCCTAACAAATAAATATTTATTTCTGTATGTTATATGCAATGTAAAGATATTAAATTATGCTTTAAATTACACTCAAGATTGCGCTACAACGCAAAAGAATCGCAAATATGGAAGTAGTTCTAAAAATGTGCACAGAATAAAGAAGTAAATAAATAAATAAATAAGGACACCATTAAATTTGCATAGAAAATTAACATAACATAAATCGATTGAGTTTGACTTGGAAAAAAGTATTCCCAGGAGAATAACATGGAGACAATCCGCGGTTGTAATGATCAATAGATGACGCTTTTTCAGCTTTTGTTGTTAGTAAATATAATAGCCACGTGTATTTATTATTGTTCTATTTGTGTTGCTACTTAATATTTGTGCTATAATTTCTCCGCCATTACATCATGGAAAATTTATTGCTTTTGGAAAAAATATTTATGTTGATTCAAAGTTCGATGGGAAGTAGATTTTTAACTGAAGCTGAACAAATATTAGTTTCAAATCATCTGATTAATTCTTTACTTCCATTAGACGAAGCGACTGAAATTTTAAATTTGTCATTTGGAAATAAATGGAAGCTTAATTCTGTCTTAAGTATTGATCCTTTGGAGTTACACTGTAGCACACAACGATATGTGTTATCTTTTTTTTTTTTTTTTTTTTTTACCGGATTTATTCATTTTTATTCAATAATTATATGTGAAACTAAACATCGGCCAGCAATGGCGTCTCGACGAAAGCCGAAAGCTATTCATGTTAATTGTAATTTCACCTTATCCCACCAGAGGGCGAGCATTTCGTCACAATCGCGGATACGGCAGTGCCCTGCATACCTACCAACATATTTATTAATATACCGTATTATTGTTAGTACCGCTTCTTTTTTCCCACCAGTATTTCTTTAGAGTATTTTTCATCGTATTTATTTGGAATTGCTTTTAGAGAAAATTATTTTAAAAATAAAGTTGTGTCGAAAAAAATGCGGTCCTAACAATATTATGGAATATTAATTAGTATATTGGCAGGTATGCATTATACTGAGAACAAAAATATTTAAGGTTTATTTACGATTTTTATGCCGTCTAGTTTTTAATTTTTTAATTTTGTTTTTATCCTTATTTAGTTACTAAATTCTTATTCAAGAATAAATTTCGAACTATAATAACAAACATTCATATGTTTTAAATTATTTTTGGGTACTGAAGAATTTATTTTGAAACAAATAACTTAAATTTTTTACGTTGTAGATTATTTTTCTATACTTGGACGTAATTGGGTATTAGTTTGCTTTCATATTCATTCAATTGTACATTTTATTTTTTTATTCATGCGTATAATTATTTTTAAACAATTAATTTGATAGTTTTAAAAAACATAGTATAATCTTTATGCTTAAAAATAATGTGAAGAAATTTCATGTATCAGATATTTGTGATTTATTCAAAGTGTTTCTTAATTTATTTTTAACTTAATTTAATTTTTAATTTAAATTTGATTCAATTAATTAATTAACGTATACTTATTGTTTATTCTTATATATCATACTATGTAAAATATCCAAAACCGAATTTATGAAATGAATTAAAAATAATAATAATAATAATAATAATAATTTTATTATTAAACTGTATAATAACATTATTATTTAAATATGTTATTTACTGCACGGCGTGGGTAATAAAAAAATAGAAACTACATTAAATTACGAAAAAAGGCCTCTACATATTACAAATGTACAGTTCAATTATTTTAACAACAACCAGAGCTGCCAAATTTAAGGCCTCTTTTATTCAACTTCATCAATAATTTTGAGCAGTGATATTTGATATACGGGTGATTATGATTAAAGTTACGATTTCAAAACGTTATAATTTTAAAACTACCCCCCAGAACGATCTGATATCTTACCAGAGCAATCGTGAGGCAATAAAATTTTGTTTGCCAAAAGAAAAAGAAAAAAGTTCAAAAATGCATCGTTAATTATCCGTAAAGTATTTGTTTCATTAAGCTCCTCTTTTTCTCTTTTCACTGTGACTGTTTCCGCTGTAAAAACGTATTCTTCTCTTTTTGCTAAAAAACATTGTAGTAAACCCTTGAAGTCTATTGTATCCTGCTATTCCATTATGTTGCTAACAACATTCCTGTGTTTAATGAGTCCATTTAAGCGTTTCCCCTGATATTACATTGACAGCGCCATCTATAGGAACAAGTTTACTTTTTTCCTCACCAAACAAAATTTCATTGCCGCTTCAACTTTAATTATAATCACCCTGTCTAAAAAATCTACGAAGTAATTTTCCAACCGTTATAGTAAAATTTAGTGGTGGATATTGTATAAAAAAGTTCTTAAATTTGGCAACCCTAACAACAACCTTCAAGTTTATTCAGGGCTATCAGCATTTCTGATTTATTTCGTAGCATTGTTGATAACTTTTTTTTCCCCACACCAATTTTTTTAAAAGTAATTTTCTTTTTAATTAATTTAAAGAAAATGATGCGAAAAAAGACTATTCCTAAAAATGCCGCTGAATAAACTTTAAATGTTGGAAGTTCTGGTTAAAAGGTTATTGTCATACTTTTAATAGCCTTTTCACAAAATTAAAATGTTTTAGTATTTCATGTCTTAAATAAAGCCTTGGAAATTTATTTTAGACTAAATCCTATAAAATTTTTATTGAAAATGTCAAATAGGTATGAAAAGGAATATGTGTAACTATTTCTTCCTCCCGCATTATTTAAAGTTTTAAACAAAATGTATATTTCGAGAAACCTAAAATAACACTAATTCAAACATAAACCTATTCATTTATTTATTACTATTATTATTTTTTAATATACTTTTTTATGAATACATTCATCACAACATTCTTAAAAAAAAATACCTTTTTAACCCTTTCAGGGGTGTTGGTTGCGTAGTGCAATCACAAATTTTAATTGAGAATTGCAAAAACTGTCCCGGGCAGAGCCTGAATAAGGGGGAAGCACACATTATTTATACTTACACCGTTATTTTTTAACAAATACTTTCCTCCTATAATAAACAGAAAATTCTCATTAAAAATTATTTTAAAAGAATTCTGGTGTCTAATAACGGTGAGTAAATTGGATTGTTTTACACCTTTCATTTTTTATAAAAAATATTTCCTCGTCAAAGCGAGGAATTTCTATGACATGAAGTCAAAATAATTGTAAAAATATTCCGGTGTGAGCGCAGATAATGTGTTCTTCCCCCTTAATCAGGCTCTGGTCCCGGGTAATACTTTATAAAATTTTTCTTTTATAGCTTAGACGAATAACTTCATGCATCTCTTTTCTTTTAATATTGTTGGAGATTTCTGGCGGCTTTTGATTTTAAATGGCTAAAATTTCCTCGCCCCTGAGTGAGTTAAAATATATTTTGGAGTTAAAACGTTCAAGAGTATTTCAAAATAATTTCTCATTCACGAGAGTGGAAACAATATAATAAAATGAGAGTAAAATTTTAGGAACACTGCGAGGCCTTTAATATGTAAAATAAAATATACATATATTCGGAATATATTTTTAAAGTAAAATATGTGAAATTGAGTGGAGGGGGAAATGAAATTTATTTAGTCTGAATCTTTTAAAAAATCATTATAATTTAAATTTACCATTTTATTAACTTATATTTTAATTTAAGAAGTTTATTAGAAATGTTAATATGCTTTGTGTATAAATTTATATAATGTCAGGGACAAAAAATTAATCATTTTAAAACACTAATTTCAATGTTTAATAAATAAGATGCCTTCTGTATATCTTCTATAAATTTATATTATTTTAAATTATTTTATTTATATTTATAATATGGTAATATCAATTTCGTCTTTTTCATTGGTGTATATTTTAATATTATTTCAATACCAGCAGGCTACGCCCGCTTCGCTGGTCACTGTATTTAAATGAATTTTCAAAAAAATTGGATCAGTAATTATTTTTTACATCACATTATAAATAAATCTAAAATAATAACATTGAAATACCTCTAAACTTCGCTTCGGGTACCCGCTGCCTACGGCAGCTCTTTACTCCCAGCACTGCATCGGATTCAGGTTCCCACTGCCTGCAGAAATCTCTTTCCTAGACTTTTGAAAATGGGTATTTATTGACGACAGATGGGTCTGCCATTATTTACGAACAACGATTTTAAAGATAACTGTATGTCAGCCTCTATTAAATATTTTAGATTTTAGACCATGTATTTTATAGCTCAAGCTATTTTCACTATATTACTATTTGATTCCGACCAATATAATGAAATAAAATAAAAAGTAGATTTTCTTTTAAAAGGAATTAAATACATAAAAAACAAATAAATTTCAATCCGTTTAATCCTTTATAATATATACTATCATTTTTTCCCGAAAAATACTATAAATAATAATAATAATAATAATAAAGAATTATTTTAAAGAAATTAAATATAAAATTAAAAATAAATGCTGTTATACTACAAAAATTATACATAAACGTAACTGTTATACATTCGTTTTTAAATTTTGAATTTAATATACTTAATTTTTTCTACTGCATTACGATTTTATTTTCAATAAATATAATAAATTAAAAAGAGAAAGAAGATTTCGCCTTCAAATTAATGTATTAAATAAAAAATAAATTGCGCAATAACCGTTTCTAAGAGAAGCAGACGATTACAAAAGAATAATAAATTCATGAAAAGTGAAACATAAAAACCAATATTTAAAATCGAAAAAAAAAAAATAATAATAATTAAAAAAATTCAAATTCGAAAAAAACTCGATGCAATGTACACATGCAGGGTCCCAGGTACCCATCTGCCAAATTTTGTAAATCTGTGATCAGTTGTGTGAGCACCAGAGTGCAGACTCATACAGACGCTACTCTTTATTTATATAGATTAACATATTCCCACAAAGGGATATTTTTCGTTTTACACACATAATAAATCTAAATTAAAAAAAAAAAAAAAAAATCCGATATATTTTAAGAATTTCAGGATTTTAATAAAACTGGATTTCAGATTTCATTTTAATTTTACGGTGTAATTATTTATAATTTTACGATAAGTGTATTATGTAGATAAATTTAGCGTAAAAAAAAAATGAGAACGCTAATTATAATAGTATATCAGTACAAAAATTAAAAAAATTACAAATTTTCAAAACCATTCTTATTTTATAATTCATATTACATTATCCTGCTTATCGTTACCACTTTCTAATTCAAATGAGTAATACAATTAACTAATTACTTCAACAAGAATTCGTTTTATCATCACCTTATATATCTGAGCGAATTACTTTTGAATAATGACTATATTTATGAGAGAAAATGGTATTTGGACTTACGGAGAAAATGGATAACTTCGTTCAATCTAGGTAGTGTCAACAATTTATGGATGAGTTTTTACAGATAATTAACAGTATAGTTTCATCCCTAAGCGTTACAGTGGTTTATATCTTTCTGACAAAAACATTTGGAATTTTATTTTAGAGGAAATGCCTGTGTATAATAACAGAATTGAACACATACTAATAAAAATATTTTTGATTTATCATTATATGAGATCTTATTTATTGTCTTAGGATAAGTTTAACGGTAATATAAAATATAGATTTAGATAATAATAATAATAATAATAATAGATCTAGCATTTCACTGTTTAAAGTAATGAATTTCTGCTGAGTGTACAGTCGGGGGGGGGGGGGACGCAACACTCAACGTAACTTCTTTGCTAATCGATGTAGAAAAATGTAATAGGTATCATTCAACGAGAGTAGTTTCAGAAAATGAACTGATATTTTGAATTGGGGGTCGTCTATATATTAAAACGCGCACCATCTTTGATTTTTTCAACGGTAATGTCCCATTTTTATTCTATATTTCAATTCCTGGTATTGCGACAACGCGAAAAAGTATATTGGTTGTATATTTTACTTTTTTTTTTTTTTTTTTTTTTTTTTCACAGCGTTGAAAATTTGAAGGTACTAATGTTAAATTCATATTTCAAACTTTTATTAATATCTTCACAAAAAATAACTTGGTCGATATATTTATTTATTTATTTATTTATTTATTTATTTATTATTTTTTTTTTTTTTTTTTTTTTTACGAGGTACAGTGAAGAAACCAAAACATAATCCATCATTACTTTTGATTCTGAAAAATATTAATAAATTCATATAAAAAAAATTATGAATTATGACCTATATTAATTTTTACATAAAATGAATTCTCAGGCTGAAAAATATGGGTGTGCAAATTTGCAGCTCATTGCAGTTATTAGATTTCGAGATATAAATAAATCTTTCTTTTGGGGTGGTTTACGGGGCCGTCTCTTATAAAGTTTTGCATGAGATAACGAATCAAATCTTAAAAAATAGCAAATAAAATTAAACAAAGTATTTTTATTTTTTATTGACGGGTCAAATTGTATAACAACAACGTCAAACGCAAAGAAATGAAACAAAAATGACGATTTTTAGACATTAGTGTTAGCATCAAGTATTCCTCTTTTCTATAGAAAAGAAGTTCATCGTTCTTCAAAACAAAACAATACAGAAAAGAAAAGCAAATGTGACATTGAGTGATGAATTCATATTAAACCCCTTATTTTATGTTGACAAAAATATGCACAAGTGGAATTTACTTCACCGATTACTGGTGATAAATTTTGAACCTTTTAAACGAACACTAGAAGAAAACAATTACCTAAATAGGCGAGGTTTACTGTTTTAAACAGAAAAGTAGGTTTAATGTAAAATTGTCAGTTAAAAAAAATAAAAAACGAATGAAATTGGAATGCAAGACAGACTTGTAAAATCATTTCTTAACTACTGTCATAGTTAAAGGATTAACCATTTGCTTCATATACTGCTTTATTTTTATTTATTTATTTATTTATTTTGTACTGTGAAGGATCATTATTTTATGGATACTTTAGTCTTTAAAATTTTATTAATATATTTTAACTTTTATATTTTTAAAAATGTACTTTAACTTTTATAAATATATTTTAACACTTTTTGCGACCGCAGGATTTTGTGTTTTTGACAGTAAGATCCGCCTACCGGCGTCATTATCTCAAAATAAAATATTTCAGAACAAATTTTCGGTATTCACAATTATATTACAAATGATATACAGTATAATTATATTCTTTCTAATCAATATATTTCTATCCATAGTATATTTTCTTGCAAAAATATGAACACTGGGTACACCCTTAAGAAATAAGGAACACACAAATTACGAAAGAAACGCCCACTAAGAGGGTTACAGATTTTCAAATGACGTGAATCTACGTCAGCACTCTCGAAGGGGTAAATAAGAATTTATATTTTCATAGAAATTATAAAAGTAATCGTACAGTTCCAAAGAGTTCAACTGACCAAAACTGGTAAGTGCGATTAAAATTGTTTAATGTTCACTTCGTAAAACCTTGCAATAATTTATCCAAAAGGATTTAGTTTATGCGTTGTTGTATATATATTATTTCATTTCGAATATTATGTAACACCTACGAAAGAAAATTTAAGCTTTATTGGTGATCAATGCAGCCATAATAGACAATTTTACTTGAAAAATATTGCACTTTTTTCAAAGAAATGGACCAATCGCAAGTGAAATGTATTTAAATAGACCTAAACTTATCTAAAAAAGTACTGAAGTATATACAAATACTATATATATAAAAAAAAACTGAATTTAGGGTAATTAAAGAAGAAAAGCATGATGATTTCCATAATTTTTATAATTCTTTTTTTCCTGAAAGATTTCCGGTGTGAAACATTAACATTTCGCATTTTTCTTATAGGATATTAATTTTATTTTTCTACATTTACAGATAACCCCCTAACACATTTTTGATTATAACTCTATAAATAATAAAGATAAAGTATATAAACAGTACTCTCCAGACTCCTAGAAATTAGAATATAAAGTTAAAATTTGGTGTTGCTATTGAAAAAATTAAAGTTTCAATCATTTCAATAAGTAGATGACCCCTAACTTAAACGACATTTTCAGAACGACAGCATTTCGACGACATTTTCAGAAAGTGAATTTATTTTCCTGTTGAATCATGTCTATTAGACGTTCCTAAGTCAATTAATAATGAAATTACAGCGGGTGTTGCGTTTTTTTTTTTTTTTTTTTTTTTTTTTTTTTTCCCGACTTTACCTTATTGTAATGTATGTTTTTTTTCTTCTGATTATTTATTTTAGCTTTTAAAATTTTCAGAATTTTATGTTTTCTAAACTAAAGGAAAATTGTAGGCGTTTAAATTTTTTCATTTATATTTATATATATATGAAAAGTTAAGACTTTAGGCTTTTTTTTTTTTATTATTATTACATAATAAATGTGAATTTTAAGCCATGATTAGAATTAATCGAAAATAAATAATATTGCGCTTTGTTTCAAAAATAGATTTTACAATTTAAAATGAAAAAAAAAATCACTATTTGATTTTGTATTTTTTTAAACATTTAATAAAAATTTAATATTTTATTATATTACTTTATGCGATAAAATTTAAATAAAATAAAGCTTACGAACTGTACAGTAAACAAATGCGGAAATGTCACAACAAGATTAAAACAGAAAATTCGGGGTAAAATATGTTATGAAAATTATTAAATATTATTAATAAAATTAATAAAACTATTATTTAAAGCGTAATGCTATTTCAAATGGTAAGCCTCGCTTTACTATGTTTTCTAAAACATAAGATTTAACTTGAGGTGTACGAACTCTGCAATATTCAAATGCAAAAAAAGGACAACAGAGTTAAAACTAAATTTTAGCAGGGAAAAACTAGAAAAAATAATCTGGTGTGTCACTCACACGACTTTCTCTTACCCTGAAATTTCATACTATAAATACAGGTTGGAGATTAAGAGGTAAGATAACGAGTACTGTTATGTAAACCTATGTTAGACAATTCATATTAAGCTTCTGAAGAGTTTTATATGATAATTAGTTCTGTGTGAGGGGGGGCTACCGCCCCCCTCGACTCCCCGTTTCATTAATGCACCTACATTTATATAGAATTTAATTCGGTTATTAAAAAATATTTCTTTTTTTTTTAAATAATTTATTAAAATTATTATTTAAAAAAATTATCAGGCAGACGATTTCCATATTAGAGAAGTAGTTTAACACAAAATATCCAAAAAAGTCCATTTTATTCTCAATATTAAAAAAAAAAAGTACGATTTTTTTTCTAAGTTTTTTTTTCGTTAAAAGTAAAAAAAATCGATAACTTTGTTGTAAATTATCGCAGATCGATGGTTCAACCATTCGTTTTAAAGGTATTTTCGAGCTCTTTTGAAAGATACCCATCATGAAAATTTACTCCCCTCGAGGGGGGACTTCCCCCCCAGGGGGGGAGGCGAGGCTCCTACATACACAAAAATATTTTCCCAGTTAACTGTCTCTATTACAAAAATTACATATTTGTTTCATTTGGTTTAGTGCAGTCTATAGACGTTAAACTCTATTTTCCTGCAATTTCCCCCATAGACGTAATGTATTAGAATTCTCTTGATTGTCCCTGTACACGAACCATTTGCTTGATCTTAACGAAAAGCTTACTGTAGCATCCCTATATGATACACATTTAGAATACCAAGTTTGAACTTTCTGCCATAATTTGTTTTTGAGATATGCTGATAACAGACAGACACAGACACACACAGACCATTTGCTAAAAACATGATTTTCGTATTCAGGGGACCTCAAAACGTGTAAATATAACAAAATCTCGCGTTCGAAAATTTGAGCCAAAAACAATACTTTCTCTACCTTATGGGTAAGAGAAAGTAAAAATATATAATATTTAATATTTAAGAAGAAGAACTTAACATATCACGATCGGATATGTTTCTATTTTTACTTTCTCTTACCCATAAGGTAGAGAAAGTATTGTTTTGGGGTCAAATTTTCGAACGCGAGATTTCGTTATATTTACACGTTTTGAGGTCCCTTGAATACGAAAATCATGTTTTAAGCAAATGGTCTGTGTGTATGTCTGTGTGTCTGTATGTCTGTGTGTGTGTCTGTGTGTCTGTGTGTGTGTCTGTGTGTGTGTCTGTATGTGTGTCTGTCTGTTATCAGCATATCTCAAGAACAAATTATGGCAGAAAGTTCAAACTTGGTATTCTAAATGTGTATCATATAGGGACGTTACAGTAAGCTTTTCGTTAAGATCAAGCAAATGGTTCGTGTACAGGGACAATCAAGAGAATTCTAATACATTACGTCTATGGGGGAAATTGCAGGAAAGTAGAGTTTAACGTCTATTGACTACACTAAACCAAATGAAACGAATATATATTTTTTGTAATAGAGATAGTTAACTGGGAAAAAAAATTGTGTGTGTAGGAGCCTCGCCTCCCCCCCTGGGGGGGAAGTCCCCCCTCGAGGGGAGTAAATTTTCATGATGGGTATCTTTCAAAAAAGCTCGCCAATACCTTTAAAACGAATGGTTGAACCATCGATCTGCGATAATTTAAAGCAAAGTTATAGTTTTTTTTTTTTACTTTTAACGAAAAAAAAACTTAGAAAAAAAATCGTACTTTTTCTTTTTCTTTTCTTTTTTTTTTTTTTAAATATTGAGAATAAAATGGGCTTTTTTTAGACATTTGGTGTTATACTACTTCTCTAATATGGAAATCGTCTGCCTTATCATAAAAGATAATTTTTTTAATTATAATTTTAATAAATTATTTTTTAATAACCGAATTATTTTTTAATAACCGAATTAAATTCTATATAAATGTAGGTGCATTAATGAAACGGGGGGTTGAGGGGGGTGGTAGCCCCCCTCACACAGAACTAATTATCATATAAAACTCTTCAGAAGCCTAATATGAATTGTTTAACATAGGTTTACATAACAGTACTCGTTATCTTACCTAATTATCTGCAAGCTGTATTTATAGTATTAAATTTCAGGGCAAGAGAAAGTCGTGTGAGTGACACACCAGATTATTTAACGTAAGCTACGCTTTTACACATTTTTCTAAAACTTTACATTTTAAAACAAAGTGATTTTATATTTCCAATTAAATCATTTAAGTTTTGACTTCAACAATAGATGTTGTAAATTCCGTTTAGATTTTTACATACCAGCGTCACATATAGAGTTAAGTAAGAATACTCAAAATAGTTCTTTTTAATATTGTTTCAGTGATATAGAGGCGGGGCTTGTTTTCTTTTAGCATTATTTCACAATATTTCTCCTGCATTGCGATAGTTTTACAAAAATAAGCCAATTTGTATAATAAACATTAAATTGTTGTTAGAAAACAATAAGAATAAGATAAAGGTAAACTAGAATAGTTTTTGGTCGGACTATATACAGATATGTACTTTCAGAAGATACAGATTATAACAAGTGACGCCCCCCTAACAGCAGTAAAAAATGAAATATCACTGTAACTCTAAACATAATGTTTGGAACGAGCTGCAAATTTCGAGACCCATGTTTTTGATGATGCTTGATCTGTTCGTACAAAAATTAATATAGTTTTAATTCATTCTAATAATTGCAAAAATTAATTCATAATTTTTTCGAATGTGAATTTATTAGTAATTTTCATAATTCAAAAAATGATTTTTTATGAAAAATATGCATAGAATGTGTTTGGGTCACTTCATTCTAATGCATAAATAACACAGAAATTGAATATAATAATTTTTTGGGAAGATATAAATTAATGTTTGTTGCATTCATTTAGCATTAGCATCCCCATACGTTGACAGCTTATAACTCTCTATGAAAAATTGAGTAAAATATATAAACTATACCATTTTCCGCGGTGGTTTGATCCAAATAATTCAAACAAATTATTAAAAAGGGGGATTACTATTGAAAAAATTGAAGTTGATGCCAGTTTTATTATATAGACGACCGCTAAACTAAATCTAACAATACCATTTTAAACTAGACGGTATTAAAAATCGATCGATACGAGCCGCATGTTTCTACGACAGTTTACGACAAAATTACGTTGGGGTGGCTTTATTTTTATTATTTTTTTATTTAATTTTTGCTGACTGTACAATTCCATTTATCTCTCGAAATTCTAGATCACTGTTTTGAAAACATTCGCAGCGTATGACCACAACGATCACATTAACAGATGCAGATCCAAAGCGGGCCTATGTCTTAACTTTTATGTCATAAATTTCTATGCCTTTTTTACCTTTTCTATCGCCTTCTAGGCATTGACTTCTCTTCGGAGATTATACCAAGTCCTTGTCTTGTGTTTCCAATGTGTATGTACGTGTTTTTTTTTTGTACACATACTTAAAAAAAAAAAAAAAAAAAACCTTTAAAATTGCTTAAGAAATAGAAAAACATTCTGACAATCACTAAACATTCTAACACTATTGTATTGCTACCCTTAACCTTTCTACTTATTTTGTGTATTGTGCCGCCTATTTCTATAAACAAGACTGCGTTTTGTGTTCTGTGTTTCTCTTTTTATTCCCTTGCCCCTCTCATTGCAGCGATTTTTAAATTCAGGAATTTCTTCCCGTTAACTGCCATCCTCAGGTACTGGCAGGGCCCGACTTAGACTACCTGGAGCACCGGGGCAAACCTATTCTGGGGGGCCCCTTGCAGTGGCATAAGAGGTCTTTAGGTTGCAGAATTTCTGCATTCGCCTGTAGGGGGGCCCCTTCCAGAAGGGGGGCTTAGGGCATTTGCCCCGTATGCCCTGCCGTAAGTCAGGGCCTGGGTACTGGAGGATACGCAACCCTGTCACGGGTGCCTCCATGACACAACATCGGGATATTAAAAAAATCATCATCTTAAAAGTTACCTAAGAATATCTTAAATATTATCCATAATAAATATTCCATGTCAGAATTTCATATCAAAAGGACAATTTTCCGGTAACTCTTTTATATGCATGTATATAATCTTTATATATATATTTCTTTTGTGCGTGGGTATGTCACTGAACTCCTCCTAAACGGCTGAACCGAGTTTAATGAAATTTTTTGTGTGTCTTCAGGTGGATTCGAGAATGGTTTAGATTTACAATTCAGTCGAATTTAAATTGTTTATTTAATTTATCACTTATAAATTGTTGTTGATTTTGGAATGTTTCACATTGGATCCGACAGACTGCGCTACGACCGTAGTATCGATTCAATAATACGCAAGCGAAGTGATGACGTCACTGGCCGTCCGTGGATGCAAGAAAAATATTTCCTATGTTAATCGCCCATTGTATGTTTTGTAAAAAATTACTAAATATCGAGGAAAATTATTTCCCGATTTTAATCCCCATATTTGGGTATAGATATGTATGAGTTATCATGTGCATGCGTTAGATTGAGTTGTTTTTGCTGTAAAATGGATAAAATTTGAAATTTTAATTCCAAAACTCTGTCATCCTTGGCGGAAAAGAAAATATCGCCATATCATCTGGCGAACATATTTAATTTCTTTCAAAAATAATGGTTATCTCAACAACTTATATTAAGAGAGTAATGAAACAATTTCGTACAATACACAATACGAAACTATACATCTGGCATGTATATTTTCGTATTACGTTTTTGATCGCCAAATACAAAAAACGCCAATAAAGACAGAGTTTTGAAATTTAAAATTAAAATTTTGTCAATTTGAGAGCAAAATAACTCAATCTAACACATGCATACGATAACTAATACAAATCTATACACAAATACAGGGATTAAAATCGAGAAATAAATTTCCTCGATTTTTAATATTTTTTTTATAAAAAATCCAATGGGAGATTAACATAGGAAATCTTTTTCTTGCATCCACTGACGGTCAGTGACGTCCCACTTCGCTTGCGTATATTCTATTGTAATTCCAGTTTGTCCGGACAGTTGGTGCTGCGATCAAATTCAGGAAAATATTTTGTAACTTCGTTTTATTATTGTTATACAAAAAATTGTGTCCTAATTGAAATATTACATCAAGATGTAATTAGTGTTTGAAGAGTTTTGAAGTGTGCATAAAAAACTGTACATTTTGCAAATTTAGTGCGGAATTGGAGTGAGTATTTTATATATTTTTCTATCAAATTTACACGCGCGTTGATTAACAACCACTCTAACCTACAAATTTATTTTGTAGCTAATTTATTATAGTTTATTTATTACTACTTTTTTTTGTATGAAACACTTTTAGTATCGGATCCCTTTGGCAAAATTTGAAATTTGGCACCGAAGTAGCTCTGACTTTTCTCGCCAAGATCTTTAGTTCCACAATTGAGATAGCCATTTCAATTTATCGCAAAAATGGCTTAAAATATTTAAAGTCACCAAAGGGGTCCCATACTTTTGTGCGTGTGTATGTCACTGATATTTTATTTATTTATTTTTTGTATGGAACACCTTTAGTATCGGATCCCTTTGGCAAAATTTGAAATTTTGCACCGAAGTAGCTCGGACGCTTCTCGCCAAGTTCTTTAGTTCCACAATTGAGATAGCCATTTCAATTCATCGCAAAAATGGCTTAAAATATTTAAAGTCACCAAAGGGGTCCCAATTTGTGGCTTAGATTTAGAAAATCTGTGCTTTTCTCACGGCCAATTATATGTTGCGTGTTCCACGGTTGGAAAACCTTCGAATTTGTTTGTGTATACTCCTCAAGGATTAACCAAAAGTATTGTACATCAGATGGCATTACGATAAATTAAGTTTTTGTAGATAAAAAATATACCTGTTATAAAATGAATTGAGTTTCAACTTTTTCACCTTTAATTAAAACGAGTTTAAGTTTTTAATTAATACGAACTCTACATTTCACTTCGCTCATACTATACACATACTCACATGCATCGATTGATTGAATTGTGATAAATGTACATGTAATGATGTTTGATATTATAATAACTTGTTGATAAAAATTTTCATCAAATCGGTCCAGATTGTTACAGCTTATTCAAAAAAGACGGAATTTTTATGTGAAATTCGTTGCTATCAGAGATTCTCTCATAAATTGAAATATTTGCCATATGAAATAAAATTTTGTGCTGTTCGACATTCAGCAAAGGTTTTAAATAACAAATAGACTGTAGAAAGTAGCAAGTAGCAAGTAGCAAGAAGCAAGTAGCAAAAATTTCGGTAATTATGTCTTTTACGTTATAATCGGAATTCACAGTCACCGTTCACAGCGTTCCATACCTGTTTCACTTATATACCACATCATTACACACTTACAATAAGTTAGTTATTTTTTTATAGCAAAATATTCTCCAGAAATAATTTATATGACAAAACAACGTTTGTCGTGTCAGCTAGTATATATATATATATATATATATATATATGCGTATATGTAAATGTACATTTTGCCAAAAATATTACTGCCACCAATAAAATGTAGTCGGTAAAATGATGTAGTAATTGTTTACTTTTGTCGCTGTATAAATCTGAGAGTGGTTCTTACTTATCTCGAAAGCTCGCTTGGCGAGACGAAACTTACTGTCCGTTTTCGTAAACCATGTCTACCTCTCGCGGAACGATCCTACTCGGAAAAGGGGTGATGCGTTGAATGAGATGGGCACTTAGCCAAATGCGCTTTTCGTTCTACACGCGCGAAATTGGCTGAAGGCCACGCGCAATATGCGCGAAAAATAAAAGGTGTAAAATAATCATGATAAAAAAATCTAATGATTTGATTTAAATACGATTTTCTGTAAATTTCTGTAAAATAGAGATCCAAAAATATGGTATTTTTATTTTAGCAGTATAATTTAAAAGAAAAAAATATATTACTTTTACTACAGGTAAAGTCTACTGTAAACGTTGTTCTTTTTCTCTTCTTTTATTAATGAATTATGTAAATTTTACCTAATTTAAGTCATTTTTAATTAATTTACTACTATAATCAGTGCATGAAACAAGTGTTCAGGTATGACAGATATAGTACGAATTTAGAGATCAAGTAAGCAAATAAAAATAATTTTAACTGAAAAAAAAAAAAAAGAAGAAGAAGAAAGAAAACAGGCATTTACTTTTAAGTTTACGGATTTTATTTTGCATCGAAGAATAAAACTGATCTTCTACACTTATTTAAAAATTACAAGGGGGAAAAATCAGCATTTTGCCTTTATACGAATATAACGAAGAAGTATCGCCTCAAAATTCAATAATGTCCTGAAAAGAAAAAAGAAACCGCAACTTATCTCTCACTCGTAAAATGTAAACATTCTCTCATCTTCTACGCTTCTACCCTATTTTAACAAAATCAATGCAGACCTCACGCATGCGCATAGGTGAGCAGGGTCACAGCTAACGAAAACAAACAATACATGGAATACACACAGTCATAGGTACCAGTGTTTTGTAAACTATTCCAGAGTGTCTGAATTTCACACCACTTTGCTAAAAACAAAAATTTCTCCAATTGATAAAATAAAAAAATAGTCTTAAAATTTAGGTGGTATGAAATACATAGGTCTTCCAAACATTAAAATATTTAGTACCCACCTATTTTTAACACTGGTTTCTTTGCACAATAATTTTCTTCAATATGTAATGAATGTTCAAAATAAGAGGATTTACTTTTGAAAGCGTGGTATGAATAAAAAGCCATATTTAAAAGTTCAAAGAAATAATGAATATTCAACATCTCTGACAAAGAAGTGAGTACAGCTGTCGGCGGATGAACAATAAATATAATACATTGACGTAGTGATTTGTTTAGTAGTCTCTCTTTTTTACGATTGCGCATGAGTCAGTTGAGGTTTTCTGATATTTTCATAAAACTAGAGGTAAGAGGAGAAACAAATAGGATATTTACTACTTATCAGCAGTTTATTTAATTGTTTATTTTTTAAAATAAATTTAAAATTTATTATATTTTCACTCTCCAAACACCCACACATGCACACACTCATATATATGAGAATTAAGCATAAAATAGGCGAAATTCATGAATATATGTATTCATATATACGCTTACTGATAAACAAATTAAAACAAAATGCTATAAAAACCAAATAACATTCAAATTGTATGAACAAATGCACCAGTTTGAATTTAAACGTAAATTCATAAAGTCATTAGAGAGAGTATTTTATTCATATTTCATTTACTAATCATGCCTTTAATTATTTAATTTATTGGATAAAGTTGGCATTAATTATGTATCTCTTTTATGGTAAATTTTATGATTTACAATTATATATAATGTATGTATTATATATACTGCTAACAAGCGTTACGATTTTCGGGCACCAGTATTTTTATATAGAAATTTTTTTGTAGATATAGGTAGCAGTTTCTATAGTTTAAATGTTCAGATTTCAGTTATGGCTCTTATCCTTCACTACATTTACTGATCTTCTAAAAAAGTTTTACGTAAATTTGATAAACAGCTCATTTAGTAGAAGGAACCCTCTTAATAACTGTTAAAGTTACAGTGAATTGATCCCCGGATTTGAAAATTAGTTACAAGCTTCAAAATGTATGAAAACCATACTTCTCACCATCCTAATTATGAAACGGAAGATTTTTAGTATACGCGCCTTTTTCCACACCACATTAAATTAGAGTACTTATCTTCAAATGTAGTTGCAATTAAATAAATATAAAAATACTTTAAAAAATGACTATTGTAAAAAAAAAAAAAAAGGCGAGTACTAAAAATCTTCCGTTAATTAACTGTCGGCAAGTACAGAAAACTAAGAATTGTTACTACGTTTCCTACTGAAATTTATCTTATTATTTTTTATAGTGAAAAATGATTATGCCGTCACATAACATACTGTTGCTTTCCTCAAAATATTTTATTGCAATCTTTCTAAGCCTTGTATAGAGGCTTATTTCTTACATCTGTCACTACTGTCTCCTTTCCTGTATTTTTTTTAAGATGCAGAATTTTCACTATATCAGCAGAGCTGCCAACCGAATCCGGCAACTTGTTAGTACCGCCTCTTTTTCTACACCAGTCATTTTTTAGAGTTTTTTTCTTCTTAGTTCATCGTAAATATAGTTGAAGAAAATTACTTTAAAAATTAAGTGGTGTAGAAAAACGGGCGGTGCTAACAATTTGCGGGGTTAGGCTGGCAGCTCTGTATCAGGTATTGTAGTCTCCGCCTTTTTTCAGGACTTTTTTTTAATGAGAAGTTCATGCCTTTTTTGCTACAACTATTTTTATACAATAATTTATGTACTATTTAATCACAACATATTACTTTAAAAACAAAATAAATATTTCTCGAAAAAAAGTGGTGGCGAAAATTTCTCATTCTTGAAAGTGTCCTGAAAAAAAAAAAAAAAAAAAAAAAAAAAAGAGGCTGCTACCCCTGCTATATGAAAAATAGAGATATACAAATCTCTTTGCTTTTATTTTAGTAAATTGTTTTTATTTTATTATAGATATCTATTCTGTTTCGTAAGAAAAAACAGCTCTTTTTAACTATCTTAAATTTTATTTGTTTTTATTTATTTATTTATGTATTTTAAATTTTACGTAACCAGAGTTATCAACAGACATTGTTTCAAATACGAGTTTTAAATAAAGCAGTCTCTTCACTGTTCCATCGAAGATATGTAAGTACTACAAACGATTAACGAAGATTACAACAATAAAAAAAATAAAATAAAATAAAAAAATAAAAAAACTGAAAGAAAGGAAAAAGAAAGAAGTGGTATTCAAAATAGTGATTGCTCAGAACACTGGAGTAAAACAATTTTATTTTTATGTTTTTTAGTAATTAATTTCTTTACATTTAAACAGATACTTCCCAAACAGCCAGTTATATCCATTAGGCATCTAAATTACATTCAGTGTTCCATAAAAATTGCAAAATATCTTAAGAATATTCTTTAAAAGTTCTGGATATTAAATGTAGATGAAATTTAAACGTACCCTTTTCAATGTCTAATGGATGTAACATGTTAGATCAAAACAAGATTTAGATATTTTCAATATCTATTAGATTTAACAAGTCAATTATTGTGGATTTGGAGATTTGTCGGGTATTTAACAGACAACTAATGGATGTAAAAAAGAGCGATATTTGTCTTGCTAAGAGATATTTGTAGGATGTTTATAGAAGTTTAATGTATCATTTTCTTAACTTTTATAGATGTCTTATGGATGAAGTTGTTGTGTGAGTTTACTCTATTACTAGTGAATTATTTGCAGACAAAAAAGAAAAAAAAAAAGTAAAATTATTTAAAATCGTTAAAAAGTCTGCTTTAGCATACCTGCCACTATTCTCATTAATGTTCCATAGTGTCTTAGTCCCGCCCTTTATTCAGTAAAAGGAAAAATACTCTAAAATAATACTGGCGTGAAAATAAAGGCGGCGTTAACAATACTACGGAATATTAATTGAGATGTTGGCAGGTACGTTGCCTTTAGGTACTTTGACGGACTTTTCACATCTATCTCTGAAACTGTCACTACTGTCCAGGGATGTAGCAAAAAGAGTAGAGGCCACTTCCACTAAATAAAATTATTGATTTTAAAGGCAAAGAAAATAATTATTATTAATTTAATTTAAAATTAAGTTTTAAGTATGTTCATTTATTAGTGATTTTTATGTTTTCAATGTTAAAAATGAGTAAATATAATTACTTAAAATTAATTGATATTTTTGAAAACAATTTTATTCTATTTTAAAACAATTTTTTAATTAGCTCATTCTATGATTTATGAATGGCTACACACCTGCTTCTATTTCCCTATTTTGGTTACTATTATTTTTTAAATTAAATTTAAAAAAATCACAGGCAGTTATTAAAAAATGTATATATTTTTTTATAATATAAAGACAAATCTATAAAAATATCTCATAAAACTTGATTAAGTAACTATCCTGGAAACAGTAGCGATTGTTATTACCAAATAAAAATTTAAATATATTTTTTATAGTATTTAATATATTTGTTAGAGCATTGTATTATTTTCATACTTTATATTTTTGATTTATGAAAAAAAAAAAAACCTAAAATATAACTTTTATTTCGCTTAAATTACATATTGAAATTATCCACTCATTGGATAATCGCCCGTATAAAAATATACATATACAGACAGGTAGAAAGTTAGACAGATATATTAGTAGTTAAATAAATTATTAGTTAAGACAGTTTTGCTTGATAATTGATCGTTTTAAGTAGACACTACATATCTGTATACATAATTTCCAACTTTTACTTTTTTGTCTATGGGTAAAGTTTTATAATTTATAATTTATAAATTATTTTATTTCTTTATTTATTATTATACTTTTTTAACTAATTTAATAAAATAAATATTTCTATAAATATTTTCCGGTAGTTAGAAATCGTAAAAGTGGGTAACTATTCTGTATAAACACATATATATAGATAAACATTATGCAATTGTGCTTTATTTTTATTCAGCACAGCGCAGGAAATTATGAACACATTTATGGTTGAAAGTAATATAAAATATTACTGATTAATATTTGAATTACACACATAAACAGGGATAAAAACATTTCGCCTTTAGACAGGATTTTTCCACCAGTATTTTTTAAGAACAATCTTAATTCTATTTAATCACAATGACTAAAGCAAAAATACAATTAATATTTCTGAATGGTACCGATAACGCAAACCACTTTTAATCTTTGTGTAAAAAAATGTTTCTGATGAGTAGATTTGTCAAAATTATTGTGTGGATTTTAAAGGAGTAGATTTTAATAACAATTTTTTTCTTTTTCTTTTTCTTTTTTTTTAAGCAACATTTTCACGGTTGAAAAGTTCCCTCCTTTTTCATAACAACTATTTTTACACAGAAATCTCTATCGAATGTTTTAAGTAATTTTTCGTGATTAAATAGGCTAGAGATCATTGTATAAATATAATGGTAGCAAAAAATGCGGAAATTTCTTATCCCTGAAATGTCATAAGACAAGGGCAGGAAGAGCCCTCCTGTAATGTTAAAAGATAGAACTTAAAGGATTATTAAACACAAGAATTGATATTTATTTAAATGTAATTCAACTTTCTAGATATTTATAAATAAAAAGCACGAAGATTCTGCTTTTAGAAATAAAAAGTCGTAACCTGATTTCCTGTATCATTAATTTTTAAAGGAAATTTTTAACATAAAATAGTCCTATAAGATAAAAAGCAGTGTAGTTCCAGAAAATTCGCGGAAAAGGCTCCACCTTCCTGATAAAAAGGCGGGTCCTACGAATTCTTCATGTATCAATCTTTATAACAAATTGTGAGATTTTAAAGAGGAAAAAATAGCACAGCTGCCAATATTTTAATTTATACCGGAGTACTTTGAGCTCCGCCTTTTTCTCGCACCACTTTAATTATTGAAAAGTTTTCTTCAATACATAACTTTCATAAAATAAGAAAAAATTACTTTTAAAAAATAAGTGGTACAAAATAGAGGCGGGGCTAAAATTACTCCGGAATAAATTAAAATATTGGCTGCTGTGAAATAGTAATAAATTTGATGATATTTTCTGTTGACATAAATCAATAACTTAGTTCCAAATGCTTTTTCTGAATATAGCGGAATTAACAAAAATATTCAAAATTAAAAAGATAAAATTGTTATTTTATTAGTTATTAGTTTATTTATTGAAGAAGTCAGCATGTTCTTACAATTGAATTGATGTTAAATACCTCTTCTTCATTAGAACTGTTGTTTCACTGAAACAATTTGAATAAGCACAAAGGCAATCAACGACAGTTAATTTACTTCTATGGAAGTTAGCAGTGGCACTGAACTTAGCAATCTTTCTTAAAATCTGGTGACTTAAGGGTGAGCATTGGCGAAATTGGTAGTTTAGAGTCACAAAACCCTAGGACTCTATTTGAATTTGGAACGGAGTTACTCATCTTTATCGGAAAAATGTATGGACTCCTCACATCTAACAATTGTTAAGTCGATAAAAAGAGCTAATCACTGTGTAATTCAGGAGTTCAGTTAACAACTTTGAGTTTGTGGCTTTAAATTGTTTGCTATTGAAATATTTAAGCACAGTTTTTAAATAAATAAATAAAAAATACGCGCGAATGTAGCATGGAAACTATAATGCAGAAAAATCTCTGCTGGTGGGAAAATATATAAGAAAAGAAAAAGTTTTCTTTTAAAATAAGGGCGTAACTTGAATGTCAGTGATTTTATTCAATTTTAATTTTTTTTTTTTTTTTTGTCTTCCCACAAGCAAAGGCTAAAAACGTTACTATTTTCGTGAAAGATAAGGAACCATACATAATTATATTGTTGCATGGGTTTTCTATTCATGGAATTTGGAATAAAAGCTTTAATTAACCGTTACAGTAATGATGCATTAAAAATTTTTCGATGCATTAAAAAACTTTCATTAAATCATAACGACATTTTACATAGATTCCTGGCCAAAATATGAATAGTCAGCATGAATTTGTGAAATATCGTTTAATACAATTTATTCTTCGATCGGAAATATAAAGTTTCTGTTCAGAACTTCGGTAACCTAATTGAAATATGGGTGATTTGTTGGAATCTAGATATGATAATGTCTAGCAATTCATGCTCACAGAATAATTTTATTCTTGTGTTGTACTAATTAACATGGAAAAATCATTTAAAGACAATATTATTAATCACAAATTAAATATTAGTATTGGTAAAAATCTAGCTATCAAAATAATATATTTGTTGAGGAATTATTTAATGTTTATACAACAATTGATTTTCGACTAATTTAACATCATTAAGGTTTCTACTTTTTAAAGCATTTTTTAAAGAAAAAATTCATGTTTTTTTTTTTTTTTAATGGCATTTTAAAAAGCCAACTTTCATTGTTATTAATTGGATATTTACAATTTTCAGATTTTTCCTAAGGGTACATTTTGCTGAAGCAACCGATTTTTTTTTCTTTCAACCTTTCTAAATTTTAATAACAAAATTATCACAATTTTGCATGTTTAAAAGTTTTTTTTTTTTTTTTTTTTTTTTTTTTTTTTTAAAGGTATATTTCTTACAGGAAATCTACATATTGCAATGATCCTCATGATACAACTTCTGGAAAAAATTTTCACATCTTCCTCCTAGTGCCCAAAACCACCCTCCGTCCAAAAGTTATATATATATATATATATATATATATACAACGCTTTTTCCCACGCTAAGTTGTGAACACGCTAAGTGAAGTAATTTTTATTTAAATTTAACCAGCTTGGGATATGTTGTCAGGACAGTAAAAATCTCGATCGAGTTCGTAGATTGGGTATCTAGCTCAAAGGAGATGGAAATGGTGGGGGGTGAAAATTTTCATTTGCCCATAATTTCTTTAATATTGAAAATAGATAAAAAAAAAAAAAAAACTTCAAATCAGGCGAATTACTGTCTTAGCCTAAAGAAAAATTTTTGTATTTAAACTTTTTCGATAGCTTCAATTGCTTAAAAATTACAAGTTAACAAGTGATCTTTTCGTCAATTTTGATGAAGCCGACATTTTCTATAGCTTTCATTGCTTAAATTTATAATCTGATACTTATGTCACGTGCAAACGATAATAAATAAGATCACTGAAAATATAAAAACCATGTTAACCGCTTTAATTTATCATTTAAAAATATAAAATCAAAATAATACGTTAGTCTTAATACAAATATTCTTTGTGGTGAATAGTTTAGAATGCCGATTTAGGCAAGAAATTAAAATATACGACTGATATTGAGAGTAATACATTACAGCTTCCTTTGACTTTTTATCTTGTGGAAACAAGATATTGGTCTGTGAAGAAATATGTTGTGGTTGTGGTTGGGTTTTACGTCGCACTAATGCTGCGCAGATGGGCAATTGGCGACGGTCTGGGACACACCGCTAGAGGTGGTCCGGAGACATGCCATCACAATTTTGATCCTCTGCGGAAGGGATGGCTCTCCCGCTTTGGTGACCCCCAGAGGTATAATTTTTGATGGGAACATGGAGGACTTTGCGGCCACGACAGATTTTACGTGCACCAGCCACCATTAGTGTACACGACGGTCTTTGGCCGGCTCGAGTACCGAACCCGCAATCTTCCGATTACGAGGCCGGCGCTCTACCGACTGGGCTACCGCGGCCCGTGAAGAAATATGAGTTTTTCACGTGGGAAGAAAATATAATGACGCCAAAGCTGCAATTCTCCACCGCCAAGCTCACGAGATTTTGCCTTCAGATAACGAATTTCGTCGCCAAGTCAAAAATTTCATCGTCAACTATCAAATTTTGCCCTCAAATTTCATTGCTAAGTTGCAAGTTTTGCCACCAAAATCTCGCCAAATCATACAATTTAATAAATTCGTAACAATTAACATTGAAATTTTGTAGTGCCCAAATGGACCAATGTTAATGGACCTATTGTTAGTGTTCCAGCTTATGTGAACCAAAATACTTTCACATTAAAATTTTTATTCATCTGACAACAAGAATCACAAAAATACAATACAAAACTTTCAATAATTCAAAAAAAATTGCAATGAAATAACTATCCAAAAACCACTTAACTGGTGACCATAGCAAAGCTAGGCTCACCAGTGCTTGACCACAGTAAGGTCACCAGTGTATTTTCACGGTTCTATTATTTTTTCTTTAAAAGATAGATATTGAACCAACAGTTATATGGATTTTATATAAAATTTATAATTTTGATTCAGCTTAAGTATGGAGGGGTCTGTGAAGAAATATGAGTTTTTCACGTGGGAAGAAAATATAATGACGCCAAAGCTGCAATTCTCCACCGCCAAGCTCACGAGATTTTGCCTTCAGATAACGAATTTCGTCGCCAAGTCAAAAATTTCATCGTCAACTATCAAATTTTGCCCTCAAATTTCATTGCTAAGTTGCAAGTTTTGCCACCAAAATCTCGCCAAATCATACAATTTAATAAATTCGTAACAATTAACATTGAAATTTTGTGGTGCCCAAATGGACCAATGTTAATGGACCTATTGTTAGTGTTCCAGCTTATGTAAACCAAAATAGTTTCACATTAAAATTTTTATTCATCTGACAACAAGAATCACAAAAATACAATACAAAACTTTCAATAATTCAAAAAAAATTGCAATGAAATAACTATCCAAAAACCACTTAACTGGTGACCATAGCAAAGCTAGGCTCACCAGTGCTTGACCACAGTAAGGTCACCAGTGTATTTTCACGGTTCTATTATTTTTTCTTTAAAAGATAGATATTGAACCAACAGTTATATGGATTTTATATAAAATTTATAATTTTGATTCAGCTTAAGTATGGAGGGGTCTCCAGCCCAATATCCTCCTCTCGGATTCACCATTGCTGGGATCTTTATGACTTCTATTTGTTGAATGATTATCAGCTTGAATTTAAAAAAAATGAAACATTTACAGGCCAATAAATCTAGCCTAAAATTTTAAGTAGAGTGAATAAAACCCTTTTGTAGTTGGAAATTAAATTTCTTGAAAACAGAATAGCTACGTAAATAATGCAATGTGTGGAAACAAAGCCATTGACTAAGTATGTGTTAATGGATATGTAATATTTCTTTACTTTTGTTACATTAATGTAAAAGAATCTACTTTTGCCTTTAAGCTTCCCAAAAAGGGATTTTTTTTTAATTATTATAATTTTAACTTTTAAAAGATTTCAAAATTAGAAAAAGAAAATTGGATTCTTTATATTTATTTTTAAAAATATATGTTGTCTTTTTATTAATGTAATTGCATAAAATTAAACATATTTATATGTTTTATTCTGATGTTTTACTCTGTCCTTATATTTATTTTTTAAATATATATATATATATATATATATATATATATATATATATATACTTTATTTTTAAGATAATGAAATGCATAAGAGGAAATAAAAAATGATAATGATTAAAATGCAATTCAACACTTAATTAAAAATATTTTAGACGTTCGATTATAGATAATTTTGATTTTGATTTAATTAATTCTTCATGTATATAAACTTCGCTATTGTTATGGAGGCATATTAAATAATTTTAATTAAGTAGTAATTTATACAAAGAGCACTTTTAAATCTATAATGATAAGATTAATTATTACATACTTAAACATTTTCGATTTTTCTCCAATGTGATTAATAATCTCATAATCTTTGACTTTCTTTTTATCCTTAGAAAATTTTGAAAGGAAGTTCAAGATGTATCATTTTTATATTTAATATTTGTAAAAGAATTTCTTTAGAACAGATGAGAGTATTAAAAGATCAAACAATATAAAAATAAACTCTTCTAATTTATTCATCAATGCACGCTTGAGATTTATAAAGAGGAGGTCCAAAATTATGTAATTAATAATAATAATAAGCAGAAGAAGAACTTGAGACTTGTTCGAACTCAATTGAATAATAATATAATAAAATCACAAACACTTATTGCATTCATTATCATAAAGAATTATAGTTTATGTTCAATTAATGTGTATAAAATACAGGTTTGTTTATGTCCATAAGTTCCTCCAACACATGTTTTGTATAATAATTTCTATTTTATTCAGTCGCGTAAACATGTTACAAAACATTGCTGTTTGTAAATTGTGGTGGAATAATTATTTGCAACGGGAGTGTTTTGTGTGTACATTTTAAAAATAAATTCAAATGTCAAACTATTACACAACGCTGGTACTAATATTCACCAATAATAATTTCCCTTTTATTTTACCTCTCAAAATTCATGTAAAATATTACTATATGCAAACTGACTTGCAAAATATGTTATTGCGAGTGATCTCTCTATCCTTGCATAAATATTTATTCAATTGTATTTAATTTTCTAAACAGAGGGTTGGTAGCGTATGTTTTTATTTCAATTTAGGTTAGATATCGTCGAGGAAATCATTTTGAATCCTCATTATGTGCAGTTTAATAATACATCACTATGGCCAAAGAGAATTATTACAAAGATTTTTTTTTTTTTTTTTTTTTTTTTTTTTTTATGGGACATAAATTTGCTTTTACTTAAAGTTTTGTTTATACCAGAAATGTTTGACTATTTTTTATTATATAGAATTCCAGAATGATTTAATGTTTGAATGTTCAAAAGTTAATAAGTCGAATTTCAGTAATTTACAATTGAATAATTCTGAATAGTTTTTGTAACTGCGTGTTCTAGTGCATTTAGCGGTATTGTATCTATACACATATTACTTTTGAAAATTATTGGTGACTAATGAATAAAAGAGTCGCAAATTCTGGCAACAATGACATAGTTGCCCATTTCTACTCTTTAGATAAAAGATCAGCTAAAATTTCAGATTTATTTCTGAATATATTTTTAATAGTATTTGCAACTCAAGCGCAAATACAAGACAGATTTTGGCTTGGAGGAAGGCCTTCCGCATGAAGGGGATCTCTCTGAAATTCCTAAACCGTATTTAAAAGTAAACCACGAAATACTCTATGACCGAAGGTAAAACGATAGAGACCAGGTTTTAAATCCAGCACCTTCCGTCCAACATATTTTAAAACATTACTTTTCCACCACTGGTTGTAAAAGGATATTTTATAAATGTTTTTTTCAAATGCATGGCTGACCAAACCGCGGTATAAGGTTTGGTCAGTAAGTATAAGGTTTTGCTGGCGTTGTATAAGGTTTTCCTGACCGCCACAGAATTCAGAATATTTCTAATTTGACATCTTCGGTTACAACAACTAAAATTAGTAAATTGTTTCTGACTTTTTAATGGGGCCGCGGTAGCCCAGTCGGTAGAGCGCCGCCTCGTAATTGGAAGATTGCGGGTTCGGTACTCAGGCCGGCCAAAGACTGTCGTGTACACTAATGGTGGCTGGTGCACGCAAAATCTGTCTTGGCCGCAATGTCCTCCATGTTCCCATCAAAAATTATACCTCTGGGGGTCACCGAAGCGGGAGAGCCATCCCTTCCGTGGTGGATCAAAATTGTGATGGCATGTCTCCGGACCACCTCTAGGGGTGTGTCCCAGACCGTCGCCAATTGCCCATCTGCGCAGCACTAGTGCGACGTTAACCCTTTGCGGCGCAAAGCAATTTGAAACATTCAAATTATACTGCCACCGGAATTCATGAATTAAATTAAATTAAAAGAAATTTTAAATTTTAAGGTTTAGAAAACCGGCTTTTTCTCATATGTTATAAACGTGAATTTTCGCTAAAAAAATTCCGGGATGAATTTTTGCAGTTGGATCTTAAATTTTGCGACCTCGGAGCGAGGACAGCGCGCGTTAAGGGGCTAAACACAACCATCTATCCATCCTGACTTTTTAATGAAAATACCGATTAATGTAGCTAAAGTAACAAATATCGCGTTCACTAATGTTAATAAAATTTTATAAGATCAATAAATCATTCTTACTGCTTTACTTATGAATGTATAATCCTAAATTTTTGACTGTTTAATAGTTATTTTATGAATAAAAATATATTTAATGTATATATTTTATGTTTTAAATCCTCACCAGTCTACTGGAAAAAGAATTACCATATGTATATGCATAGATGCCAACATTTTAATTTATTCCGGAGTATTTTTAGCCTCGTCTTTATTTCGCACCACTTTATTTATAGAAACTTTTTCTCCAATGTACAGTCACCCAAAAAAAAAAACGCCACCCCCCCACCTAATTTTGCCGTAAATTATCGTAGAAACATGCGACTGCTACCAATCAGTTTGTAATAACGTCTAGTTTATAATGTTATAGTTAGATTTTACTTAGGGGGTCGTCTACATATTAAAACTGACATCAACTTCATTTTTTTCAATGGTAACCCCCATTTTTTATAATTTATTTGAATTCTTTGGATCAAATCATCACGGAAAATGGTATAGTTTATATATTTCGCTCAATTTTTCATAGAGTTATAATCTGTCAAAGTTTGGGGGTGCTAATGTTAAATGAATGTGACAAACATTAAATCATATCTTCCGAAATAATTATGATATTTAAATTCTGTTTTTTTTATTCGTTAGAATGAAGTAACCCAAACATATTCCATGCAAATTTTTGCTAAAAAAACATTTTTTGAATTATGAAAATTATTAATAAATTCATATTTGAAAAAATTATGAATTATGACCTATGTTAATTTTTGCACGAATAGAACGGGCATCATCAAAAACATAGGTTTCCAAATTTACAGCTCGTTCCTAACATTATTTTTTGAGTTACAGTGATATTTCACTTTTTATTCCTGTTAGGGGGCCGTCACTTGTTATAATCTGTATCCTCTATAAGTAAATGTTTGTATATAATTTGACGGAAAACTATTTTAATTTACCTTTATGTTATTTTTATTGTTTCCTAAGCAATATTTCGATGTTTATCATACAAATTGGCATATTTTTGTAAAGTTATCACAATCTAGGCGAGGGATTGTGAAAGAATTTCAAAAGAAAAGAAGCCCCGCCTCTGATTCCCTGAAACACTATTTAAAAAAAAAAGACAAATTTGCATATTCCTATTTGACTTTATATGTGACGCTGGTATGCATAAATCACAATGGTATTTACTACATCGATTATTGAAGACAAAACTTAAATGATTTAATTACAAATATCCAAAATTATTTTGCTTTATATTATAAAGTTTTAGAAAATTTGTGAAAAGGCGTGGCTATTTACATTAAGCCTTGATATGGAAGCTATGTTGCTGTTTTTCGATGCTGCGAAATTTACAAAATATATGTGTGTTAATATACTATACAGATAGAAGAATAATTATATAATATCAACAAATCTTCTTTAATCAATATGTTTATATACATTACTGTATGGAAATGTTTATATATGAATATTGTATTTATTTTTAATGAGAGATATAAACACAAAATACTAAAAAAAAAGAAGAAAATGTGTTATAAATTTTTATAAATCAAGCAAAATATATATGCATACTTGCCAACCTAACCCGTAACATTGTTAGTTCCCGCCCCTGTGTGTACACAATTTAATTTTTAGAGTAATTAACTTCAAATACATTTACGATTAACTCATTGAGCGCCACGCGAATTCTTATGGAAATCCCATTCAGGCCACACGTGCTGCTTAGAAGCGTGTTATGTTTATCGAGTTTCAATAAACCCCATTAGGCCTTAACGATATAATCCTATAAAAATCCTATTAAAAAAAAAAAAAAAAACGTGAAGTAAATTTTAAATAAATTGTCAGTAATTACTTAAAACTATGTAAGTTCTGTAGTTTTATATCATATTTTACACTGCCGGCTGACTTAGCCTAAATGGAAAGATCAGTGTCAGCCACCGATGGCTGACACGGCCAGGGCCTGATTAAGGGGGAAGCTCGCTCTTGACACATTATTTATACTTACACCGTTATTTTTTAACAAATACTTTCCTCCTATAATAAACAGAAAATTTTCATTAAAAATTATTTTAAAAGAATTCTGGTGTCTAATAAATGTGAGTAAATTGGATTGTTTTACACCGTTCATTTTTTATAAAAAATATTTCCTCGTCAAAGCGTGGAATTTCTATGACATGAAGTAAAAAATAATTGTAAAAATATTCCGGTATGAGCGAGCTTCCCCCTTAATCAGGCCCTGGACACGGCTCTAAAAAGACTGATGTGAAAAAAATGTACGGAAAGGGGCGGGACCAGTAATCTTCCGGGATAGGGTGACAAGAATGTATATACATAGAGCAATGCCAGAAAATGTTCTTTATTTTTCATGAACCAGATGAATGTATTTTTTTTTCTGAATAGTCTATTTATTAAATATAATGCTGCTTTAAATACCCTTTAAATGAAAAGTTTTATTACATAAAGCAATTTTCTGGCACTCTACAGCTCCCAAATGACACACAATACAAAACCCCGCCTTTTTCCAGTGTTTAAAGGGTATTAACGTTTAATATGCTTTATATTCGTTTTGATCTTTCTTTCTCCTCCTTATCTTCTTCTTTTTTCCTTAAAAAAAAAGAGTTATGTAACATTTTGACCTTTTCAAGTGAAGATTTAGATTAATGGTAGTCAGCCTTTCTACACCCACCGTCCACTTCGGTATCTGTGTTAAAGTGTAGAATTTTAGAACATCCTATTAAGTAGTAGGATTTATTATTTTACATATTAATTTATTACACATTATAAAATATAAAAGCAAAAGAATATCGTGGAGATTTATGTAAAAGTTTTTAATAATGTCATGAAAAAAAAATAATAATAATAATAATTAATTAAAAAAAAATAAATAAATAAAAATAAAAAAATCTGTTTTAATATTTTAAAAAAGTCAATTAAAGAAAATGAAAGTACTGCAGTATCAGAACAAACTCCCACTATCACTGTGAAACGGCCGTGGGAACCAGGTTGAGTGCCGCCGTTTCAGACAATTATACGGCAGCTTGAGTTAAAATAATTTTGAATTTTCAAAAAATTTAAAACCATTCATCTTTTTTTTTTTTTTTCTTTTGATAGATATTTTAATATCTATTCAAGCTATTTAATTTTCTACGTATGAAGTGAACTATCTGATGTTTAATCAACAGAAACCAATAAAAATCTTTTAATTCATAAACTAACTCAGAAAGTTCTGGGAATTAGTCATTTTTTTTATGTTATAATTAACATTTCTGAAATTTTTTTCCGGTGTGAAACTTAATATATAATGTATACTGGGTGGTAGATCGTGATTTATATTTTCTAAATGTATAGACGGACCCCTAATACATTTTCACGTGTAACTCTATTTAAAATTGATTTAAGGTATATAAATAGGTATGTTTTTCGAACCGCCTTGATCTCAGAAATCTGAATGTGAAGTCAAAAATAGGGATTGCTATTGAAAAAAATGAAGTTAATGCCAGTGTTAATATGTAGACGACCCCATAGGCAAAGTGTAACTGTACCGTTATAAACTAGATGTTATTACAAATCGATCGGTACCAGTCAAATGTTTCTACGATAATTTACGGCGAAATTAGTAGGGGGGGGCGTTTTTTTGGGGGATGACTGTACAACTTCGATAAAATACGAAAAAATTACTCTTAAAAAATAAGTGGTACCAAACAGGGCCTGATTAAGGGGGAAGCTCGCTCTTGACACATTATTTATACTTACACCGTTATTTTTTAACAAATACTTTCCTCCTATAATAAACAGAAAATTTTCATTAAAAATTATTTTAAAAGAATTCTGGTGTCTAATAAATGTGAGTAAATTGGATTGTTTTACACCGTTCATTTTTTATAAAAAATATTTCCTCGTCAAAGCGTGGAATTTCTATGACATGAAGTAAAAAATAATTGTAAAAATATTCCGGTATGAGCGAGCTTCCCCCTTAATCAGGCCCTGGTACCAAATAAAGGTGGAGCTAAAAATACTCCGGAATAAATTAAAATATTGACATCCATATAAACGTTTCATGTATTTATACAATACCGTCCGCTTATGTTAAATATATTTCTATGCGCCTGCCAAGAGTTTTGGGTTTGACAGGCCTGTTTTAATGTAACAGCATGAAAAAGTTAATGCATGATAATTAAAAATTATTTAGATTTTGAGCCGATACATAACAAATGAAGGAAAAATTTTAGCACATGATAAATTAAGTGTTTATTAAACATTTGTGTATTTCTTACAGAGATATTAATTACAGTCTATCATAATAACTTTATATATACAAATGCAGTTTCATTTTGAAATTTCTTTAAAAACTGCATTTGAAGTCATTTTATAATCTGTTACAAGGTGCTGGGTCTTAGACTCTGTTCTGGTATGTTTAATTGCATTTGCTATAAATCTATCTTAAGGAATAGGTCTCCTTCTAAATAAGCCAAATTTGCAAAACTGACTGTATAGCGACAAACCAAACAAAATTAAACGAATTATGTTTTGAAATTTTCCTTTTTGTAGCAATATGAGTCTTTTTATTCGCAGGGATGCCAACATTTTAATTCATTCTGGAGCATTTTCAGCCTTACCTCTATTTCATACCCTTTTTTTCTTAACACTTTACGACCGCATGTTTTTTTGTCTTTTTGACAGTAAGGTCCGCCTGTTTACGTTATTCTCCCAAGTTATAATTTTTCAGAACAAAATTTACTGAATTCACATTTACATTACAAATGGATATACATTAAGAACATACTTTCTCTAATCAAAGTATTTGTATCCATAGTATACCATACTTTCCAACATCCTAATTAATATTCCGTAGTCTTGTTAGTTCCGCCATTTTTCCGCGCTTCCCATCAGCTTTCAACTGCCAAATCATTGAAACCTCATTCCATTGAATTTTTTTAGCTCGCGGCATGTCGACTACGAAGCGTTATCGTTTGCAGAACTCAAGTACTCAAAATCTGTGACATCATCGATTTTAAATCTGCATATGCCAGCAAATATTCACAGAAACTCATAATCGTGTCTAAACTTTTGCGACAAACAAATTTTTATTTTTATCAAAAAAATTAAAATTATAGCAAATCAAACGACATTCTTTTGATTATATCATTTTAAAACATATTTTTAATATATATACAGGTTTTTGTAATTCTGACGTCATAATTCTAAATTTTAAAGATGAATAACGTCATTGTCTAAACTTTTGCGTCGTACTGTATATACTATATATATGTGTGTGTGTATATGTGTGTGTGTGTGTATACAGAATGTTTCAGCACACTTGTAACATACATTAAAACGTGATAGTAATTTAAGAGCTATTATGGGACATAAATCAACATAGAAAACCTGTATTATCTCCAACGGTTCGTAATTCGGTGTACATAGAATAAAAATTGGTCTAATTTAAAAAATCCTGATTTTCTGAATTTTCTAAAATTCCTATTCAAAAATTATTAACTTATTTGAAAAGAATAGAAAATTCCCATGAGCTGATATCGGTTTTATTAGCATATTTATTGATGTGCAAGCGCTGAAAATTGTATAAAATGCAAAAATCACATTTTTTTTACCAAAATCTCAAATCGTTAAAATCGCAATAATAACCATTTTATCTGCAGTCGATCACTGTTTCCCAAGAACTTGCCTGTTCTTGCAGCCTTCAGAGAAGCATATATTAAAGAATAAATTACATGTATATGTAATGTCAGACACAAACAGAGATATTGTTGCTTCCCCTAATATTAATAAGCACTTCCCTACTTGGCACAAATTAATAACTGCTATAAATGTATGCCGGCAGGGAGCACGTGCGCAGAATTCATACCGGTATTTTTTAAAGAAATTTCTCTACCTATAACATCGTTGATTTAAGAAGTAGAAAATTTTGATACATTGATAGTGGTATGAAATCTGCGCACGTATTCCATCCCTGTGTATGGCAAAGATTTTTGTATTGTAATTGTGGTTTAAAATCTAACTGGTTCTAATTTTTTAAACAATTAGATTTTAAAAATACATTATCCGTCTTTAAGATTACCCTTTATGTCAAAATATACTTTTTAAAAGCTCCATGGGTTCATCCTTCTATTGGAATAATTAATGGACTGTCATAAGTGAACTTATTACCAAAATATTCTTTGTTGATTGGGGAAGGCGTGGAAAGTTACTTTCCTACGCTTACCGTTTTTTCTCTAATAAAATGCATGAAACATAGCTGCCAACCATCTCATTAGAAGACGGAATATTTTTAGTGTCTGCCTTTTTTATTCACACCAGTTATTTTTTAGAGTAATTTTATACTTATTTAATCATAACTCCACTTGGAGATAATTACTCTAAATATAAAGTGGTGTGAAAAAGGGGCATGTACTAAAAATTTTTCGATTCATAATTAGGATGTTGGCAGGTATGTAGAACAACATAAGACACCAAAATGTCATACTCCTTTTTTCTATGAAATTTTCTTATTAAAACCATAAGTGATTATACCACAAAAATCGGTGCTTAGACAAAAAACAGTTGGCATTGCAAAGTAATTTACCACACCTGTTTCTTTTAGAATTATTGGGTTAAATGGTAAATATACTTCTCCTAGCCCTATTAAAGATAAAATATCAAATTAGTTTTTTCTAATAAGCTAAATGAATTTCTTTTCTTAAACCAATCTCAATTTGAAAAATGCTATTATAAAAATTATTAGAAATAAAAAAAACCGTTAAAGTGTTATTTAATATACGACGGGTATAATGTTTTTTTTTTTTTTTTCAACACCCTTGACTTTAAAAATAAATTTACTATTTTACAAGAAGCTAGCAAATGATGGGTTGGATATTTCTATTCGGGTGTCTCGATTAAACCATATTACATAATTTTACAATAACATTGAAAATTTTCTTGTATATTTCACACTTAAAGAACACCGCAATCATCCGTGCCTGAACCGGGAATAGCAGATGGTCACAGAGCGTACTTTTCAAAACTAGTTAGTATTACTATTGAATGTTACTATTATTACTATTGTTACTAGTTACTACTGAATATATTTCCCAGACTCATTCGCAGGATCGCTGCAGTCGTATTTTTGAATTTTATGCTAATAACCATACTTACCAACCATCTCATTAATAACCGTTCAATTGTTGACGCCCTCTGAAAAACGCCCTTTTTCTCACACCACTATATTTTTAGAGTTATTCTCTCCAAATGTTGTTACGGTTAAATAAGGCTGAAATTACTCGAAAAAATTATTGGTGTGAAAAAAAAGGCGGGTACTAAAAATTGTACTGTTCATAATGAGATGGTTGACAAGTATGCAATAACCTTCCAAGATAAATCTAATGGGAATGTCAATGCTTGTATGCAAGCAGAAATAAACATTACGTTTTTTCAATAAATAATTATGCGCGTATTTTAAGATTGTATGCTGTCACTTGTTAGAAATAATAATAATAATAATAATAATTTATGCACATATATAATATATTGCATACCTGCCAACCATCTCATTAATAAGCGTACAATTGTTAACGCCCCCTGAAAATATGCCCCTTTTATCACTCCACTATATTTTTAGAGTTATTCTCTCCAAATGTTGTTACGTTTAAATAAGACTGAAATTACTCTGAAAAGTTATTGGTGTCAAAAAAAAGGCGGGTACTAAAAATTGTAGGGTTCATAATGTGATGGTTGGCAAGTATGATATTGTAGAAGTGATAATCCGACATGAACTTCATCAAATTTTATGCAACAGTAAAAGACTGTGCTGCCCGTTTTCGGAAGTCAGAACGGTTGGTTAGTTGGATGGGTTTTACGTCGTACTAGTGCTTCGCAATAGGCAATTGGCTATGGTCTGGGAGCAAATTTTCAATAAGATTTCCATTAGTTTTTCTCGGTGTGTACACCGCTTTGCTGAAATGTATTCGGCAACCATGACCCACTAGCTGAATTTTTCAAATGTTTTTATGAAAATTTTAGAAAATTTTCTTTAGGCGCTGCTCTTTTAGATGCTGAAAATTTTGAATAAAAAATTTACTATATTAAAAAAAAATGAGAGAAAATAACCCTCCCCCCATTTTTTGAACATTCGAAAACCATGTAACCCTTTAAGCAAAGGTGCAAGAATTTCCCTTTCTTACACCACTGTTTTTTTAATCAGCAAGTTCTCTCATATTTGTGCAGCAAATCATTGAGACTGAATGTGACAAAAGTTTTTGATAAAAAGGTGCTGCATACTTGCCAACCGTCTCATTAGGAACCGTACAATTTTTAAACCCGCTTTTTTTTCCGCACCAATAGTTTTTTAGAGTAATTTTAATCTTATTTAATCCTAATAACATTTGGAGAGAATTACTCTAAAAATATGGTGGTGTTAGAAAAGGGGCGTTTTTTTCAGGGGGCATTAACAATTGTACGGTTATTAATGAGATGGTTGGCAAGTATGGTACTGGTGTCAGCGTTCTGTCCTGAAACGATCAAGAACTATGTAAACTTCCACGAGTACGTTCATTGTCTTTTTTCACAGGGATAAGAAATACAATTACAGGTTAGGAACTAAAAAATATTGAAGTTTGTTTCAATGATGTTAAATTGTTTAAAACATGAAACTGTTATATATTACACTGCCTTGCTAGTGCAGGATTATTATAGGAAATGTTCTACGCGTTGCATATTATCCTTTTTCAGGGAAGTACGGGGTAATTTGCACATACCATATCCTTATGGGGCTAATAAGATGAAATTTCTTAAACTATTTTAACGAGATTAATACTAATATATTTTTAGATTTTTAATTCAGAATCTAATCTAGATGTTTTGGAAATTGCTTTCTTAAATTTTATATTATTAACAGAGTCGCGCAAAAGAATTCGGACACATTATGGTATAAATATTCGAACTTGAGGTGAAATATTCAATCACTCTCTTTTCACTTTTGTTATATATCAAATCATTCAGTGATTGAAATTTCTTTAAAACCCTGATAATTTCTAACGTTAGGAAGATGAAATGGAGCCAATCCAGAATTTTTTTTATTGTACATTAATAAAAATGAAAAATGATTAGTGAATAATTCTGTCTCATCTGTAAAATATTCAATATATTTTTATATAATTACGTAACGTATTCTACAATTTTACACATGAATAAAGTTAAAATGTCAAAACTGACAACAAAAATGTGAAATCATATCATATAATGTAACATTACGCAGAGTTACTAACAATACATATTTCTATTTATTTAAAGTAAATAAATTTCAAATATATAATTTCCTCACAAAAACAAGAAATTAAAAAAGCATATCCTGTTTCATTCGAGGGTTAGAAAATTTGTTTTTCCCCTTTTATTTGAAGATATTACATAAAGTTTTGTTTTGTTGAGATATAAACTAAAAGAAAGAAATCGAATATTTTTATTTAAAGTTGAAAACATATTCTCAAATTTTGTTCTTCATGCAGCATACATAAACTGTTAGGGAAATAATAACAATAAAAAGAAATTTATTTCTCTCTCTCTCTCTTTTTTTTTTTATTCTTATAGTGCTATTAGCATAAATTTTCTAAAACAGCGTTACAATGGCAAGAAAATCAGAATAAAAAAAGTTCAAAGGCTTTATGATAGATGCATTTAAATTATTTATGCCCTGGGTGTTTTGCTAAATCACATTATAAAAAAGAAAAAAAGGGTATGAAACGTGAAACTTTTACGCTTTTAATTATATAATATTTCACTCTTTCGTAATTACAGACTTTTTTTGTTGTTGTTGTTAGTTTTTCCAGTTACTGATTCATTTAAAAAAAAAAAAAAAAAAAAAAAAGGAAAGTAAAGAAAAGAGAGAAAAAAAAAAAAGAAATTGTTTAGTCTCTGTTTTTATTAATTTAGGCGTTCTGAGATATTTTAATTACAAAAAGCCTACTTTTAGAGAATATCTATCAGCTTGTATTAGACAAATGTTTAAGGTTTCCGTAAGACAAAGAAGAATGGAAAAGTGCATAGATTTAAGCCTACGTATAATTACAGAATTCACACAAACGCTTCCAGCCAGGCATGTTCAGGGCCTGATTAAGGGGGAAGCTCGCTCATACCGGAATATTTTTACAATTATTTTTTACTTCATGTCATAGAAATTCCACGCTTTGACAAGGAAATATTTTTTATAAAAAATGAACGGTGTAAAACAATCCAATTTACTCACATTTATTAGACACCAGAATTCTTTAAAAATAATTTTTAATGAAAATTTTCTGTTTATTATAGGAGGAAAGTATTTGTTAAAAAATAACGGTTTAAGTATAAATAATGTGTCAAGAGCGAGCTTCCCCCTTAATCAGGCCCTGGGCATGTTAATATTATAATTTGTTACGGTGTATTGTAATATTCCCCCCCTTTCTTCACACATCTTTATTTTTAATGAAAGAATTTTTCACTGCGTAATTCCAATTAAATAAAAAGAAAAATATTTTTCAAGAAAAGTGGTGTGAAAAACATGCGGATATCTTTTTTTCCTCCAAATATTACACTGCAATTTAAAACAATATTATATATATATATATACACTGGCCCTCATAATTACAAGGACACCTGTTTTTTTATATTAACTAAACACTGAACACTATTATTGACACAAATATATTTTTTTTAATTTGAATTTCATTTATAGACTATATTTAAAAAGTTTTATCGTTTTTCTATCTTAAAAAAACTTTAAATAAAGTCAAAAAGAGGATTTTTCAGGTGTTCACAATTATAAGGACAGTTCGAATCTTAGTATATATATATTTTTTTTTTTCAGTTATTCTTTAAATTAATGGGGTCTCTTTTTAGGGTGAAACAGTCAGACATTCTCTCTGGTATATATATACATATATATATTAGGGATGGACCGGATATGGATTTTGCCGGATAACCGGATACGGATATCCGGCATTCCGGATATTTTTTTTACTTTGCCGGATCCGGATATCCGGCCGGATATATCATCGGATATCCGGCAGTCCCCTTCCCCAGTTCACATGAAATTTTCAGTTTTTTAAGAGCACACAATAATTAAACTAGTATATTGTGGCCACCACAATACTTTCTTCTATATTTTTCCTATACAAATTTACTAAGGGCAAATAATTTATTAAAACTATTGTTCATTAAAATTATCTATCATGAAGAATGCAAATGATTTTTATCTTGGAGAAAACTAAAACCAAATATCCAAATAAGGACAGTTTTACTGCCTATAAATAAATATTTAAAAATGCGTATTTATAATGGTTATCTCATATCTCATACAAGTTTAGATATAGTCTTCCCGTTATCGAGGAAATTTTCAGTATAGAAGCGCCATCTATTGGTCTATAAGCATCCAACTTCAATCAGCGTAATGTCTCATAATGTCCTTCTCACATATCAAGTTTTGTTTGATTATACGCCATAGAACCTGAGATATACTCTTTTCTTAAATTACAGAAATCTCTGTGTGGCAGCGGCAGCTGTTGAGCGGCTGACATCAAAAATTGATAGAAACTAATTTATGTGAAGATTCAACTACAGATAAATTTTTATGCAATTCTGTGCATTAGTTCCTGAGATATAGCCTTCCCTTAAATTGCGGAAATCGCTTTTTTAGCAGCGCCACCTGTTGGCCGATAAGCATTATTTATTAAAATTTCCCATTACGATAAATGCAGGCGATTTTCATCTTACATCAATCTAAAAAACTGCACTATAGCAGCGTAACCTATTGGTAGATATACATCCAAATTGAATCGGCATAATGTCTCATAATGGTCTTCTCACATATCAAGTTTTGTTTAATTATACGTATACCCAATAAAACCTGAGATATAGCCTTTTCTTAAATTGCAGAAATCACTGCGTGTGCATCACCTGTTCAGCGGTTGACACCAAAAGTTGACAGATACTAATATATGTCAATGTACATCTACATATAAATTTATATTCAAATCTGTACAGTGATTCCTGAGATATAGCCTTCCTTATATTGCAGTATAGCAGCGCCATCTGTTGGACGATAAGCATTTAACTTGAATCAGCATAATGTACCATAATGACCTTCTTACATATGAAGTTTTGTTTGAACATATGCAATAAAACCTGTGATATAGCCTCCCCTTAAATTGAGGAAATCACTGTATTGCAGCGCCACCTGTTGAGCAGTGACACCAAAAGTTGATAGGCCCTAATTTAGGTCAAGGTGCATCTATATACGAATTTATATACAATTCTGAGTAGTGGTTTCGGAGATAAAGTTCCACAAAATTTTTGTCTCTCTTAGAGATGAGACGGGCTCAGCCCGAGCCCGTAAGCCCGAGCCCGAGCCCGATCGGGCTCAAATCTTACGCAAGTCTTCGGGCTCCGGGCGGGCTCGGATTCAAGCTAAAAGTTCCGTTTATTTTATTCTTCACTAACTGGAAAATGTGAAAAAAAAAAAAAAATTATTCATTTTGAGAGCACCTTTAGTAATGTCATAATAGTCATGATAGGTTATAAATCACAAAATAATCTTGCAAACCTTAGCAGTTTTGACTTTCCTTTTTCTAAATAGAACTCTTTTTTTCAACGGGATGCATATTATGTCATAGTGTTATACAGTAATCCTTCCTCCTTCGTTATATCGGGCCTCATTATATCACTCATTCGGATAATCCCCCCCCCCCCGAAAGGCGCGTCATAAACAATGGGCTGCACTATAAATATATACATGTATACAGAGACACAGACATTATACATTGTTATAATAACATTTATAGTTATTTAAATTAAGGATTGATAATAAGAAAATTAATTTGAAAACGAAAACGGTATTTAATTTTACTATTGTGTATGCATTGCATAGCGTACCACTTTCAATATCGGGCTCGGGCTCTGATCACACAAAATTTTTCGGGCTCGGGCGGGCTCAGCTCAAAAATGTTTCGGGCCCGGGCGGGCTCGGAATGCCAAAATAGAGCCTGAACTCACCTCTAGTCTCTCTCTCTCTCTCACACACACGTTTTCTAAAAATTGTAAATTCATGTTCTTAGACCTCCCAAAACGTATAAATCCTTCGAAAACCGGAAGTCGAAAATTTTTACGAATCCCATACTTTCTTCTATTGCATATAGAAGAAAGTAAAAAAGATATTTGCATTTCGTTTTTATACAACTGAATTCCATTCGCATACATAACTAGTATGATGTGATAATTTACACAACATTCATTGAACATAATTTTTTTATTAAATTATTAAATTATTTTTTATTATAAATGCAGATGATTTTTATCTGAAAGAATTATATCACTACATGACGAAAGAAAGTAAATTTTTTTGCCAATATCAAAAGAAATAAGATTTTTTTCTAATTTTTTTTCATTAAAAGATAAAAAAAAATCTATAACTTTGTTTTAATTTATCACAGATCTATACTTAAACCATTTATTTTAAAGGTAATGATGAAGTCTTTCGAAACAAAACACCCATATTGAAAATTTACTCCTCCCCGGGGGGGGGGGGGGGGGTTAACTCCCCTTCCAGAGGGTGAAGCTATGCTGCAACATGCACAATTTTTTTTTTCATGTTAACTATTACTAATATAAATAATTCATATTAATTTTACAATCACACGTTCAAAATAACTCTCATTAAGTACATTTATACAAGATTTTGTCCCATACTGGCATGTTAAAAATTTAGAAAAAATGCGATCACAGCACCACCTATTGAGCAATTGTTCCACAAATCTAATCAGCACCAGTTTATGTCACGGTTCAACTAAATACCGAGTTTGGTTAAATTTCGTTTTTTGGCTCGTGAGTTACAGCGTCCACAAAATTTGTGATGCACACACACACAAACTGACAGACAGACAGACATTTTCTAAAAACAGTCAAATCGTGTTCAGGACATCCCAAAACATGTAAATCCATTGAAAACTGGAGTTCGAAAATTTTCACGAATCCAATACTTTTTCAATATATACATACAGAATAGAGTAAAATTGTAAATATCATTAGGATAATAAAGCCATAACAGAGTTATTTTATTTTATTACGTTATTCTCTATTCAATAGAAGAAAGTATTGGATTCGTAAAAAATTTTGACTTCCGTTTTCGATGGATTTACACGTTTTGAAAGGCCTAGAATACGATTTGATCATTTTTAGAAAATGTTTGTCCGTCTGTGTGTGTGTGTGTGTGTGTGTGTGTGTGAGAGAGAGAGAGAGAGAACAAAAATTTTGTGGCAACTGTATCTCCGGAACTAAAATCACATATCACATAAAATCACATAAAATCACATATAAATTTATATGCAGATGCAACTTGGCCTAATTTAGTGCCAATAAATATTTGGTGTCAACTGTTTAAAAGGTGGCACTGCTATACAACGATTTCCTCAATTTAAGGGGAGGCTATATATCTCAGGATCTATTTCATATGAGCAAACAAAACTAATATGTAAGAAGGCCATTGTAAGTCATTATGCTGGTGCAATTTGAATGCTTATCAGCTAACAGGTGGCGCTGCTATACAGCGATATCTGCAATTTAAAGGAAGGTTATATCTCAGGAACTACTGCACATAAATGCAGATAGTTTCATACGCAGATGCAACTTGACCTAAATTAGTGCCTGCCAACTTTTGCTGTCAACCGTTCAACAGGTGGCGCTGCAATACAGTGATTTCTGCAACTTAAGAGGAAGGCTATATCTCAGGTTCTATTGCGTACAATCAAATAAAATTTAATAAGTAAGAAGGCCAATATGAGACCTAATACCAGTTCAATTTGAATACTTATCGTCCAACAGGTGGTGCTGCTGTACAGCGATTTCCGTAATTTAAAGGAGGGCTGTAGCTAAGGATCTACTGCACAGAATTGCATATAAATTTACATGTAGATGCACCTTGACGAAAATTAGCACATAGCATTTTTTAATATTTAGCATATTACATAGCATTAGCACATTTCCCCCATAGACACAATGTATTTGATTTCTCTTGGGTGTCCCTGTATACGAATCATTTGTTTGATCTTCATGAAAGATTTAGTGTAGCATCCCTATGTCATAAAAATTTATAATACCATGTTTGAACTTTCTGCTATTACTTGTTCTTGAGATATGCTGATGATAGACACACGCACAGACACACAGACCAACCGTTAAAAATAGGAATTTTGGATTCAGGGGACCTTAAATCGTGTAAATAAAAAAAAAACTCGACTTAAAAAATTTGACCCAAAAACATTACTTCTCTGCCATTTACATGGGTAAGAGAAAGTAAAACTAGTATGTTGTGACCACCACAAAACTTTCTTCTATATTTTCCTATATAAATTCACTCAGTTAAAATAAACTACAAAGATTATTATTTATTAAAATTATCTACCATGATGAATGCAGGCGATTTTTTATCTTGGAGAAAACTAATACTAAATAATCAAAGAAACACAGTTTAACTAACACCTTAAAAAATACGTTTTCATACTGGTTATCTCATGTATGAAGTTTCGTACAGCTAAATGCCATAGAAGTTGAAGCATGCATTCCCGTTCTCTGGAAAAAACTGCACTATAGCAGCGCAAAATATTGGTAGATATACATCCAGATTGAATAGGTGTAATGTCTCATAAAGGCTTTCTCACATGTCAAGTATTGTTTGATTATACACATTAGAACCTGAAATTTAATCTTCCCTTAAGCTGAGGAAATCGCTTTGTAGGAGCGCCGCCTATTGAGCAACTAGTTCCAAAAGTTGATCCGCTGTAACTTATGTCAAGGTGCATCCACATGTAAATTTTTATGCAATTTTGCACAGTAGTTCTTGAGATATTGCCTTTTTTCAAACTGTGGAAGTCGCTGCATAGCAGCGTCACCTGTTGATTGTTTGACACCAACTGTTCATAGGCACTAATTTATGTCAACCTGGCAGCGGGAGCACAAGAAGAGCTTTTGAGCGATTTCAGTATTTTTTAATTCTTTTTTTAATAAAGCGATATAGAAAAGAGTTTCCTTAAATATATAATGACCAGCGAACCGGGCAAAGCCTGCTAGTACACAATAAAACTGTCGTTCTTTGAATATTTAATGTCAGTTTTTTCTAAGATGAAAATTATTTGTATTCATCATGTTAGATAATTTTAATAAATTATTTGCCCTTAGTGAATTTATATAGGAAAATATAGAAGAAAGTCTTGTGATTTCCACAACATACTTGTTTTTAATTAAAAGAAATGAATTGCAGGAATCTACATCTATAAAGGCAGATCTCCTGACTGACGTGCTTGCTCGCTCAGCGATGCCGAGTCAAACTAACGGAGACACAAATGTGTAATTTTATGATATTATTGATTTAGTGACGTGATTTAAGAAGCTATTTTTTTAAGTTTCCCCGCAAACGGAGGGAGAAAAGTTGCTTCTCGCATTTCTCACCATATCTTAATGAAAGAAAACAAGAAAAAAAGCAAATATTAAAAAACCGGATATCCGGCATATTAACCGGATATCCGGTGATTTTGATCCGGATATCCGATGATATTTCGGATATTGAAAAATCAGCCGGATATGCCGGATACCGGATATTTTCCGGATATCCGGTCCATCCCTAATATATATATATATATATATACATTTTTTTTTTTTTTTTAATTCAGTTTCAATACCATTTCATACAGCATAGATGATATTCTGATATTCTGAATACATTTCGACTATTTAAAATTGATTTCCACTTGCATGCACTTTTCTAACATGATAAGTTAAGGATTTTTCAGTTTTTAGGCCACTGGAAAGACAATAATACAAAAGTTTCTTTCTTCAAACTATTTCCTATAACTCTAAAAGTAGAGCAAAAATGTAAGTCTTGTTGAAAAAAATATTATTACCCCCCGAAATCTAACAAAAATCTGAGAATTCCACGTTTAAAATTTGAGGATTTTCTCTTGATGTTCATAATAATAGAAAAAATTACTTTATTCATTTTGCCTTCAGTAGAAACAGCTTCCCAGAGCACCATAGATCCACCTTTAAAATACCCGATTCATATCTGCCTTTAAAAAACCTGCTCTGTTTTTCGCTATCTTCAGATCGTGCCAGTAACTGTTAAAACCATTTGGTTAATCAAGAATAAAATGTTTTCCATCCGTAAATGCAACATTTTACCATTTAATATTGCCTTTATTCAACTTTAACACAAACGTTCTTTCCCACATTAAATGCTTATTGATTATTACAGGTTTTATATTCATTTTAACATATTATTAATTATTTTAAACATGCATAAATGTGGACCCCAACATTTCGTTAAAAATTACGAGCAAATTCAGCAGCAGTCATTATGAGTAGAACAGTGAGGAATTATGGGTCTTCGATCTCTGTAAAACAACTCTGATTTTGCATCAGATCTCTTTCCTATCGAACCAACATTTTAACGTTTGATCACATTTAGTTCAGCAATATTAGATCTTCGAATTTCATTAGAAATTCGGCGGATTGAAATTATTCTTCCACTAAAGAAACACATTTATCATACTTCACTACATGAACATTCTTTTTTTCGAGGAATTATCACTAATGTCCGTCCAAGAAAAATTGAAGGCTTATATATGAATTAATCTACCCCTGTAGTTAACAAATTCGCATGCCAACTGTAATTTATCCGCTAGTAAGTTGAATGAAACGAAAAAATCTTGATTGTCCGTAGAATTATGAGCGTCTAAAAACGTGGAGAAATATTTTGCATTAATTTTATTAATTTTGCTTCATATTAAAAAAATTATAGCAGTTTGGGTTTTTAGAATACTAGATATAAAGTGAAATTAGTATAATCTTGTTCACAATTATTTTTACATTAGTTATTTCAAAACATAAAGTGTCCTTATAAATACGAGAAGGAGTGCATATATATATATATTTGACAAAAATTGCTAGCTAAAATTAGGAGTGGATAGCTCTTTCTAACAATATGTACACTAAGAACGCTGATTACCTTAACATCTTTCTAAGTCAGTTTCAGTTATAAGACTTTGACCCAAAAGCATCTAATGACGAGCTATATTCACATAAAGTTGCTTTCATTTTAATCGGATTTTAAGCTTAAATCTCGCAAATGCACACCGAGTTTATCGCAGTTTTTTGTAGGTGGAGCTTACTTTCTGTAGCAGGCACTACTTGTCCTTCGAGCTTCCGGCTAAGTAAAAAAATATTTCTACCCATCAATATGTTGTTAACTGTTAGTTGCAGACTAACTAGAAGTTCTCTTAATTCTTTCGCGGTCGCATGTTTTTGTCCTTTTCACAGTAAGACCCGCCTTTTCCTCCTCAGTTACAATATTGAAGAACAAAATTTTGTATATTCACATTTATATTACAAATGGATATGCATTATAATTATACTCTTTCTAATCAAATCAATTATATCCATAGTATATTGATAGTACAGTCGGGGAAAAAAAAAAACGCAACACCCGCTGTAATTTCGTTATTAATTGACGTAGGAGCATCTAATAGACATCATTCAACAGGAAATTAAAACCACTTTCTGAATATGTCGTCAAATTTTGAATTAGGGGTAATCTACATATTGAAATGAGCGCCAACTTTTTCAATAGCAACACCCAAATTTGACTTCATTTTCGATTTTCTGAGAGTCTGGCAGTGCGGAAAAGTATACTGTTTGTATACTTTATCTTTAGTATTTATAGAGTTATAATCAAAAATGTGTTAGGGGGTTATGTGACAATGTAGAAAAATAAAATTAAGATCCTATAAGAAATAGAGAAAATTTTAATGTTTCACACGGGAAATCTTTCAGGAAAAAATAATTATAGAAATTAATAAAACGTTGCCTCTCTTCCAGTTCCTTAATTATCCTAAATTTAATTTTTTATATTTGTATATTCTTCAGTACTTTTTTAGATAATTTTAGGTCTATTTAAATACATTACACTTGCGATTATTGCATACAGTACTCTTTGAAAAAAGTGCAATATTTTTCAAGTAAAAGTGTCTATTATGGCTGTACTGATCACCAATAAAGCTTAAATTTTCTTTCGTAGGTGTAACATAATATACGAAATGAAATAATATCTTATACTATTAAGTGAGCAATATGTGTATATTTCACTGATCTCGAAAACGGTAGCTCGGACAGTCACGAGCTTTAACACAAAGGTGCCCCCCGAAGGGTCATTGTGCACATCGAAGTCAGATTTTCGAATTTTTGATTAGTTTTTTCTTAATTAATTAAAATGTAAAAATAATAACCTTCTAATTTCTGATAAAAAAGCCATTTAGATTTTAACATTTTATCCATAATTTAATTGTTGCCAATATTTTTTTTCGACAAAATAATAATAATTAAAAAAAAAAAAACACGTACATTTATTTAAAATGAGGAAAATAAATAAGAAAGATTAGAAAATAAATTAGAAATATTAGTCGCATCGTTACAAATAAGATAGCAAATGAAAGGGAAAATTTTTGTAAATCCGATGCATTAAACAGCTTATCAATCGGATGATTAGTTTTTTCTTAATTAATTAAAATGTGAAAATAATAAGTCATTTAAATTTTAAAATTTTATCCATAAGTTAATTGTTGCCAATTTTTTTTTCGACAAAATAATAATAATTAAAAAATAAAAAATAAATAAATAAATAAAAATAACGTACATTTATTTAAAATGAGGAAAATAAATCAGAAAGATAAGAAAATAAATTAGAAATATCAGTCGCATCGTTACAAATAAGATAGCAAATGAAAGGGAAATTTTTTGGAAATCCGATGCATTAAACAGCTTATCAATCGGACAATTAGATTTTTTTTAATTAACTAAAGTATGAATTTTAGGTGGCAACAGCAGAAGATTGTATGGAAACCGTTAGGAGAAAAAAAATGAAAAATCTGCTTCACATTAAGTCACATGATTTTTAAGTGGGATTAAAAATTGCAGTTTTCAAATTCTTTTAAATTTTCTCTCACGAACACAAAAATATAATATACAGCCTGTACCCCACAAGACCAACTTGCATTTCAAATTTCATCAATTATTTTGGTTAATAAACAAAAGTTATTATTATTTTTTTTTTCAAATTAAGTTTTATTCTATCTTCGAAAAGAATTATGTGATCATAGATATAATAATATGTATAGATCTATCATCCCCATATTATCGTGCAAAGATTTTTGATGCCGAAAAAAAAGCTTTGGAATCAGCCATTATGTGGTATTGAAGGAAAAAAGGAAAAAAAGAAGAATGAATTTGAAACTATATCTGGAGCTTTTCATTCACCTTTAGTAAATAAATTATTCATGAATTTTATTTACTAAAACATTCGTGTGTATTCCCGTGTGTATTCACTCGGGGAAAGACTGCCATATTTTGGTAGAATCGCCGTCTTTTCCCGAGTGAAAAGGAATCACTTTTTTCTCCCCAATGATCAATCTATATATTATTACTATATCTATGTATGTGATATGATACATTAATAATTTGGGTTTTAAAAGTTTTTTTAAATAGATTATTTAAACTCTATGAACCATATTTTTATTTTATCAGCTTCGTTAACAGATCCTGCTGGGCGATTTTTTAAATTTTGGTGTTGAAGTATACCGAACGTTTTTAGACAAGAAATTTAATATAGCAACAGCCATTTTAATCTAAGTAGCGCATCGAATATATAAAAACATAAATGATTTATTTTTACACAAAATTTACAGAACAAATGCAGTTTTAAAGATAGGAAATTTATTTCAACAAGCACTATTTTAAACCTAAAAACCATTAAAAATATAAGCAGAATATAAAGGATTCTTATGTATAAACAAAAAAGAGTCTGGTAAAATTATTAGCAAAATAGTCTTCCCCTTTTCACACAAAAAAAAAAAAAAAAAAAAAAAAAAAAAAAAAAAATCCATCGCTAATATGGCGACAAAAATTCAAAAGCCGCCAGTGGAGCAACATAATAAAGTTGTGCAACACGATAATGTTTACCTATTTATTTATTTTTTTATATAATAATCATTATGCTAATTTATCATACAAATAAATGAGCCTCTGTGTGTTACTGCACTTGCACGCTGTCGAACAGAAATATTTGAAAAATTCAAATTAATATTTAAATAAATAAATAAAAATATGTTTAATGGAAAATATATATAACCATAAAAAGATAAGTTGTCTAAAATATGACAGAAATAGCGCTCATAGCATATTGTTACAAGGGATTAAGTCTTATTGTTACAATGGATTAAGTCTAAAATGGTGACAAAAATTCAAAAGCCGCCAAAGAGAACTATATTAAGGCTGTACTATCAGGTTTACAACCCATGAATTATATATAAACACAAAAAATTAATTGTCTCATGCGACAGACGTAGCCGGTCACAGCATATTGTAATATTTGGCGTGAAATTGCTGTCATTTAATGATTGATTGGATAAACAAAATAAACATATGAATAACGTAAAAGCAAATATTATGTTGTCTAAACCCAGTTACATTTGAGTCCAGTCCGAGTTACATGTGAACAACACGTATAGTGTTGTTCACATGTAATTCGGATTCAAATATAAAAGGGAAACTCCAATTTTTTCGATACTATCTATTTCGAAACTGTTATACAATTAGCACCTAAATGGAAGCTCATTGGCAAACTATTGTCGCAGGTAATAGGGACAAGCGACCGAGTTGAAGTGGATGACCAAATCGCAGCCGAATGCAGCAGGGACCTGGAGCGAACTTTTGAACAATTTCAGTAATTTATTTTATTTTTATAAAGCTATATAGAAAAGAGTTTCCTTTAAATTTAGTGGCCAGCGAAGCGGGCAAAGCCTGCTAGTATATATATATACAACAACGCATAAACTAAATCTTTTCGTATAAATTATTGTAAGAGTTCATGAAGTAAATATTAAACAATTTTAATCGCACTTACCAGTTTTGGGTCAGTTGAACTCTTTGGAACTGTACGATTCGTTTTATAATTTCGATGAAAATATAATTTTTTAATAACAAAACCCTTTCGCGACTGCTTACGTAGATTCACGCCATTTGAAAATCTGTAATTCTGTCAGCGGGCGATTCTTTCGTAATTTGTGTGTTACATATTTCTTAAGTGTGTACCCAGTGTTCATATTTTTGCAATAAAATATACTATAGATAGAATTATATTGATTAGAAAGAATATAATTATAATGTATATCCATTTGTAATATAATTGTGAATACAGAAAATTTGTTCTGAGAGTATAACGCCCGTAGGCGGGTCTTACTGTCAAAAAGACAAAGTCCTGCAGTCGCAAAAAGTGTTAAAATACATTTATAAAAGTTAAAGTATGTTTTTAAAAATGTATAAAGTTAAAATATATTAATAAAATTCATCATCATCATCAACTTTAAGGATTAGGCATAGTGCCTGTTCCGGCTTCATTGTTCAGTCCACCGCTTTCTCGGTCGTCCTCGATCTCTCCTGGCCTTTGGGGAGTAGTCGAGGGCAGCTCTGGGGAACCGTGTTTCCGGCATACGTTGTACATGGTCTTTCCATTTAGAACGATATTCTTGTATTCTATCACATAAGTTGAAGATCTTTAACTCCTTCCTGATGTCTTCATTCCGAATCTTGTCGAAAATTGTGCAGCCTTTTATAGGTCTCAAATGTCGCATTTCTGTTGCTTGGATTCTCGATAGATCCCGGCTCCCCAAGGTCCATGTCTCTGAGCCATAAAGTAAGACGGGTGTGGCTATGACCTTATAGAATTTAAGTTGTGTTTCTTTTCGTGTCTTCTTCCTGAGGGTTTTTCTCAAAGTTCCACAGATGTATTGGAATTTGTGCAATTTCCGCTGTACCTCGTTCTCGTAGTCATAAGTGAGATCACAACCTAGATAGGTAAAGTGTGATACTTGTTCTATGACTTCATTTTCAATGACAATTTTTGTACGAATAGGTTCTTTCCCTTTGAAAGCCATAGATTTGGTTTTTTTTATCGAGATTTTCATTCCATGGTCTTGACAAATTTTGTGTAGGCTATACATTGATCTCTGTAGATCGTCTTCACATTCCTGAATGATAACCTGGTCATCCGCGAACAGTAGCGTGTTGATGGACATGTCTACTTTTAGCTTAATTCCTGGGGCGGCTGAAGTTTTCCATGTTCGGATGATGTCGTCTATGTAGAGATTAAACAGAGTTGGGGATAGACTACATCCCTGTCTGACTCCTTGATTAGTGTCCACTTCGTTGGTTTTGTGTGTGCCGATGAGTATCTTTGTATGTTGATATAAGGACTGACAAGCCTGAATCGTGTCGGGGGAATCCCCTACATTCCATGATAGACCATAACTTTTCTCTATTCACACGGTCGAACGCTTTTTCGAAGTCTATAAAAATAGTATGCGTTTCCAGGTTAAATTCTCTACGCTTTTCAATTATCTGTTTTAAAGAGTCGTCTATACAAGATCTTCCTCGTCTGAAGCCAGACTGTTATTCTAAGAGCATTGATTCTGACAATTTCCTTACTCTGTTATTAATTAGTTTGCTATATAATTTATAGGCGGTATTTAGTAGGTTAATGCCCCTATAATTCCCGCAGGAATTCCTATCTCCTTTCTTAAAGATTGAGATAACTTTTGCAGTCTGCCATTCTGTGGGGATCACACATTCTCTCCAACACATATTAAAAAGATGTAACAGTTTTTCATGTAGTAAATCGCTACCATATTTGAAAAGTTCTGAATTAATATTGTCTGGGCCTGTAGCTTTTCTGTTTTTAGATGTTTTCAATATGTTCTTCAATTCCAACATATCAATACAATCAATATCTCTTTCAATTGTTCCCATCTCGGTGGTTAAGGGGGCGGTTGGGTTAAACCAAAGGTTCCTATAATGGTTGATCCATTCCTTCACTTCAATAGTGTCAATATTTGCTCGATCTCGTTCATCATTATTTAAATTTCTTATGAACTTGTAGGCCATGGTTTGTCTGCCGTGTACATCGTGTTCAATATCACTGATAAATTTATCCCATGAGTTTTGATGAGCTTTACGAATGATGTCCTTTGCGAGATTTCTTTTTGTTTTATACAGTTTCTCAGCTTCTCCTGTTTATTTCTGCAGAAAATTTAAATATGCTGCTTGTTTGTCTTTAACAGCCTTTGCGATATCCTCGTTCCAGATTCTCATGCCTCTTGTCTTACGGTGTTGTTTCCTTTTGCCTAAGGCCTCCAGCGCCGCTTTTTGGATTATGTTCTTTATATTTTTCCATTCTTCATTTACGTCGTCTCCAGGGATCGAATCCTCCAATAGTTGATTTAATCGTTCTTGATAGAGTCTTCTTATGCTGTTTTCTTGTATTAAGGATACTTTGAAAACCTCATTGTCTGGTTTCTTGTTATTGCGTTTTATCCATCTAGACAACAACTTAATTTTGGAAATAACCAGATAGTGGTCTGAGTATATGTCATAGCCTCTGTAGACATGTTTATCCATAACTTGAGGGGACAATTTTCTGTTGGTAATGATGTAGTCTATAAGTGACCTAGTGCCCCTTGCACTCCATGTGTATTTATTTATGTCTTTCTTCCTAAAGAAAGTGTTTGTTAATTTCAAGTTGTTAAAAGAGGCACAGTCTCTCAGTTCTTTACCATTTTCATTTAGGTGGGTTTCTCCCAATGTACCAACAACGTTGTCAATAGGTTGGTTGCCTACTCTGGCATTTAAGTCACCAGCTATTATCACATAGTCATTTTTATTACAGCTATCCAATCTGCGTTGAAGTTCTTCATGAAAAAGTTCAGTTTCTTCCTTTCTGCCTTCTTCTGGGGCATAAACTCCGAAAATACATAGATAACCTCTCTCTATTCTTATTCTCAAGACGACGATGCGTTCATTGACGTATGTGTAATTTACAATCTTATTTTTCCATTTATTGTCTACCAGTATTGCGACTCCACAAGATGCTCTTTTGGTAGCTGGAACGCCGCTGTATATCATTACAAAATCTTCTATGTCTTTCGTTCCCCTTAGTTTCTCTTTCGTCTCTGTAATTACTGTTATATTGACAGACCTCTTCTTCAAGAGTCTCACTAACTCTGATTCCTTTGTAGATAGGCCTCTAACATTCCAGGTTCCCACAGTTAAAATATCCGATAAACCGAAATTCTTGTCCTTCTTCTTTCCACGTTGATTACCAGTTGAGCAGTCCGGTGTATTTGATTTTTGAAGCTTACGAGTAGTTATGTTTTTACAAGGTAAGGGTACCAACCTTACGCAGAACCCCCAACCTGGAGGACCAGAGTGTCTCTCTTAGTCTGGCACCTATCCTTCGACCTGTCCGGCTTGGGAGGCCCTACCAGTAGCTAAGCTACCGCCGGCATAGCTCTCCGGGTCATTGGTGCACGCAAGCCCCACCACTACGACAAAGTGGACCCACCATCGGGGGGATTAATAAAATTTTAAAGACTAAACTGTTGTTAAAATAACAATTGTCCCCCTACAAAATAAATAAATAAAATAAAATAAAGCAATATATGAAGCAAATGATTAAGCTTTTTTTAACTATGACGGTAGTAAAGAAACGATTTTACAAGTCTGTCTTGCATTCCAATCCATTCGTTTTTTATATTTGACAATATCACATTAAACCTGTTTTTCTATTTAAAACAGTAAACCCCGCCTATTTAGTTAATTTTTTTTTTTTTTTTTTTTTTTTTTTTTTTTTTGTGTGTTTGTTTAAAAGATTTAAAATTTATCACCAATTAATCGATGAAGTATATCCCACTTTTGTCTACATAAAATAAGGGGCTTAACACGAATACTCAATGTCACATTTACTTTACTTTTCTGTATTTTTTTGTTTTGAAGAACGAAGAAGGCGGGGCTTGTCTTCTTTAGAAAACAGGAATTCTTCATGCTAACTCTAATATCTAAAAATCATCATTTTTGTTTCATTCCTTTGCGTTTGACGTTGTTGTTATATAATTTGACTCGTAAATAAAAAATAAAAATATTTTGTTTAAATTTGTTTGTTATTTTTTAAGATTTGATTCGTTATCTCATGCAAAACTTTATAAGAGCTTACCCCCTAAACCACTAAGATATTACCCCCTAAACCACTCAAAAAGAAAGATTTTTTTATATCTCGAATTCTAATAACTGGAATGAGCTGCAAATTTGCACACCCATATTTTTCAGCATTAGGATTCATTTTATGCAAAAATTAATATAGGTCATAATTCATAAATTTTATGAATATGAATTTATTAATATTTTTCAGAATTAAAAATATTTTTCAGAATCAAAAGTAATGATGGATTATCTTTGGGTTTTTTCACTGTATCTCGTAAAAAAAAAAAAAAATATATCGATCAAGTTATTTTTTGTGAAGATATTAATAAAAGTTTGAAATATGAATTTAACATTAGCACCTTCAAACTTTGAACGCTTATAACTCTGTGAAAAAATAAGTAAAATATACAACCAATACACTTTTTCGCGTTGTCGCGATCCCAGGAATTCAAATATAAAACAAAAATAGGGTGTTACCATTGAAAAAATCAAAGTTGGTGCGCGTTTTAATATGTAGACGACCCCCAATCCAAAATTTCAGTTCATTTTCTGAAACTACTCACAATTCCCCGTCGAATGATATCTATTACAGTTTTCTACATCGATTAGGAACGAAGTTACGTTGAGTGTTGCGGTTTTTTTTTTCCCCGACTGTACAAATATGAATATTGGTTATATTTTTAAGAACTAAATAACATATAAATTTAAAAAGAAACGCCCACAGGTGGAGTTAGATATTTTCAAATGACGTGAAACTACGTCAGCGGTCACGAAAGTGTTAACCATTTCTATCATTAAAAATTATTCTTCCTATTAAAAAAAAAAAAAAAAAAAAAAAAATGTCTGTCTTGAAAAAAAATAAAAGGTAGGTCTAAGAATGCTGCGGAATAAACTGGAAATGTTACCTGGTAGGTTATTTAAATGTAATTTCAGAGTAAGCTACATATGAAAAGCTGCCAGCATTCTAATTAATATTTCAAAATTTTGTTAATGTGCGCCTTTTTCACACCAATATTTTTTTTGTCCTTATTTAATTGTAATTGCTGTCAAATAACTCAATCGCTGTTGATAAAAACTTAGGTTTAGGGACTGCGTTAGGTGATAAATCCATCTGACTGATCCTCGTCTTGAAGAAATTTATTCTGCGAGTTAACCCTTACTTTGCTGGTTTCAATATTTAGGGCGTACACAGAAATTGGATCTAACAATTTTTTTTTAAAATTTAGGGTTAATGTTTTTTCAGATTAAAAAATAAATATGTATATCTAAAATATCTTCAGGAAAACTGGTGTTGTCTGTTAGACCCACCACTGCGTGATGCAAATAGTGATAAAACTTGGTTTATCAGTAACGGCTCTAACGATTTTGATAAGAGCTTATCGTTAAATGTATTTTGAGCTAAGAAACTAATCTCACTTGTTCTCATCTTCTTGAAAATCATTGTTCACTGTTAAGCCTCATTTTGCTCAAAGATTAATGTGTTACAAGATTTCTTTTTTTTTTTCTTTTTTTTTTTTTCTTTTTTTTTTTTTTTTTTTTTTTAGGAACTATTTGAATAATTTTGATTAAAAGTTTAGATTTATGCGATTTTTAAGTTCAAAGTTCAATCTGAATCTCCTTCCACTTCAGTACAATTAGCGTTCACTGGTAAACCACGCTTTGGTCTGTAAGATGATGTCTGAAACTTCCTTTTCTTCGAAAGTACTCAAATGATTTTGATAGAAATTTAATGTTTGTGTGTTTTTGAGATGACATTTCGATCTGGAGTAACATCGTCTTTAGGATAACTAGATTTGACTATAATCTCGTTCTCCATCCAAGAAAAATATAGCAGAAACTTCGTTTTCTTAAAAATTACTTAAATTATTATTATTATTATTTTTTTTTTTTTTTTAAGGAGTTAAAGTTATTTATTTATTTATTTTAGAAGGCGGAAGAACGGTCTGACCTTATCTTCTTCAAAAAATTTGGCCATTCAGTTGCGGGTAATACAAATCTGGTTTTCTAGGAAATTGCTTGAACGACTTTTATAAAAAATATAGTTAGGTGTTTAATATGATAATTTAATATGAATTTTCTTTATCTCCAGTATAATTAGTTTTCATTGGTAGCCCGCGCATCCACTGGGGAATACAAATAAGTTAGCCATTTCCTAAACAAATCACTGTATTTACACTACAAATTATTTTTGAATGAAACCATGCATGAATCACCTTGATACCAATGTTAATAAATTGTTCTTTTTTTTTTTTTTTTTTTTTTTTTTTAACGAAGTTTATAATAATAAAGATATATTCATTTTTTTTTATATTGAATTGTTCAATGAGCTTGGTTGTCTGGGTACTGTATATTTAACATACTTATGTACAGATATTATCAATCAGGAATCTTTCGTTTTTTTTTTTTTTTTTTTAACATTTAGATGAGAAATGAGAATATGAGAAGAGGGAGGCCGTACAAATAATGCATTAATGCCTTGATAGCAGAAAATATTTTGAAGATTTTCTTCTGGATTACATCTTTTATAGTCAGAAGGCAACTTTGAATGTTGAAAAGAACTTGCAGTGCTTTTTTTACCCGTCTTTTCTTACATTTAATTTTTATTCTTTAAAGCGCAGATATTTCAAGTTATTTTATAGGTGTTTCCAATTTTTCAGGTTATTACATTACTATCCGAAGCGATTTTAATAAACAATTTTTATAAAGGTTTTATATAATTAACTATGGTTAATTATATTGGAAAAATATTAAAAACGGCAGACAATAAAAAATAAGATAAAAATAAAAAACTTAAATTTTACTTAACATTTATATAATTTTAAAACAAAACAAATATATAAAAATTTCAAGTAATATTTTAGAAAGCTTCACTGTTCTTTACTTATACTTATTTTAAAATAAGTTTAAAAGGAGTGACTTTAAAAATCATTTTCAGTGGGGAAAGTGTTCCACGTTTGCGGTACCATTGTTTTCATTTAGAAGTATTTATTGTATTTTTACACTAATAATTTCTGATTAAATACAATACTGATTGTTGATAAAAAAAAAAAAAAAAAAAAAAAAAAAAAGTAGTGGTAGAGTTCCTTCAAAAGACTGAACACTTCACCTATGATTAAATGTCAATATGTTATACAGAGCAATTTCAATAAACATTTAAATATATGTATTATAAAGTCTACCGAAAAGTTCTGTCTTTTTGAATTAAATTAAAAAATTTATTCTGGATAATAATTAAAATATTCTCGAGTAACCATTTTGATTATATTTGATAATGTACCATATAAATATTGTTAAACAAAAATTTTTGATTTTATGAATTCAAAAGAGCATAACTTCCAGGTAACGGATCTACCATAAGGTTCTAGTCGTTTGAATTAAAATACTGACATCGGAAATATATCCTGAATAATATTTAAGATATTTTCGGATAACGTGTAACAAGGCAGTTACCAGAATACCATGTAGATCTTATTAAAAAAAAAACTTCCGGCGTCCTTCTAAAAATTAAAAGTTCAGAAATTTTTGAAAGAATTAATATGCAATCAGGCACTACTTGTATTAATTAAATATTTGGTTCAATAAACTGTTAGCACTTTCGCGACCGCTGATGTAGATTCACGTCATTTGAAAATCTGTAACTCCGTCAGTCAGCGGTTTTTTTTTTTTTTCAATTTGTATGTCATTTATTTCTAAAAAATATACATAATATTCATATTTGTACAACCAATATGAATACCCATGGATACATATACTTTGATTAGAAACACTATAATTATAGTGTATATCCATTTGTAACATGAATCTGAATATCGAAAATTTTGTTTTGAAATATTGTAACTTGGGAGAGTAACGCCCACAGGCGGACCTTACTGTCAAAAAGCCGAAAACAAGCGGTCGCGAAAGTGTTAAATATTAACTTGAAATAACCACCATTACGAGCTCTGTATTTCAGGTTTTTAATGCATAAAATAAATTTTTGTTTCTTTTTAAATTTAGTTTTTCTGTTTAGTGTAACTCATGATTCTTATAAATATATTTTCATTGTGAGAAGAATTTTAGCTAAAGCGTTTTATTAAATGGACTTTTAAATGTAAAAATTCACCATTTCTATGTAAAAATAATAAATTTGAAAATAGGAAATTGAATACATTTTTAATAACACATTTTTGATTAATTTTAAAATGTAAATATCTCTCAGAGGGGTAATTTATTCAATATTATTTTAGGTTATCGAGATATTTCGAAGCTTAAAATAAATTGCATTTTCCTTGACGTTTTATTGCTTTAAATTTATACATAGACAAATTTTCGGACTTTGTTTTCATTAAAATTTCCGACTATTTTTTATTTTCTAAAATAAAATAGCACACGAATGGAATTTGTTAAAAAGTATATTGAAACAAGTGAATTGATTTACGTATACCATTTATTATATTTAAAAAAAAAAGACAGTGGCTGTATTTAAGATAAAACATAAAATTTGTTTTAAAAATATGATTTACATATTTAAATATAGAAATGGCATTAAGTCACATATGAACGACCATATAACTGCGTTATTTTTGAGGAAAGCTAGGAAGTGTCTCTTAGAGACAATGTTTGTTATATGTCTTAAAATAACTTAAGGGCAATTTCTGTATTTGTGCTAGATATGAATTCTGTAAAATTTATGTTTGAAAACCAAGAAGTAGAGTTCTGTAAAACTGCTTCCATTTTGTCTTTAATTTACCGTTAATTAGTGTTGGTTACGTGTTTCTGGTGCATATTGTTAGTCTATCAAGAAACACAGTTTAAATTAATTTATATAAACTTTGGCACGATTTTTTCAATAATTTTGCCAATTTTTTGGTCGAATGCTCTTGCGTCTGTACTAAAATATATAATTAAGCATAGATCTAAAAGTAGTCAAATCTTCAAATTTCTTTAAAAATCTTCAAATTTTTAAAACATGCGCAAAATCTACTAAAATACAGAAATTCAAATTTGCCAATAATTCGATATAATTTTTATTTAAAACCACCTCTATAAGCACAACTCGGCTCCAAATTGCTTCACGGTGAAGAAATTGCAGAGGAAGAAACTAGACTTGAAAAAAAAAAAAAAAATCATTTTCTGCGATTTTGGAATTTTGGATTTTTAAAGGGGGAAGGGGGTATAAATGATTTTCGAAGGCGCATAAGGCAAAAACACATTTATAAGTATAACTCGGCTCCAAATAACTTCACAGTGAAGAAATTGCAGATGGGGAGACTAGACTTGAATACGAAAAAATCGTTTCCTGCGATTTTGGAATTTTGGATTTTTAACGGGAGAAGGGGGTATAAATGATTGTCGGAGGCAAATTTAGAAAAATACGGATTTTCGAGTAAAAGTAATAGCTGAAAGATGTAAAAAAAAAAAAAAAAAAAACCTGCCATGCGTCTTCTTGAAAATATTTCCAAAAACTTATTTTTTGATTTTTTCCGATTTTTTTTAGGGGGGGGGAGGGGGGGCAAAAAAATAAAAATAGTGTCAGATCGTTCAAATGTGGTACATAGAGGTTTTTGATACTTACAAATCGATTGCGGATATTTTCGAATTTGTAAAATTATTAGAAGGGGTGGGAAGGGTGGGCAGTATGGGGGGGGCTATGGGCAAAAACAACTAGAAATACAGTTAGGCCGTTCAAAATTGGTACAGATAGGTTTTAAAGGCCTGCAAGTCGAATGGGGATATTTTCGAAAGTGTAAAGTTATTAGGAGGGGCGAGAAGGGGGAGGGGAGAGGGGGGCAAAAAAATTAAAATAGAGTTAGATTGTTCAAAATTGGTATATAGAGGTTTTCGATACTTACAAATCGATTGCGGATATTTTCGAATTTGTAAAATTATTAGGAGGGGCGGGAAGGGGAGGTGTGGGCAAAAACAAATAGAAATAAAGTTAGGCCGTTCAAAATTGGTACAGATAGGTTTTAGAGGCCAGCAAGTCGAATGGGGATATTTTCGAAAGTGTAAAGTTATTAGGAGGGCCGGGAAGGGGTGGCGGAGGGGCAAAAAAAAAAAAAAATAGAATAGAGTTAGAGCATTCAAATTGGTATACAGAGGTTTTCGATACCTACAAATCGATTGCGGATATTTTCGAATTTTTAAAATTATTAGGATAGACGGGAGGGGGGGGGGGTGAAGGGGGAAAATAATAGAAATAAGAGTTAGAGCATTTTGGGAATTTTTTCCGAAGGCAGTGAGAACCCGGTGCGACATTTTTCCTAATAAGATTTTTTTTCTGTTTTTTTTCACGTGATAAAAATTAATGCAATTTTGAAAATTCAGTAATTATAGCGATTCATTTAAAAATAGGGACCAGCGAAGCGGGCGCTCCCTGCTAGTATTAAATAAATGACATTTGCATCTTATCTCTGCACGAAAGAAAGACAGAGAGAAAGAGTCATATTTCTGGCAATGTGCCAATAAAACACAGACAGAAATTAGATTATTTGTTGGAGTGAAAGTTATTCATTAACAGGAAATAAACGAAGCAGTGAAATACTCTCGCCAGCTTTCATGTAGCAACTTAAATAAATAATATTTAACCATTTCGTTGGATCCATATCAGTCAAATAATTTTTTTGAAATAAGTAATTGCTTTGATTATTTAAAATGTTTTTAATACCTTGTTGTGAGTATTATTCTAAACCGATTGTTAAGGTGTATTGATTTAGTTTAAATATCAGTAGAGACTGCATGTGAAATTTAACTTCGTGCATTACATATTAGTCAAATATTCTTTTGAAATAGGTGATAGCTTTAATTATTTTACATCTTTCTAGTATTTTATTTAAAAGTATTGTTCCAGAATTAATGTTATAGTATATTAGTTTAATTTAAATATTAGTATAGGCATGACCATGATGTGTAATGTCGAAAACACTTAATACTACCGTTTAGCAAAATAATATTTCCATGAAGCTAATTTAAACAGCCATGATGAGATAGGTTGGAGGTGATTGTTTGATGTTGATTATTGTATCACGGGAATGGGGAATGGGAACGGAATCGCGGAATACATGCGCTAGGTTCACGCGCGCATTGTCAAGTTAGCTTTGGGGAGACGATGGAAGGCGTTTAAAAAGGATATGTGGAGAGTGAAAGGGGAAGAATAATGAGTGTTTGTTTATATTTAAGATTGCTTTAGCTGCTGGAGTTGAAAATGCGTAATCGCATTCGGCATACTTAAGTGTTGGCGAGCATTTATTTATTGTGGTTTTCTCAACAACATTGTTTGAGTTTAATCAAGAATAATTTGATAAGAAAATTTAATATTTATTTATTTATATACATATATTTCTGTATCTGATTTTCTTCTCGAGACTATTTCTAAGTATTTAAAATGAGTAAAAGTTTTAAGGTATTAAGGATAACTATTTATGGACCTATGTTAAAATGAAGTGTGTGAGAAAATAAATCATTTTATGCAGTTTTTGTAAGCAAAAACAAACGTTTCTAATTTTAGAAAACATATTCAAAGTGATTGTTTGTTAAGTATGATTGAAAAATATTAATTTTCTTGTTAATTTGGAATGTACAAGTTCTTCGAAAATGAAAAGAGACAATTACTCGGTAGTTTAAAATTTGGGATGTCTTAAAAACACTTTTTAAAGATTTTTTATTATTATTTAATTATTTAGTAATTGTATGGCTTATAATATGAGGACTCTTTTTTTACAAGAAACGGCACTCGTGCGCGTATTACTTGATATTATTTGAAATATTCTGTTTTCGTGTTTAAATGAATTGATTTAACAGAATCTCATGCTTACATGATTGGGACGAGCGTTTGTGTAAAACTTTGACTCTACCAGTATTTCATATCAGCGTTTTATTATTATTATTATTATTATTATTATTACTATTATTATTATTGCAGAAATCTTAATGTTAAATAAAATGAAGATTACTCTTCGAAAGCATTGGGACTCAAAAACATGAATTGCATTCATTATGCAGGACACATGTATATGCTACATACATGTAAAGGATACATTCTAATCATTTTTATCCCGAAAGGATTAGAAAGACATTAGCCATATATAAACTAATGAGTAATAGGTTATAAAAATAATATGTTACAAGAACCTATTGTTAAAGGTAGTATGGAACGATGTAACCTATTATAGAAAAGTAACAGTTTATCCCATCTCTACTTCCATGGAATCACCCACACGCAAAATAGTTTTTTTTTTTTTTTTTAATCATTGTTTCAGTGACATAGAATTGAAGGCTTGTTTTCTTTTGGAATTATTTCACAACCTCATGCCTGCATTTCGATAATTTTACAAATATAAGCCAATTTGTATACTTGACATGGAAATGTTGCTTAAAACAATAAGAATAACATAAAGGTAAATTAAAGTAGTTTTTCGTCAGATTATATATAGATATTTACTTACAGATGATACTGATTATAACAAGTGACGGTCCTCTAACAGTAATAAAAATGAAATATCACTGTAACTCGAAAAATAATGTTAGGAACGAGATGTAAATTTGGAAAGCCATGTTTTTAATGATGCGTGTTCTATTCGTGCAAAAATTAATATAGGTCATAATTCATAATTTTTTCAAATATGCAATTATTAATAATTTTCATAATTCCAAAAATAGTTCTTCAGTCAAAAATATGCATAGAATATGTTTGGGTCACTTAATTCTAACGTATGTAAAAAAGAAAATTTTAATGTAATAATTTTTACGGAAGATGTGAATTAATGTTTGTAATACTCATTTAACATTAGCATCCCCATATTTTGGCAGCTTGTAACTCTATGCAAAATTGAGCGAAATATATTAAACTATACCATTTGTTTGCGATAATTTGATCCAATTAAATAAAAAATTTTATAAAAAATGGGGGCTACCGTTAAAAGAAAAAAAAAAAAAAAAAAAAAGAATTTGGTACCAGTTGTAACATGTAGACGATCTCCTAAGCAACATCTGACTGTACCGTTGTAAACTAGACGTTATTACAAATCGATGTGTAACAGCCGCTTGTTTCTACGATAATTTACGACAAAATCAGTTTTTTTTTTTTTTTTTTTTTTTTTTTTTTTTTAAACTGGCTGTGCCTCAAGTTTTTTAATTAAAGATTGAATTATTAATAATAAGAAAAAATAACCTGGTATGGCACTCATGCAACATTTTTATCCTGCTTTTGCATATAATAAAGGCAAGTTACAGATTAAAAGTAAGTTAAGAAGTAGTGTATGAATATGCCTTAAAAACAGTTGATAATAGTTTTCGAAATAGTTTTATTTGACAACCATACTTGCCAACCATCACATTATGAACCGTACAATTTTTAGTACCCGTCTTTTTTTTTCACACCAATAATTTTTTAGAGTAATTTTAGTCTTATTTAATCGTATCAACATTTGGAGAGAATTACTCTAAAAATATAGTGGTGTGAGAAAAGGGGCGTTTATTCAGGGGGCGTTAACAATTGTACGGTTATTAATGAGATGGTTGGCAAGTATGGACAACAAATTTTGTATAAAAGTGGCTACTGCACCCTTCTTTCTTCGTTTTATTATAGGGCTTAAATTCATAAACCATTTTAAGGCTGTTAAAAAAAAAAAAAAAAAAAAAAAAAAAACTACATTATTTAGATTTAGATAGTTTTTACACACTATTCTTAAAACTTATCCATCGTGGTCAAATTTTTCAAAAGGCACTTTAATTTGATCTTCAAAATAACAAATTTGAATTTCCTGCAATTATTGGTTTTCATTTTAAGCTAATAAACGATTTATATACTTATCAATCGGTGAAACTGGTTTTTCTTCGCATATAAGAAAACTCAAAATGTGTTATTATTGGAAAAAAAAAAAAAAAAAAAAAATTGGAGTTGAAAATTTTTATTTGAAACAACGCTTTGTGCACCACATGAGCCTAAAAAAGAAACTATCATTTCTCAGTAGTTTTTCTAGAATAATGAAATCTATAAGTGAAATATAGTAATGCATTTATATAATTTACATTCAATGGAAGAAATATTTACGTTCGACCTTGAATAGCCCTCTAAAAATACATTTGAGTTTTCTTAGCTGTTCCTGTACATGAATTTATTTCGGATTTTGGAAATAGTTTGAAGTAGTATAGTAATAGGATACAGTTTTCGATTACTTAGTTTGAATTTCCTGGGAATGTTTTTTGTTTTAGAATTATGGTAATCGCATACACACAAAGACACAAAAGAAAAAATATATCTGAGACCAACTGCCACTATGAACAAGATTTTTGACTTTAAATAGCCTCGAAACATGTAAATATATCAAAACTCAATTTAGAATATTCTACCTAAAAGCAATATTTTCTTTACCGTATACGTAGGTATGGAAAAAAGAAAGTGACCATAATTACACATTTTTTGCCTAATGTGACAATGTTCGAACCACAAAGTGTTCAACTGATATCGATTTAACAAAATTCATTCGAAAAAAATATTCGAAAAAAAGAAACAATAGTTCGATTGCTGGCTTAGTCCTTTTTCTCACTTATTAATATTAATTCGGTAAATTAAAAATAAGTAAATAAAATAAAATAAAATAAAGAGATAATCATAGATCTAATAATAGTTAAATATTCTCCAGAATTGTAAAAATGTGCGTGAATGCATAATTTGAACTATTTCAACGATTCAATATATTCTTTACGAATATAAAGAAAGTTAAAGCAGAAATAGTAAAAACAATATTTTTCTTTCTGATTTAGAGGGAAAATCTTAGAGACTTTACTTTTTATAGCCCATACCATGAAAAGGAAAATGCATGAGTTGCAAAAATGTGTTTGGGAAATAAGCATGTTTATTCAGGCTTCCCTACCCTGTTATTAGCATAAAAAGTCAGAAACAGTATTTGCTTTCTAACAAAATAGGAGGAACCGAAAAATTTATGAAGTGTCGGTTGTAATACTATGAGGTGTCAGTGTAATTGCATTTGTTTGTAAAACTAATGCATTCGTGCTTAGAATCTTCAGTTTTAAAACTTTATTCTGTATATAGTACAGCCAAAACAATCTTTTGTGTTTTCAATTTATTGAAAATTGTAATACTGCCCACTCTCATAATACATTTTATATTTCTGATTAAAAATATAGCATAATCCATATTATACGTAGTGTTCTCCGATTTTGCGACATTTTATTCTATATCCACCACTAAGTTTTAAATGTAATGGTTGCCTAATTACTTGAAAGATTACAAATCTATTATGTTCTTACACAAAATATCACAACTAAAAATTATTGGCGTCTATTGAATAAAAAAGGAACAAAATCTGGTAGCACTGATTATATGACCTATCTGGTAACATTTATAATTTTTCCGGAACGTTGTTAGCTCCGCCTATTTTTCACACCAGTATGATTTTAGAGAAATTTTCTTCAATATGTAATTATGATGAAGTAAGAAGAAAATTGCTTTAAAAGTATACTGGTGTGAAAAAAGAGCAGGGATAACAGAATGGATTATAAATATTACCAAGTATAATATGAACTTAATTAAATAAAAATCAATAAATAAATAAATTATTTAAAATTTTCCCCACAGTCTGTATATATATATATGTGTGTGTGTGTGTGTGTGTAATCTTTCTATATACTAAAAAAATGCTGTTATATTACAGATAAATTTTGTTAGCAAAGTTACTAGAAGCTATTCGTATGTCATGGAAAAAAAATTAAAAATACGTTGACAGAATTTTTCCGTAACAAAACAATAGAAAATATTCGCACATAACAGAGTTTTAGGGCACACTGCAGAAAAAAAAATCCTCTCTTTAATATGAATCAATTACCCTTTAACAAATCAAACTGTCCACTTCGAACTGCCATGATCGAATTAGCGTCCGCCGCAGAGCAGATGACGATGTTGCCGTTTAACCACGGAAGTACTTTTTCTCAGTACTTCCCAATCATGGTTTGAGACCAGGTTTTCCGTATACGAAATAGAAAAATTATGTAGCGTCTAAAATTGCGAAGTGGCAAGAACAGGTAAATTAGCAATGGTATTTTGGTGGCAAGCGGTTTGCATAAGATTAACTTGAATCCCGAAAGAAGACAGTTTATCAATGTTGCCAGACTTTTTGACTTTTTTATTTAATCACCAATAAATATGAGAAGTGATACTAAATATGAATAATAAACGATTCCTCGATTCGATTCGTCATTTATATATATTAAATATCACTTCTCAAAATAACTGGTGGCTATCGAATAAAAAAGAAACAAAATATGGAAACACTGCAGTTCATTACTACGCAATCTTTGTTTATTATCTCAGTAAGCTACAAAATGTATTTTTAAGTATACTGAAAACTCTGTTGACTGTTAGCTGTTTTCTCTGTTGACTTATGTACTTATTTATTTATTTATTTTTGACTCATGAATCATAGAATCTTTCGATATATAGTTTTTATAGTTTTAATAAAATTTTAATAGTCATGTTCATTTCCCAAAATTTGTTTACTTTCAGAAATTTCCCCTTAAAAAAAATGAAATATAGGCTTTTTCCATTTCTTTTAATTAATTAAAAATTGCCATCATTATTTTAGAAACTTCAACTTTGTTTTCAGTAATTTAAAAATGTTAATTATAAATATCTTTAAATAAATTTTTCCTAGTAAACTAATGACGTTATATCCTTCTGAAATCATAATAAATACATGCAAATTGATTTACTTTTAATTCTTTTAAGCATGTGTAAATAATAATAATAATAAGGCATGATGTGCTGTACTGAAGTTGTCTCGTTTCTTTAGTCTTTAGCATGATTTTTCTCAATTTTATTGTAATTATTAAAAAAAAAAAAATCCTCGTTAATTTTTTTTCTTGACATAAAAAGAAACAGATTTACTTGTTTATTTATTTATTTTTGGTATCCTTTTTTTTCTCTTTTTATTAATTTTAAAGTTACAATGCAGTTTTTATTTAATATTTTTTGAACCAATATCCGATTGAATTAAAAGTTAGTTAGATTTTGTCCTAATTAGTAACTGTACCAAATTTAGATAAAATCTAATAATCCAACTTAAAAATCTGGCAATATACAATGACAAACGTTCAGCTTTATTTATATAACTAAAAACAAAAATATTTGCACGTTCATTCAAGGTGGAAAATGATACCATTGGAAAATTACAGTCTCAAAGAAATGGTACGACCAATCGTACTAAAAAGTAAAAAAACTTTTTGAATTTTAGAAAATGTGTGTGTCCTATAAATACATATACAGAATTAAAAACATATATATATATATATGTGTGTGTGTAATACAAAAGAAAGTTAAAATAAAAATGAAAAAATAAAATAAAAAGGATGTTTTACTTTTTTATTTTGACGGAAATCTTAGAGATTTTTATTCTTTATACCCCATAATATATAAAGCAAACTGCACAAGTAGCAAAAATCTGTTTGCGAGATAACCATATATATTCAGACTTTTTTTTCTACCATATTTTTCCCCATTATTAGCATAAAACTTCGAATATTGTATTTGTCTTCTGACAAAGTAAAAGTAAAATAAATATTTAAGAAGTGTCTGTTAGCAGTAATTGCATTTGGTTGAAATATTGATGCTTGAGTAAATCTATTCTTCATATTTTAATCTTTATTTGTTTTATAGTGTAGACACAGCATTTTTTTATGCATTTAACTTAATAAAAAAATATAATATTTTATACTTTCATGTTCAGTGCCAATGTTATACTTTAAAATATAACGTTATAAATCGAATACGAGCTAAATGCAGGTAAAATACAACTAAACGTTATAAGAATTTTCTGCTGGCTAAGGTAGTTTTTCATTTTATAACTAGCTGTACTTGCCAACATTCTAATTAATATCCCGTGGTGTCGTTAGTCCCGCCATTTTTTTCACACCAGTAAATTTTTAGAGTAATATTCTACAAATGCAATTACGATTAAATAAAGAAAAATACTCTAAAATCTAATAGTGGGAAAAAGAAGGCGGGGTTAACAATACTACGGAATATTATTTAGTATGTTGGCAAGTATGATATAAGATATACTGGAATATACGTATCAGAGTTGCCAACATTTCAATTTATTCCAGAGCATTTTTATCCCCGCTTTTTTCATGCAACATTTATTATTAGAGTAATCTTTTCTAATTTTGTCGTAGTTATACATTGGAGAAAATTATTCTATGAATAATGTGGCGCGAAATAAAGGCAGGCATAGAAATGCTCCCGAATAAATTAAAATATTAGCAACTATGCATATATATATATATATATGTACATTGAGCGGTCGCTCTATTATATCACCAGACAATTTTATGCAATCGGTTTATTGTGCCTCAGCGTTGCTGCTAGAGAGCAACGATTACATAAAAAAAGAATTCTTATACAATCTTTTGTTTGATAGTCAATTCTACATACATTTTCCCTACTGCTGGTTGTAAACATTTCACAGACGCTAATGCTTGTTCCATGCATCCGAGCTTTTATTTTCGCATTATAGAAGCGCGAATCTATTTCCGCATCTAGATATCTCCATAAAATCTGCTTAGTACATTAATTGATCCTTTTTTACCGAATGTTGTAAATTAAATCTATTAATGTTACATTGTTTAAATTCAGAAGCCGCAGATTGAAGCTACTCCAGTGACAGCTTTTTTAAATCTCACGACCCGCATACAGAAAGGTATATCTCTGGATGGGAACAATGTACAGAATACTTAACATTTTGTTGACCTTTGTTAACACTTATTTCATTGAAAAGGCTGACCACTTATTCAGCCGTTCCTCTAAAACTATATATCATTTTTAAATGGATTTTGCGCATTCGTATTTAATTCATTGTTTGCTATTGGTGTATGTATATTTACCAACATTCTAATTATGAACCGGAAGAATTTTAGTACACGCCCCTTTTTACGCACCAGCATATTTTTAGATAGCTTTTCTTCTTACTTAATCTTAATTAAATTTAGAAAAGATTTCTCTAAAAATATATACTTCCGTAGAAAAAGGGGCGTGTACTAAAAATATTCATATTCATAATTAGGAAGATGGTGTTGATCAAGTATGGTGTCTGTTATCTACAGTGGTAATTACCGCATCGATTGGCAGAGGGGAAAAATTAAGTGATTAAAACACAATTACTAAAAATCCTTTTTCTTTTTTAATGTAACGTTGAAAAGAAACGTTAAAGGGGAAAACTTACAAGTAAAAATAAAAAAATATGTGTTCATTAAAATGCTAAGTTTAACATGTAACAAATAGCTAATAACTGTAACTATCACAAAGCTTTCTTCGATACCATTGTATTAGGTCTAAAGCAAATTTCTGTCCATTTTAATTAATAAAATCAAACCAGAAATGTTTGCTTAACAATATTTATATTATACTTTACCAGTTATCATCTTAAGAGTTACCCAAGAATATTTAAAATACTATCCAGGATAAATTTCAGATGTCAGTATTTTGATTCATAAGGACAGAACTTTCCGGTAGACTGTATAAAACGACCACGTACCGATTAGCATGCTGACAAATTTAATGAATATAGCTTCTCACATTGAAAATTTAACACACGAAGTGTAGTTTTATATGACAGTTGCTGAGATATAGCCGTCTGAAAGATCGCAGAATGTAAATAACAGCCATGCCACCAGCCATTCGAAGTATACTTCAAAGAAATCAGAAATTTGTTAATAATATCAGTATTACATATCCAGTTTAGTAAATTTATGTGCAGTAATCGCTAACGTATAAATTTTCCTTAAAAAAGAAACGTTGCAACGTAGAAGCATCAATTATAGTCCAATATGTACCTAGTTTTAATCAGAGCCTTTTTTCACAATTTCCATCTGACATAATGATTTTCCTGCAGTTTTATATCATAAAGAAAGCTATATTGACTTTCTATGATTTATTTGAAGCAAAGCAGGCGCTACCTGATGGCCGAAATATTTCTAGGATGAATAAATATAGTTTTAATTACAGCCCTCATTCATGCCAGGCTTTGAGCCTTTAGAAAATATATAACTTTCCCTTTAAATGGCTAAATTATAGCATTGACGCGAGACTTATAAGATAATATATCCCAAAATTTAATCAGCATTAATTTAAGTCGAAGTCTAACTAATTAATCAGTTTTGATTAATACAATAAATTCTGATAGCATGCAGGGAGATTAAAAAAAAAAAAAAAAAGAATAAATCGTTTTTTTAGGAAATCTTAAAAGTAGTAAATCCCTTAAAAACCGAAAATCGCAGATTTTACGAATCCAATACTGTGTTATTAATTATGTAAAAGAAAGTAAAGTTTAAATTTATATCTTAAATTTTTTAGTAGTACTTAAAATCTATAACATCCATCTGCAGCCAACAAAATATTAATCTTTGATATAAATCGATGAATACAGCTATAACAGTATGACCATTTCTGTTGAAACTTTTCAAGTTGATAATCATTTGCATTTTTTAATTAATAAATAGAGCTCGCAGCAGTCCTGTATTTAAACGTTCATTTTATTATTTTGCGGCTATTTTAATCAAAATAAATACTTTTACTTATTGTTTTGGTTTTAAAATCTTGACAAAAAATGTATTAAAAAAATAGTGGTATTGAAATAATAAAAAAAACGTAAAAATATAATACCGCTAATGGCATTTTATCCTATTGCTTCACAAATGAAATTTCATAACTGTAAGTAGTATTTGCTTCTCCGATGAAAATATTCACCGCATAAGTTTGGAAAAGTATTTTCTAATCCTGAATATAAAGTAATTCATGTTTTTTATTTACTCAGTGGTGTGGCTTATGAATTCAGAAATCCATAACTTAGGCATTAAAGGATTACAGGAAAAAACACTATCCTTCTTCGGACTTTTCGGAAATATATTGAGCTTCTTATGGAAAAACTTTATTGTTTTTGGTCTGTGGAAATATTTTTGTCAGGTTAAATCCTCTTTGGTACCACTGTAAATAAAATCAAAATATTGATTTAAGAGAAGTTTGGGAATGTGTGTCGATTTTTGGGTATGTGTGCATGGATGTTTATGTTATATGGAATGTTTATCTGTCAGATTTAGTATGCATTTATGTGGCAGCGTAAGCGTGATTGCGTGATCTGTGCTTTTTCATGTAAATTAAATGCAGTCACTTATCTCTATAGATATATCGGTAGATAAAGAAATTAAATCAGAATTGGCTTTCATGTTTTTGAGATGTCGTAATTTTTTGTAAACCTATTAGTTTTATAACTTTCCTAACGAAAATTCTTTGGTTAACCAATTAACCGCCAAAACTAGAAATAATAATTTGTTTCAAGATACAAACAGTAACACTTATTATTTTGGATCATTTATAAAATTAATTTAACGTAAAATTATGAAAATTGGTCTTACCTTACTAAAAATAGAGTGCAGTATTTGTACAACTTCAGCTGAATAAAAGTATAAAATGAGTACAAATAAATGTTTACGGAAATTTCCTTGAGGGAGCATAAAACAGCAAAAACTACAGATGGCTTTAAAAATCATTATTTTATTATGAAACTTTTTTTCAAGTTATGTAAACTCATTCAAATATGAAAATTTTTAAAACTTTTTTTTTTTTTTTTTTTTTTTTTTTTTTTTTTGAAAAATGCTTCAAGTTTGAAATTCATTTTCAAACATAAAATTATTTTTTAGATCAATTTTTTTGTAATAAAATAAACATCTACTATTTTGTTACTTAAAAACAATACTTAATATAAAATACCTTTTTCAGTTAACTGTTAAACGCAGTTCTTTCAGGTGTTGCGTGAACGCAACAACAGCGGGTAATGGGTTAACTAAGACGACAAAAAGTTTCTGGAAATAATGTTATTCAAAATACTTAAAGTTGTCATATTTATATAAATATATAAACAGAACAATATATACAGATTGTGTCTTATTTCTAAATTTAGTTGTTTATACTAATTTACGTAGAGTGTGCAGTAGCAGTTTCATAAACAAAATAAAAATAGTGATCTTACGTAGTTATATTTTATGCACTCATTTAATTTTTAATAACATTAAGAATAAAAAATAAATATTCGTGCTGACAAACAGGAAATTTTATAGATAAGAATTTCGGAATATTAATGCATAGCTACCAATATTTTAATTTATTCCGGAGTATTTTTAGCCCCGCCTTTATTTCGTACCACTTATTTTTTTAAAGTAATTTTGTCTTATTTTATCGAAGTTATATATTGGAGAAAATTTTTCTATAAATAAAGTGATGCGAAATAAAGGCGGGGCTAAAAGTACTCCGGAACAAATTAAAATATTGGCAGCTATGTATTAATGTGACGTGCGGTTTCCTGTATTATACTATATAACGGTTTTTTACAGTTTCGTCTACCTTATTGAACAGTGTAGTAAGAATATGATAAAAATTGTACACAAATTTGTTGTTTAGGGAGAGTGACGAAGATACGAAAAGCATAATTAAGAAAAATAAAACCAAATTTCTATAGTGCTATTCTAATTAATCAGCTTTTCTATTGTGTAGATTCTACTATATTCTGTCTTTTTTTTTTTTTTTACAGGATTAGTTCACCAAAAGGAATAAATCATATGTTTTATTATTTTTAATTTTTAATAACTGTTTTTTCCTTTTAGTTTTTTTTTTTTTTTTTTAATAAAATGTAAAATTGTCGGATTTTTCTGCGTATAGTTCGCTAGTGTAATAAGTCAATTTCACACCGAAAATTTTAATTAACAATCAAAGCTATTTTCGTACGAAGGTTTGTCTCATACACCGAGCTACCAACCCTCCTGATTTTTTTCTTACCGCAGCTTTTTTATCTTATCATTGCCCTATTTAATTACGAAATTTCGTTGTTAATGGAAGCAAATTTTGCTTTGGTATTCAAATATTCGAAGGGTTGGAAATTCTTCGCACGAATATAACCTTGTCCATAAAAAAAAAAAAAATTCCGGTGTAAAATCGATTTATCTGACGCTTGGATTATACTTTGGAAATTACGGCACATAAAAGCCATATGAGTTTTTTTTTTTTTTTTTTTTTTTTTTTTTTTTTTTAATCAAGAGAAACTGGTTTTGCTGTTTCAAAAAAGATTTTTAAAAATTAATTTTCCACACCTGCATGATCCTGAGATTATTATTATTATTTTTTTTTTTTATTAATACCGTGGTTAAAAGCGGTCCCTATTTTAAATACCACGATTTATGAAAAGCAACCTTAAGCATTATTCAGTCGAAGAAGAGGGTATAACGTCTGGTACGATTTGCGATTATATGTTCCTGCATAATTCTTGTTTGTTATCGCGTTCCTTACCTACATGTAGATTTTTGAACAGTAGTTCTGAATCACCCTGTATATGCAATGCATTACGGGGATGTCATTTAAATGAAGATGAGCCATTTGAGCTGACTAATTATTTTTTATTCATCTCAAACGCAGTTTTGGCTGCAGACAGGCAACCAGATAGGTGAATTCGTACTTAGTCCCGGAAAATATCACGAAGCAGACGAGAAGGTTGAAAAATTTTTAACAATTCTTTGTATTCAATCAGTAGTGCGAATTTCCACGGTAGTCGGTCCTCAAAGGCCCGAAGGTTTATTTAACAAAGATTACATAGTGAAAAAGCCCGTCCTTTGTTTGTATTCTCGCTTTTTGCTCTAGAAATTCAAGCTTATATTTAGTGAATTATTTTATGAGGGATAATTCAGCTCGGGCTCCTCGGGCTTACTTAATATGTGAGAATTAACCACAGACACTTGCAAAAAGAATATTAGCTACTTTTACTCTTAAATTTGTCAATTTTTTCCGGCTTTCATTATATAAATGGTCTTGCCCTAAAAAAAAATATATGTAGTATATATTTATATATGAAATATCATATGTAAGAGGGGTTGGGTTGTGGGGGATAAAGACCGATTGACTTAACTAGGGTCCTAGGCATGAAGAGGAGTGCCCTCCGTGGGGGGGGGGGGGGGTTCTAACGGCTACTAGCCCGTATTTATGCAAGTTTCTTAGAAAAGGCTAGGTAGACGAGCGTGACCTGGGATCCAACGAGGCACCTCACGTTTACCAGTTTTGAGCGCAGATCCGTTCGGCTGCTGACGGGCCATATGTAAAAGGTATGTAATGATATGATGTGTAAGATATTTAAGGTGAATTTAGGTTATGCTGAATGCTTAAAACAAAATTCGTAACCCAAACCACGCATCTTTATTATTATTATTATTATTATTTGTACATTTTTGTGAAAGGTTCAGATTTTAATATTTTTTTCCCGAAAATTAATAGCTTTTAAAAAAATTCTATGCTTAAAATTATTCAATATATTTGTTATTGGACGAGGTGAAATTGAATAATAATTTAATTAGGTTATGAAGTAAAATGAAATAAAATAAATTATGAGAAGTTTTGTGAAAATGTATTATAAATCGTAGATAAAAAAAAAAAAAAAATCAGACGTTTCGATTATATAAGATATTATTTTACTGATCAACGAAGTACAAAATTTAATTTAAGCGTACATATATTGCATCAAAATAACATTTTTGTTATTTATCCAAATATAATCTTCTAGCTTATAATATTTATGCGCGCCTTATATTTATTTAAGTGATTTCCTTTTGCGAATGCAAGTCATTCCTGGCTTTTACGCTATAAAAGAAAATATAGTATTTCTAGTGTTTCAAATATTTCATTGAATGTAATGTAGCAGAACACTGTATATATTATCTTAACTTTTAATATGCTTCGATTGACAAATATGTATGGTATGATAAATACGATATTCTTATGTTAAATTCGTGAACGAAATCGTAGAAATCTTATGGTATAATATTGCTTTTAAGTGCTTATTTTCATAGATGTAACAGTGTATGAGCATTTTGCTACTTCTTTATATTAATATGTATAAACTAACGATTGCATATTCATGTATATAAACGTTGTACAGGGTGTCCCATAATACAGTAGACATATAAAAATTCATAAGTATTTAATGAATTCATAGAACTCAACGCAGTTTGCAAAAAAATCATTCTCGTGGAAGGTGTTTTTTTTTTTTTTTTTTTTTTTTTTTTTGTAAATAAAAAATAATAATTAAGCTATTTGTTGATAGAGGGCGCTGTGCGTGATAAGATCTCACATTTTCCTGAAAAACTGTACTTATTCGCATGCAAATGTTTACAGGCATATAAATCATATTCCATGTGTCCGTCTTCACCATAAATTACAGTTTGCAAACGAGTTATAAAGCTGCTAACTGCAGCGTCAATCGGCGTTTTTTACCTGAGAGAAAACATCTTCACCAATAACGCTTTATCCTTCAAGTCCGCATCGCAATTAAAACTTGATGCATGCACAAGTATGAGGCAAAATAAGAAATAAACTGTTTTAGTCGCAAAATCGTGTAGTTTATAGGACTTTCTTTTGTATATTTTTCTTTCACATCCGTGCGAAAAATTTAACTATTTGTCTAACTAACGTCGACATAAAATTTAACTTTATTTTCATTTTTACCAAAAGAAGTTCCCCTTCATGAGAATGATATTCTCGCAAACCGCGTTCAGTTCTATCAATTCATTCAATAGTTATGAAGTTTTAAAATATCTACAAACTTATGTGACGCCCTATTTAAATACCTGTTGTATGTATATATACAACGAAAAAATATGTGTACATTTATTTTTATTTTGATCAATTTTTTTATAAATGCATAAATACAAATACAAGCATGTAAGAATAATTTTCATCATTTTTTTTTTAATTATTATTAATTTAAATAAATTAAATAATAAAAAAAATATATTAACCATTTAAATGTACTTCACCAGTACATTTCATGAATAGTTTGGAAAATATTTGTAACACTTTCAAAAAAAAAAAAAATAAAATAAAAAATTAGGCTGCTTTGTCTATCTGTCCGCATTTCATTTCCATAAATATTCATAGATTTCTACAAAACTAATATACATTCAATTCAGAAATTTAATTCATCAACCTGATTGATGAATTTCTGAATTGAAATTTCTTGGCCGTTTGGAGTTATGCCATGTTTAAATTTGTCACTTGCTATAGCTGCTTTAATGCAGACTCGGTGACCTTGCCAACGTAAATTATGTGAGAAGTGCCGAGCTGGTTATCAGCCAGGGTAGCTCAGTGGTAAGAACATCCGCGCGTTAAGCGGAAGGCCCGGGGTTCGATTCCCGGCTCTGGTATTTTTCACATGGTTGGTAAAAATCAGCCTTCTACTCCATTCTATCAAAAATTAATATACATTCAGCACGTTTTTTCATATTGTCTGTAGAATGGCTTCGTATTATATGCCACACATATAGCCAGACTTGCTCATATACAATGACTCGCTAATTTACACGGATATATTATTGACTGGAAGAAATATTTCTTATATATACGGACCAACATCTTGCACTGCGCGAAACTTAAGGATTGATTATCCATTTTCCAAATGCACTAACATAATTTCTCCGTTGAAAATATGTTATAACTAAAATTGATTAGCGTATAGGGTTACACAAAAGTGCTAGGATCATTATGTGAAATTACTGTAAGTGCGTTTTCAATTGTGTTACCCGCTTTCTACTTTTTCGAATGATGTTAAAAATTATTAGAGTACTAAGTCTTAGTATTTAAGATGTAATGTGTAAATACAATAAGAAAGAATGAGTTCTAAGAATATTTATGGAAATTTAAACGTGGATTAATAACTGAATTAACAACCATTGATTAACAACTGAAGACATGTATATATTTTTTAACTCAATTGGAAAATGTTAAAAGTAGCCTACAAACTGAGATTTTAAATTTAAAAAATAAATGGTGTCAACGATATAAATTATTTATTTTTAAAGACTCTATGCATTTAAGAAATAATAATATGTTAAAAATTCACACTTATCCTGATAATTTTCACGCGCATGCATATAAATCAATTTTCAGCATTTTAATTTTATAATTTTTATTTAGCGTGCAATTATTTAGAAAGTTTGCGAGCATGTTTTTAACCATTTGACGGCCGCGATAAGATATTTCCTTTCTATGAGCTTTTTTTTTTTTTTTTCTGCAATACGCATACAATTTAAATTTACTTTATTAAAAAGTGTTTGCTTGTTCCCAGTGTGAAGTTTGTACATAATAGTGAAAAGATTTACTTTAATGTACATAGTTATACTTTTAATGACAAGATGCTAACGTGAAAACTCTGTCCTTTTCCAAAGCAGTCAGGTAGTTAAACCCGCCCTGAACATTTTCGCGACCGCTGACGTAGATTCACGTCATTTGAAAATCTGTAACTCCGCCAGTGGGCGTTTCTTTCGAAATTTGTATGTTATTTATTTCTTAAGAATATACCCTATATACATATCTGTACGATCAAATATACTATGGATACCAGTGTCAAACCAGTAGTGGATTAAAAAAAAAAAAAAGAACCGCAAGAATAACATACGTAAATTTCAAGCTTTTAGTTACAAATTAAGCCTATATATATCACTGAATGCTGCGTTGTCGTAAATAGTCTGTACATATTGGGTAATGCAAGCCTTTTTACATTCACATTAACAGCGATAATGTGCAGTTTCCACGCAAACGAACAATGAAATTGTCAGTGACTCCCGCTGATGGATTAGGATCCCGCTTAGGTGTTCCCGCTGATGGAACACCTAATTTGAATTCTCAAGTGCAAAAACTCATCCCGGAAATTTTTTAGCAAAAATTTACATTTATAACATAGCAGAAAAAGCCCTTTTTTCAACGTGAAAATTTAAAATTTCTTCTATTTTAATTATGTTCGTAAATTCCGGTGGCAGTGTAATTTAAATCCTTTAACGATCGCTACTTAATTTATTTTAAAAATTACTAAACTAATTTTTAAAATGGCTTTTAGACACATAGCAGATCATAAATATTTAAAAAATAAAAAATTAGCATTATTCCTTTTCGAGAAATTTTCGGTTTGAAACATCTGTAAGTAAACTTTATTAAATTCAAATAATATTTAATTTAATAAATAAACCACTTTATAAGTAAACATTATCGACAACAAAAAATTCGTAAAAGTTGCATAGATCCCAACATTTCAATTAATTCCGGAGTATTTTAACCCTTTGCGGTGCAAGGTAATTCGGATCATTTAACCCCTTAACGCGCGGCGTCCTCGCTGCGAGGACGTAAAATTTAATATCCAGCTGCAAAAATTCATCCCGGAAATTTTGTAGCAAAAATTTACGTTTATAACATATCAGAAATGGCCAGTTTTTTTAACCTTAAAATTTAAAATTTCTTTTAGTTTAATTTAGTTCATGAATTCCGGTGGCAGTATAATTTAAATGATCCGAATTGTCTTGCGCCGCAAAGGGTTAAACTTGCATATAATATGTATGCTTGTTACACATGCTTAAGTATATTGATGAATTCGTAATTAAATTTTACCTTGTTTTAAATTAAAAGATTGTAAAAGGACTACTGTAATATAGAGCATTAATAAAATTAATTTTCTTTCTACGGTTTGAAATATAATTTAAAAATTTACGTAGATTGTCGTAACTAACTACATTTAAAAATATATTTAAATAATAATTGTTCATATTGTCTTTTTATTTATATACAGGACCTTTCGCGAAAGTTCCCTAAAATATATAACCGTGAAACGGTGATAGATAAAAGCATAAAAGCTGTGATTTATTTATATAAAAACTAGTAAATATCTAATAGAGAAACTTCAAAATTTTAGCAACGAATTACGTTTCTAAATGGTGTGCAAGCGGCCTTTTCATTTGGATCATTTCGTTATCAGACACAAATGGCGATTTTAGGATCACGAACACCTACATTTGTCTTCCACCCAACCGTTCCATTGCCCAAAACATTACCGTCTGGACTTTTATTTCCTGGAAAAGCATTATTAGGAGACTTCTATTGCTCGAAATGATAACTGTTTTGTACATTTTGTCGCCGAAACAATTTGTCGCTTCTTAACAAGCATTGTAAGATCGACCAGGCATGGAGTAATTAACGCATGATGTGGCTCGCCTACACAATACACAAAATACTTCGGCTTTCTGGATGATACTTCGATGGTATACTTATTACGTTAAACTATTAGACAATTAAAGAAGAAACCATGCACTACCCTCCATATTCACCCGATCCCATTCCCTGCGACTACTTTCAAAGGGGCACAATGAATTGACATTGTTTACAGAAATAATCATTTAAATGTCACAGCTCAAATGGAAATGCACTCTACCTGTAAACCATAATCAAAAGAGCGACAGTATGGCCTAGCAAATCGTTAAAAGATGTGGGGAAAATGAGAAAAGCAGTTGGGCGCGAAATCGCTAAACACATTTCAAATAAGTTTTAAACGTGTGTATATAACCCGGATTCCTCTAATTCTTTTAACATCCGAAAATAAGGAAAAATTTTAGTTAATTAAAATTGACTAATTAAAATCTTAAAATTAACCTCTTAAACTATCAAATAATTTTAAAATGTTAGAATTGTTTACACACTTTAGTATTTTAAACATTGGTGTTTCAAAATTAAAAATAGTAAATAATAATAACAGTGATAACTATAAGAATAATTTTTTATTATTTCTATTTAAAGGCAAAATTTGACATAAAGGAAAATTCCCACTAATTTGTTTTTTTACTATCTAATATTGTTCTTCCAATGTTGTTTTCTTTAAGAATTCATATGTATCCAATATAATAATAATAATAATAATAAAGCACAACGCATTTTGTTATTAATTATAAAATTTATATTTTAACATGATGCTAAAAGAAAAACAGAAAAAAAAGCATTATTTAATTTATTACATCAAAATAATAGACCTTCTTTCTGAAAAGTAAAGTGAAATAAAATAACATCACTTTTCTCGAGTTTAAAATGTCCACTTCCATCTTTTTAAAAAATTAAATTATTTTTAATACACTATACATCTGAAAGAAACCAATGGATTATAAATTTTACTTTCGCTTTTTACTGTTATATTAACTGATTCTAATTTCTTTTTACACCTGGTAACTGCTAAGTATTTGGAAAATCGAATAGATTCACTCTAATACTCGTATTACAAACTTCAGTTTTTATTAATAAAATTTGAGACATCAAACAAAGTTCGTGGAAAAGAAAGATGGAAAAACTAATTACTTCTTAAATATTTTCTATTTTTCTTTACACCTTCTTATAAATGAGGGCAGAAAAGCGAAAATTACTTTTGAGTGTTAAGAAAATTAAAAATATAAATGTAATCCTAACTTCCTAAAACTCTTCACCTAGTTGATTGCAAATGACAGATTAATACGTTTCCTCTCTAATAGCACGCAAAGGCTAATAATGTATTAGGAAATATTCAATTAGTCTTAATAGCATGTTTTCTTAGAGAGATTTAACACAATTTAATCCTGTTCTCATCTTTCGAGTGTTTGTATTTAATTAAAGTTGTGTAATAAGCAATTAAACTTTAAAATTGAAAAAAAAGTTTTATTTAAATCCTTTAATAATTAACAACATCAAATTAGCAATCTGAATTTATAAAATATGTTTATACTAAGATTCAGCTAAAACGATACATTTACAATTATTTTTTTTATTATTATTATTTACAAAGTTGATAACACTTTAATTTATTCCGGAGCAATTTTTACACCGCTGTAATTTTGCACTACGTTATTTTTAGAATATTTTTCTCCAATACATGACTACGACATACTTGCCAACATACTATTTAATATTCCGTAGTATTGTTAGCCCCGCCTTCTTTATCACACCAGTACCTCTTTGGAGTAGTTTTCTTCTTATTTAACCGCAATTGCATTTGGATAAAATTACTCTAAAAATTTACTGGTGTGAAATAGAGGGCGGGACTAACAACACTACGGAATATTAATTAGGATGTTAGCAAGTATGATACGATAAAATAAGAAAAAAATATTCTTAAAAAAAAAAAAAAAAAAAAAAGAAAGTGGTATGGAATCAGCGTTCCCAACTTTTATAATTAATTCACAATCATTTCTAGCCCCGCCTTATTTTCGCACCAGAAATTTAGTAGAATATTTCTCTTTAATATGTGAAAACGATTAAATAAAAAGAAAATCATTTTTCAAAATTTCTGGTATGAAAAGGAGGCGGGGCTAAAAATGATTGTGAATAAATCATAAAAGTTGGGAACGCTGTATGGAATAAAGACGGTGCTAAAAATGCTCTTGAAAAAATTCAGGGGTCTACGCCTTTTTTTTTTCAAGATATTTTCGAGAATGAGAAATTTTCGTCTCTTTTGTCACTTCTTCCTACTGATGTGATATATATTTATATAGCTCTTGAAAATAGAAAAATAAACAGACTTTGGTAAAACAATAGAAGAATGATTATTAAATAAATTATTCAATTACTATTGATTATTTAACCTTTTTTTATCCCACCGGGACTTTAAAGTCCCATCAAAAAAATTCCTCAATATAGCCTAAATTTACTACAGGATTTCATTGGGGCTATAGTTTAAGCTTTAGTCCCTATACTTTAAGCTTTCACTATAGTTAAGCTATAGTTTAAGCTAAATTTAATACTTTCGCGACCGCTGACGTAGATTCACGTCATTTGAAAATCTGTAACTTCAACACTAGACGTTTCTTTCGCAATTTGTATGCTATTTATTTTTTAAATATTTAACATTTATTCACATTTTTACAATGAAATATACTGTGGATACAAGTACTTTGATTAGAAAGAACATAATTATAATGTATATTCATTTCTAATATAAATGTGAAAACAGAAAATTTTCTTCTGAAATGTTGTAACATAGGAGAATAACGCCCACAGGAGGACCTTGCTGTGAAAAATTCAAAATCATGCGGTCGCGAAAGTGTTAATATGAGGTGATTCTCATGCATAAATATACTTGCCAACATCAAAATTAATATTCCGTAGTGTTGTTAGCCCCGCCCTTTTCCCACACCAGTAAATTTTTAGAGTAATGTTCTGCAAAAGCAATTACGATTAGATAAGAAGAAAAATACTCTAAACAGATACTGGTGTGAAAAAGAAGGCGGGGCTAACAATACTACGAATATTAATTAGTCTGTTGGCAAGTATGTGCATAAAGAAACATAATAAAAAAGTTTCAATCTATTTTTCCGAAAATAAAATAATTTGGGATATAAAGGGTTAAATGAAATAAAGATTGTTTGCGAGATGATTTATGTGACAAAACATTTATATCGAATTATTTGTATAATATATATATATATATAGAATAACCATTCAAAATTTTAACAACGAATAAAATATTAATAATTATATAATAACTTAAACTTTTGCAATTACCATTAATTAACTTTTGATTAAAAATTATTTTTTTTTTTTATGATTATTAAAAAATGTAAGAAATATAATAGAATGTAGCAACTCATTAGCGTGTTTCCTTGCAAAATTTCAATTAAAAAATTTAATATTGTGCAAAAAAAAAAATAAAAAAAAAATACTTATCATCAAAAATAATAATTCAACATGCACAATAATTGTTGAAATTTCCAAAAGTTTTCCTCGTTTCAGTTTTTATGTATTCATTATTTATTCAGCAAATTTATGTACGATTTTTAATGAGAAATGTTTTTGATTTTTCTAAAGTAATATTTGTTTCAGCTAAATAAATGTACCCACACTCTAATTTAATATTTAAGAAGTTATGATTATAAAATGCCTATAAAAAAGTAATATTCAAAACCCAGAAAACTTGACAGATATTTATATCTTTACGGTCAGAAAAAAAAAATCATCAGAAATATAGATGCTGGAGTAGAAAAACTACCCCGTTGACATTTTATGAAGACATATTGAAGTAACATACTGCATATCATGCTGTGTAATTATTAAATGAAAATTAAACTATAAATTCCTGAGCAGTTTTGTTTCTATATTACATTTTGAAAGATCTGGAATATACTTCTGACAGTTTTTTTTTTTTTTTTTTTTTTTTTTTATGTTATATTTATCGGAACATCGTGTGCAATATTACTCGTAAATAAACGACAAAAATAAAGAACGACGTATATATTTGTCAACAAGTTTCGAGATGTGTAATGAAAAACATAAACTTGCCAATATATTAAATTTGTAAATCAGTTTTTTCACCTTTATTTTTAACAAGAAATCAATCTATTTTTTTTCTACTATTAAATAAAGTTAAAATTGTTGTAGAGAATTTCTGGTATGAAGTCTCCCGTCTGAACTCAGTTTAGACGGGGGACTAAGCTGCGGTTCGCATAGTTGCGCATAGAGACGGTTCGCATTTTTTAAATATTGTTGCACTCTTAAAACTCTTTATATTTCGTATATTACTATTATTTTAATTAAACCTAAATTTTATATTTGACTTTAAAGTAAAAAAATTATACGCTGTAACTAATTGCTGCAGTTATAGTTACATTCAAAAACAGTGCTAATATCAGTTGATATTAAGATTCTGACTGCTTGTAAAGTCGTCTTATGCGGTAACTCGAATGTGAACTATTCAGTTACAATTACAGTTAAAAGACTTTAATATTGTAAAGAACAAATAGAAGATTCTGGGGGAAAATGCGGGTCTATAAAAATTCTTTTTGCAATAGTTTAAAAGATTTCTATCTAAAAACGTTAAAGAAAAGAGAAAGAACAGACAGGGCAGCGTTAACATTTTTTATAATTTATTCACGAGCATTTTAGCCCCGCCTCTTTTTAATAACGGAAATTTTGAAAAAATGATTTTCTTCTTATTTAATCGTTGTCATATATTAAAGAGAAATAATCTACAAAATTTCTGGTGCAATAAGAAGGCGGGGCTAAAAGTGCTTGTGAATAAATTATAAAAAATGGGAACGCTGATACCGGGTGTCCCATAAATCTAAAGACATTTCAAAAAATTCTAAAATTAGGAAGAATTGGTAAAATTAAACGCAGGTTGCGAAAAAAAGCTATTTTTGTGGAGGGGGATTTTTCTTTTTGGTAAAGAAAAATAAATAGTTAAATTTTTAGTCGATAGAGGGCGCAGCACGCATGGATAGTGAAAAATATGCAAATTAGAGTCCTATAAATTGCACGGTTTTACGATTAACACAGCGTATTTCTTATTTTACCTCCGGCTTGTGCATATGTGAAGATTTAATTGCGATTCTGACTTGGTGGTTAAGGCGTTATTGGTGAAGATGTTTTCCCTCAGGTGATAACCGCTGACTGAACTGTAGTTAACGGTGTGGTAACTCGTCTACAAACTGTAATTTTTGGTGTTGGCGTACACATAGAATAGAATTTATATGATCATAAACGTTTACATGCAAATAAAAAGACTTTTTCATGGAAATAAGTCATTTGCTTGCGTACAGCGTATCAACGAAAATTTTAACTATTACTGTTTTCTTTAAAAATAAATAAATTAATAAATAAATTGCCCTTCATGACAATACCTTTATTGCAAACCGCGTTCAGCTCTAGCAATTCCTTCATTTTTTATGAATTTCTAAAACGTCTGTAGAATTGGGCAGATATGTAATACTAATAAAAGAGAAAATCATATGTTCTGTTATTGTAAATTTGTAACGTGCGTGTGAAGTTTTGTACCTTTCATGACATCCTTATGTAAGTTGTAATTTATAACAGAATGAAAAGAAAATCCATTAAATTACTGAAAACATAAACATGTAATGTAATAACAATGCTGTGTTTCGACAAAAAGAGAATTTTTCAAACTAAATTTTGAGGACGATTTTGTAATTAAAACTATCACAAATGAAATTATGCCCCTTAAAAAGAATATATGTGTAAATAAATCGGGATAGTTTCCTAAAAATTGCTTGATAAAAGGAGAATGTTATAAATTAAAGAAAACCAGCATGGTCCAAATCGAAATTAAATGCAAATGTAATAAAACAAATTGTATTAGCATAATGCTATGCCCTAACAAATATTCAAGCTAGTAAAATATCGGTAACTACAGAAGCATTATTAAGATTTGAAAACTAATTATTTCTCCTAACTTTGGTAAAATATTCAAATAGATTTTGTTAAGGAATCATCTCGATGTTAACCTTGTTATGATCAAATAATATACTTGAATGGTCTAAATGAAAGTAGGATATTTAAGAAAACTTTTGCCGTAATTAATTTAATTATCAATTGAAATGGTGTATGGAGATAATCAAAGTGATTCAATTGGATTTAAATACTAAATCAAAAGAAACAATTCCACTCATTCAGCGTCGTTCCAGTAAAGAAAACCCTTGCAATCAGAATATCAGTAATAAAAGTAAAATTAGTGTATAAGTCATTTGAATCAAATCTTTCACTGCAAAAGATTCAAAATGAATTTGTTAAGAGAGTTATTGAAAAGAAAATGCTGTTTTATAAGAATGATTTGATATATGGAGGTAAATATTTGAGTAGAATATTTTTAGAAATACTGCATGAATCATCTTGTGATAAACAAAACTTCGTAAAATAGAGATAATCAGATAATAGTGATTTAGAATATAAAATTAATTTTATATGCAGAACGAATTCGGCTCAGATTCCATACAACTGTTCTTTTTTTTTTTTTTTTTTTTTTTTTTTTTTTTACAAATGGTTCCTTTTAATAAATCTTGGATTAAACAAGAACATGTTTTTTTTTTTTTGTTTTTGTTTTTTTTAAGCAGTTCACGAGTACAGTGCCAAACAGTGTTGCCAGATTCTGTGAATCTTTTATTCAATATCCACCATTAAATTTTAAATTTAACGATCGCTTAGCAGAATTTTATTTCCATCCTGATGTTGATGATTCATCTGATGCTTATCATATATTAATATCATATCATGTAAAAAATATGTATTATTTGTTTCAAATTCACGAACTCTGCTACGTTAGATAAAATAGTAACGTTATCTTTCAGAATACAAGTGAAAAACAAATCGTATGGTTAAAAATATATTTTACGTCATGAAAACTATAGAAATAAAAGGTATACTTCTCGTAAACTTTACAAAATAGTTAGAACTTTATAATAATTTTTTACATCATATTTCATTCATCATACTGCCGTTTGAAAGAATCCTTTGTTAATAATAAAATGTAGCTGTCTTTGAAACAGTTCCAATCATTGTGCAAGCTTTGAGTCCATCTGGTGGCGAAATGGTTAATGTTCTGGACATCAGTTCCCATGTTCAGGGTTTGATTCCCGCTTCAAGCAGAGATAATCATACTGGTAAAAAATATATTTTAAGTTGTAGTTTTTGGTTTAAGTTGTAGTTTTTTAACCATGATTGTGAAAAAAAAACCTGATATTGACAAACCTAACCAAAAATGAAAGATTTTATCTTTGTAATGTGAATTCTAATTTTAAATTTTGTAAAGCTAAAGGTGCATGGGGAAAGCAGGGAGAGGAATATTATTTTTGTCATTTTATAAACACTTGTTTTTTTTATACTTTACTACCAAATATCAACAATATTATGTTAGTATCGACTTTTGTGTTTGTGAATCATACCGATATCGTAGAAGATGCACGATTGAGTCACCGGATCTGTCCTGTCTTCCATAATTCTAGGTTATACAATCTTATTTATAAAAATGTCAGTAGTTTTGTTCTAATCCAATTAAAAATATAGTTGAGGTATACAAACTTTATAAGCAAACACCTTACTACCATTACACACAAACAATATTTCGTGACTAATTAATTAAGCATGAGTGTTAATCAAGTGAAAGACTTAGTCAAGTGCAGCATGTAAAGAGAGGTTAAATGTGTTATTGTTGTTACTTATACCCCTCAAAAAACTTCGAGTCCAGGTGGGGAAATTACCGAGTTTAAGCACCTTAAGTTTTGGAGTAGCACCACGGGTGGTGGAAGAACGATATAGCACGAGGAACTGTCGAAAAATGACAGCACCAGAAAACAACAGAAGCTCGGATTTTCATCCAGATCAGGGCCGAATAATCTCATGATCCATCAACCCCTGGAAGTATAATTTTAGTGGGTAATTGGAGGACTTTGCGACAACGATAGATTCAAACTTCTGGCGGCTCGAAGATTGAACCTACAATCATTCAATTACGAGCACGCTGTTCTTACTGACCAAGCTACTGCGACCTGATGTTAACACGTTGAGCGTCATGCAAATTTTTAAAATCCATTTAAATTCCATAATGATTCCTTCTGTAATAAATAAAAATTAAGCAAATTTTTAATAAAGTTTCAATAATTAAATGTAATATTTTTAGTTTTATATCCTAATTTATATCCGCCACCGATAATTGACGCGGCTTTATATCATATTTCACACTGTCAGCCACTGATGGCTGACAGGGGCTCAACGTTTTAATTTTTTATTGGTACTGTTTTTACTTTCGGGGTAAAAGTTTCACTGAAATGTTTGAAGTATAACAGGTTCTGCACACTCCTAAAGTTTCATGATGATTTCTTCAGTACTTAGAGATATATGACAAAATGTCTAGAATCTAGAATGGCTGACATAGCACTCAACTTGTTAAATAAAGGGAAGATTGAATTATTAAAAAGAACCCTATGAAAATAATATGGGATTTTGATGTTAGTATATGATCTTAACTATACTGTTATGCACAAAAAAAGTTTCGTGACTAATTAACCCTTTCACTGTCCCCTAGTATTGCCCGCCATCTGTTGTCTGTTTTTATAACTAATCACTAGCTAAGGGTATGGGTTAGTTGCGACACAGCTGGTGACATCACAGCTGATGACATCATGAGGGAGAATTGAACAAACACTGGATACGTGTTATCTCGTCAGTGGCGAGTTATAGCAAGCAGATAACTGACGACATAAATCGTCAGTGGCAGGGAAAGGGTTAATTAAGCTAAGTTTACCAATGCCTGAAGCGAAAGCCGTAATCATGTGTATATGAGTGATGAGGGTTATAAAAAGAGTGATGTTAAATGCATCAAGATTGAATGAATATTCTTTAACATTCTTGAAAATAATGCGTAATTCTAATAAAAAAATAAAATAATAAAGAGATAAAAGATAGTAGAAATAAAATTATTACTAACAAAATAAAGAAACTAGAAAAAAACGTAAAGTAAACAATTTAAGAGATAAATTACACAGGGGTAGAGAAAATATTATATGAGTAATAGCTAAGTCTTAGACGTGAAAGTGAGTAAAGAAAGGTACGTAGTTTAATTTTTAGAGTTTTGAAAAATGCAAAAATCTTTTAAAATATCTATATGAGAACAATATAGTTTTATTAAAGTCAAAACAATAGCCAAAAGAAGCGTAGTGGGAAGCAAGAAAAGATTTCGAAAAATCTTCATTACATACGTTTTGTATAGAGTGTCTGCCAGTTCCGATTTTCGAGCACTGGAATGTTTTTATAGAAAATTTACATAAACTTTTGTAGCAGTTTCCTAAAGTTAAGTAAGATTAAGTTTTATGTAAAAAAATATTGGTAATAATATTACAGTTTTAAAAAATTAAAGAACACGCTTTTATAGAAATGTGAACTAAAAAAGCACAAAATATCTATCTTTGTATTAAAATGCAGGGTAAGAAAAAATCGTGTGAGTGACACACCATAATATTTACATACTTTTAAATCTTTAATTAAAATAATTTTGAATTAAACAAAAACCATTTTTAAAAAATCTCCCCTGACTGGGCTTGAACGCTAGACCTTCAGGTTCGTAGCGCGGCTCTTTACCTCACAGCCACGGCGTTCACATACGGGAAGCTTTTTTTTTTTACAATATAGATTTTTGTTTGCTCTCAGACCGGTTACATACAAACAAACATGCAAACAAACATACATACATACAGGTGAAGCTAATAAAAGCGTGTTAAAAAAAATCAGAACAGTTGGCAATTGTGATTTCCAAAATACTAATTAATTCTGTATCTCTAATTGTGTCAGCATCTTGTGTCACTTTAAATATAATCAACCTATGAATCAAATTAAATAAAACATTTACTATTGTATTCATAATAAAAATGATTTTAAACCTGTACATTTAATTTCAAACAAAAAGCAACACATATATTTCTTAAATTTCCAAAGAAAAAGTTTAAACTAAAATCTAGTTTCTAAAGAATGCAAAACTTTGAATCCGATTGTAAATTCTAGAGAATGGTTGATGCGATCTCATACATTTTAAAGTACCCCCTTTAAATTTACTTGCAAAAGAAATGTTTTCTGCCTTCTCTCAGTAACCATGAATTGAAATTTTATATATTCTCTATGGAAACAGTTCGTTTGATGATTCATATGGCACATTTACTTGAATATATAGAAATATGCAATTTTTATGGCATCATACGTATATTAAATTACATATTTATAAAAATATGCCATCTTTATGGTAACAAATTTATATAGAATTATTAATTTATTCTGTAATATAAAGGAGGTATTCCAAAAATTCTGAGTAGGATAATTTAATATACATTTAAAAATATCTCTTTTGTTTATATAATGTAACAAAGCATGTTTATTAAGTGTTTAAAGTCCAAATGCTAAATAAAATATACAGGGTAGCCATAATTAAACTGACAGTGTTTACAATGCTCTGTAGAGTGATCTAACTGCGCGACTGACGCTAAATTTTGTAGTATGGTTTAGCAAGACGGGGGACGAAGGACGGCATTAAAAATATATTAGTTCCAAAAGTTACCGCTAGGGGAATATGTGGCGCTTTTTAATAGAAATGAGAGTTCTAAAAAACGCGAAACCATTATTGAAATAAAATTACCTTTTATTTAGTACATTTAACAATTTAATTCAAGTTTAATGTGGTAACAATTTTTAAAAAAGCGAAAAAATTACATAAACAGTCGGGGAAACCTGTGTACCTAGGGCCATCATGTACCTAGGGCCACCCCACTTTATTTGAATAATATTTAATTTTAAGTTTTAATACTCAATTGGGCAAGTAACAAGACCAATTGCTACTTTTACAACTACTTTGGTACTTTTGAGGAGAGAGTTTTGACAAGTTATATGTAGAAAACGAATTTACATGGTTTGAAGTAAAATTTTGCACCTCATCTCTTTTGCTATTTTACAAAGGCAAGTCAAATATTTTTCTTTCATTTCTAGTGTATAATTTTGCTTGTTATATTGGGTAATAAATGAGATATTTAATTAGTCCTCTCTGCATGTGGATTTTTTAGTGGAAGGAATTTTGAATGAAGTTACCAAAACTTGTACCTAGGGCCACATCGCTGCCTTGTACCTAGGGCCAGTGTGCTTGGACCTTTTAACACTTTCGCGACCGCATGTTTTTGTCTTTTTGACAGTAAAGTCCGCCAGTGGGCGTTTTTCTCATAAGTTACAGTTTTTCAAAACAAAATTTTCCATATTCACATTTATATTACAAATGGATATGCATTATAATCATACTCTCTCTCTAATCAAAGTATTTGCATCCATAGTATACTGATTGTACAAATATGAATATTGTGTATATTTTTTAGAAACAAATAACATACAAATTGCAAAAGAAACGCTCACTGGTGGAATTTCATATTTTCAAATGACGTGAATCTACGTCAGCGGTCTAGAAAATGTTAAGAAACACAATACAGGCTATAGTAATTGGATGCTGGCAAACCCTGGTAAACCAATCACTATATATGACATTGCTGAAAGTGTTGGCAAGTCCTATCCGTCAGCCTTTACTCCTGTAAACATTCTATCAGGCTTTCGTGCATCCGGCATATAGCAAATAAATCAAAACACATTCACTGAAGATGAATATTTAAGTTCAAATGTGACTGAAAGACAAGACCCCTCCAAAAAAAAAAAAAAATCCAGGAAGAAAGTGAACCATCAATGATAGAATTGGACGTCTCTGTTTCGTGTCCTGTTGAAATTTCAAAACCATCAACATCTAACATCTTTTCGTGTGTTATGCTTTAACAGGTGCGAACCTAAGCAAAACCTTTACCTAAAGCAAAACCTCCCACATCAAAGAAAAGATGTGACCGAAAACCAGAGAGATCTAGAAATCCAAGAGACACTCACGGAAAAAAAAAAAAAAGAAAGAAATTGAAGGGAAAAAAAAAAAAACATTCTGTTGGAATATCCCAAAGAAAAGAAGGAAAAAAAAAGTGAAAAATTTCGTGTTTTAAATTAAGGCAACAACATGATAATTATTATAAATAAATAAATATATTACTGATAAATAAATATATTACTTGATATTGTTTCTTTTATAAAATACATGTTTATATACTTATTTTCTATTCATTACAAAGTGAAATCTAAATTTGAGAGAATGGCCCTAGGTACAATGAGGTCTGGCTCCAGGTACAATGAGGGTGTTGTACCTAGGGCCACGAGTGAAGTTTTTTTCTAAACCTTCTATTTGTCTGAATTTATTATTTTAGGTATTTATATTAACCCCAATTGGAAGTAATTAGTCCTAAAGATATGTACATATCAGTTTGATAATTTTAAACAGGTCAATGGCTCTGTTTTTGGGCATCGAAAAAAAGCTGCCCTAGGTACACGGGTCTCCTCTAATGAAGTTTCTTTATCTGCCATTTCACTTACTGACAAGCAAACATTCATTTTGGGAGGATGGAGTTGCAGGATGGGGTCGGGTTCATTCGAAAGAAGAACAAAAGGTGATTATCTCGTATAAATCTTAGCTGCAATGGGCCATCAGGTCAAAAGTTAGAAGGCTCCAAATAGTTAGGTTAGGTTAGGTTAATATGGAGCAGGGAGACAAAATTCGGAAAATATTAGTAGAAATTCTTAAAAAAAAGTGGAGAAAATCCATGAAAAATGAGATAATGAGAGAAATGAAGACAATACTTTGAATAAAAAGGTTTTATTTAAGTTATACTAAGCAGAAGTACAATCGAGATGAATCTCATTAACAAATGCATGCACTGCACAAAGGCTCTTTTCACAATGTGCGCACTTAACAAAACTCATCTCATTACATTTCAAGCATTTGTCAAACATATTTGCATCGAAACAAAAGTCCATGGGTGAAATCCAGGGTTCAGGTTCTTCATCTAAGTATCCACTTTTGTAGAATGCATACTTAATCATGCTCCTGAATCTCGGGGCGCTGAATTGATAAATAGCAAATCCTTGCATTTGTAGAAAATTCTTTCTTTGCCACAGTTGTATCGCGGAATTGGCAATAAGAGTATCAGTGATATATCTAATGAATGCTTTATATGGTCTGAAAAAGTAAACATCCAGTGGTTGTATTAATCCTGTACATCCGCCAGGGATAAGCTGCTTTATTAAATGTCTACCAATAGGACCACTTGAAAGAGAATCATCGCGATTTGCACGCCACGAGTCCAGGAGCAACAAGATTTTGTCACGATCAGAGGGAATACTTTTCCAGAAGGCTTCATTGTAAAATCGCTTGAGATCTTCCTTGTTCATGTTTGCTGTTCAACCAGCAAATGAAACAATGTTTGGAGGATCATGTTCTTTAGAATTTGGAAATTTCCCGTTTGGTTCAGCAACAAGAACATACATCGGTATCATGATCTCTCCATCCATTGAAATTATGGGCATAATCATGTAAGAATGCGTTGTTGCGCTCTGCCATCCAACAACAGTTTGAACTCTTTTTGTTCCTACTTGTCTTAATGTCCGATAAGAATGTAATTCCTTCTCAAATCGACTTTGATCAGTGTTAAAGATATTTTTCGCATCTAATCCTTCATGCTGAATAAGTGACTTCACAGAGATTACGAAATCATTGGCTAGCTGATGTGTTTCTCTTTCGTTTTCCTTCCAGTTCTTTCTCACCTTGAGTGTGATCGCTCGACTAACAATATTGTTTTTCTTTTTAAATCGAAGAACCCATGAGGCAGATGCTTTGAAGTTATTAAGATGTAGATGTTGAGGATCCATATTTTCTTTAATCTGCAAGGCCCAAAGACGAAGGTTGCGATCATGAATGACAGCACATTCTTGAACTTTTTCTCTAAATATGTTGGGTACTGCATCATTGACCTTCTTCATCGTTGGCTTGTCTCTAGACTTTCCATACTTATAAAGAATGTTCATGTTTTTAATTCTTCGGAACCGATTCATAACCGTACTGGCCTTTCTATTAACGTTGCGTAGAGTGCCATCATCGTTTTCAGTAAGGAATTTCCAAGCAGCCTCTTCGTAATCATCATCCAAAATATTTCTTTTTTTAACAGGAGATCCTTCATAATCTGAATCTGATGTTGATGCTTGTGATAAATGAAGCACTTCTGGTGTAGTTGCAACCAGTCCTTCCTCTTCCTCTTCCTCTTCTTCTTCGATCTCCGTATCCGAATCGTCTTCATCGCCAAAGTTAATTTCCATGTCACTCCCATCATCACCACCAAAGCCAAGCGTTTTTACCTCTTCGATTATTTCTAATCGATTCTCAATGATACCAACGATATGATCAAACAATGCGTTCTCTTTAACATTCATGTCCTTCTCTGCTGAACCATACTTCAGTTTTAGGGCATGAACGACGCTGCGAGCATCCATAACTGCCAGGCGTCGAAGTGTCCTATGTTTTTTATTCACTATCCCGTCACCATTCGTAAGCTAACACATTCCTTATATTTTTTGTTCCCCAGATTTTCAAGAAAGTTATCAAGAAAGTTATCAAGTTTATATCTTAAGAATAGTGGTGGGAGAGTGATTTTAAATATCGGGCACTTTGACCTCTGTGACTACAGGAAAAAGAAAAATAATTTGTTTTGAAGAGGTCCTGTTCCTCTCCCAGTGGGCCATAGCAGGTAAAATTTGTACAGTATACTCTTCTCAACATCCTCTTTCAAATGACTCCTCTCCTGACCTGCAACTCCATCCTCCCCAAATGAATGTTTGCTTGTGAGACTTATTCAGTCGTCAAGTCTTTTAACCGGTCAAGAGATCAAACTTCCCAACGCTCGAAGTTACCGATCCATTTGAGGCGACGATTATATCCAGGGGTGAAAGTTTTCCGTCTTTTGACGGAACTCTTCCACCGGAAATTTTTTACAATAATCTGTATCCTATTTAATCAAAGGATATTAGAATAGAAATATACTCATTTTTTCTAAATAATAATAGTGGTGCAGATGACAATAACCGCTTTCACCCATGATTATATCTCTAGCAATTGTACACTTTATTTAAACACACAAGAAATAAATATGACAGCTTTCTATTTAAAACAGTGGTAATAAATCAGATTTAAAAATTCAAATGCTATGTTACTCGTTTGAGATTTCAGTAAAAAATTTAAAAACTTTTAATTGTATAGGTAAAACAGGAATATTAACATTAATTGGTCTTTTCATTCTATGTATAATTTTATATATTTAGAAAATTTACAATGGGTGATCAAATTATAAGAATTTTTTTTTTTGGACATAATTTCGATTATATATATATATATATATATATATATATATATATATAAGTAATAGACTAAGTAGCTTTAAACTTCATACATAAAAGGAACATTTAAAAAACTCATATTTTCCACTATCGATTTAGTAAAGAATGCATTTAGGGGACCAACCACAAATTGAAGAAAAGCGAAAATACTTTGGACCACCCTGTATAACAAAAAGCTAAAAATGACTTGTAACTTTAATATATTGTTGCGCATACTATGTACAGTATTTGTAGGTTTTGGTGCGGGAATCGTGCAATTATTTAGGAATATATATATATAGTTTTATTTATTTATTTATTTATTTATTTATTTATTTATTGATATTGTTGTTCAAAAGTTACTAATTTTTTCGATAAGTTTCTTCCTTATACTTAGAACTGAATTCCATAAAATTTTACAAAAATTACTGAAAAAATTGACAAAACATTAGAGAAAAATCGTCCTGAAACATAAAATTCACACGTGTAATATTTGTTGAGATATGAGTATTTTTAGTAAACATTACTTTACTGCGCATGCCGGAAAGATAATTTTTTTTTCTTTATTTCATAGGTTGAAAGCAAGTATATTGAGCAACTTTTGTCAAAATGTCATTTGAATAGAGAAAAAATTAAGCAAATTGTTGGCAAAAGAACGACCTTGATTTTAGGTATTTTCCAGAAATGAAATTTCATAAGGGGTTTTACACATATTTAATTTGAAGATCCAATTTTTTTAATCGCGTAGTAAAATATCTTTTTTGTGAAAAACGCCTTATAAACTCACAAATCTTAGTGAATAAATAAAAATTTGTTAGCGTTACAAGACCAGAGCTGCCAACCTAATCCGGTAAATTGTTAGTACCGCCCCTTTTTCTACACCCCTTAATTTTTTTTTCCTTAATTCATTGTAACTACATTTGAAGACAATTACTCTAAAAATTAAGTGGTGTAGAAAAAGGGGAGGTACTGGCAATCTGCCGGATTGTGTTGGCAGCTCTACAAGCCTATAAGGGGTTTCTCACAAAAGAGAACTTTTACAATGTGGTTGAAATAATTGGATCGTAAAATCAACTACGCAGCATGTGAAAAACCTCTTATGAAATTTCAACTCTTGAAAATACCTAAAATCTTTGCCCACCAGCGGCCGAGCGGTTCTGCGCTCAAAGCTGGTAGATGGGAGGTGCCGGGTTCGATCCCAGGTCGCGCTCATCGACCTAGCCGTTCGGAGTTTTCCGTGGTTTCCTCCGAAACTCGCGTAAATACGGGCTAGGACCCCTTAGAAAGACCCCCACGGAGGGCATTCCTCCTGTAGGCCTAGGACACATCAGGAGTCAATCGGCCTTAAATCCTACAACCAACCAACCAACCTAAAATCTAGCTCGTTCTTTTGCTGACAATTTGCTTAATTTTTGCTGTATTCAAATGAGCTTTTGACAAAAGTTGCTCAATATATCTAGCTTTAAACCTATGCAGTAAATATCTTTCCATAGCTGCCAAGTTTTTAAATTTATTCCGGAATGCTGTTAGTTCCGCCCTTTTTTCACACCGTAATCTTTGTAGAACATTTTTCTTCAATATATAATTACGATTAAACATGAAGAAAATTACTCTAAAATAATAACGGCGTGAAAAAGAGGCGTGACTAAGAACATTCCGGAATAAATTAAAAAACTTGGCAGATATGTCTTTCTGTCTTGGGCGTATGCGCAGTAAAATCTTATTTACTAAATTCTCATATCTTAACGAATATTACACGTGTGAATTCTATGTTTCAGAATAACGTTTCTCTAATATTTTGTCAATTTCTTTGCAAGTTTTGTAAGAGTTTGTGGAAATCCATTCTAGTTGTAGGCAAAATACTTGTCAAAATATTAGTAAAAAAAAAAAAAAAAAAAAATGTTATATCCGCCTAAATAATTGCGCAATTCCCGCACCAAAACATACAATTATTGTATATAGTATGTGTAATAATGTATTAAAGTTAAAAGTTATTTGTAGCTTTTTATTATCCGAAATAAGCCAATGTATTTTCGCTATTTTTCAATTTGTAGTTGGTCCCCTAATTGCCCTCTTTTCTAAATTGATACAGGAAACGATCAGTTTTAAATGTTCTTTTCATGTGTGAATTTCCAAGCCATTTCGTCTAGCATTTTTTAAAAAATCGAAAAAAATGTCAAAATAAATAAATAAATAAAATAATAACAATAATAATAATAATTTGATTACCGACTGTATTTAATTGAAATGTACAGTTTTTTCATAACATGCGTACATTGGCAGCAAATGTGAAATTATTATCCATTTCAGATTTTAATGTTTTTACTCAATTAAAATGAAAAAAATAAAAATACTACCATGAAATATTGTTATCATTCATTTACTGAAAAATTATATTTTAATAAATCAAGAAATTAAAATTTAATTAACCGTGATTTGAAAACTGTAATAAATCATGATTTTTCACCTAGATTACTTTAATGTTTCATCTAACTTGTTATCATGCTCCAGTTATTGCATCATATGTAAGCTAACGATTTAAAAGAATTATTTAATTAGTGTAGAAAACAGTTTCTTTTAGGTTTGAATTAACCATAATACAGTTGTTTAAAGAAAGATTAAATTAAGCAATGTCTGATTTAGTCAATAAAATAACAATTCCAATTAGTCTGTAGTTTTACTTGAACGGTTGAATACTTTATAATTAGGAATTGCGAAACAATTGTTTCTGAAATCGTTTTAATTTTGAAATCTTTCTTCAAAAGCATTTGTAATAGTAAAAAATTATAGCTATTTAGTTTTTACTTTCCATTTCATGCTGAAGAAAAGACTTGATATCTGTTAATTAGTTTTTTAAAGCTGGATTGACAAAAAAAAAAGAAAGAAAGAAAGAAAGAAAAAACAGCATAATCTAATTTATATTTATGAAGTCGAATTATGGAATATTTTGCAGTTTTAAATGCGGTTAATAACTATTATTGTCGGGAAATATTTCAAAGTTAAATGGATTGCTATCTAATACTAGAACACACATATTTTTTTTCTACCTATTTATTTATTTAAAGATATCAATATGCATATAAAGAATAAATATATGTAGAATGATCAATATATAGAATAGTCAACATATACAATTAAAAATCATTTTTAGAATATATATACATATAAATATATATGAATGATATTTTTAACTTCTCTCCAAGTTTGTCCTATGATCATAGAATCACCCTGTATATAATAATTTCACAATAATTGGTTTAAAATACTTCTCATTGTGTACATTTATCTTTTAAAATTTATTTTATGCTTCATTATTAACATTTGTAGAAAAACAGCTCCACTTGTGCTTAAAATAACAGCTACCTCACAATATAAATTAAGAAGAAAAAAAGAGTTCTCGCATAAAACTGAAGCATACTTTTGTTCTTATACTATAGATAGAATTAACCATTTGAATCTTTTATATCAAAGTTATAAAATAAAGTATTTGTTAATTTCTACATCTTACAATAAAAGACATTTACTAGCAGAATATAATATACCAGATTGAGATAATTTTCACAAAATATATTCTCAAATGTCCACTGTTAGGATTAATGTGTCATAACTCCTGTTGCGGTCAACTTTATGTATTATCAAAATTGATGTTGATGAAACCTGTTACTCAATTATAAACGCAATGAACTTGATAGATAATGCTTAGAGTACCCTGAGCTGTTTATAACCATTGTATCTCATGAATCGTTCAGCTAAATAAAAAAGTAATATACATAAATACTCATGGATATTGCCCGTAAATATAATTAGAGTGAACTATAACTCAGTGAAATATTGTTGTTTATTATACATTATTTCTTCCTTATTTAATATTTTCTGAAATTGATTTACTAATTATTTTTTTATCAATTATTTAGTAAATATCTTGCTATTTAATTGTTAAGAGAAAAAAAATAATAATTTTCATGCCACCAAATACGAGTTAACTTATTTAAAGCGGTGGTGGATCGTTGGATGTTATAACTAATTTTTGTAAGTTATACTGTCTTAGAATTAAAAAAAAAAAAAAAAAAAAAAAAGAAGAAGAAGAAGAAATCCTGCATATGCAATAGATTATCATATTATTATAATAAGTATTATAATTAGATTGTAATTTTTTTTTTCAACCGGAAAATGTTTATAAAAACTTTTTAAAAATGATCTACGATTAACATTTTGCGGCGCAAGACAATTTGGATCATTTAAATTATACTGCCACCGGAATTCCTGAACTAAATTAAACTAAAAGGAATTTTAAATTTTAATGTTTAAAAAACCGGCCTTTTCTGCTATGTTATAAACATAAATTTTCGCTAAAAAATTTCCGGGATGAATTTTTGCAGCTGGATCTTAAATTTTGCGTCTTTGCAGCGAGGACAGCGCGCGTTAAGGGGTTAAAGATGTTAAGTATTGTTACTTAGAAAATGTGGTATTTCAAAATCGCTGAAGTTGGCAATTATGTAATATTAATGCATCGAATTAAAATTAGGAATGCAAAAAAATCTTATGTAATATTAAGCATTTTTTTTTTTTTTTTTTTTGAAAATATATGAAAAATAATAAATAAATAAAGATTTTATTTTCTATATTAATTTATATGTAAATATATATATATTAATATACTTCAGAAATTTTTGTACTGATTTATGCTAATTATCTTTTATATTTTCCAGTCCATTTTATAATATTAAATTTTAACAATACATTCTGAACCTTTTTTGTGCATTGTTTTGTGAATTCGTTTATTAAATATGCAACACAAATATGTTTTTATTTGATTGTTAAGAATTTGCAATCCGTTGAAGCATTGAAACATAAAAATATATTTAAATAATCTGGTGTGTCACTCACACAACTTTCTCTTAACCTATATTTCAATGCTATAGAGATAGATTGGTGCATATTAAGCCTTAAGATTAATAACGAAAGATAAAATAAAGTTCAATGTACTTTAAAAAATAATACAAAATAGGTTTTGGAACAGTTTTACTTGACATGCAATTCTTTGTGAGGGGGACTCTTTCAAAATACTAATAATAGATGTGTGTGACAAAGCCAAATTATTGAATTAATAATAATAATGACAAACAGATATGTCGCATTGTTTTATGAAACTATTTTTATCGTGATTTACTGTATTCTTAAATATTGTAAAAAATAAATTTATTCTCTATTTAATTTAATGACAAAAACCTATGTATTTAAGTTAATATTTATTACAACAATGCATACTGTAATTGCCGAAAATAATTACTTATTACAAAAAGAAAGAAACATCACTTAGAAAACAAATTGGAGTCTCCGTAAAACCACAGCAGTTAAAAGTTTGGAACAGTTATAATTCATCTAAAATCATATTTTCTTTTCTCCCCGATTTAACATAGTGCAAGTGCAGCACTTCATCTCTCCTTTGGAATAAACAGAGCATACGACAGGCCGATTTAAGAGCATCGCCTTCGCCTCTCTGATATCTCCTTTGAAATAAAAATCTGGCACGTAGCACAATTCATATTACACTAAATCGTAAGACGGCTTCTGCACTTATTTTTAAATCGTTTTCGCTAAATCGATCAAACGTCCCTTGTTGCATTAACTGACAAACGCTTTGAAGTAGCTTGATGTAGACCTGCTAACTATGCTAGTTTATATCCGTAATGGTATTAAGCTCCGCCTTTTTTTCACACCAGAATAGTTGTAGAGCAATAGTCTGCTTATTTAATCATGAGAACATTTTGCTGAATACTACACTACAACTATTCTGGAGTGAAAAAAAGGCAGGCCTAATACCATTACGGATACACTAGCTTAGTTAGCAGGTCTACTTGATGCCTAGCTAAAATCGCATTTTTTCAATTCCATAACAGATGTAATCTCTAAATCGATGCTGCATTACATCGTCTAACATCGTCATTCCGAAATTTCTTAGTAGATATTATCTTTAAATCGGATCGCCGATTTTAGCTATAAATAGATTTTTGCATTACATCAATGTAACGCCCAGTCCTAAAATATTGAGGACGATGAATTAATATCCAACATGCAATCAATGTAAACAAATGTATTACTATATCTCACGAATTAATAGACCGAATGTAATGAAACTTGATTCTTATTTGTATTTTAATTTAAATTAGGGCTGATTAGATTTTAAGACAATGTATATTGATCTATAGGTACCGCTGCTATGCAAGAATTTCATCTATCGAAGGATAGATTATATCGCAAATTTTGTGGTAATACGAGGTGCATTAAAAAAGAAACCGAACTTTTGCTGTATCAGCTTTATTGCTTATTGTAAATTTTAAGCTCTGTCCCCTTCAAAATAGTCTCCTCTACTGGCTATGTTGTCATAATATTCTAAAGAAATGCTTCATTACATCAAAAAATATATTATACATACACTGAAAAAAAAATGTGGAAATATGATGCTATGTTTAGTTCTAGAAGTTTATCCTTAACTCTTTTGATATATTTGACAAATGATGCAGATGGTTTTAATTTATTCTTACACACCTAGCCGCAGTAGCACATGTTCTCTGAAAAGCATCCCCAGGATGTCCTGTGGATAAAAGGGAAATCATATGGAAATCCTCGGGATGTTCTGTCGACAAATGTGCTACTAGGAATAGTACACGTCTAATTTTCACACCACATTTCTTGAAAAGTATTTTTCTCCCTATTTAATCGTAATTAGATATTGAAGAAAGTTTCACTACAAATAAAGTAGTGTTAAAAATGAGCGAAACATTTCTCCCCATACTTGCCAACTATAACACTTTTTGTCTACCGGAAAACTTTAGCAGTTTTATTTATTTATTTTTTAACTTTATTTAATCAGTGAAAACTATTATAAAAATGTATAAAAATTTCTTTTAAATATTTTCAGTAGCCGAATAGGGCTAAAACTGTCATGTATGGTGCTCCGGATTAAATTAAAATGTTGGCATGTCTGATACTGTCTTTCGTTTTGCTGAAATTACAGTTGACGAGTCCAGTCATTCGAATTAAAACTAAGTTCAAAATTAAGTATCTATATAAATAAATATTTTTTTTTTAGTCAAAACATCTATTATTTTTGTATGCTAATCCATAATTAACAATTTAAATATGCTCCATATGCACACAGAGGCCAAGTTATTATCAACAGAAAATAATTTTTATACTACTACTTAGGACGTTTACTGCCATGAGCATCAACGATGCAGTGTTGCCAGATTTTGTGACTATATTATTCAATGTTAGATGTAACGGTTGGCTAATCTCTTATACGAGGGGTGATCAGAAAAAAAGGTTACAAGCTGCAGCATTTGAAAACTACATATTGAGGAGAACTTTTGTTTTCCCAGAGTGGAGACAGATGATGCTACTTGGCATACAGCTGGTGTGCGGGTAGGTAGTGAAAGTTCCCAGACGGTTCAGGACGATTGAAATGGCAAGACGCTTAGAAAATTGGTGTCGTGTGGAAGTGCGAGCCGTGATTCGATATTTATGGGCAAAGAATGTTTCCGCGAAGAATCTGACGCAAACGGCCGGGTATGTTTAGCAAAGGTGTCATCCTCCTGCATGACAATGCCGGGCCCCATACTGCTCAAGCAACGCAGGAATTGTTGCAACGGTTCAGGTAGGAAATCTGGAGTCACCGCCATACAGCCCATATTTGGCACCCAGATTTCCTGTTTCCGAGGTTGAAGGAGCACTTATCCGGCACTCAGTTCTCTTCAGACAGTGCTGTGAAAATATCCGCCGAGACCTGGCTCAATGGACAGGGACCGGATTTCTACCAAGACGGGTTAAACAAGTTGGTTCTACGTTCAGATAAATGACTAAATGGACTTGGTGATTATGCCGAAAAGTGATAGGCACGTATGCCTCTTAATTCTTTTTTGTATTTTCTGTCTATTGTTAATAAATATTTCTTTATTCGACTTGTAACCTTTTTTTTTTAATCACCCCTCGTAGATTAATATCGTCTATTATGCGTATTAAATATCACTTCTCAAAATTATTGGTGACTGTCGAATAAAAAAGTAGCAAAATCTGGAAACACTACACTGGTGGGCAGGTGTGAAAGTGGTTTTCATAATCGGCACCACTATTTTTATTTAGAAAAATTGAGTGCACTTTTAAACTACTATACACCGATTAAATAGGATTGCGATTATTGCTAATAAATACCGGTGGAGGATTTCCGTCAAAAGACGGAAAACTTTCACCCTTGCTGTTGAATCTCAAGAATTTTTTATTCTCTGCCGTGAGCATCAAAATCCCCCGTAAATCATGGGTGTCATTGTATATTATGTTAAGTAAAACTTACTAAGCAGTTCAGCAATGTTTTTATGCTTCCAGGTGGCATTCTATGACAGCAGTTGTTTAAAAATATCATACATGGACACTAAGATCTGTCATTTTCGGCTCAATTTATTTTTCTTTTCTAAATCTAAAACTTTGTTATTCTTTTAATGTCGCATCAACGTGTGCAGTAGGTTAGAATTTATATTTTTTATCTCAAAACGATTGTTTTTGCTTAAAAAAAAAAAAAAAAAGAAATGCATGTTAAAATTTTTTTAACCAAAGATATTTGAATTTTTCTTGATATTTACATTTTAAACATTATATTACTATACTATAGGGCTCTGCCCTCCGCTAGCTCCGCTCACCAACCCCCGAGGGAGGTTTCGCCTCCCCCGACTCACTTTACTTATTAACACATGCAGAGCTCTTCCCGCCTAATCGCTGCTTCCTTTCACTGAAAAAGAATATTAATAGTGCATATTACAAGTCAAAAGCAGAAAATTCTAATAGAAATCCTCATATTCAATGTCAAATTGAAATATATAATATTTATATATTTTTTTAAAGAAAGAAATTCATAATATCTAGACCATTTTGCATTACAGCTTTAGTATGTGACCCATTTTATTTCTTTTTTACAACCTTAGATCCGGACCGCGGTACCCCAGTCGGTAGGGTGCCAAGCTCGTAACTGAAAGATTGCAGGTTCGGTTCTCGAGCCGGCCAAAGACCGTCGTGTACACTAATGGTGGCTGGTGCACGTAAAATATGTCGTGGCCAGCAATATCCCACATGTTCCCATCAAAATTAAACCTCTGGGGACCACCGAAGCGGGGGAGCCATCCCCTTCGTGTAGGACCAAAACTGTGGTGGCATGTCTCTAGAATATTCGCAGGGGTGCGTCCCAGACCGTCGCCAATTATCCACAGCGCAGTAATGGTGCGACGTCAAACATGACCTTCCTAATTATCTACCAACCTACAACCATGGATCATATTTTAATTTTCCCGTGTAAGAAAATTATTTTTCTAAAAATAGAAAAACAAAAGTTGATATTTATTTTCTTTCTTTTTTATATCCATGGTTTCGGGCTGCGGTACCCTAGTCGGTAAAGCGTCAAGCACGCAACTGGAAGATTGCCGATTCGAAACTTGAGCCGGCTAAAAACCGCCGTAAACACTAATGGTGGCTGGTGCACATAAAATCTGTCGTGGTCGCAAAGTCTTCCAAATTCCCATCCACAATATACCTCTGGGGATCACCAAAGCGGGGGAGGGGAATTTCCTCCGTTAAGGATAAAAATTGTGATGGTATGTCTCCTGAACATCTCTTGGGGTGCATCTCAGACCGTCGCCAATTACCCATAGCGCAGTACTGGTGCGACGTTAAATCCAACCTATCTCCCAAACTATCTACCTGCCTACGTACAACCATGGGTTATATTTTAATTTTCCCGTATAAAATGACTTCATAACAGAAGAACAACGTCACTGGGAGAAACTTTTTTTTTAATGGCAAATAGAGTACCTTCATAAACTTGTCGTTTTTAGTTAATTCTTTAATTAAAATGATAGAAATTTCTAATCAGCTGAAATGTCTACATTGGAGTATTCGGAACTTTATTGATACCTCGAAGGACCCTGCCCTCCGCTATAAGATGCTGTCGCAGACAGAAAAATTGACGCAGTGACTGTAACTTTTTTTTAATATATAGAGATTATTTTACTACTTCGTGAAAATAACATGATGCGATTTTTTACAGACAATCGGAATCATCGCCAGTAGTCTCAATAGATTTTTGTAAACTTACATTGAATTTTGTTTACAGTAATCATTTTACACACAATAAACCCTTTACATGCAGTTAATTTTTTGTTTTTAAGCTTGGCCTACTGGTGATCGTTTTAAACTTCCATTGGGCAGTGAAAGTGTTTGGGACAGAAATGTCGGTCTCTTTTAATTTCATATAATACTAAAGAGTATCATTAAAATTCACTGGTATGAGCGTTACGGTAAGTTCATAATAACTTATTTGTACCTCATTTACAGACAATCGGAATCATCGCCAGTAGTCTCAATAGATTTTTGTAAACTTACATTGAATTTTGTTTACAGTAATCATTTTACACACAATAAACCCTTTACAAGCAGTTATTTTTTTGTTTTTAAGCTTGGCCTACTGGGGATCATTTTAAACTTCCATTGGGCAGTGAAAGTGTTTGGGACAGAAATGTTCGTCTCTTTTAATTTCATATAATACTAAAGAGTATCATTAACATTCACTAGTAGGAGAGTTACGGTAAGTTCATAATAACTTATTTGTACCTCATATATGGGAAAAAAAGAAAAAATAAACTTAAAAAAAAATAATTAAATAAAACTTTTAAAAAAGTCTGTGCTTAAAAGCCGATACAAATTTTTAACACTTTTTTTATACATATTTTTCATAAAAATTCCACGCTTTTATTAGGGAAATATTTTTACAAAATTATAACAGTGTCGGAGATTCGAAATGATACATCGTCAGTTAGACACCGCTACTTTTTTTTTAAATTAATTCTATCCTTATTTTAATTAACTCTATCTTTATTTTAATATCTGTTTATTATAAGAGGAAAACAATTCTTCAAAAATAATAGTGAGAGTGTGCCCTGGTCTTAATCAGGCTTTAATGAAAAGGTTAAGTATCTGTCATTAGGAGAACCAAAAGGAAGCCATGAAAGCGAGACCAACAATTGCCACCTTCCTAATTCATTAAATAATTAATAGACACAGGACTTTTCAAAATATAGAAGATGGTGAGAACATAATCGAATTTATAAATCTCAGACAAAAAAGGACTAATTTTACAAAAATTCAGCATAGATTTTCCTAGCTCTACATTTATCGTGTGAAATCTACTTGAAAATTTTACCACCCAGCACCTCTTAACCGATACAGTTCTCTTTAATTTTGAAAATATTATACATTTATCATAGAGGCCAACATTTTAATTTATTATGGAGTATTTTTAGCCCAGCCTTTATTTTGCACCACTTTATTAAAACTTTCGCGACCGCATGATTTTGTCTTTTTGACGGTAAGGTATTCACCTAAGTTATAATATTTCAAAACAATATTTTTTTATTCACATTTATATTACAAATGGATAAAATTTATAATTATATTCTTCCTAATCAAAGTAGTCATACCCATAGTATTTTTGATTGTACAAATATGTATTTATAGGGTACATTCTTAAGAAATAAACAACATACAAATTTCGTTAGAAACTCCCACTGGTGGAATTACAGATTTTCAAATGGCGCGAATCTTCGTTAGCGGTCGCAAAAATGTTAATAGAAAATTTTTCTCCAATGCATAACATAGATAAAATAAGAATTAAAGATTATTTAAAAAAAAATAAGCGGTATGTAATAAAGGCGGGGCTAAAAATACTTTGGAATAAATTAAATTATTGGCATACATGCATTTACATACAAAATAAATATATAACAAAAACATTTACAAAAAAATGAATAAATAAATTAATTAATTAATTAAAATTAGTAGTTTAAATTGTGCATGAATTATTTTAAGAATCCTATAATATATATATTGGTGCATATATTTTTTTCCACGTATGTTATATTGTAGCAAGTTTAAAAAAATTGTTATTATTATTTTTTTTTTCTGTTTATAGGAGTTTTAATTTATTCAAATACAATTGAAAAATTTACTGGTTGTAAAATATTATGTAAATTCAGTTATTTTCAATGGCTCTGCAAAAGAATTGTAAACGATTATACACACTATTATCAATCTAAGTGTTGTATAGTAAATCTTCACAGTACGTTACAGTTTCATGAAAAATTGACCCATACACAGCCTCAGAGTTGTCGATGTTCGAGCTGTTTCACAGCTATTTATGTAATACCATTTCTTTGTAATATGCTTATATGATTAAAAAAAAAAAAAAAAAAAAAAAAAAAAAAAAATATTACTGTGCAGAAATAGAAGTGGAAAAATACAAGCGGCGGACATCTTGTTGATTTACAGACGGAAGTATGAGCAAAGAAAGACTGATAAAGCGTTTCAACTGTGTTAGTAAGCGTAAAAAATAAAACTTTCATTCAATGCATACTAAAAGTATACAGAAGCAGATGAAACTTTCTTTCAAGTTTTAACGGTCTGTGCCCCCTTTTAAAGACCCCCACAGAGAGCACACTACCAGTGCTGCCAAATTTTGTGACTTTTTTATTCAAAACCACCACTAACTTTAAATGTAACGGTTGCCTAATCACTTTGAAGATTAATCGTCTAGTAAGGACAGCAAATATCACTTCTTAAAATTTTTGGTGACTAATGAATGAAAAAGTCTCAAAATCTGGCAACACTGCACACCCCCCAGGCCTAGGACCATCGTTTAGTCATACTTGCCAATCATATCATTATTAGCCGTACAATTGTTAACGCCCCTTTTTTCAGACCACTTTATTTTTTGAGTAATTCTCTCTAAATATTGTTACGATTAAATAAGAATAAAATTACTCTAAAAAATGACTGGTGGGAAAAAAGAAGGCGTGTACTAAAAATTGCACGGTTCATAATGAGATGGTTGGCAAAACTGTGTAATCAGTTGGTCTTAACCCTAATACCAGCAACATCTTTGAAGTTTTATTTTCATAAAGTAAATAAAAATAGAGAAAATTTTGAAGAAGGTCTTTCTAATAATATGTAAGGAGGCATGTTTGCAGTGTTGATCCTGCTCGCGTAGACAGTGTCCATACATCCAATAAAGTTTTAAGCACATTGCCTGAAAAAAAAAAAAAAAAAAAAAAAAAAAAAACAGAAATATGTTTTATATAATACTATTCGATTTAACAATTTCAACTTGTTAATCGGATATAAAAAGGATGAATTTATTTCTTATAAAAATCACGAAACTTGGCAGCTGCGCATCTGGTTCTGATTTTTTTTTTTTTTTTTTTTAATCGTAGTCTCTGTATAGAAATAAATATTTCTTTAGCGAAATGATTCCTTTTTTGACCATAAATTTATACGTAAAAGCCCTATTCAAATTTTGGAGCAGCAATACAGATTCATTTTATCCAAAAAGCCCCTGCAACGCAGGGGGATAAATTTCTAAAATTTATAATTTGTTTCTCTCCTGAGAGTTCCTTTACGATATTATATTAAATTTTCGTAAGTGTTTTTATCACAGGTATTATATCCTTTATATTACAATATAATAGAAATATTTATTTTATGTCAGCAGTTTTCGCATTTACGTGGAATTAAAGAAACGCATATAAAATAGGAAGAATTTGCAAAATAAAGAATTTGCATATAAAATAGGAAATTTGTATATTTGATACGCAAAACATGGTATAATCTAATAAAAAGGATTTCACACATTCTGAAAGCTTGTATTAAAACACCATATGTTCCCAAATATACATTTGATATTTTTAATAAAATACATACATAATTACAAACATATTTAACAATGTAAATTAATTCTTATTTCTGTAATATCAGAGTTGCTAAACTTCCAGATATTTAAATACTAACACATTCGTAAATTTTTCTTCGTATTAATAATAAATAGATTTCTGTAGTTGTTGAAGAAAGTAAGTGCTAGGTTCTATTACCGAATTCTGTGCTTTTGAATTGAATTACTGACATCGGAAGATTATCCTGGTTAATATTTATGGTATTCTTAGGTAACTTTTAAGATGGTAGCTGGTAAAGTATCATTGAAATATTGTTAAACAGAAATTTTCGGTGTCTTTTCATAGATTCAAAAAGACGGAACTTTCCGGGGAACTTAATGTTTAAGTTTCGTATTATTTTTACTGAAAAATCCGAAAGATTGACAGTTCAGTTCTATTAACTTTTTAATACTAGTTTAGGTGAACCAGAAATATAAATAATTCAATAGTAACTATGTTATTTTTATGTGCATGCATTCTTTACACAAATGAATAACAGTTCAAATTTGTATAATAATTAATATAGTATCTTTTATTTTATCTTAAATAAAAATTTTTCTATTAATTATTAATTTTTAATATTTCTTTACAGGTGCATTCCTTTATACATACTGATGAAGGTGAATGAGGCAAATGGGAAAATAACACACTTTGATAGCAACAATTTTTCTATCTAAATGCACCAATATATCTTGCAAAATTAATGCGCAGAAGTATTTTAAAATGTAAAATATAATGAAAGTTGAAGTAAACAATTGAATTATACACATTTTGAAGTACAGTGAGAATATCAATATATAATCTAATATATAAATGTATTCGTACTTTTAAATGTTATTTCCTTCAAAATGGACTGAATATTCTTACAGGATTGTAATATTTATTTCTCAATAACGAGCTTAATCCATTTTGGAAAGATGATCATCACGAATCTCACCATCCCACCGAGCTACATCACTGATTGGGATTGTTTCTATACTCCAAATGACACTGATGGTAACATCAGCTGCTATTACGACGGATCTGACATTGATACACCACCCATCAGAGATCCGTCATACTATTCATTAAAGTACCAAGTGGTCGGTACTGTATTTCAAGGTATTGTACTGTTAGTCGGACTACTGGGCAACATCATGGTCGTACTTGTTGTCACTCGTACAAGAAGCATGCACACACCAACTAACTGTTATCTCGTAAGCTTATCGATTGCTGATTTCATGACATTGATAGCTTCAGTTCCAAATGAAATACTTGCTTACTATCTCCTTGGAGATGAATGGATCTGGGGAAGAATTGGCTGTGCCATATTTATTTTTCTTCAATATCTTGGCATAAATGTATCATCTTTGTCTATAACTGCTTTCACTGTAGAGCGCTACATAGCCATATGCCATCCCATGAAAGCCCAAATTGTTTGTACCGTCAATAGAGCTAAGAAGATAATTTTAGGTGTCTGGATCTTTGCTTGTTTGTATTGTTCACCATGGCTATTTCTTACCAAGACCAAGCCTCTACATTACAAAGGTTTGGAAGATGTTGAGACTTGCACATTTGCTCTATCAAGGAAAAACTATCTTGGCTATTTCTTCGCGGATCTGATATTGTTCTACATTTTGCCCCTCTTGTTGTCATGTGTTCTGTATGGTTTAATAGCAAGAGTGCTGTTCTCTAGAGACATTCAGAAAAGTACAAATGGAAATTCTAATGGATTGGTGTCAAATCAAGAATCAAAATCGTCAAATAACGGAACAAGTGCAAGAGCTCAAGTAAGAATTTTGATTTTTATAAATATATATATATATATATATATATATATATATGTATATATGTATGCAGAGTTTCTAACATTTTAATTTATTCCGGAGTATTCTTAGCTTCGCCTTTATTCCATATTACCTTTTTTAAGAGTTAATTTTTCTTATTTTACCGTAATTATATACTAGAGGAAAGTACTCTAAAAATAATGTGATGCGAATTAGAGGCGGGGCTATAAATGCTCCGGAATAAATTAAAATGGTGGCAACTATGTATATGTATGTTTTTAAACATGTTCTAGCATATTTAAATATATAAACTACTTCACACGCTATAAAATAAATAGAAACATTACTGGTTTCGAAAGGACGTGGCCTATTTTCTTCAGTTGCAAAAAACATGTACAGCGAGCCTTGGAGACAAAAACAAGACTGGAAGACAGGAAAAAGTCAAAGGCAGTGAAGCAATACAACCAGCCAATAAGTCAACTGCATGTAAAAACTAATGAAAAGGGCCAGACAATAACATTTTATGGTGTTTGAAGAAGTTTTTATGTTTAAATATTTGTCGTACAAACACTAGTTTCTGGTTTTATAATATCGTAGCACGATTAAATAATTGTTTTTGTTTCTCTGCATACACTAAAAGACTAATTATGTAACTTGCATGGTTATCTATGGTTTATTTCGATAAAGTTACGTAAAGTTATGAACATACTTGCCAGCTTTAGTATTGTTTGGCTACCGCAAAATTTTAACAGAAATTTTTGTTTTATTTAATCAGTATAAACTGTTACAGAAATATATAACAGAACAGTTATTAAATTTTTCTGTAGCCCAAAAGTGCTATGGTTAACAACTATGAACATGGGGTTCTTTTAACAGCGTTATATTCTAAAAAGAAAAAAATAATAATAATGTATTAACAGAAATTTATATATTAACAAGGATCGCTTACAAGTTTCATTATAAAGCATATTTTCTTCAAAGAAAAAAAGACAGTTACGTACTTAATTTAATTTTTTGAGTAAATAGATTTTTTTTAATTATATGATTGTAAATAAAAGTAAATTTCAATAAATTAAATGAAGCTACGAGAATTGCAATACGACACCACATTTCCATCTTGCTTACAGTTACATAATTGTCAACCTAACACGGAAGATTGTTATTTCCCGCTGCTTCTTGTACACAACTTAATTTTTAGAGCAGTTCTCTTCAAATATATTTACGATTAAATAAGAAGAAAAGCACTCTAAAGAGAGGCTGCTGTGAAAAAATAGGCGGAAAAGGGCGGGACAAACAATCTTCCGGATTAGCTGAGCAAGTATGCAATTATATTTTTCTTAAGGTTGAACAGAAGTTCACATTTAAAGTATTCAGATGGAAATCCCTGTAGATCTGTCAATTATTCTAATTTATTCCATAATAGTGTCAGTATCTATCTTTTTTTTTCAAACCACTTTTTTGTAGAGTAATTTTCTGTAATATGTACAGTCGGGGGCAAAAAAACGCAATACCCGCTGTAATTTCGTTATTAATTGACGCAGAAACATCTAATACACATCATTCAACAGAAAATTCAAAGCACTTTCTGAATATGCCGTCAAATTTTAAATTAGGGGTCATCAACATATTGAAATGAGCGCCAACTTTGATTTTTTCAATAGCAACACCCAATTTTGACTTCATTTTCGAATTTCTGAGAGTCTGGCAGTGCGGAAAAGTATATTGTTTGTATACTCTATCTTTAGTATTTATAGAGTTATAATAAAAAATGTGTTAGGGGTTATCTATAAATGTAGAAAAATAAAATTAAGATCCTATAAGAAATATAGAAAATTTTAATGTTTCACACCGGAAATCTTTCAGGAAAAAAAAAAAAAAAATATTTATATTAATAAAACGTTGCCCCGTTTACCGTTCCTTAATTATCCCGAATTCAATTTTTTAGATTTATATATACTTCAGTACTTTTTTAGATAATTTTACGTCTTTTTGAATACATTACACTTGCGATTACTCCATACAGTACTCTGTGAAAAACGCGCAATATTTTTCAAGTAAAAGTGTCTATTATGGCTGTACTGATCACCAATAAAGCTTAAATTTTCTTTCGTAGGTGTAACATAATATACGAAATGAAATAATATATATATATATATATATATATATATATATGTGTGTGTGTGTGTGTGTGTACACAACAACGCATAAACTAAATCTTTTCGGATAAATTATTGTAAGTGTTCATGAAGTAAATATTAAACAATTTTAATCGCACTTACCAGTTTTGGATCAGTTGAAATCTGTGGAACTGTACGATTCGTTTTATAATTTCTATGAAAATACAATTTCTTAATTAACCCTTTCGCGACCGCTTACGTAGATTCACGCCATTTGAAAATCTGTAACTCTGTTAGTGGGCGTTTCTTTCGTAATTTGTGTGTTACATATTTCTTAAGTGTGTACCCAGTGTTCATATTTTTGCAATAAAATATACTATGGATAGAAATGTATTGATTAGAAAGAATATAATTACAATGTATATCCATTTGTAATACAGAAAATTTGTTCTGAAATATTTTATTTTGAGAGTATAACGCCCGTAGGCGGGTCTTACTGTCAAAAAGATAAAATCCTGCAGTCGCAAAAAGTGTTAAAATATATTTATAAAAGGTAAAGTATGTTTTTAAAAATGTATAAAGTTAAAATGTATTAATAAAATTTTAAAGAATAAAGTGTCCTTAAAATAATAATCGTCCCCCTACAAAATAAATAAATAAGTAAATAAATAAAATAAAATAAAGCAATATATAAAGCAAATGATTAAGCCTTTTTTAACTATGACGGTAGTTAAGAAACGATTTTACAGGTCTGTCTTGCATTCCAATTCCATTCGTTTTTTATATTTGACAATTTCACATTAAACCCATTTTTCTATTTAAAACAGTAAACCCCGCCCATTTAGTTAATTTTTTTCTTCTAGTGTTTGTTTAAACGATTCAAAATTAATCACCAATTAATCGATGAAGTAAATACCACTTGTGCAAATTTTTGTCAACATAAAATAAGGGGTTTAACACGAATACTCAGTGTCACATTTACTTTTCTTTAATGTATTGTTTTGTTTTGAAGAACGATGAAGGCGGGGCTTGTCTTCTTTAGAAAACAGGAATTCTTGATGCTAACACTAATGTCTAAAAATCATCATTTTTGTTTCATTTCTTTGCGTTTGACGCTGCTGTTATATAATTTGACCCGTAAATAAAAAATAAAAGTATTTTGTTTAATTTTCTTTGTTATTTTTAAAGATTTGATTCGTTATCTCATGCAAAACTATATAAGAGACGGCCCCCTAAACCACTCCAAAAGAAAGATTTATTTATATCTCGAAAACTAATAACTGGAATGAGCTGCAAATTTGCACACCCATATTTTTCAGCATTAGGATTCATTTTATGTAAAAATTAATATAGGTCATAATTCATAATTTTTATGAATATGAATTTATTAATATTTTTCAAAATTAAAAATATTTTCCAGAATCAAAAGTAATGATGGATTATGTTTGGGTTTCTTCACTGTATCTCGTAAAAAAAAATTATATCGATCAAGTTATTTTTTATGAAGATATTAATAAAAGTTTGAAATATGAATTTAACATTAGCACCTTCAAACTTTGAACGCTTATAACTCTGTGAAAAAATGAGTAAAATATACAACCAATATACTTTTTCGCGTTGTCGCGACCCCAGAAATTCAAATATAAAATAAAAATAGGGGTTACCATTGAAAAAATCAAAGTTGGTGCGCGTTTTAATATGTAGACGACCCCCAATTCAAAATTTCCGTTCATTTTCTGAAACTACTCACAATTCCCCGTCGAATGATACCTACTACATTTTTCTACATTGATTAGCAACGAAGTTACGTTGAGTGTTCCGTTTTTTTTTTTTTTTTTTTTTTTTTTCCCCGACTGTACTTATGATTATTTAAGGAGAAAATTATCTACAAAAAAAGTGATGGGAAAAAAGACGGACAATAACAATGTTATGGAATAATTTAGAACAATTGATAGGTATATCACTGGTTACCAAAATTATAGCTGCAATTTGTTATATTTATTTTATTTTATTTTTTTATAAATTTCCTTTTTATTATTATTATTTTTTTTTATGAAAATATTTTATAACTTTTTTTTTTAAGAATAAATACGGTGAAAATTTCTTTTCTAAAAAAATGGTTTTCCAGAAATCGTATTATTTGTCAGCTAGGTCAAAATTTGTTGTATAAATTTCAAGGAGGATTGTTTTTAGGCATGATCGTTGGCGTGGATTTGCTACCACTATTTTCATACAGCTAAATTTTATAATAATATTTTGCAATCATTTCAAGAGAAAATATTATTTGTATATAGAAGTGTCAAAGCTGTTCCCTAGTTTCTGCTCTGTACTTTATTAGAATCAGGGCCTGATTAAGGGGGAAGCTCGCTCATACCGGAATATTTTTACAATTATTTTTTACTTCATGTCATAGAAATTCCACGCTTTGACGAGGAAATATTTTTTATAAAAAATGAACGGTGTAAAACAATCCAATTTACTCACATTTATTAGACACCAGAATTCTTTTAAAATAATTTTTAATGAAAATTTTCTGTTTATTATAGGAGGAAAGTATTTGTTAAAAAATAACGGTGTAAGTATAAATAATGTGTCAAGAGCGAGCTTCCCCCTTAATCAGGCCCTGATTAGAATGTAAAGAGGTATTTTAAAATAAACATTCTGAGTATAAATACAGATTTTAGTTTTAAAAACTGCCATGTAATTTCTTTTTTGTGTATGAATTTATTATGAAGTTACACTGAACTAAATAAAAATACAACTAGATTCATTTAAAACATCCGAATGAATACTATTTAAAAATTTCTGAACAGTGGTAATAATTTATTTGAGCTGAAATTTGTAAAAGTCTTCTTTGTTAAATTTCGGCGAATGTTGTGACAGAAGAAAAACCCAAAGGATTTTAAACATAAAAATGTCAACGGAGTAAAAGGTTTAAAAGTATTCAGTACGCTTATATAAATATATTATACTTTCCGAAAGAATTTTCACTTTTAATTTTAGAAATATGATCTTTCTTTCTCAGTGCTTGTGTACTGAAAATTTCCCCATGGTAATTATTTATTAAACACAGTTTCGTAGTCTCTAAGAAATACAGTTCTCTCTATATAAATTCATGTAATTGAATAAACTATTCGCGAAATCAAAGTAATTGTGCGATGGCTTTTACGATATTCTAAATTGAATATTTTAGAATATTTTAAATAAATTGCACATTCCAATCACTCAAAATAATTAAGAATATTGATGTTATGAGTAGTTTAAAATGCACAATTTATTTTACATAACTCATATATCACAATAAAGATATAATTTTGTTTGTAATGGTTTTAACGACCTTATTTAAAAACGAAATAAATAATATCTTTAATGTGAATCGAACAAAATCTTGAAATAACTTGAAAATTGTTTAAAATAATTAAAACGATTCATGCTATGAATAATTTAAGATTTACTAATTATTTTATTTAAGAGATATTTTACAACAGGGAATTATTTCCTTTCTAAAAGTTTTGATGATTATGTTAAAATAAAGTAAAACAAATGTTTAACTGAATGTAATGCTGGCATTATAACTATCCACGATATTGATAATGATTGCCTATTAAAACATATATTTATCATCTCTAATTAAGTAGTTATTTCTCCATTAAAATATCTAAATAAATGAACAAAGCGATAGAAATCATAGTGATTGTTATACAACTTTGATGATAATTTACTCTAAGTAATAAAATTAAGAATTGTAAACGTATCTAAACTACGATAAAAGAGTAATAACCAATTTAAATATTTAAGAATATTAAAGTTATTAATAATTTAGAATGTACAAATTCTGGTATGTAAATCATATTTTACAAAGCTGAAGTATTTTCTTTATGAAGCTTCTAACGATTACATTAAAAAAAGGAAAGGAAATGTTTAATTGAATGTAATTAAAGCATAAAAAACATCCATAATATTTATACTGATTATTTATTAAAACAAATTTTTATCATCTCTAAAAATGCAGTTCATTCCCCCAAAAATATCTGAGCAATCGAACAAAAGAATCGAAATCAAAGCGATTGTTTTATAACTTTGATGTTATTTTAGGCTAAGAATTAAAAAAAAAGAATTATGTATGAAAATCAAGCATTTAAAATCTATGCAAATTACGACAAATGAGAACTGATCTCTCAAAATAATTGAAAACTAGCCATTCCCTCCCAGAATATCTACGTGATAGTACTAACGTACCAAATACGATAAAAAAAAAAAAAAAAAAAAAAAAAAAAAAAAAAGTCACATAGATAAAACTACTGGAAAATTTCAGTCTTTTTTTCTTATTGTTATTACACGAGATATAAATCTTTATTAACATTTGCATTATAATTTAGACTGTACAATTATTATTATTTTTTTTCCGCACGTAAGTTAACCCCTTAACGCGCGCTGTCCTCGCTGCGAGGACGCAAAATTTAAGAACCAGCTGCAAAAATTCATCCCGGAAATTTTTTAACAAAAATTCACGTTTATAACATATAAGAAAAGGCCTGCTTTTTAAACCTTAATATTTAAAATTTCTTTTAGTTTAATTTAGTTCATGAATTCCGGTGGCAGTATAATTTAAATGTTACAAATTGTCTTGCGCCGCAAAGGGTTATAGTTCTCAGAATAAATTAAGTTATTGTTATATTAAATATCATTTTCTTTTAATATGACGGTATTAATTTATCATATCATCACACATAACAGAAGTTCCATAGTCAATAAATGTATCTAGAAAATAAATAAAAAGAAATATCATACATTTTATTAATAATAAATGAAAAAGATAAAATAAAAAGATAGATGGCGCCACTGTCGTCCTGCTGAATAACTACTATTAAATAATAGGACTAACTGGATTTTAATTCTTCCAAATATACTTATAAATATGAGATTTTGAGCATATGTTTCAACACAAAAAGTTAATATATATATATATTAATTCCTTTAAGATAATTAACATTTCAAGTGTATTAGATTAAATTAATGTATACTTTTTTTTCTAGCAGCCGAATTTATACTGTGGATCTGTGTTGATTAATCAGACGACACCTCATGATACTATCGTATTGTTTCGACAAAATTTAATCGTAATTGGTCGACGTTAGAGAAATATTATACAGATAATTTTATTATGAACAACATAAAATGTATACATATTATTTTATGCAAATAAAATTTTACAATACAAATGTAATTTCTATTAAAATGATCCTATAATAAATATTACTATTCGAAATGAAATAAAGAAAATGCGTAATCTGAATGGAACACGATCAGGATAATTATGTATGATGTCCCTAACAATTATCTTTTAAAACAAATTTTTATGACCTAAACAAATATAATACTTTTTTTTTCCAAATGTGTCTAATTAAGTAAAAATATAGTATTCATTTCACCACATATGCTTGTCCTGCAGGTAAAAGAAAGTATTTTACAATGATTTTGCTGTTTGCATGTGTTTCTGCGCATACTTGCCAACCATCTCCTTAATAAGCGTAAAATTGTTAACGCCCTTTCCACACCACTTTATTTTTAGAGTAATTCTCTCTAAATGTTGTTACGATTAAATAAGAATAAAATTACTCTAAAAAAATGACAGGTGTGAGAAAAAAGGCGGGTACTAAAAATTCTACGCTTCATAATGAGATGATTCGCAAGTACGTTTATATGTTGCAGTTATCACAGATTAAAAGCAACAGCCTTCGTAGGTTAAACTTTATTATTCTTAATTAAATTGCAATCCAAAGAAGGATATATATATATATATATATATATATATATACTAACTGCCTTCGGCGACTAGCTGGTTCGCGATCCCTGAAAAATCTGACTTTACGAAACTCCCGCTCGGTGGCGCCCGCGGCGTCTTATCCGTTTCAGGTCTAATAACAGCTTATTGATATATCGTGAAATTAGCTTATTGAAATCGCAGTAAATTCCCGTGCGGTAGCGCTTTCGGCGCCCTCTTCCCTTTTCAATATCTGAAACAGCCTGTTCGCTCACCATGTTATGATCTTTCAAATTTCTGACTTTAGCTAAGTCCCGCGACTGCGGCGCCTTATCCCCGTTTTAAAACTTACAACACTTTCCTCGCTCATTAGAATTTTAAATATTGAAATTTTAAAATATTACAGCGCCATCTGGCGGTAGAAATTTCTGTAATATATTGTTCAATTCCAAATCAACAAAGCTTTCAAATAATGTATTACTTATGAAATTATTTTAATTAGTAGCTGAGATACAAAAGAAAACCTAATCCGGAGACCATAAAACGTGTAAATCAGGTGAAATCTCTAATTCCACTTTCGATAATATAAAAATGAAATTATACTAATTAGAAGCAGAAATACAAAGATAATACAACTATTTTTTTTTTTAAGATTTGTGTCTGACTTATCTGTGGTTTTCTCCAAAACTTGCTTAATTCCGGGCTATGTACCGTTAAAAATTATCAGTACAAAATGTGAGCGAAAATCTGAATTTGAAACTCTGTAAAATATAAAAGAATAAAAATTTTCTGGTTTTTCCGTAGTTTTCTCCGAAAGTTTCGTACAGAATTTGAACGGCTTATATCATTTTAATAGCCTGCAATAAAAATACTTTAAAATATCTTTTGAATGATGTATTATGTATTACAATAATGAATATCTGTGATATATTTTAGACTCAAAATGGCTAATCTATCAAGGGCGATTAACGATTTCTATTGAAATCCGTCTAAAATTTAAGAATTCCAAAACTGCTTTTTTACAACTGAATTCATACAAAAAAAAGGAAAAAAAATTAATATTATTTTGTTAAAAGTAACTTTTGCTGTCATTAACAGATGAAATAAAAATGAATTTTAATATAATATGTCTATTTATTTTATTTTTAAAGCTATTTTTTAGATTTTTTAACTGCATAAAGGTGAGCCATAATGACGGGCAATTTCGAAGTTCTGATTTTGATCGATTTTAAATTGAAATAATTCAAAAACTGCTTTTTTTATTTCCAGTACTTTGTCACGGGGGCGAAAAACAAAAAGCAGTTTTTCCCTACCGGAAGAATAGCCAGCCAGCATGTCTAGCACCTGGCACTGAAGAATCTTTGATAAATGAAATAACTTCCTGTTGCCAACTAAATTTCATACTTTAGTTAATTTTAAAAAATCTAATTGCTGTAGAGATAAGCCACTTGCACTCTTAGATTCGGAAAAAATTCCCCTTTCATTTTGTACCAAATTCGTAACGATCGGACTAATATTTCTAATTTATTTTCCACTTTTTCTGTTTTTAACTTCGTTAATATATCTATTTTTAAGCAATCGCGGTGAATTCTCAGTCATTGAGATCGCTTTTTGATTAGACATAGGTTTACATTTTAATTAATATCTCCGGAACTAATTAAAATTTTTAAATTCTTTTTTCACTATGCACTCGGGCAGGCTTCTGAGCACCCGTATGTCAAATATTGTAGTTCTGCGTTCAATAGGGGCTGAACGTATAGATGCTCAGACAGACAGAGAGACAGACAGACATCTTCCTTTATTATTATAGATTTTTTCTATTTGATTTTGTTTTATTATTCAATACATGCAATTAGTGTAATGCAGTTACAGCCTTTTTTCTGTGATGTGAGGGAGGTGAGAGGGGAAAACAATATGAGACTTTTTCCACTTATTTTTTATTTTTTAACTTTCTTTTTCTGTTTTTTTCTTTTTAGCATATTATTTTATTATGCAAGTGCAAATTGATTTGCGCAAAAATTTTTGTTAGTGAAATTACCTTAAATTTACATTTTTAATATTCAAGGAGGAAAATTTTTGTTTCCATTTCTCTCTAAGTATGTACATTAATAAAGAAATATTTCCTTCGTGTAAATTTCCCTAGAGACATCGAGACAACAAAAAAGGAAAATGAATAACATTTTCATATGAAAATATGAAATTCTTTTCCGTGTAGAAATAAATGAAAAAGATTTGTCAATTATCTCTGTAAATTTAGACTAACAACAATTTTCTGAGTAAACGTAAACATTTAAATTTATATAAGAACTTGCATTGGATTTAAACTCTGTTTTGTAAAATATTAAAAAAGATTTATTACAAGAAATATTGCTTTAACATGAGGTAAATAAACTTAACTAACTTAGAAAAAAAAAATAAAAAATCTGTGATTAAATTGAATAATGTGTTTGTTAAGTAATTTTTTAATTTGACAGTGCTATAATATTTTGGCAAAAATTTCCTTCTTTTTTATTGCAAAATCATGTACGGTGTGTGTATCGGAATTCATGTAAGTTCTTGTGGAGCACAAATCCGAAAAAAAAAAAACTTTGTTCTATCTCCAACCATTCACAAGTTACTGTGGATCAAATATAAAATGTCTAAATATTAAAAAATCCCCAATTTCTAAGATATCTAAAAGAAAAAAAAAAATTGAACAAAAACAAATTTGGAGAGAAAATAAAAATACTTCTATAAGATGGAACCAGTCTCATTAGAAAATCTAGATTTAATGACGAGATACAACTATGAATATGTGAAATATACAAAATCAAATTTTCGTAAAAATCAGAAATCGGCAATATCGAAACGCCTTTTGATACTGCCGATACTTTCTAGTTGACCCCTTCTTTTCAAAAACTAACCTATTCTAACAGCTTTCGACTAACCTTACTTTATACAATTTTGTATAGCTGTCAATATTTTAATTTTTTCCGGACCATTTTGAGCTCCGCCTTTATTACATATCATTTTTTTTTTTTTTTTTTACCCTTCGCGTACGGGGAGATTATTTTGTATTCACTGTGTTTGCATACACAGGTTGCAAATAGTCTTACTTTTTAATACCTCTATTTTTGAATAAAAACATGTTTCATTAGTTTTCAGGATTCATAAATATGAAAAATGCATTATATAATTAGTGGTGGAAATGTAATTTAATGGGATAATAAGTTTCAATAATTTATTTGTTAAAAATTGCATTTTAGAAATTGTGGTGTAAATGAAATTTAATGTAAAACATTCTTTTGCCCGTCGAAATTCCGAGCACCGTGCGGAAGGTTAAGAGAAAAATTTTCTTATTTTATCATAGTTTTATATAGAACAAAAATATTTTAAAAATAAAGTGATGCAAAATAAAGGCGGAGCTAAAAATTCCCCGGAATAAATTAAAATATTGGCAGCTATGATATTGTTATCTTGTATAGAAAAAATTAAATTGTTGTTTATAATAGATTACTGAATTTCATCTTCCTCGAAAATGAACCAACACTTACCGTTTCCTCCTTTTTAATTCATTTCTGACAATATTTATATGTATAAATTTAAATTTTATTTATTATATAGATAAGATTTATAAGTTTATTTGTGTCATAACTTTATGATATGCGCTCATTTGAATTGCCAATATAAAAGATTTGATGCAAACAAAAATTTAAATTTATTTTAAATGAGATAATTGGCATGTAAGCTTCTTTGGAAACTGCTAGAATGGGCAAATTTTTGGGGAAATGGAAGAATTGTAGTTAGAAAGGTGTTTGCGATATTGCTGCTTTCAGATTTTGGAGACAATTCGATTTTCCATTTTTCATATGTTTCAGGGCTTGTGCTTGGCTGTTAAATCTAAATTGTCCAATAAATTTCCTGTAATTTTTTTAATTTATGAAAAATTAGTACAGTATTTTTCCGATAGAACGAGGGGGGGGGGGATGTTAGCAGTTATGATAGCTTTACTTGGCTTTTATTTTTTATTATTATTTTTTTTTTTCAGTTGAGAGTTGAGTACCACCATTTTTTTTTAAAGAAGTTTTTAGGGATTAGAAATTCACGTCATTTTTGCTACCACTAATTTAAACAATAACCTATATCGTATTAAATCATGATACATTACTATAAAAATGCGATTCACCAATCATTTTTAAGGAAATGATATTTAAATTACATAGAGTCGATTAAATTTCCAAATGATTTGGCAACCGTTACAATTAAAATTTAGTAGGGATATTGAATAGAAATATACCCAATTTTTAATACTCACAGGAATTTCTAAAAACCAGCAGGACTGTTAGAGAAAATACTTTCCGCATACAAATAGATTGGAGTAGCGCCCATTTGCCAGTAATGCTTCTCATTCAATTTAAACGCATACCTAGTAACATTTAAAATTTATTACTATTAGTACCCAATCATTTTTCACGCCACTTTGATTGTAGAGATATTTTCTTCAACATGTAACCACAAATAGAAGAAGGAAAATGCTCTTTAAATATAATGGTGTGGAAAAAAGGGCGAGTACTAACAATACTCTAGAATAAGTTATAAATACTTGTTAATTGCAATAACTGAAAAAAATAAATACAAATTTTAAATAAATAAGAAACTACATTATTATTTCCCAGTGATAGTTGTAAGGTTTTCGGCGGAAATCCTCTCCGTCTTCGACGACTTGACTTGTGGTGAAACTGCAAAGACTTATGTTGATGTTTTTCTTAGACTGACTCTATCCTCTATTAGGTGGAGCCACGCACGATCTGTGCCTGCGGCGGACTCGTTGCCATTACAAGAATTTTTATTTTTAATAATTTTTAATTGGTTCTCTAAATTCTGTATACACTTAGTTGTTTTAATTGGCTATTTTGACTGTGTTATTAAATTCTACTTTAATTCTATTTTCGAGGTAAGGAGTGGTCAAAGCGCCCGTTAATTTATAGAATTTGATATCGTTAAAATTTTCTTTTACGCGGGTTTCAATCTTTTGCTTAGTCATTCCTAAACATTGTTATATAGGAAGGACTAACAAAAGATTTAAGTTATTTGTTTTAAATAAATAATAAGTACATTAAAACCTCGTTAACGTGAACATGCTTATCATGAATTTCTTTTAACATGAACTGTTTCCACAATCCCCATCAAAATGATGAATAGTTTCTGAATTACTGATAGCATGAACTACTGATAACATGAACAATTTTTTTTATTCCCCTTGAGATTCACGTTAACGAGGTTCGACAGTATTACCAGATGTGTAAACGACATAGCAAATCATCAGTTCGTAATTTGATACGATTCGGTTCATAGTGAACATACCAACCAGTGCAGAGATAGTTATCGTACACATCTTTGACAAGTCTCCGATTTAAGCGAGAGTTTTCATACCAGAATTATTTTGTAATAAATCTCTTTTTATTTAATCATGCAAAATTAATATAAAATTATTCTATTATAAAGTACTATTGTAAAACTTGATTTAAAAATTAGAAATTTTGCCAAGTATTATCGCAGGGTTGGCAGTGCAGCTACTGACATTTCTAATTTATTTCGCAGCATTAATAATATCAGTAATTTTTCAAACCTCTTTTCTTTAGAGTGATTATCATCAATTATGTAATTACGATTAAATTGTGAAGGAAAAAAAAAACGGAAACTAAAAAATCTAGGAAATAAATTTTACTTTGAAGTTTTTTTTTTTTTTTCTGAGTTAAATTCATACCTTTCGACTGCTTACAAAATGAGTTTTTACAAGTGAAATAATAATGAGTTTTCAATCGTTTAGTACATTTTTCAATGTCGATTCTTTTCCTTTTTTCTTAACCCATTCGCTACCGATCTCACGTGACTGACATTTGAAACAATACTGCACTTCACATGCTGGAGCGTGATCGGCAGCGAACGTGTTAAGCTATAAAATTATAATCCAATTAATACTGTTATTTGAAAACTTTTAACAATAATTCCAGGCACTCAACAGTCCTTAGTTTATAGACTACTACATTAATAAAGAGTAATCATGGTGTTATTTAACCGAAGAAAACAGCTTTAGACGATTACCAAAGAGTACTATTAAAACGAGAATGGAAAATCATGTGGTACGCATCGATTATTATCACTGTCCAATTGATGTATTTGATGTATAACTTTCAGTGCACTTTGCCGACGTTATTACACAACGGACAGACAGAAGAACTGAAAGGCATACAAATAGACTAATTGTATACATAATCACTCTTAAATATTGTTGGAATGTGTTAAAAATGCTTATGCAGCCCTTAATGCATTTGAATACTTTAGCATAGCCCTGTAAAACTGAAGGTTAACCATGTCATATTCTATATAAACATTATTTTAGCGTATTAACAATAAAGGTGAATTTCTTTATGATTTTTATAGTATAAATTTATTTAAATGTGATTTTAAAAATATCTGCCTAAAACGCAATGCACTGGAATTGTTTTTGGGGTGTCCCTTTATTCCAGTAAATTTCCAATATAGCCCTTAATACAACTGAATAATTTTGTGTGGCCCTTTAAATCTAGTACTAATAATACTATATTCTGTGGAAAGTATTCTTTTGTGCATATGAATAACATATTTTAATTTCATTAAGATTTGGGCAAAGTAAAGTTATAGAAATTTGGCTTATAGAAATACCTCTCATAAAATGCAATGCTTTGGAATATTTCTGGATCCCTGTATATAAACCAGTGATGGTATTTACTCCATTTTCAGTGGGGAACATTCGATAGTGAACTTGAATAACATATATCAGTTTCAAGAAATTCCATGATTATCTACGGGCGTTAGAGCGCAGACAGACAGATAAACCGAAGTCATTAACATTATTACTTTCTCATACCATAAGGTAGAGAAAGTATTGTTTTTGGGTCAAATTTTCGAACGCGAGATTTTGTTATATTTACACGTTTTGAGGTCCCCTGAATACGAAAATCATGTTTTTAGCAAATGGTCTGTGTGTATGTCTGTGTGTCTGTGTGTCTGTGGGTGTGTCTGTGTGTCTGTGTGTCTATGTGTATGTGTGTATGTCTGTGGGTGTGTCTGTCTCTTATCAGCATATCTCAAGAACAAATAGTAGCAGACATTCCAAACTTGGTATTCTAAATGTGTATCATATATAGATGCTACAGTAAGCTTTTCATTAAGATCAAGCAAATGGTTCGTGTACAGGGACAATCAAGAGAATTCTAATACATAATGTCTATGGGGGAAATTGCAGGTAAGTAGTTTAACGTCTATAGACTGCACTAAACCAAATGAAACGAATATATATATATATATTGGAATAGAGATAGTAAACTGGGAAAATTTTTTTGTGTATGTAGGAGCCTCGCCTCCCCCCGAAGTCCCCCCTCGAGGGGAGTAAATTTTCATGATGGGTATCTTTCAAAAGAGCTTGCCAATACCTATGAAACGAATTGTCGAACATCGATCTGCGATAATTTAAAACAACGTCATCGATTTTTTTTACTTTTAACGAAAAAAAAAAAAAAAAAACAGAAAAAATTGTATTTTTTGAAGTGAAAACTTCTTTAGGCGCGTTGAGCACTTTTGAGTTAACAAAAATCATTGAACACCCGTCATCGTCAGCTAACGCTTTCCATTTGAAGTGAAAACTTTTGGGTGAACAAAAATCATTGAATTCGCGTCATCGTCAGCAACCGCTTTCCATCCTTGTATGATACAAATAATGTATCATACAATTTACTTGCTAATGTGAAGTGTTAATTATTATATACTGTATATTGTTTTAAAATCTGGTGCGGCTCTACACGACTTATCTCATCTCCGGGCACTGTCTCTATTGCAGTTAGATCTTACAAAACCGTGAGAAAGCCCAAAGCTATCATTTTTCTCACGTTTTTACAATTTGGTGCGGCTCTACACGACTTCTCTCATCTCCGGACACTGTCTCTATTGCAGTTAGACCTCACAAAACAGTGAGAAAAGCCAAAGCCGCCATTTTTCTCTTTTTTTTACAATCTGGTGCGGCTCTACACGACTTCTCTCATCTCCGGACACTGTCTCTTAAAGATTGCAGACGGAAACGTTCCAGTTAGACCTCACAAAACCGTGAGAAAGGCAAAAGTCGCCATTTTTCTCACGTTTTTACAATCTGGTGCGGCTCTACACGACTTCTCTCATCTCCGGACACTGTCTCTATTGAAGTTAGCGCGTTAACTAAAATTGTAATATAATTTATGTAGTAGTAGTTTATATTAATGAATAAAAAAACACTTCATTTAAAAGTATTTCCTACACAATTAAATATTTCCTGACGATTCATGAAATACACACGTACTTGTTCACGCTTTCCCTTCTGTCGGCACTCCCGAAGTGCAACTGTTTTTTTTTTTTTTTAATATTGAGAATAAAATGGACTTTTTTTTTTATATTTAGTGTTATATTACTTCTCTAATAAGGAAATTGTCTACATTATCATAAAAGATAATTTTTTTTAAATGATAATTTTTAAAAATTATTTTTTAAAAACAGAATTATTTTTTAATAACCGAATTAAATTTTATATAAATCTAGGTGCATTAATGAAACGGGGGGTTGAGGGGGCGGTAGCCCCCCACACACAGAATTAATTAGCATATAAAACTCTTCCGAAGCCTAATTTGAATTGTTTAACATAGGTTTATATAACATCGTTATCTTACCTCTTAATCTCCAACCTGTATTTATGGTATTAAATTTCGAGTATATTTTTAGAGTATATTTATATATTTTTTGTATTTCATATATTTTGTATGTTATATGTTTTGTATTTTATAATAACTTCTTTTTGTTAGTCAGTTTAAGATTGAAAGGATGAACAAGCATTTTTAATTGCTGTTAACTTTTAAAAAACTAGCGTATGTTCTGTTATACATTTTCCAGTTTTCATATATATATATTAACAAAATTTGAAAGAATTTTTCAATATCATATGCATTATTATTATTATTATTATTTACTTGATTAATATTTGTTACTGTAAGTTGGAATGTTTATTTAACTTGTTAGTAATTACACATTTTGCAATCCATAGCATGGCTATGTGTTAGCCTAAACACCATAAAAAATACATTGCGCTGTGTAACAAAAATACGAATTCTATTACACACCATTAAGAATATTACAAACTTTTTTTGAAGAGGACTGTTCACAACACATAAAATTAACTTGACAAATCATAACTTCAGTTAATTCTTCTGTAGTAACGCACTATTGCATACATCTGTATAGTTTGTTACTACAGAAGTATAGTAGTAACAAACACCGACAATTGACATCGTAATCGTAAATTTAAAGAAAATCGGACAAGCCGTTTTTTAAAACACCCATCAACAAAATCTAAATTGACCTGCTTAATCAGGACTTCTATCACTTTTTTCCGTCAAAAGTGAACTAATTCATATGAATGGACACATAAAATTTCTCAACTTAAAGCATTGCTACATTATAGTTTACAATTTAGAAGCAGGTGATTGATTGTCTAATTTATTACAGATGTAATGCAGATTAATAATAACAATAATAATAATAAAATGAATTTCTCGAAGTTTAATGCATTTTTATTAGTCCTATTATATATTTCTGTCCCACTGTTGATGTTCACCAAAACTTCACGAACTTACTTTTTACACTGGAAATCAACTTATTTATGTAAGAGGGCCTTTGAAATTGAGTTAATATAATGAGTTTAAAGAAAATCTGTAGAGCTGTTTACAATATACCCACACCCAAGACTTAAAATTGACCTACTAAATGGGGAGACTGACAATTTTCCTGTAGTGGTCAATTAATACATGAGAAGCAAACATTCAAACCGTGTTTTCTCAAAAAAAAAAAAAAAAAAAAAAAAAAAAAAGTTAGTATTCTTTCTTTGAACTTAACATAAAATAGTATGTCTACGTATCTTCCTAGATATGTCTACTTATTTTCCTAGTATCTAGTAATACATCTAAACAAACGATAATTAGATTTTAAGATTAGTTATTTTTTTAATTTATTAGTTTTTGTGTCGTCTGAAAAAATTTGTCCGAAGGAGAAAACACGGTTTGAATGTTTTCTCCTCACATATGAACAGACATCTAAAAAGGAGTTTATATTGGAAATTTGAAAAAAAAAAAAAAGAAAAACGAAATATATATTGCAATTGATTTGAGGTATGGACTTCAATTAAAATACGCTTACATTTTCCGGCTATCCATGTCATTCAAATCCGGTTTTCCAATATCCAACAAAAATTGACAAATTCACGAACAGTTTAATGCGGACTTAATTAAAGGATATAGACATATAACCAGCTAAAAAGTAAATAACAGCAGCAGCAAACGGCATAGTTGCCATCTTTAGCACTTTTTGGCAACCAAAAATTTTAATACAGTTTTTTTTATATATTTATATAATAGCTTTGACTGATTAAACAAAATAAAAATTTCTATTAAACTTTTCCGGTAGCCAGAAGTGACAACAGTGCCACCTGGTGTTATATGCTACCCGTCTCTGCAGAAATTTGTAAACCATCAACGTCAATTATCGGCCGATTTGCATCCAAAGTGAATCAGCACAGTTTTGAATAACGGACATTACACATATCAGATTATGTGCACTTTTACTATATAGAAGCTGATACATAGTCTTTCAAAAACGGAAGATATTGCAGTGTAGAACCGCGACCTGCTAGATGAACTAGACCAAACTATAATTTGAACCAGTTCATGATAACTTTAAAAAATATTTAAAGATTTGTAGACGTCCGTCTATTATTTCCCAAAATACAGCGCACAAAACTTTTCGGTAACAGATAGACATTTTCTAAAAATGCTTAAATAATATTCCGGATGTCTTACATTGTTTAAATGCCTTCAAAACCAGAAGTCACAAATTTTCCAAAGTCCAATACAATATCATTTTGTATACAGAAGAGCGTGAAAATCATGCTTCAAAACTATTACGAAAATAACAGGGATGGAACACGGGCACAGAACTCATACCAGTATCAATGATATAAATTTCTCTACTTCTTAAATCAACGATATTATAAGTATAGAAATTTCTTCCGGTATGACTTCAGTGCCAGCGTTCCATCCCTGAAATAATTAAAAATCTTTAACCCTTTCACTACCCCACAATATTGCCCGCCGTCTGTTGCATGTTTTTATACCTAATCTATACTTGCCAACCATCTCATTATGAACCGTACAATTTTTAGTACCCGTCTTTTTTTTTTTTTTTTTACACCAAGAATTTTTTAGAGTAATTTTAGTCTTATTTAATCGTAACAACATTTGGAAACAATAACTCTAAAAATATAGTGGTGTGAGAAAAGGGGCATTTTTTCAGGGGGCGTTAACAATTGTCCGGTTATTAATGACATGGTTGTCAAGTATGCTAATCACTAGATAAGGGTGGGGCTTAGTTGCCACAGAGCTGGTGACATCACAGCTCATGACATCTGGGGACATCATGAGTGAGAATTGAGCAACCACTGGAAACTAGTTATCTCGTCAGTGGCGAGTTATAGCAAGCAGACGGGATAGCTCGTTAGGGCAGGAAAGGGTTAAAATATATTAAAACAAGGTTTCCACAGCCGGAGTTTTTATTAGCACATTACCACCATTATTATTACAACATAAATGGACATTTAAGATCTTAATATAATAGCGGTGGAAGAGTGCTTATAAAAAGGCGCGGACATGGGAACCCTGAAAAAAAAAAAAAAAAAAAAAATTAAACAGAAAACTTTTTTCAAAGTTCTATATTTCTCCATTAATAATAAGTAAAATTTCAACACTTGCAATACTTAAAAGTAAAAGTTTTGAACAATTAAAAAATTGAGTAGAAAAGTTGTTTAAAGAAAATTATACGTCTTAAACCATATTCGCTTTCCGTTAACAAATATTTGGGGTTTTTAAATGTCTGCAAGCAAAATTTTATAGTGATAATTTTTCTTCGTTAATATGTGTTTTACTGAAAAGACTGATAGGCATATTTTCAGATTACATGTTCTCCAAAAGCAAAGTAAATTTTAATTAACCAATTAAACTGTTGAAATATTTTTCCAAAATACTTACTGATTAAAATGGACAACATTTATCACTTTTATGCAATGAAAAAACTTATTATCCTCATTTTCTAACACATTCATTAATTAATAACATTCCTTCAAGTTAAAAATATAATACAGCAAATATTTTCTATTAAATTTTAAGTTCTACGGAAACTTATATTCGCATATTTATTCCAGATACCAAAAGAATAAGAAGTACTTAAAAGTTGGGACAATTAAATGCCAGTTTAAAAGTATTGTCCTCTTTTGCGTCAAAATGCCGGAAGGGAAAGAAAAATTAAAACTAAGCTAGACAAAATTTTCTCTGTTGAGCTGTCATTTCAAAAGTGAAAATAAATAGAATATGGCTAGTACAAAACACCATGTCTTTTCTTAAGTTTTTCTAGACATGCTGTAGGATATATTAATAGTTTTTCATATTTTTTCGAGAACTTATTGTTGAACTTTACAAAAGATTTCAGTCTGATGATATTAAATTTTTCGTTTTCCTAAAAAAAAAAGAAAAAAAAAATTCCCCCGCACAATATGTTTTATTAGAAATGAAATCAATCATCATAAAAATTGAGTGATGTCATACTAATTATTTTGTAGGAATATATATACAGGGTGGTTCAGTTGAGTTTCAATATTTTTCATTTGCATTTTGTACTTCGATTACGTTTTTTGTAAAACAAATGTCTTTTTAAAATAATGTCCCGGAATGAATGTAAAATGAATGTCCCGGTTGTTATTTTTTTTTTTCTGGGACGGTCACAATGCAATTACACTGTCATGATTGCGTTTCCGACCCTCAGTTCCTTTGTAATTGTTACATACTTGCCAATCATCTCATTATGAACCGTGCAATTTTTAGTACCCGCCTATTGTTTCACACCAATGATTTTTTCGAGTAATTTTAGTCTTATTTAATCGTAACCACATTTGGCGAGAATTACTAAGTATAGTGGTGTGAGAAAAGGGGCGTTTATTCAGGGAGCGCTAACAGTTGTACGGTTATTAATGCGATGGTTGGCAAGTATGTTGTTACTTTTCATGACCTGACACACCCATACATATCGTTTGGTCATGACCCTTTCAACCACCTTGTATATATATATATATATATAGATATAGATATAGGCAACGAAAATGCTGATAAACTAGCCAAGGAGTCCAGAAATCTCAACAATAACAGCAACAGTGTCTCTCTTCAAGATGCAAATGCAATAACTAAATCTAAACTTAGAGAAAAAACAATCCAAACGAAACACCAGCTTTGTGAAATAAATGCAGATCGACTAATAACAAAAACTATAATAAGGCTAAGAACCGGTCATCACAGAGGCATGAAAATTAATAAAGAGGGTGGAAGGGTGTATAGAAACTGTAACAATTGTCCAGATACACAGCTTACACCTTGCCATATCTTTGAGTGTCCGGCAATAAGTGCGAACTTGAGAGAAATTGGTGTATTGCCGTCACTGATAGACCTATATGACGACAACATCCAACAAATCGCAGATGCAGTTATAAAGATCCACGGTTTAATCTAATTCGACTACGTCATGGACACGACAAAAAAAAAAAAAAAAAAAATATATATATATATATATAAACTGTCATACGTATTTTAACTTTAAATTCTTGTTTTGATTTCAAAAAACATACCTAATTTTATCTTATTTCACTTCTACATGTGTTATTCATCAGTCGAATTAAAATGCTGAGATTGCAGAAAACTAAGTAATTACTTTCTCTACCTTTTCTTGTGATAAACTACCCTTCTCTGTCTCTCTTATGATAAATCTAAGAGAATTACTGAAAATTTATATTTAACTAGATCTGCGCTAGCATGTATGTATTCACGTAGAAACTAATCCATTGGGTGCACTTACATTCAAATTCAATTTTCCTTATGTATTTACTTTCAAAATTTGCATAACTTAATGTTTCATAAAATGTAACTCGGTCGCAGAATATGACCATGATTTCCTTAGAATTTACGGAGAAAACAATTTTGAATAAACATTTTTGACTTACAGAATGTGTGTCTAAACATATATTTTCCTTGCAGAAAGAGATAATACTGTTTTAAAAATATACGAGTATAAGATCTCATTTTAAAATTGAAATGATTAAGAAACTTATGTAGTAAAATGTTTGTTTATAATTTATATATTTTTATTATGAAAATACATAAAATGGGTTATAAATTAAATTTAAGGCTATTATACTTATTTGAAATATATATATATATATATATTGAGTTTCCCTCCATTTTTTATTATTATATTTATGTATTTATTTAATGAGCTTGATAAATAAAAATTGCGTATGATTATATTTTGTCTTGGCTAACATTCATGTTAAAATAGCAGCATTCATACAGAAATTCATTTACGCAAATCTTAAATAAAAAAAAAAAAAATAAAAAATCACAGTTTAACTTTAAATTCAGTTTAAATACGATATAGCTATTTAGTGCGTGTGATCGTATATTTAGATATTTTTTATATATGTAATGGAAATTTTTATATATTTAAAGCAAGAATTGGACAAAATGATCTTGAAATTCACACAACCAAAGAACATTCTTAGTCTCACTCTTTCCGGTAACGATTCAATCCTGGGTGCAATTAGGGGAGTAACCACAAATTGCATAAAAACGAAAACTATTTGGATTGTCCTATTATCATAAAAAAGATACAAATTACTTGTAACTTTAACACATGATTTCACATAATATTTAAAATATTTGTATACTTTTTGTAGAGAAAACACGAATATTTAGATAGGTAATAAAAAACAAATATCTAAATTTATTAACTTTTTTTTTCTCAAGTTTTTATTTATTTATTAATTTATTGAGCTGTCATTTCTAAAGGGAAAATAAATAGAATATGGCTAGTTCAAAATACCATGTCTTTTCTTAAGTTTTTCTAGATATGCTGCAGGATATATTAATAGTTTTTCATATTATTTCAAGAACTTATTTTTGAACTTTACAAAAGATTTCACTCTGATGATATTAAATTTTTCGTTTTCCTGGAAAAAAAAAAAAAAAAAAAAAAAAAAAAAAAGATTTTTTTCTCTCGTACAATATGTTTTATTAGAAATGAAATCAATCATCATAAAAATAGAGTGCTGTCATACTAATTATTTTGCAGGAATTTATATACACTATGGTTCAGTTGAGTTTCAACATTTTTCTTTTGTATTTTGTACTTCGATTATGTTTTTTGTAAAATAAATGTATTTTTAAAATAATGTCTTTGTAAAATAAATGCCCCGTTTGTTATTTTTTTTTCTGGGACGGTCATAATGCAACTGCACTTTCATGATTGACCTCTGGGGTCACAGAAGCGGGAGAGCCATCCCTTCCGTGTAGGATCAAAATTGTGATGGCATGTCTCCGGACCACCTCTAGGGGTGTGTCCCAGACCGTCGCCAATTGCCCATCTGCGCAGCACTAGTGCGACGTAAAAAACCCAACCAAACAGCCAACCAACAACCACTTTCATGATTGAGTTTCCGATCCTCATTTCCTATGTAATTGTTACTATTCATGACCTGACACACCCACACATGTCGTTTGGTCGTGACCTTTTCAATCACCCTGTATATAAAATAGATAACAAGAAAAAACTGTAACACGTGTTTCAACTTTAAATTCTTCTTTTGATTTCAAAAAAACATGCCTAATTTTATACATCTTATTTCACTTCTACATGTGTTATTCATCAGTCGAATTAAAATGCTGAGATTGCAGAAAACAAAGTAATTACTTTCTCTACCTTTATTTGTGATAAACTACCCTTCTCTGTATCTCTTTTATGATAAATCTAAGAGAATTGCTGGGAATTTGTATTTAAATAGATCTGCGCTAGCATGTACGTATTCACGTAGAAACTAATCCATTGGGTGCACTTACATTCAAATTCAATTTTCCCTATGGTTTTAGTTTCAAAATTTGCATAAGTTAATGTTTCATAAAATGTAACTTGGTCGCCGAATATGACCACGATTTCCTTAGAATTTACGGAGAAAACATTTTTGAATAAACATTTTTGATTTACAGAATGTGCGTCTAAACATATATTTTCCTTGCAGAAAAAGATAATACTGTTTTGAAAATATACGCGTATAAGATTTCATTTCAAGAATGAAATGATTAAGAAACTTATGTAGTAAAATGTTTGTTTATAATTTATATATTTTTATTATGGAAATACATAAAATGGGTTATAAATTAAATTTAATGCTATTTGAAAAATATATATATTGAGTTTTATCCATTTTTTTATTATTATATTTATTTATTTAATGACCGTGATAAATAAGAAATTGCATATGATTATATTTTGCTTTGACTAACATTCATGTTATAATAGCAGCATTCATACAGAAATTCATTTATTCAAATCTTAAAATAAAGAAAAAAAAAACACATTTTAACTTTAAATACGATATAGTTTTTTTTTTTTTTTATTAAAAACACACAATTAACTGTGGAAGAAAATCATATTTATTGAAATTTTTATTTTTCCGACTGAGTGAAAATAATGCCTGGACTGGGAATCGAACCTCGGATCTTTGACTTACAAGGTCAATGCTCTACCACTGAGCTATCCAGGCCGACATCCCGGTCTGCATTACTCACTCAGACAACCTTATCTTGTATCCTAAGGTTGTCTGAGTGAGTAATGCAGACCGGGATGTCGGCCTGGATAGCTCAGTGGTAGAGCATTGACCTTGTAAGTCAAAGATCCGAGGTTCGATTCCCAGTCCAGGTATTATTTTCACTCAGTCGGAAAAATAAAAATTTCAATAAATACGATATAGCTATTTAGTGCGTGTAATCATATATTTAGAAATTTTTTATATATGTAATGGAATATTTTATATATTTAAAGCAAGTATTGAACAAATTGAATATTAGTTTCAAGTATATAAATAGCACTTTTTCCGAACTGCCTTGAGCTCGTAAATTTGAATATGAGGTCAAAGATAGGGGGTTGCTATTTTTAAAAAGTGAAGTTTATGCCTGTTTTAATATGTAGATGACCCCTTAAGTAAAATTTAATCACACTGTTATAACTAGACATTAGTACCAATCGATCGACACGAGGACGATTTGCGTCAAAGTTAGTTGGGGGTAGTTTTTTTTTTTTTTTTTTTATTTTTTTTTTTCTGACTGCCCATTAGCAGTGGAATAACACATTTATAAATAAGAATATATTAGCACTGTAAAATGCAATTAATAAAGAAGCATATGCATAGTTACCAAGTCTCCCGTTTTTCTCATAAGCAGAAATTTTCTGTAAAAAAAAAAAAAAAAAAATTTTTTTTTTTTTTTTTTTTTTTGTAGGCAATAAGCCGGACAGATTTCTAATGAAAAATAATAGTACAGTGCAACTTTTTAATTTATTCCGTAATATTCGTAGTATACGCTTTTTATTTTACTTTCTTTTCTTTCTTTTTTCTTTTTCGAAGAGTAATTTTCTTCTTACTTAAAAATGATTACATATTGGAGGAAATCTCTGTGCAAAGAAAATGGTTCGAAAAAAGGCGGGTCCTAACATTACGGACTACGGAATAAATTAAAAATTTGGCATCTCTGGTGATGATATGTTTGTTTTAACACTTTCAGGGGCGCCGTTTGCATAATGCAAGCGCAAATTTTAATTCCAGATATCAAAAACTAGCCCCAGCAATGTTTATATATATATATATATATTTATTTATTTAAATAGAACTTGATGACACATTTTCGTTTATTTGTTTTCTTCTAATTTTCTTTTTCTGAATTCTGTTGGTGTTTAGTTTCAAAAATGAAAATTTTTTCTTGCCCCTCAAATGTTTAAAAATTCCAAATGTTGGCTGCTATGTGTATATATGAGTAGAGGAGGGGCTAGGAAAATTTAGAAAAGTTCATTTTGGCAACCTAATGTGTAAAAAAAAAATCTAAAAAATATTTTATGAAATATATTTCCTTGAAATATACATATTTTCATTATGTAACAAGATAAAATAAATGCACAAACAGTTGTAGAATTAATGAAAACAAAAATATTTAAAGAAATAAGTCGACTTATTGTAAAGTTTCTTATACAGAAAGGTAAAATCAAATTGTTAAACTAAATATTCAAATCAACAACTCAAATAAGATAAAATGTATAATTTAAAAAAAAAAAAAAAAAAAAAAAAAACGTTATTACACACAGTTTTCAATTTAGATTCTTTTAAAAGACATTGTTCAAAACAAGGTTTCTTCAAGTTAAATTATTTTCAAATTTATCTTTTAGATATTGCATCGGTTTGTGGTTGATGAAATTAAATCAAACTGATCGAAAATTTACAAAGCGTACTAATTCAGAAAGCGATTCAAAAGAAACGAATTTTATTTTAATGATTTTCATTCAAATTTATAAATAGATATAAATTTAACTGTTGCTATATGTCGACTTTAGAAGAAATCTTCTTGAGCTGATGTTCGAAACAGACGTCATTTCTAACAAAATGCATTGAAATAAAAATAAATAAATAAATAAATTTTTATCCTTGGTTTGGAGGAATGAATAAATAAATGGAAGAAGGAAGATTTAGCAAACATCCAAATTTCAACTCTATCAGGGATGGAACACGGGCGCAGTATTCATACCACTATCAATGTAAGAAAATTTTCTACTTCTTAAATCAACGATATTATAGATAGTAAAATTTCTTAAACAGATTCCGGTATGAATTCTGCGCCCGTGTTCCATCCCTGCTCTATATTCAGAAAAAAATAAGTTTTATCTTTGATTTGAAATAAATAAATAAGTGTAAAAGAGTAGATGTAAGACTATGATGGCGGTTTTCTCTCTTACCTAAAAATCTCCAAATTATGAACAAAACATTGAGTTAAATTAGAGGCAAAAATATTTAAATGACTAATTAAAAGGATGATAATAAATGAAAACAAAGAGTGGTATTAAAAAAATATATGTAAGTGGTAAAAAATTTGTAAATTATTTAAGTTCCGTTATTTTGATTGAATAAAAACAGTGAAATTTTAAATAATCGTTATTTTTATTATTGTCTGTTTATCAAGACATTTGGTCACTGTTTTAGCTTTGGCGAATATTGTAAATTTAAAAATAAGTTCAATTGGAAATATTGATCACCAAGCGAGCAAAGACTGTCTAATATTTTAAAATTTAAATATAAGATATAGAACACACGCTATTTAATTTTATTAGTACTCAGGGCCCGACTTAGACTGCCTGGAGCCCGGGGCAAGCCTATTCTGGGGGGCCCCCTTGCAGTGGCATAAGAGGTCTTTAGGTTGCAGAATTTCTGCATATGCCTGTAGGGGGGCCCCTTCCAGAAGGGGGGCCCAGGGCATTTGCCCCGTAAGCCCTGCCACTAGTCAGGGCCTGTTAGTACTTAAGAACATTATAATTTTGTTGTTTACATATTTCAATGTTTCATTGAGAGAATAAATTATAGGGCAAAGATATAGATGAAAGAAAAAAAAATCGTATGCTAGTCTTTCGAAGTTAGTCTTCGTTTCGATCACCTGATCACTTTTCGAAATATCTCTGCTTCGTAATACCTCATATTATATGCAAGAGAAGTACCGTAATTTTCTGCGTATAATCCGCAGATAAAATATGTCATTCCTCCACCAGAAATTTTGTTTAACACAAAAAACTATATTATTTTGAAGAAAAAGCTCGTACAAAGAGAACCTCGTTTGTTAATTAAAATTTATGGTGCAGAAATGACTTACCTGACCTGCGGATTATACACCGAAAATTACGGTATTTCTAAACATTGTTTTTTTACAGTTTTATTAATATATTTTACACAAATATGCGAATGACCAATATCCTATTTAATCTACGAAGTGCAGATTTACCAACATTTCAATTTATTCCGGAATACTTTAAGCCCCGCCTCTATTTTATACCACTTTTATTTTAAGAGTAATTCTTTCTTATTTTATCATAGATGCATACTGGATAAAAATATTCTATAAATAAACTTGTGCGGAAAGAAAGGCGGGACTAAAAATACTGCGAAATAAATTAAAATGTTGGCAACTATGCTAAGTGTCATGGATTTATGCTACTAAATAATGTAGTCCTGCTAACTATGCTAGTTTATCCGTAATAGTTGAGTAATAGAATAGTTGTAAAGCAATAGTCTTCTTATTTAATCATGAGAAGATATTGCTGAATATTACTCTACAACTATTCTGGTGTGAAAAAAGGGCGGGGCCTAATAACATTACGGATAAACTAGCATAGTTAGCAGGTCTAAATTCCGCGTCTGTGTTCCATCCCTGCGAACATGTCATATCCCTTATTGACGAATGCCGGAGATAAAGGGTTAAAATAATAAAACTTTATGAAAAACACGATGTTCTTCGCCACGAAACTACGGTGCATCATCATCAGATACAATTACATAAAGTACAAACATATGTATACACAACATAAATGTTGCAGTCGGTCCTGTCTCTGACTACAATAAAAACTCACGTTTTACGCTATTTCAATTGTTAAACATTTTTCATTTGAAAAATTAAATTAATAAAATAATAATTGATATTACTGTATATTATATGCATGATAGGAATAAAAAAAAAATAAGGTGGTAATACTTTGGTTAAGGTGGTAAGGATAAACTAAAATCATGTGACATAATTAAGACAATAGTTAGTATATATTGAAAAAAAATTACATTCATAGAACAATATTAATATAAAATATATACGTAGCTAGCAACAAATAAGAATTTTAAATTATTCCTATTAAATTTTAATGGAAATATATATTTTTCTTTCTTATTTTTCGTCTTCTTCCTCTCCTATGGTTAAATAATTAAAGAAATAATTAAACAAAATGTCTTGTAAAGAGTCACCCAAGAGAAAAAGAGACTTGGCACCTATATATTGTAAAAAGAGATAAATGCATGTATTTTATCCATGTTCAAAAAATACCAAATTAAAATGTTGATTAATTATTATTATTTTTCAAACTGAATTAACTTTACCTGTATTTTTTTAGATCCCCAATCTAATATATTACACTATAGCCTCCTAAACTAGATGACTGTCGCGTTGCTCGAAAACTTGACAACAGTTGAAACGGTAGACAGCGCCACCAGGTGCAGATTGTACGGTTTTTTTATTCAACAGCAACCAAAAATTTTTAAAAGACGGATATGATATACATAAAAAAGCAAATTGAATCGAAGAAACGTCGATTAAGTAAATAACATATCACTTCTTAAAGTTATTGGTGGCAGTTAAATAAATAACATATCACTGCTTAAAGTTATTGGTGGCAGTTAAATAAAAATGTCGGGCAATCTGTACCAGGTTGCGCTGTCTACCGCTTCGACTGTTACTATGTTTCCGAGCTACGCGATAGGCATCTAGTTAAGGAGGCTATGGTTACACAAAGCGCAAATAACTCACCCCCAAATATTTTGAATTTAAACTGAATTTTAAAACACAAATTATTAAACTCGTCGATAACCAATATTATTTTAAATGTTGGTATATATTTCTACTGTCCATTATGGTGGCTTCTTCCTATGTATGTTTTTCCTTCTGATTTTATCATAATTATATATTGGAGGAACATTCTCAACAAGTAAAATCGTGTAAAAAGATGACAGTATTAACAATACTCTGGAATAAATTATAACTTTTACCAGAAGTACCAAATTTCATACTTTTTTCCGGAGTATTTTCTGCCACACTTTCTTTTCCGCACCAGAATTTTTTCAGAATATTTCTCTCTAATATATGGCAACTATTATATAAGAAGGGAATCATTCTTCAAAATTAATGGTATGAAGAAAGGATGGGTCTAAGAATGCTCCGAAACAAATTGTAAAAATTGGCAAATCCGCTTTTACCTTGTAAGCTTTTTAATACTTTCGCGACCGCTGAAGTAGTTTTATGTCATTTATTCTTTCACTAGAAAGAGTATAATTATTGTGTATATTCATATGAAAATAAATATGGATACAGAGAAAACGGTTTCCTATTGCCTAGAACGAATATTCCCCGTTCTGCAGTCGTCTACTGTACTTGAATTCTTAATTTTAAATGCGTAAAATCTATATCTTTAAAGGTTATAAGACATATTACTTAGTTTTAAATTCTTTTTCCGTGATAAATGTGTCGTCATATTTACGCCGTGATTAGAATAATCGAAAATAAATAATATTACATATTGCGACGTCATGCGATAAAATTTAAAAAGCATAAACGGTAGAGTAAACGAATGTGAAAATGTCACAACAAGATTAAAACAGAGAAAATGTTTTAAAAAATCTGATAAAAATTAATTATATTAATTTAAAAGAAAGCAAAATAAAAGTATTTTTCACTGCATATTGCTCTTTCAAATAATAATTCTTGTCCTACCGCATTTTCTAAATCATGATATATAACTTGAGATGCACGAATCCTAGAATATTCAAGTTAAAAACAAAAGACAAAAGGGATAAAATAGAATTTTAGCTGTGAGAAACTAGAAAAAGTTATGTAATATTTAAGAACAAAGACTTAACATTTCAGAATCGAGTAAACTCCTTTTTGCAGCGAAAGCCACGCCTTTACAGAATTTTTCTCAAACTTTACATTATAAAACAAAATTATTTTACATACTTCCAATTAAATCATTTAAATTTTGTCTTCAGCATTCAATGTAGTAAATGTCATTGACATTTATGCATACCAGCGTCACATATAGAGTCATATACGAGTATGCAAACTAGTTTGTTTTAATACTGTTTCCGCAGTATAGAGGCGGGGCTACATTTCTTTTGGAATTCTTTCCCAATCTCTTGCCTGCATTGCAATAATTTATTAAAAAATAAGCCAATTTGTATAATAAACATCGAAATGTTCCTTAGAAAACAATTATAATAACATAAAGGTAAATTAAAATAGTTTTTTGTCAAAATGTATAGAAATATTGACTCACAGAAGATACAAATTATAACAAGTGAGGCCCCCCCCTAACAGCAGTAAAATATGAAATATCACTGTAACTCAAAAAATAATGTTAGGAACGAGCTGTAAATTTGGAAACCCTTGTTTTTGATGATGCCCGTTCTATTCGTGCAAAAATTAACATAGGTCATAATTCATAATTTTTTCAAATATGAATTTATTAATAATTTTCATAATTCAAAAAATGTTTTTTTAGCAAAAATTTGCATGGTATATGTTTGGGTCACTTCATTCTAACAAAAAAAAAAAAAAAAAAAAAAAAACAAAAAAAAAAAAACAGAATTTAAATATCATAATTATTTCGGAAGATATGATTTAATGTTTGTCACATTCATTTAACATTAGCATCCCCTAACTTTGACAGCTTATAACTCTATGAAAAATTAAGCGAAATATATAAACTATACCATTTTCCAAGATGATTTGATCCAAGGAATTCAAATAAATTATAAAAAAGGGGGGTTACCATTGAAGAAAATGAAGTTGATGTCAGTTTTAATATGTAGACGACCCCTAAGTAAAATCTAACTATAATATTATAAACTAGACGTTATTACAAACTGATCGGTACCAGTCGCATGTTTCTACGATAATTTACGGCGAAATTAGGTGGGGGGGTGGCGTTTTTTTTTTTTGGCTGACTGTACATACACAAAAGCATTTTTCCTATAATGTCGTATAAAAAGCATGCAACAGATGATGCATTTAGAGTGCCGCAAATAAGTTTGAATATATTAGGCCAATAGTTGAAGCATCCTCGAAGTACATTCTCTTTGTGATATACATTTTTTTTCTTTTAATATTTAAATATAACTTTAATGTTTGATAATTAATTAATTAAGAGAAATTGAGTTTTAATATGGATTTGAATAAAACTCAGCTGTCTGAAGTGCAGTATTCCCTTCTGACCGCGTCACACGTTCCATATGTTAAAACTCATAGAAACTAGCGCCATCTATGTGACTAATCGTGACATCATCAAGCGACCCCTTTATAAGCCCAATACTAATTTTGTAAATATTAAATATATTTCTATGGTGTTTATACATGTTATAGATTCATAAGGTAAGGTCCTGGGTGCGTGCGTAACTTTCATGCTCGATAATTAGTTAATTAATCAAGAGAGATTGAGTTTTAACATTATGTGGTATTTTTAGTCAATATACAAGGCTACACAAAATTTAAAATATAAGTTTCAAAGGATGACCTGGACGAATGAAAGAAGCAAGAGGCTCTTTTCTCAGAAATATATGTGAAAAAAAACGCTTTTCCAAAACTACCTTCAATTACTCTTAAAATACTTCGGAATCGTTCAAGTTTGGTACATAAATCTTTGTCGAATCCTGTTCTTAGTCAGTCTAAAAACAGGATTCGACAAGGATTTATTTAATAAAACTGTATTAAGTGTACTTTTTTTATATAAGAATTTTTGCTGGTGTTCGGAGACTTTTGTTACCGACTGTAGTTTACCGACTGTAGCCCCGTTTCTCTTGGACAACCTTTTTACTTAGAAATGTTTTATGAAATGTTTTCTTTACTTTTCTTTCTTTATTTTTTATTTTATTTTACTTTTTTTACTTATTTATTTCTTTATTGTTTAATTGAAAAGGGAAATGAGTTGTTTTTCTAGTAAACAAAAATAATGATAAATCTGATTTAAAATTTTGAATTATTGGCAGTTGTGAGTAAGGCAGAGAAGTTGGGAAAGAGAAACTAGAATGTCACATAAGATACTTTTTGGCCTTCAGTTTTACTCTTTTATTCTTTTTTTACTGAAATATAAGCAGAAAAAAAGCAAAAGAATTTCTGCAATTCCTAATTTCGATGTTTACAAAAAATGTCTGCTCATGACACTGATTCCTTTCTGCAATAAACCCTTTGTCAATCAGTTTTAAAACTTCTCAAATATTTTACAGAAAATAAATATACCGAATACTTCTCTGATATAATCTTTATTGAAGCATTTATTTTGTGAAATATTTTTAGAAATATTTTTATTTAAAACTGTTCGAAGAATTTTTTGTACTTTCTTTATTACGTGGTAAAAAAAAATGTCACATAAATATTAAAATAAAAAAAAGGGAGAAATAAAAAGAAAAGTGAAAGCAGTATACCAATAATTATTAAATGTAATATATTCAACACTAGAACGAGAAAACCAGTCGAAGTGTCTTGTGTTCTAATGTTATTTATAATATGTTCTCACTATTATTAATTAAAAAATATAACCAGGATTACTTTACAAAAAAAAAAATGAAAGGAAAATATATTTAACGCAAACATTTAAATACAATACGTAGAAAACATCTTTCCAGCTCACTTAGAAGAGTTAATAGATTTCTTTATTAATTTCAAGTGGCCACGGATTTTCTACCATGATCAGTTTGATACATAAATTAATTGAAACTTTGATATGGTCTATGCACTTACTAAATTTAATACAAATGGTTCATAAATACCTCTTTTAATAAAATTTTCCAGTGTTCGCAATTTGTAACAAGAGGGCACATCTTGTTCAATGAAAAGCTTGGATGAGATCTTAATTTGATTGCGTACATACCGAGTTCTAGGCAAATAAATTCCAAAATACGATTTTTATGTAAGTTTGAAATTTTTAAAGTGACCTCACTTGTTAAATAATATGGCCAATCAAGATAATTATTAAACTTGCTTGACATTTCGATGCAGCAAAAAAAATAAAAATAAAAATAAAAATAAATAAAAAAATAAAATAAAATAAAATAAAATAAAATAAAATAAAAATTATTACTATAGACCTTTGCATAGATGACGTAGTGCTACCAGGCTGTTATTCAGTAGTTATCCGGCATTTAAAAATATTGAATCAAAGAACAATTTAGAGAATAAAGGAAAGTGAAAAACTTTTATTCAGAAGAATGCCACGCCATTTGTAACCTTTGTCGATTCATGCTCACGACAAGACCCAATGGTCACACATCAAGTTCATTAAAAACATCGTAGAGACCTAGATATGGTCTGTGTACAGAGCGAGTTTCATGCTAATCAATTCAAAAATACGATTTTTATGTGAGTTTGAAGTTTTTAAAATGGCCGCAGTTGTTTAATAATATGGCAGATTGAGAATAAGCTTGGTTGATACTTTGATATGGGCTATGGACAGACAGGAAAAAAAGTAAACTTCTACAATGAAAACTTCTACATAGGTGACGTACTAGTACTAGGTCGTTATTTAATAGTTACCAGGTATTAAAAAATTTGAATCACTATAGTTTAGTAAATAAACGAAAGTGAGAAATTTTTCATCAGTAGACTAACACGTTAATTGCCACTTCTGGTGACTCGTGCATACGACAAGACCCAATGATAATATAGTTTGAGAAACGAAGCTCTTTAGATACTTTTCGCTCGTATTATTCTTATTAATTATATTTTAAATTATTTATTCTAAAATTATTACTACATTTATTTTTAATTTATTTATTATTCAAATGTATTATATCATTTTAATTAATGATCATACTTTAGCAAATCAATGATATTTTATGTCTTAAGCAATTTAGCATTAATCAAACGAATATCAATTAATTTGTAGCCATAGAAATATATTAAATTTCTTCTTTGAATCTCTTTCGGAAGATCTGTAAGTACTAAACTTATAAAATTCCACATAGTTTTTGCATCAATGACTTTTAATGTTCCTACCAAATTAAAGCTCAGCAGAAAGCAGCAGCTGCAATTTATCGTGTTTACCCACTCATATAATAATTCTATTATGCGCAATTTTTAATCATTTATTTTTAACGGATATAGTGATAAAATCACTCTTCTGTCAATTTAATCAGGGTTCGTATGGCCATGCCCATTTTCAATGACTCCTAGACCTGTATTTTTATACAGTATAGCTTGTTTAAAATTTTAAGGTTGTTTACGTAACAAAAATTACTACATAATATAAGGGCTACATAATAAATTAAAAATAAATTCAAGAACAGTACGGGAAAAAAAAAAAAAAAAAGATATATTTAGTTGGGCTACATTAGTTTATTTGGTAGAAAAAAATAGAGAGATAAAAGAAAAGAAAAGAAAAATATATACTACACTCTCAATGTTTCTCAGTTTGAAACTTATTCGAAATAAACGCCCTCTTTTGGTGATTTCACAAAACTTTCGTGTAATGTATCAAAGTAACTACGCTGTATATTGACATTTTATTTTATGTTATTTTTATTATTTATTTATTTATTTTTGCAAATAGCATTAACACATATTAGCAGGAACGTTCATGGAAGCTTTCAACTCAATCGATGCAGAACTTTAGAAGAACAAAAAGATGAAGAATGAGAAGAAACAAAAGTTAACCGACAAATTTCACGTTTTCAATGTGACAGTACTTTGGGCTTTGATGGACTTACAAATTGGCATATATATATATATATATATATATCTTGAGGGTATGCTCAAGGGTTGCGCAAAAAATCATAGGTCCTGGAGGCCGTAAATATGAGATGCAAGTAGTAGAAAAGTTCAAGAAGTTCTGTCATGTTATATGCTAGTAGCATTTCACCATTTTATTTTTCGTAAGTTGTAAATTTAAATTTTTCTTAGAGTTTAGCTTGACGGGGCGAGGGGGGACGCCACCGCATTCCATGATAAATACTTATCTCATAAAAAAAAAACAATACTATCGTAAAAGTCACCCCGCCCAGCAAAAACTCTTACCTTTCTTAAGCAGCCAAAAAAAAAAAAAAGATTGATAGGAAATTTCGCCGCCGCTATTGAATCCCGGGTATTCAGTGCCTAGCTTAATGATGATCTGTCAATAACACTGCATGTACCTTTCTTCTTTCAACATTCCTTGTTATCTGTGTTAGTTTTTTCGCTGCATTATAAAGTTATAATTTAAAGTATTCTTACGGCGGGGTGCGTATATTTTAATCTTTACTAACTAAATTTTTTAATAATTTAAACTTCTACATAGCGGACGCACCCCGCCTTAAAAATACTTTAAATTATAACTTTATAATATGCAGCAAAAAAACTAACACAGATAACAAAAAATGTTGAAAGAGATTAGGATTTATTTGAAAGATACATGCAGTGTTATTGGCAGATCTTCATTAAGCTAGGCATTGAGTACCCGGGATTCAATAGCGGCTGCGAAATTTCATATCAATCCTTTTTTTTTTTTTTTTTTTTTGCTGCTTAAGAAAGGTAAGAGTTTTTGCTTGGCGGGGTGACTTTTACAATAGTATTGTTTTTTATGAGATATCACTTCTTTTTGCAGGTTATGTATGTGCTTTTATAAATATAATACGTATGCATAAGAAAGGTAATAGTTTTTGCTATTCGGGGTGACTTTTACAATAGTATTTTTTTTTTTTTTTTTATTATGATATATCACTTCTTTTTGCAGGTTACGTATGTACTTTTACAAATATAATACGTATGCATAATGAATATATTTGTCTAACAGATCAATAAAAATCGTACGTTTTATGCATAGATGTAAATATAGTGTTACGGATTTCTAAATAGTACTAGTTATTTTTATGTGATTTCTTTCTAAGAGATTTAGTCACATTATAAAATGTCAATTTTTCGCATTTCTACCTTGTTTCCTCGTTAAAAAAGATCCTTCTCCGTTAAAAACACACTTTATCAGGGCACGTAATGGACTTGGCGATGAATTTGGCGACTTCATCGCACCTTGACAACTATTTTGAAGACCTTGATTAAAAAAACCTTTATTATCGATATAGTCCAAGCTGTAACTCGATGATTACGGAAATTACTGTAAAATTCAAGATTAATGGCAGGCTATAAAAGGGGTCCCGTTCCGACCACTGAGGTGTGTTTCTCGCTAAGTCTTTATGGAATAGAAAGTTCTGCTTGACTAAGTCTCTACTATTGAATTGTAGTTTATTTCTGTATGTTATGCTTATAGTACCGTTTGTGTTGTGATTTATATGTTGTCAGCTGTTATTTGAGCTACGTTTTCTGGTGAAACTCAAGTTGATACTGGGTTTACCTATGGCGACCAAATTTTTTAAATCCAATTTGAGGACAAATCATCGCAGCGTCTACAAATTGATATGCCATTTGAGGACAGAGGTAATTTATGCTTTAATTTGAGGAGAGTTTAGGACAAATTTGTAAATTCGAGAATATTTGTCCTCAAATGATTTTCAAATTGGTAAAAACGTATTGTCACCGTGTTCTGAGCTACCTTGAAAGTTTCAAATGTCTAGCTAGTCGGGAAGTTAGTTAAAAAGTGATGGCAAGATGTGTACTGGTAGCGCTGCCGCTGGCAGCAGGATTCCAAAACAGTTGACTAAAAGCATTAAATATGTATTATCACCGTGTTCTGAACTATTCTGAAAGTTTCAAATGTTTGCTAGGTCGGGAAGTTAGTTAAATAAATTTTCTGTTGAATGATATAAACGCTGCCGAAGGCAGTAGGGACCTGAAACAGTTGAATAAAAGTGTTAAAAAATGTATTGTCACCGTGTTCTGAGCTAACCTGAAAGTTTCAAATGTCTAGCTAGTCGGCAAGTTATTTAAAAAGTGATTGCAAGATGTGTACTGGTAACGCTGCCGAAAGCAGCAGTAACCCGAAACAGTTGGTTAAAAGTATTTTAAAAAATGCATTTTCACCGTGTTCTGAACTATTCTGAAGTTTCAAATGTCTAGCTAGTCGGAAAATTTGTTAAATAAATTTTTTGTCGAATCATATAAACTCTTCCGGAGGCAGTAGGGACCTGAAACAGTTGACTAAAAGTGTTAAAAAATGTATTGTCACCGTTTTCTCAGCTATCCTGAAAGGTTCAAATGTCTAGCTAGTCGGGAAGTTAGTTAAAAAGCGATTGCAAGATGTGTACTGGCAACGCTGCCGAAAGCAGCGGTAACCCGAAACAGTTGGCTAAAAGTATTTAAACAAATGCATTTTCACCGTGTTCTGAACTATTCTGAAAGTTTCAAATGTCTAGCTAGTCGGAAAATTTGTTAAATAAATTTTCTGTCGAATCATATAAACGCTACCGAAGGCAGTAGGGACCTGAAACAGTTGACCAAAAGTGTTAAAAAATGTATTGTGACCATATTCTGAGCTATCCTGAAAGTTTCAAATGTCTAGCTAGTCAGGAAGTTAAAAATCGTTTGCAAAATTTGTACTGGAAAAACAAACAAACGAACAAGAATCGAAGTTAATAAAAACACGGTAAAAAAAAAAAAAAAAAAAAAAAAAACTAAGTTCTACATCATTAAAATTATAAGTTATTGGTCACCTCCAGCATACATATCAAATGCAGCGTTTAGACGCTATCGTATTCACGGGTACACATACATGCATATCTCTTTATTATAGAAAATGAAAAATGAATTCAGAAGACCTCAAAACTCATAGAAACACAAAAATGTCAAAACCATGATAATATTTCTCGTATTTAATATATGATCGGAATTTAATTATATGTATTCTTCCATCATCCGTAATTTTATAAAGTTAACGAATCGCTCTTTTATTTAATCAGCCACATTACTTTTGTTAAAAAACTGTTTAACGCGTCCTTTAATCATTTACTAGCAGGCTACGCCCGCTTCGCTGGCCACTATATTTAAATGAATCTCCAAAAGAATTGGATCATTATTTATTTTTCACATCACATTATAAATAAAAACTAAAATAATTACATTAGATTCGCTCTAGACCTCGCATCGGGTACTCGCTGACTACGGCAGCTCTTTCTCTGCCCGCACTGTATCGGGAGCAGGTTCCCACTGCCTGCAGAAATCTCTTTCCTATGTATTTCAATATGGGTATTTATTGACGATAGGTGGGTCTGCCATTATTTAAGAACTACGATTTTAAAGATAACTGTATCTCAGCGTCTATTAAATATTTTAGTTTTTGAACCAAGTACTTTATTGCACATGCTATTTGCACTGTATTACAATTTCATTCCGACCAATGTAATGAAACAAAATAAAAAGTAGATTTTCTTTTAGAAGGAATTAAATACATAAAAACAAATAAATTCCAATCAGTTTAATCTTTTCTACTATATACTACCATTATTTCCTGACAAATACTATAAATTAGACAAAAAAAAAAAAAAAATTCTAAAGAAATTAAATAAATAAATGAAAAATAATTGTTGTTATACTACAAAAATTATACATACACATAACTGTTATAAATACGTTTTTAAATTTTAAATTTAATATATTTAATTTTTTCTACTGCATTACCATTTTATTTTCAATAAATATAATAAATTAAAAAGAGAAAAAAGATTCGCCCTCAAATAAATGTATTAAATAAAAAATAAATTGCATAATATAGCCGTTGCTAAGATACGCAGACGATTACAATCGAAGAATAAATTCATGAAAATGGAAACATAAAAGCCAATGTTTAAAATCGAAAAAACATTAATTTAAAAAATTCAAATTCGAAATTCGAAAAACTCTCGATGAGGTGCACACCTGCAGGGTCCCAGGTACCTATATGCCAAATTTGGAAGCTCTGCGATCAGTAGTGTGTAGTATTGTTCATGTTTAGATTAGATAAATGTATTTATTTTCCTGTTGAGAAAAGAATTAACTCGTATTTTTTTTTTTTTGGCAACAATTAAATTATGGATTCAATTTAAATGGCTAATTTTTTTCTATTATTAGCTTATTATTTTCATATTTTTATTAATTAAAAGAAAACTAAACAGAAATTCGAAATTCTGACTTCGATGTGCACAATGATCCTTCGGGGGGTACCTTTGTGTTAAATCTCGTGACTGTCCGAGCTACCGTTTTCGAGAACAGTGAAATATATATACAAATATTGCTCACTTAATAGTATAAGATTTATTACGAATTCCAAATTTATCAATTATTTTTTTTTATTAATAAACATGTTTCTTGTAAAAATTTTAAGTAAAAAGTGTCTTTTAATTTGTTTCAATCCATTTTTGTAAAAAAAAAAAAAAAAGTAAAGAAAGAAAGAAAGAAAGAAAGAAAAATAAAAACAGAATTTATTAATATTTAACGCCTTATTAAATGATATAATTAAATTAATTGAATACGAGCGCCATTACTTGACGAATTCACGACATTTTTGGGTTAAATATCACAAAATTTAAAATAACTACCTTGTATATTGACCAAAAAAATTTTGATTGCAAAAGGCACTAGTATAGGTCAGAAGGAATGTCCATGCAAATTTTCAGCTCATTAGCTGCAGAACTCTAGGCTCAATCGCTGTCAACATTCGGTGTCTTAACAACAACAATAATAAGAAGAATGTAACCGGCTAATTTCGGGTTTTCAAAGTTATGTACTTAGGCCCCCTTAGTTCGGAGCGACATGCACATTTGTATGTTTTGTCTTAAGGGTATGCTTAACCCCTTAACGCGCGCTGTCCTCGCGTCGAGGACGCAACGTCGAGTCCACCGGCAAAAATTCATCCGAGATATTTTTTAGCAAAAATTTACGTTTATAACACAGTAAAAGCCAGTTTTTTTAACTTTAAAAAAATTAAAATTTCTTTTAGTTTAATTTAGTTCGTGAATTCCGGTGGCATTATAATTTAAATGATCCAAATTGTCTTGCGCCTCAAAGGGTTAAGGTCTGTGCAAAAAATCATAGGTCTTGGGGATCAGAGAGCTGAGATGCAGGTAGTCGAAAAGGTTGCTATGTCGACATAATATACACTTGTAGCGTTCACCATTGACTTTCCTACTTTGTAAATTTCATTTGTTTTAGCTTGGCGGGGCGGAACGCTGCCGCGTTCCTTGATATTAACGGTTTTTATATCAAAGCAATTTATAATTAAAAATAAGAAAGTTTTAGGAGCAAGAAATAATAATAAATTTAAAGAAAAAAACAAAGGTATAATCAGTTATTTATTATTATTATTATTATTATTAAGGGACACAACCTGTAATTATAAAGCGAAGGATCAGTTTTTATTTTATTTATTTTACGCTTTTTGTGTATTTAAGTGAAAAAATTTCTATCTTATGTAATCGTAATAAAGTTATATAAAAGTGGTCGTCTCTCGTTAGTGTTTAATTTAATATCAGATCCTATTTTTCACTCGACTATTACTTTTTCATTTTTTAAAACTCTTACATTCTGTTATGCAAAATTAAAGATGATTTACTGCGCATTAAAACAACAATTATTTTTTCCCTGTCTAAAACAAATAGGTTCTGAGCTTAATATATCTTGTAAGTATTCAATTTACGTATTACAAAGATTAAGGTTAATCATATTATACTAACATAACTCAAGTATTAAATTAAATATATAATGCATTTCCTAACTTTTGTCTGTCTTGCAAACGTTATTTTTAAGGAAATGTTCATGAGAGTAAATTGATTAAAAAAAAAAAAAAAAAAAAAAAAAAAAGTATAAGAATGGGAAATAGATCTAACATCATCGAATTTGATATCGGAAATAGATAAGCGTAATACGGAAATGTATAACATAAATTTCTTAGATAGGAATTTCTAGAAAAGATTGCATTTATGTTCAATTTTCGGAATAAAAAGAATCATCTATGTTATTTAACAAGAAAATAGTTCAAAGTAAAATATATCAAATTTGGCTATATAATATATATATATATATACATTATTTTGCGGATTTAATAATAGTAAAAATTTTAACGTTGTTTTAATATTAGTGTTGCTACATTAAGTTCAAAATGCTAAAATATTTAAACAAAATATATGTTTTTAAATTATTATTATTTAATATATTTATACCTTGTTTTGTAGGAAACATGAAACATTTTTGTATTATACCGTTTAGCACAGTAGTGTTAAAAGAAATAACTTACTTATGTAATACTGTTTAGCAGGAGTATTATAATAACAATTATCATATAATGTTAAATAGTATTTCGTTGTAGTATTTCAAATAATCACGTTTTTTTCTAAAAAATCTTAATTATCCTAATGAGGTGGCCTCAACATCCTATATTTTAAACAAAATGCTAACACATAGAGGACAAGCCTCCCGTTTTTCAAAGGTGTGGTAGCGTCACAAACAGCTAAGATGTAAAAATCGACGGAATTTGCAGGAATAAAACAGAGCCATTAAAAAGCTTTTTCTTGTTTAATATAGAAAATATTTACACTATTTACATTACGAAAAATATATAGTAAAACATAAATAGTCATCATGCCTGATTAAAATCAGCAATTGAACGCAAAGTTCGTATCCGGCTCTCTGCCTTTTCAGATCAACAAGATCCTCCGTCTTCTCTCAAATCTAGAGGTAATCTCCTCTATTCTCTCTTCCTCGTCTCCCGGTCTCTTCCTGGACTTGAGAGAGGGGGTCAACCCCCTGATGCATTCAGGCCCCCATAGGCTCTCCGGATTCCAAACCACACCTAGGAACTTTCGCCGGCCAGTCGCTTGATCGTTAGCTCGGCGCCATCCTGTCGGCCCCACCTTGATGTGATCGCTGGACATCAGAACCATCAAACGACAGCGGGAAATTGGGAGTCAATGATGTCGGTATCACTCTAAGACCACGCTAGCCTCCAACTATTTTCTAAAGTGCAGACTTCCTGTCTCTGCTGTCGATCAAGTCCGTGAGATCGCGATACGAGATTCAGTGAAGAAGGGCTGGGGTCACCAAAAAGGATTCATCATACTGGAAAATTTTTATAAATATTTTTTATTTTATTTCATTTATTTGTCGAAAATGGTGGCTGATTCCTGTTCAAAAATAGTGGTGATAAATGTGTTAAAATTTTTTATAATTACTTGTACCTATGCTAATATTTCTAATTTATTACATGCAATCTAATGCCTTTACATACAATCTTATATCTAATCTTTTTTTTTTTTTTTTTTTTTTGCATCGCGTTTTTGATGAATAATTTTCTTTTTATTTAAACTAAATTTCAAATTGGATAAATTTATCCCATCCCTCTTAAAAAATTAAAAAAAGAAAAAAAAAAAAAAAAAAAGAACATTTACTAAAAATACTATAGAATAAATTACAAATTTTGGCAACTCTGTTTAAGTAACACTTTTTTTTTTTTTTTTTTAATAAAAAAAAAAAAAAAAAATGTATCGACGGATTTCTGCGATTAAGTAAATAAAGACTAAATTATTATAAAAAATAATAATAATAATAAGTGGTGTTTAAAATGCAATGCACTCTGACCAAATAATATTTTCTTGTACTTAAATTCAAAAACATTTAAATATGCATGGACATTATTTAACACTTTCGCGGCCGCGTGCTTTTGTCTGTTTAACAGCAAGGTCCACCTATGGGCGTTATTTTCCCAAGGTATAATATTTCAGAAAAAAAAAAGAAATTCTGTATTCACATTTATAATACAAATGGATATACATAATAGTTATGCTTTTTCTGATCAATGTATTTGTATCCATAGTAATATTGATTGTACAAATATGAATATTGGGGAAATTCTTAGGAAATAAATAACATAGAACTGGTGAAAGAAACGCCCACTGGCGGAGTTACGGATTTTTAAATGACATAAAACTACTTCAGCGGTCGCGAAAGTATTAAAAAGCTTACAAGGTAAAAGCGGATTTGCCAATTTTTACAATTTGTTTCGGAGCATTCTTAGACCCATCCTTTCTTCATACCATTAATTTTGAAGAATGATTCCCTTCTTATATAATAGTTGCCATATATTAGAGAGAAATATTCTGAAAAAATTCTGGTGCGGAAAAGAAAGTGTGGCAGAAAATACTCCGGAAAAAAGTATGAAATTTGGTACTTCTGGTAAAAGTTATAATTTATTCCAGAGTATTGTTAATACTGTCATCTTTTTACACGATTTTACTTGTTGAGAATGTTCCTCCAATATATAATTATGATAAAATCAGAAGGAAAAACATACATAGGAAGAAGCCACCATAATGGACAGTAGAAATATATACCAACATTTAAAATAATATTGGTTATCGACGAGTTTAATAATTTGTGTTTTAAAATTCAGTTTAAATTCAAAATATTTGGGGGTGAGTTATTTGCGCTTTGTGTAACCATAGCCTCCTTAACTAGATGCCTATCGCGTAGCTCGGAAACATAGTAACAGTCGAAGCGGTAGACAGCGCAACCTGGTACAGATTGCCCGACATTTTTATTTAACTGCCACCAATAACTTTAAGCAGTGATATGTTATTTATTTAACTGCCACCAATAACTTTAAGAAGTGATATGTTATTTACTTAATCGACGTTTCTTCGATTCAATTTACTTTTTTATGTATATCATATCTGTCTTTTAAAAATTTTTGGTTGCTGTTGAATAAAAAAACCGTACAATCTGCACCTGGTGGCGCTGTCTACCGTTTCAACTGTTGTCAAGTTTTCGAGCAACGCGACAGTCATCTAGTTTAGGAGGCTATAGTGTAATATATTAGATTGGGGATCTAAAAAAATACAGGTAAAGTTAATTCAGTTTGAAAAATAATAATAATTAATCAACATTTTAATTTGGTATTTTTTGAACATGGATAAAATACATGCATTTATCTCTTTTTACAATATATAGGTGCCAAGTCTCTTTTTCTCTTGGGTGACTCTTTACAAGACATTTTGTTTAATTATTTCTTTAATTATTTAACCATAGGAGAGGAAGAAGACGAAAAATAAGAAAGAAAAATATATATTTCCATTAAAATTTAATAGGAATAATTTAAAATTCTTATTTGTTGCTAGCTACGTATATATTTTATATTAATATTGTTCTATGAATGTAATTTTTTTTCAATATATACTAACTATTGTCTTAATTATGTCACATGATTTTAGTTTATCCTTACCACCTTAACCAAAGTATTACCACCTTATTTTTTTTTTATTCCTATCATGCATATAATATACAGTAATATCAATTATTATTTTATTAATTTAATTTTTCAAATGAAAAATGTTTAACAATTGAAATAGCGTAAAACGTGAGTTTTTATTGTAGTCAGAGACAGGACCGACTGCAACATTTATGTTGTGTATACATATGTTTGTACTTTATGTAATTGTATCTGATGATGATGCACCGTAGTTTCGTGGCGAAGAACATCGTGTTTTTCATAAAGTTTTATTATTTTAACCCTTTATCTCCGGCATTCGTCAATAAGGGATATGACATGTTCGCAGGGATGGAACACAGACGCGGAATTTAGACCTGCTAACTATGCTAGTTTATCCGTAATGTTATTAGGCCCCGCCCTTTTTTCACACCAGAATAGTTGTAGAGTAATATTCAGCAATATCTTCTCATGATTAAATAAGAAGACTATTGCTTTACAACTATTCTATTACTCAACTATTACGGATAAACTAGCATAGTTAGCAGGACTACATTATTTAGTAGCATAAATCCATGACACTTAGCATAGTTGCCAACATTTTAATTTATTTCGCAGTATTTTTAGTCCCGCCTTTCTTTCCGCACAAGTTTATTTATAGAATATTTTTATCCAGTATGCATCTATGATAAAATAAGAAAGAATTACTCTTAAAATAAAAGTGGTATGAAATAGAGGCGGGGCTTAAAGTATTCCGGAATAAATTGAAATGTTGGTAAATCTGCACTTCGTAGATTAAATAGGATATTGGTCATTCGCATATTTGTGTAAAATATATTAATAAAACTGTAAAAAAACAATGTTTAGAAATACCGTAATTTTCGGTGTATAATCCGCAGGTCAGGTAAGTCATTTCTGCACCATAAATTTTAATTAACAAACGAGGTTCTCTTTGTACGAGCTTTTTCTTCAAAATAATATAGTTTTTTGTGTTAAACAAAATTTCTGGTGGAGGAATGACATATTTTATCTGCGGATTATACGCAGAAAATTACGGTACTTCTCTTGCATATAATATGAGGTATTACGAAGCAGAGATATTTCGAAAAGTGATCAGGTGATCGAAACGAAGACTAACTTCGAAAGACTAGCATACGATTTTTTTTTCTTTCATCTATATCTTTGCCCTATAATTTATTCTCTCAATGAAACATTGAAATATGTAAACAACAAAATTATAATGTTCTTAAGTACTAACAGGCCCTGACTAGTGGCAGGGCTTACGGGGCAAATGCCCTGGGCCCCCCTTCTGGAAGGGGCCCCCCTACAGGCATATGCAGAAATTCTGCAACCTAAAGACCTCTTATGCCACTGCAAGGGGGCCCCCCAGAATAGGCTTGCCCCGGGCTCCAGGCAGTCTAAGTCGGGCCCTGAGTACTAATAAAATTAAATAGCGTGTGTTCTATATCTTATATTTAAATTTTAAAATATTAGACAGTCTTTGCTCGCTTGGTGATCAATATTTCCAATTGAACTTATTTTTAAATTTACAATATTCGCCAAAGCTAAAACAGTGACCAAATGTCTTGATAAACAGACAATAATAAAAATAACGATTATTTAAAATTTCACTGTTTTTATTCAATCAAAATAACGGAACTTAAATAATTTACAAATTTTTTACCACTTACATATATTTTTTTAATACCACTCTTTGTTTTCATTTATTATCATCCTTTTAATTAGTCATTTAAATATTTTTGCCTCTAATTTAACTCAATGTTTTGTTCATAATTTGGAGATTTTTAGGTAAGAGAGAAAACCGCCATCATAGTCTTACATCTACTCTTTTACACTTATTTATTTATTTCAAATCAAAGATAAAACTTATTTTTTTCTGAATATAGAGCAGGGATGGAACACGGGCGCAGAATTCATACCGGAATCTGTTTAAGAAATTTTACTATCTATAATATCGTTGATTTAAGAAGTAGAAAATTTTCTTACATTGATAGTGGTATGAATACTGCGCCCGTGTTCCATCCCTGATAGAGTTGAAATTTGGATGTTTGCTAAATCTTCCTTCTTCCATTTATTTATTCATTCCTCCAAACCAAGGATAAAAATTTATTTATTTATTTATTTTTATTTCAATGCATTTTGTTAGAAATGACGTCTGTTTCGAACATCAGCTCAAGAAGATTTCTTCTAAAGTCGACATATAGCAACAGTTAAATTTATATCTATTTATAAATTTGAATGAAAATCATTAAAATAAAATTCGTTTCTTTTGAATCGCTTTCTGAATTAGTACGCTTTGTAAATTTTCGATCAGTTTGATTTAATTTCATCAACCACAAACCGATGCAATATCTAAAAGATAAATTTGAAAATAATTTAACTTGAAGAAACCTTGTTTTGAACAATGTCTTTTAAAAGAATCTAAATTGAAAACTGTGTGTAATAACGTTTTTTTTTTTTTTTTTTTTTTAAATTATACATTTTATCTTATTTGAGTTGTTGATTTGAATATTTAGTTTAACAATTTGATTTTACCTTTCTGTATAAGAAACTTTACAATAAGTCGACTTATTTCTTTAAATATTTTTGTTTTCATTAATTCTACAACTGTTTGTGCATTTATTTTATCTTGTTACATAATGAAAATATGTATATTTCAAGGAAATATATTTCATAAAATATTTTTTAGATTTTTTTTTTACACATTAGGTTGCCAAAATGAACTTTTCTAAATTTTCCTAGCCCCTCCTCTACTCATATATACACATAGCAGCCAACATTTGGAATTTTTAAACATTTGAGGGGCAAGAAAAAATTTTCATTTTTGAAACTAAACACCAACAGAATTCAGAAAAAGAAAATTAGAAGAAAACAAATAAACGAAAATGTGTCATCAAGTTCTATTTAAATAAATAAATATATATATATATATATAAACATTGCTGGGGCTAGTTTTTGATATCTGGAATTAAAATTTGAGAAAGGAATCAGTGTCATGAGCAGACATTTTTTGTAAACATCGAAATTAGGAATTGCAGAAATTCTTTTGCTTTTTTTCTGCTTATATTTCAGTAAAAAAAGAATAAAAGAGTAAAACTGAAGGCCAAAAAGTATCTTATGTGACATTCTAGTTTCTCTTTCCCAACTTCTCTGCCTTACTCACAACTGCCAATAATTCAAAATTTTAAATCAGATTTATCATTATTTTTGTTTACTAGAAAAACAACTCATTTCCCTTTTCAATTAAACAATAAAGAAATAAATAAGTAAAAAAAGTAAAATAAAATAAAAAATAAAGAAAGAAAAGTAAAGAAAACATTTCATAAAACATTTCTAAGTAAAAAGGTTGTCCAAGAGAAACGGGGCTACAGTCGGTAAACTACAGTCGGTAACAAAAGTCTCCGAACACCAGCAAAAATTCTTATATAAAAAAAGTACACTTAATACAGTTTTATTAAATAAATCCTTGTCGAATCCTGTTTTTAGACTGACTAAGAACAGGATTCGACAAAGATTTATGTACCAAACTTGAACGATTCCGAAGTATTTTAAGAGTAATTGAAGGTAGTTTTGGAAAAGCGTTTTTTTTCACATATATTTCTGAGAAAAGAGCCTCTTGCTTCTTTCATTCGTCCAGGTCATCCTTTGAAACTTACATTTTAAATTTTGTGTAGCCTTGTATATTGACTAAAAATACCACATAATGTTAAAACTCAATCTCTCTTGATTAATTAACTAATTATCGAGCATGAAAGTTACGCACGCACCCAGGACCTTACCTTATGAATCTATAACATGTATAAACACCATAGAAATATATTTAATATTTACAAAATTAGTATTGGGCTTATAAAGGGGTCGCTTGATGATGTCACGATTAGTCACATAGATGGCGCTAGTTTCTATGAGTTTTAACATATGGAACGTGTGACGCGGTCAGAAGGGAATACTGCACTTCAGACAGCTGAGTTTTATTCAAATCCATATTAAAACTCAATTTCTCTTAATTAATTAATTATCAAACATTAAAGTTATATTTAAATATTAAAAGAAAAAAAATGTATATCACAAAGAGAATGTACTTCGAGGATGCTTCAACTATTGGCCTAATATATTCAAACTTATTTGCGGCACTCTAAATGCATAATCTGTTGCATGCTTTTTATACGACATTATAGGAAAAATGCTTTTGTGTATGTACAGTCAGCCAAAAAAAAAAAAACGCCACCCCCCCCACCTAATTTCGCCGTAAATTATCGTAGAAACATGCGACTGGTACCGATCAGTTTGTAATAACGTCTAGTTTATAATATTATAGTTAGATTTTACTTAGGGGTCGTCTACATATTAAAACTGACATCAACTTCATTTTCTTCAATGGTAACCCCCCTTTTTTATAATTTATTTGAATTCCTTGGATCAAATCATCTTGGAAAATGGTATAGTTTATATATTTCGCTTAATTTTTCATAGAGTTATAAGCTGTCAAAGTTAGGGGATGCTAATGTTAAATGAATGTGACAAACATTAAATCATATCTTCCGAAATAATTATGATATTTAAATTCTGTTTTTTTTTTTTTTTTTTTTTTTTTTTGTTAGAATGAAGTGACCCAAACATATACCATGCAAATTTTTGCTAAAAAAACATTTTTTGAATTATGAAAATTATTAATAAATTCATATTTGAAAAAATTATGAATTATGACCTATGTTAATTTTTGCACGAATAGAACGGGCATCATCAAAAACAAGGGTTTCCAAATTTACAGCTCGTTCCTAACATTATTTTTTGAGTTACAGTGATATTTCATATTTTACTGCTGTTAGGGGGGGCCTCACTTGTTATAATTTGTATCTTCTGTGAGTCAATATTTCTATACATTTTGACAAAAAACTATTTTAATTTACCTTTATGTTATTATAATTGTTTTCTAAGGAACATTTCGATGTTTATTATACAAATTGGCTTATTTTTTAATAAATTATTGCAATGCAGGCAAGAGATTGGGAAAGAATTCCAAAAGAAATGTAGCCCCGCCTCTATACTGCGGAAACAGTATTAAAACAAACTAGTTTGCATACTCGTATATGACTCTATATGTGACGCTGGTATGCATAAATGTCAATGACATTTACTACATTGAATGCTGAAGACAAAATTTAAATGATTTAATTGGAAGTATGTAAAATAATTTTGTTTTATAATGTAAAGTTTGAGAAAAATTCTGTAAAGGCGTGGCTTTCGCTGCAAAAAGGAGTTTACTCGATTCTGAAATGTTAAGTCTTTGTTCTTAAATATTACATAACTTTTTCTAGTTTCTCACAGCTAAAATTCTATTTTATCCCTTTTGTCTTTTGTTTTTAACTTGAATATTCTAGGATTCGTGCATCTCAAGTTATATATCATGATTTAGAAAATGCGGTAGGACAAGAATTATTATTTGAAAGAGCAATATGCAGTGAAAAATACTTTTATTTTGCTTTCTTTTAAATTAATATAATTAATTTTTATCAGATTTTTTAAAACATTTTCTCTGTTTTAATCTTGTTGTGACATTTTCACATTCGTTTACTCTACCGTTTATGCTTTTTAAATTTTATCGCATGACGTCGCAATATGTAATATTATTTATTTTCGATTATTCTAATCACGGCGTAAATATGACGACACATTTATCACGGAAAAAGAATTTAAAACTAAGTAATATGTCTTATAACCTTTAAAGATATAGATTTTACGCATTTAAAATTAAGAATTCAAGTACAGTAGACGACTGCAGAACGGGGAATATTCGTTCTAGGCAATAGGAAACCGTTTTCTCTGTATCCATATTTATTTTCATATGAATATACACAATAATTATACTCTTTCTAGTGAAAGTATTTGTATTCATACTATTTTGTTTATATATATATGAATATAAGGAATATTCTTAAAAAATATCGTAACACACAAATTGTGAAAGAAACGCCCACTGAAGGAGTTACAGATTTCAAAATGACGTGAAACTACGTTAGTGGTCGCAAAAATGTTAAATATCCTTTCTCAGATTTTAGTTTAAATCTTGTTATCTATATTTTTGTATATTATCTATTGTTGGTTTGTACGCCTAAAATTAAATGTAAATCTTTATAGTAACACTTTCATGCGAGGCTTACTGTATAAAATAAAAATATACCCAACAAGAAGTAGACAATAATTGTTAGTTAGTAGATATTAATTGTTTATATATATATTTTTTGTATATGTATTTTATATATATATTTTATTATATATGTATTTTAATTTAAATTCTTGTCTCTTAAATAAAACAGTTTTTGCTTTTAAGAAGTAGATAATTCTTTTTCTTAAATATTAAATACTTTTTTTTTTATTTTTTTAACCGCTATTAATATTATTATCATTATTGCTGTTGTTCTTTTACCTTGGTATCTAGATTTTTATAATTCAACATTGTAGGGTTCATATGATTCAAGCTATTTAATTTTTTTTTTATATGAAGTGTTGTATTTAACTAATCAATGTTTATTAAATTGAAACCAATAAAAATCTTTTAATTCATAAGCTAACACAGAGAGTTCTGCGAATTTGAATCGTTTTTTATTTTATAACAAACTTTTCTGAACTTTTCTTCCGGTGTGAAATTGAATAAATAATGTATATTGGGTGGTAGATCACGATTTATTTTTTCTAAATGTATATACGGTCCCTTAACACATTTTCACGTGTAACTCTCTTTAGAATTGATTTAAAGTATATAAATAGGTAGGTTTTCCGAACTGTCTTGATCTCAGAAATGTGAATTTGAGGTCAAAAATAGGAGTCGTCATTGAAAAAAATGAAGTTTATACGTGTTTTAATATGTAGATGACCCCTTAAGCAAAATCTAACTACACCATTAAAAACTAGACGTTATTACAGATCGATAGGTACCAGCCGCATGTTTCTACGATAACTTACGGCGAAATTAGGTGTGGGGGGGGGTGGCGTTTTTTTTTTTGGCTGACTGTACAAAAAAATATATTAACTTAATTATACTTAGTACTTAGTGCAAACTAAAAATGCTGAAAGTGTAAAAACGAAAAGGTGCACCTATTGGCACTCCAAAAGGTACACTTACGGTCCTATTTTTTTTTTTTTTTTTTCTGCCCTTGTACACAGACCATTTATCCGCTCTCGATAACAAGTTTTAATCTAGGAAAATCCTAATTTCCTAGTACGATACAGATTGAAAACATTGAATTTTGATTTCCTTAACAGCGCATCTTCTTTTCAGGACATCTATAGGATATCCTGAGGATGAAAGGGACACCTATAGGGTGTACTGTGGATGAAAAGGACTTCTTTGGGATATACTGTGGATAAGTGTACTGTTAGGCTTCCTGCAAATAGATGTTTCAGTTATGCCTTTGACAAATTTACCCACATCCACGCAGTCCACAAACAAACACAGAATAAATGCTAAAAATTAAATTTTGAAATTCAGGGCACCCCAATATAGAATAATTATAGGGCATCCCAATATCGATTCCAATATAGAAAAAAAATCAGTTTTAAAAATTTGAATGCAAGAACGTTTCTTTATCTCCACTATGTCAGTTAGAAAAAAATTAAAATGGTTAAAACAATAATTAAAAACAATAATAATAAGTATAAAACGCGAATTCCTTAAAAACTTCAATAAGTATCACTCTTAAACAATATTAATGTTCGTGATAATTTAAATTCGCAAAATTAAATTTCTTAGTTATGTTTAATTTATTTTATAAAGTAAAATTCATATATTTTTCATAAAAATTCTGTAACTGACATCTAGAATCTAAATTGTGGCTCTAGAAAAAATAGGTCCATATCATCCTTATAAATTATAGTCCTCTTGGAAAGCGAGTTCTGGAAGTCTATACTAGAATTCTAGAGTGTTTGCCTATATTCTCGAGGGCAAAGTTATTTAAAAATCTCTGCAAATAAATGAGACTATAAGAGGCAGGTTTCATCAGCTATAATCTTGGTTAATTACCCAATTCTAGAAAATCAAGCGAGAATTTCTCGCAATACAAAAGATTAAGAATATTCGGAATATTCAGTATATTGTTTCACCATCTAGAAATGTGTACACTAGAAATTCTCGATTATTTCGTCTATTCAGATTATTGGCGTGCCTTATGCGCATAGCTCGGAAATCTATATTTCTAGTTAAGGGATTTAGAAAATGGTCACATATTCATTCTAGAGGAAGGCGGTATATTTTTTTTCTCAGTGATAATTACAGTAATCTTCTATAGTACATTTCTACAATCAATTGAAGAAACAAATTGAAATATTACATAGCGGGGAAAGTTTAGGAAAAAGAGGAATGACCTTAGCAAGTCGGTAAAAAATATTTTAATGAATATTAGAAAAAAAAAACTTAAAAAATGAAGAAGAAATTACATATAAAATTATAAATCTGTTGATACAAAAAGTGGACATATTAATCATGAAAACTCAAACGCATTATTATTTATTTATATATGTTTTAACTTAGAAATGAAATTATATTGATTTTTATGTTAACCCCCATAAAAAAACATCATTTTAAAAATTTTGTTCTAATAAATTTTGTTCTAATAACCCTAAAAATAAAATTCGTTGATAACACTTATCTCATATTTCCATAAGATTTTTTTTTTTCCAAATTCTTATTTAAATACACATATATATAATTTTTAAGTTTAATTTTATGTAAGTTCTGCAATTTAGTGCGTTACACCGAACTAATGTTTATCTTCCAGTCTCAAATTGACCTAATTAAAACACTTAACGTCACACAAAGATAATTAAAGTGTATGAGATGTTATTTTTGTCATCCTCTTCCGTGTTTTGAAGATGAATTACTTTTTAGGAATATCTTTAGAGGAAACAACATTAAGTCTAACAATTTGCGAATTATATTATATACAATGTTCTAAAATGTTTTAATGGAAAATGTAGTTTACAGTAAAAGTAAAGTGAACATTTAAAAGTGTAAAATAATGCAAAGAATAAAACATGTAGCATTTTTAATTAATATAGTAAAAGGTAGTAAAGACTGAAATTTTTCTTTACATATTTTGTGAATAATTCAATAAAGGGGACTTTAAGACTGCAAATTAGTTCAATTTCTCTCTCATACTATTGTTGATAGTTAAAATATATATTTCTTTATTTAATGAGCCTTTTAAAAATGTATGGTAGTAAAATTTTTATATATGAATGACTTTAAAATAAAAGTTTGTTTACAGCGCATTTGCGCATTTGTAACTAAAATCACAACAATGAAACAAATCTAATGCAAAGCTACAAAAATTGTAATGAAATTATATATATTTCTCTCTCTCTCTCTCTCTCTCTCTATATATATATATATATATATATAAGGCATGAATATATGTTTTAAATCATACAATATATTAAAAATATGGAACAAAAAATAACTTATAATAATTTTACATGAAAACCAAAATTGTAGAACTGAAACTAAAGTGAAACTTAATCCAAAAACATAAAAAAAAAAGAATTAAACTGCCAAAAAATGTCCTGTATGGCTTGAGACAAACTGCAGGATTACAGCACATTTTTATATGATCAAAACTCTCCCCCTAAGCAGACAGTTTAACAAAGAAAATACAATTAAGGCTAATATCAAAATGAATTAAATAAAATGAAATAATGAAGAATTGATCAATATCAAACCTTTTCCCGACAATTGCATTTCACATCTCGACCTTTGTTTGGACTTTATGTTGTATCCATGTCAACTGCTACGGTACAAAGTATGCAACGTAAAGTTGAAACAAAGGGTCCAAATATGCATTGCTGCTGGCAGACAGAAGTTTTAACTTTGATGGGGGAAAAAAGGTAACCTGTGATAACTAGTTTATTTTTTCCCCTGAGATCCTTTCTCCTCATGTCATAGTCTAGAAGATCGAGAACAAATATTTGCTCCATTAGTAGTATTCTTGCCTAAAATTTATATTTTCCTACTAAATCGATGACATTCTACAACTTTGTAATTTACTTTCTTCTCCTATCTCGTGCTGTTTTCTTGATAGGAACTCTAACACCGATATTATCCTCCAAATGACGCTGTCAGCGGTTGTGTCTAATAGCGTATGACCACTGTTCTACACTTATACACATTTTTTTTTTTTTTTTTTGATATAGTTGCAGCTGTTGAACAGTTAAAAGGATGGGAACGGACATTAAGGGGCGTCTTGTATGTAAGAATGTTAATATTTAAATTTGTATGCAAAATTATAAAACCTGTTAGAAATACAGAGCTCTTTGATTTCACCTATTTATTTAATAGCAATTCACATATGTATAGTAAAAAATAAAATAAAAATTACATATGATTTATTATTCTAGAATAGTGGTGTAAAGGTCTTAAAAAAAAAAAAAAAAAAAAAAAAAGAAAAGGCAGGTCTAAACACAGAAATTATTATTATTAAAACAAATATGGTTCGAAAAGCACAACTTGTAATATTTAATAATAACGATTTGTCAAAACACAGAAAGTTTTCTATCACTATTTTTTCTTTTCTAAAGTTTTCATGTTATATACAGGGTGGTTATAATTAAACTTCCCCTATTAACATCATCCTACAGCGCAAACGGGTGAACGAAAAACAACGAAATTCGGTATATAGATTACACACGGGATGCGCTAACGGAATTTCGAAAAAAAAAAAAAAAAAAAAATTTTAGCTCCGAGAGAGTAATTCAGAGTCACTGTAAATCTTTTATTGGTTTAAGTTGAAATCATATGCTAAAGTTTTATTCTTAAATATATTAAATATATTTTTAAATACATTTTTATTTTTAAATATATTAAATATATTTTTAAACACATTTTTGTTTTTTAATTTTTTGTATATTATTTTAAATGTTTTATTTATTTATTTATTTTTTGTTTATTTTTTTCATAAAAAAAACGTAAAATTTTTCTATTCCAGAGAAAATTATTAGACCACTTATATAATTCCGTCAATAATTAATTAAAACATTTTTCATTCAGATTTAACTATAAGATATATTTACATTATCATTTAAGTAATTTTACATAATACATAAAGAAAAAGAGTAAAATCTGTTTAAATTTACTGTAGTTATTGGACTGCAGGGATGGAACACGGGCGCATAATTTATACCGGAATCTGTTTAAGAAATTTCTCTACCTATAATATCGATGATTTAAGAAGTAGAAAAATTTCTTACATTGATAGTGGTATGAATGTTGCGCCCGTGTTCCATCATTGGGACTGTAATATTAAACAGTGTAAGTAACGATGCAACTGTAATTAAATTGTCTAGGAAGGTTCTAATAAATTGCATTTATTCTTTCTTTGTATAAGATTCCTCCCCTCTTTCATTTATATAACTCAAAGCGCGTTTGGCTACATTGGTTTTCGCCAATGATCTACGCGGTTGAGTGTTCCAAAATATGCGTCCGGGAAAGCTGCTCAGAAATTAAAAATAATTCCTCATAGCCATATGGTAAATAATGTATTTTTTAAATCTAAATATTCGTTACTTGTTTTTTTTTTTTTTTTTTTTTTGTATATTTACACGTTTTGAAGTTTCCTGAATACCGAAGTCAAGTTTTTAACGTGTGGTCTTTGTATGTGTAACTTAGTATAAAATAAAATATATAATTTTAGGCAATCCAAACGTTGTATTTTTTAGTTAATTCGTTTGTTACTAGAAAAGTGTAATCAAGATTGATAAGTTTCAATGAATGTTGCGTGTGGAAGTTGTCTGAGTGAACTTTGGAATTTAATAACAGATTTGAATTCTCTATAATTGTAGGTGCAATAATGAAAAGGGGGGTTGAGGGAGTGGTAGCCCCCCTCACATAGAATTATTTGTCAAATAAAGCTGTTCCGAAACCTAATTTGAATTGTTTTAACATAGGTTTACATAACAGTACTCGTTATCTTATCCCTTAATCTCCAAAATGTATTTATGGTATTAAATTTAAGGGTAAGAGAAAGTCGTATGAGTGACACACCAGATTATTTAATGTTATATTTAGCAAAAGCTTCCAGTTTGCCTATGAATAACTAACATAAAATCTGTTATATTTTACTGAAATGTTAAGGATATTCGCAAAACATTTTTTCAAAGTGCTTTCATTATTCTTTTAAACTTTTGAAATATTAGAGAAATATTCTATTTACTCTCATAAGTGAGATACGAACTGATATTCGTTTCTAAGACAGTACATTCTTTTGCCTAAATTGGATTTAGTTTCTGACAATTTTATGTTCCTTTAAGCGATGATTAACGTATTTTTAAAATTATTTCTTTTTGTTTTACGAGATACTTTTCATACGTACGAAATTTTGATGTAAGGAATTTCTTTCACGCATAAAATAAATGCACGATATTTATCAAATCAATTTTAATTGGAATTACATTGAAACTTAACCATTTGCCAGCCTTAATGTTCTAAAAATTTAGGGAATCTTTTATTCATTTATCACCAATAATTCAGAGAAGTATAATACTCGATATATAGAGTGGATGAATAGTCTTCAAAGTGATTAGGCTACCATTACAGTTAAAATTCAGTGGTGGATATAGAATAAAGAAGTCCCAAACTATGACAACACTGACCAGAAGCGTGAAATTAAATAGGGCTGGCAAAGGATTATGATCAATTGACTTTTGACTAAATCAATGACTTTTGAATAATTGACTAATCAATTTGACTTTTCGCTCTAAAACTACTGGATTGAAAACATAAACAAAATAAATGTATGAAAAGGTTCAGAAGGCCGATAGACTAAAAAAATATAGTCTCTAGTCAGAGTGAAAAAAAAAAATCCAAAACATCATTTTCAGAGCTGTCAACCTAATCTGGCAAATTCTTAGTACCGCCATTTTTCGACACCACATAATTTTTAGAGTATTTGTTTACTTAATTCCTAAATATATTTGAAGAGAATTACTCTAAAAATTAAGGGCTGTAGAAAAATGGGCGTTACTAACAATTTGCCAGATTAGGTTGGCAGCTCTGCATTTTACAGGTTTTATAATTTTCGTTTACGATGTACATTTCAACTGTAACAAAACAGTGGAAAGTCTTTCAATATAGATAATTTCACTGCCGATAATGTTTTTTTTTTCTTTTGTTACATTCTTGTATTATTTTAATCCTTTAACGTTAACTACATATTTTATTTTTAAAATTGCAAAATTATTTTCAGAACTGGATATTGAAAATGTGTAAATCTTGTTGTAATTTGTTAAATTGTATAAATTGTTGAAATCTGAAAATTTTCGAATACAATACTTTCTTCTATTGATAATAGAAGAAAGTAAAAATTTCGATTTTCCATAATAACAGAACAAATATTTATCTAATGTATTTATTTATTTTTATTTTTTTTAACAACCAATAAATATATATATAAATTTTGTAACATATTCTGTACAGTCTTTTCTTAACCCCTTCCTTCTCGCTTCCGTGATATTCACGGGAAGTGACCACGCCCCACGTGTATTTTTCCTTTAACATTTTAGGGTACATGAAAGTACCAAACTGTATATAATGTATTTGATAATATGCACAGAATAAATTTATATATTATTCATATATTTATTTTCAATCTTTTGTTTTAATTAGTCAAAAATGTGGACTTTACGGGCGTGTCTTTGAAAAATATGCGACCGTTAAGTAGTTAGCCCTTTGCCTGCCGTAATTCTGTCTAAACAGTGTTGCCAAATTTAGGAATTCATTCAATTCTCACCAATAATTTTGAGGAGTGATATTTAATATATATAAGGGTAGAATAAACTTCAGAGAGATTAGCTAACCATTACAGTTAAAATTAATGGTGGACACTGGATAAAGAAAAAAAAAAAAGGGTCTAAATTTAGCAAAACTGACCAGAGGAGTGAAATTAAATAGGGTCGACAAAGGGTTAAATATTTATAAAACTTACCTCATTGCCTTTATTTTATTTTGAAAGAAAAAATGAAAAAAATGTAGGCATATCTAAAGAAATTATGATGACTTCATTTTTCTTATTTTCTATAATACATTTATCTACCACAAAGTATATTCTTTACTAATATAAAAAACTAGTATGATGTGGCTACCACATGACTTTCTTCTACATAATTTTACACAAAATTTATTCAATACAAATTAATTATTAAATTATCAAATTATTTATTAAATTATCAAATTATTTTCCGTTACAAATGCAGACGATTTTTATCTGACAGTATTATATTATCACTAAATGCTGACAGATGTCAGCATTTGCAGATCAGAAAAAATAACTTTTTTACAAGTTTTTTTTTTTTTTTTTTTTGTTAAAAATTAAAAAAAATAAATCGATAACTTTGTTTTAAATTATCAGAGAGCTATAGTCCAAAAGCATTCGTTTTAAAGGTATTGGCGAGATCTCTCGAAAGATACCCATGTGGAAAATTTACTCCCCCCGAGGGGTATTTCCCCCCCCCCCCCCCCAGAGGGAAGTTGCTCTCACATGCACAAAATTTTTTCCTAGTCAGCTACTACTGTTATCAATAATTCATATTAATTTTACAATCACACAATTAAAATAACTCTCATAATGTACATTTATACGATATTTTGTCCTACATTGCCATGTTAAAAATTTGGAAAAAAAATGCGATCACAGCGCCACTTGTTGAGCTATTCTTCCACAAATATAATCAGCACCAGCTTATGTCAGGGTCCAACTAAATTCCAAGTTTGGTTAAATTTCATACATTGGTTCGTGAGATACAGTGTCCACAAAATTTTAGATATACACAGACGGACAGACATTTTCTAAAAACAGTCAAAACGTGTTCAGGACATCCCAAAACGTGTAAATCCATCAAAAACTGGAGTTCGAAAATTTTCACGAATCTGATATTTTCTCTTTATAAACATATAGAAGAAATTAGTAATGTGTATTTGATATAACCGCTGCATGTCCATTTCACGTATTTATTCAAAATAAAACTGTCGAATTAAAAAAAAAAAAAAAAAAAAGTGAATTTCCTCCCACATCCTGAATTACATAATACTCGATATAAATTTCTAAATATTAGTTCAAATATTTTCAGTTAGATATTTTTAAATCACAAGAAAATATCGAAATATCTTCAAAATATTACTGTATTGAAGCAGATTTTCTTCTTATTGTCTATATTCATAATCGTTATATTAGGAAAAGGAAAATTTTGAAATGTGAAACGCCTCAAGTTGTTTTTGAAATAAAATACCTTATAATATGATCGTTTAAACTAGGAAAAATTTCAGAAATAAATCTAGAAATAACTTTTTCTTCGAAGGAACTGTCTTTATTCACAGAATATACATGCTGTATGCATTCCACGAAAAGTATTACTTTGAAAATAAGAATTCTTTTGTAGTATTTTTCTCATTGGGCAAAAGAATTTCCTTGAAAACAAAAAAATATCTGGGCTCGGATAGATACAGATAATAAAATAATGTAATATACTAATACTTTTCTTTTCTTTTTTTTCTTTAGAATTTTTAAATGTTTGTTTGTTTATAAGTCAAATAAACAAGTTGTTTTTAAAATAAAAACATGACTTATTCACTAGTTTTGTTTCAATAATTATATTAACAATTTCGCAACAGCTGACGTAGATTCACATCATTGGAAAATCTGTAACTTCTCCAGTGGGCGTTTCTTTCGCGATTTGAATGTGACTAATTTTTTTAGAATATACCCAATATTCATCTTGGTAGAATCAAATATACTATGGATACAGGTACTTTGATTAGAAAGAGCACAATTATAATGTATATCCATTTGTAATGTAAATGTGAATACAGAAAATTTTGTTTTGAAATATTGTAACTTGGGAGACAAATATTGTAAATTGTCTATAGGCGGACCTTACAGTCAAAAAGACAAAACCATGCGGTCGCGAAAGTTTTAAAATACTTTGCTGCGTATACAAGATATCTTAGCACCATGTTTACGAGGTTGAGTGGATTTTAGGTTGTTTTAGTGATACCCTTGGAGCAATGAGCGACGGTCTGGGACTCACCCACTAGGAGTGGTTCGGAGATACACCATCACAATTTTGATTCTTCTCGAAAGGCAGAGCCTGATTAAGGGGGAAGCACACATTATTTATACTTGCACCGTTATTTTTTAACAAATACTTTCCTCCTATAATAAACAAAAAATTCTCATTAAAAATTATTTTAAAAGAATTCTGGTGTCTAATAACGGTGAGTAAATTGGATTGTTTTACACCGTTCATTTTTTATAAAAAATATGTCCTCGTCAAAGCGTGGAATTTCTATGACATGAAGTAAAAAATAATTGTAAAAATATTCCGTTGAGAGCGGAGATAATGTGTGCTTCCCCCTTAATCAGGCTCTGTCAAAAGGTATGTTTTCCTTTCCCTCCTCGGTGATCCCCAGAGGTATAATTTAGTTGGGAACATGGACCAAACTTCTAGGCGATACATCGCTGCCAACCAACAACCTAATTAATATTCTTTAGTATTGTATTGTTAGTAACCGCCTTTTTTCCCCACCAGCCTTGTTTTAGAGTATTTTTCTTTTTCTTTAATTGTAATTACATTTGCAGAGAATTATTCTATAAATAAAGTGGTGTAGAAAAAAGGGCGTGTACTAACAGTACTACGGAATATTAACTAGGATGTTATCATCTATGTGGAGATATAGAGTAATAAAAAATCACATATGCAAGTAGGGACACAAGTGATATAGGCAGTTGTGTGTAAATTACATGTCACCACATCAGTGTATATGCGAATTTTAAATAAATTTACATCTAGAAAAATTGCATACAGAACAAGGGTCTTATATTTTGAAGACAACTAATTTCACTTTTTTTTTTTCTTTTTTTTTTCTTTATTATTGATAACACATATACATCAAATTTGTATGCTTGATTCGAAGTCCGCTTGTAAATCTTCGTCAGATAAAGACAGATAGCACATGACAGAATTACAGTACGAAGAAATGGAAAAACACCCAGGGCCAGCGCGGGAATCGAACCCGCTCTCCTACGCTCGAAGGCGATTAGCAGTGTGGTGACATAACCACTTGGCCACGGAGGGCCCTTCTTTTTCTTTTCTTTTCTTTTTTTTTTTTTTTTGTTTGTTGTAGTATGGTATAAACTTGTATAGATTCGATGCTACTGAAAACGAAAGTAGTAATTAAAAGTGAAGCATGGATTCTAGAAAACTGTAGTGCAATAAAGTTTGTGAAATTCGATAATCATTTACACAAGTTAAATGAAGAAAAAGCAAAGAGAAAAGATCCTGCATATAATAGATTTGCTTGATTCGATTTTATAAATAAATGAATATATACTTTTTTTTTCTTAATTTACAATAGAATATTTAGAACAGAATATTTTGAGTTTGTGTAAACTCTCTTGGCAATACTAGCTGGGATTTTGATAATGTAATCCTCTCTTGTCAGAAACAAACTATCATGCTACTGATTGAAACGGCATATAATTGTTATTTTGTTTGTCGAATCAGAGATCAAGATAAATCATTGTTAACTCGTTTTGCTTTCAACAATTGTGCCAGTAACTTGTGTAATTTAATCAATGATAAAGATCGTTTAACCCTTTGCGGCGCAAGACAATTTGAAACATTTAAATTATACTGCCACCGGAATTCATGAACTAAATTAAACTAAAAGAAATTTAAAATTTTAAGGTTAAAAAAAACCCGGCCTTTTCTGATATGTTATAGACGTGAATTTTTGCTAAAATATTTCCGGGATGAATTTTTGCAGCTGGATCTTAAATTTTGCATCCTCGTGGCGAGGACAGCGCGCGTTAAGGGGTTAATAATTCTTGTTTTTCTGGGGAGCATGTACAAGTAATTCAACGGTTTGCTTTTACTGTATGATACCACGCAATATGCAAGTATCTTCTAAAAGAAATACTACCTATCCGAATATCACCTCACTATTCTCAATAAATAAAATTGTAATAAATGTAGTTATTTTATTACATTTTATACACATTATTCTATATAATGATAATTCGTCTATAATATTTTCACTAAAAGTGCTCAAAGTTAATTCAAATTTCGCTTTGTAACTGTACAACCTTGTTGTACAACCACCTAAAATTGAAATTTGCCCACTCAAATCTTTCCCACTGTCCCCGCATGTGCGCAATCTCACCTACAACGCGATCTCTCCAATCTATACCTTATATATATATAATAATTGATCATACATAATTTCATTTTTTATACTTATGCACTTGTGTAAGATTTTTAACAACAGGTAGAAAAAGTTTCTATGTAGTAAATTTCAGTCTGAAAATAAATTTTATAAGTGAAAAATTTAGTTAAAAGTAATGTTATAAGTGGAAACAATAACTAAGGTCGAAATTTTTGTTTACGTAAAGCGTAAATCAATTATGAAATAGTTTAAAATACTTCATAACGTGTTCTTAATTTAAATCAAATATTACTTTACGTACTTAATATAGACAACGTAGAAAAACTTTTTAATAGAACGAAAGTGAACTTAATGCGATGCAAGCTAAACTTTTATTTTGTTAAAATTTCACAAAATTAATTTTTAAAATTTAACAAAATAAAATTATATCAAAATTTTTTCTGGAATTAACAACCACATGCACCGTGATTTATTCATTTTAAATTGCTGTTGAAAATTTTTCCATTAATTAATATGTTTATCTTAAAAATTAATACCAAATTTATCCATCTCAGTGATTGTGAAAAATCTTTTAAGATCAGAAAAGGAGTAAATGGAAGTTAATAAGCTGAGCGTAAAGCTTAAAACTTTAACATAATTGTGTTTAAAAAAATTGCATTTTTATATTTTCACCACTTTGAACAATTTATGAAATTTCATTAATATTTATTATATAGAGCATCGCTTATAGAATAGTATGTTACTAGGTAGACATATGGTATTATTTTTTAACAGAATTGTTTTAAAAATTTGCAATATTAGTACTGAAGATTTTTCTTTTATAATTTTAGTTGCGTTTAAACTCCTAATTTTATTTCATTAACTATAGTACAGAAATTTTTTTTTCATTTATTTTTATGTGGGATATGTTTTATTTTATTTTCAATACAGTCATGCCTGATCTAGTGATATTTTGACCATCTGAATATATGATTGAATATGATCATGACTGAATATGATTGAATCATTGAATATATGATTATGCAATATTAAATTTTTAATGAGATTTTTTTTTAAGTGAATAAGTTTATCTACTGATAATTGAGAACTTTAAAAAGTATTTTTCAATAAAAATATAAAATATACATTTTAGTTGGTATAAATACAGTTACTGATATAAGCAAACATTTTCTATAAACATTGTTATAGATTTAACCCATTTTATCCCAATTTATTTATTTTGCTCAAATTTGAGAAAAATTATATTTTATAAGGTTAATTAAACCTAAATAAACTACATACAATAAAATTTGATATATATATATATATATTCTGTATATGAAATTTTATCCATCTTGTACGCAGGACATTGAAATAAAGAGGATGAAATTTGAACTTATATGTTTTAGTGTTCTCTTCAATAGTGAAAAGAGCTTTCCGAGTATAAAGTTTTGCTTCATCTGTATAATACATTCTTATTTACATGATAGTTCTCCAGAAAGAATTTACAACCGCAAAGAGAAAATAAACCCCGCCCCCTAATGTAATGGTTAAACAAATATTCCAGATGGAGGAGGAGGAGGAGGTGAAACACATAACACGCTAGCAGAAGCTTATATATACCATTATATATTCCAGCTAACAAAATGTTCGCACCAAGCAAATTATGATTTCTATACGCTATTTTTCAGCTGTCCTTTAAATAGGACAATGGGATAAAATGGGTTAATGTGAATTGTTAAATCGTAATTCGACATGCCATATATGGATAATTTAACGTATTGTATAATAAGCGCAATTTAAAACATTACACAAGAACAAATTTAATTACACTGTAAATTTACGTCTCTGTACAAAGTTTTTGCACTTATAATATTCAGGCATATTATTACACATTTCAGTGACAATGATAAAATATTAATCACTTATTCCTATATTCCTATATTCTAATTATGTACAAAATATATGTGCAATTCGCGATTTCTTTCTTTCTTTTTTTTAATAAAATTTTATTTCTGATTTAAAAAAGGGAAAAAAATCTGTTAAAGACAAGCCAGCTAAGGTCAGACACACTCCGACATCTTTTTTTTAAAGGAAAAATTTTAACCTATAGATGATAGAAGTTCCTGCCTTTTATCAAGGAATAATTTAATTATAGTACATGTAGAATATATATTATTTATTCCATGGCTCCAAAAGTAGTTTTGGACTGGTTTCTAGAAAGAGGATTCGAAGAATTGAATTATCTCATCACCGAGTAGACACAACTATTTTGTAAAATTAATTGTTTGCTTATACTATCGCAGAATTTTTGTTTATTGTACGTCAAAATTAATTTTAAGCCTATATTTAACCTCTTTTTTCTACTCTAGTTAAATTAATTATGTTCATATATATTCTTCTAGAATATTCATTTTCCTTCTTAAGATAGAGGTGAAACTAAAAAAAGAACTTTTTCCTTGCAATCAAATACTACCTTTAAAATATTTCAATTATTCATGCTGACACAGGAAGAAGGTTTCCTTAATTTCCGGGAATAGTGTAAAAGTCCTTGAACAAAGTTCGAAATGAATCTTGAAGTTGTTACATCACTAAGTAATTGAAATATTCGAGTAGTTTTCCAAAACTCAGTAACCATTTCAGTTATATTAAGTCATTTTTTTTTTTTTTTAACTCATAAACTTAATTTTAACTAGCTTTCATTTCAAAATTTTAAAGCAGTTTATTAAATATAAATGTTTATATCGTTCTAAAACATAGATGCTAACATTTTAATTTATTCCGGAGTATTTTTAGTCCCGCCTTTATATCGCACCACTTTAAATATAGAAAAAATTTCTCTGATACATAACTTCGATAAAATAAGATAAAAATTCTCTTAAAAAATAAATGGTATGAAATAAAGTCGGGGCTAAGAATACTCCGGAATAAATTAAAATGTTGGCATCTATGCTGATTTTTTTTTTTTTTTTTTTTTTTGCGTGTGGGTGTGTTTGTGTGTGTGTTATTATAGGTAAATATAAAAATAAATTTTATATTGACAAGTTAAGATTTCTATTAAAAATAATGTTATTTGTTAGAAAAAAATACTGATTATATGAAGATGTAAATAAACTTTATCTTAACGGCAATCCATTCTGAATCTGTATACCAGTATTTTTTATATCTAAAAAAATATTATATTTTATTTAGCACTTTATGGACCACATGACTTTTTGACTTATTCTTCCAAGTTGTAATATTTCAGAACAAAATTTTCTGTTTCATATTTATATTACAAATGGATATACATTATAATTATAATATTTCTAATTAAAGTAATTGTATCCATAGCATATTTCACTGTACAAAAGAGAATATTGGGAACATTTGTAAGAAATAAACAAAATACAAATTGTGAAAAAAACGCCCACTGCCGGAGTTACATATTTTCAAATGACTTGAATCTACGTCAGCGGTCGCGAAAGTGTTAATTATCGAAAACTGTTGAAAATTATATATTTTTATATAATATATATATAAATCTATTAAAAAATACCAGTATTCAAAATTTTGAACGGCTGGCAGCTATACATTATTTTATTTTCATAATCTGAGTCAGTATGGATATTAAACATTTTTTAAATATTATCGTTATGAAATGCTATTCTCTTTTCTTCATAATTTTTAAGTAGAAGTTACAATAAGTATATATGACAAGTCTCCTTTATTTTCATTGGGGACTTCATACCGGAAAGATTTAATAAATGTTTTCAGTTTATTTAATTTTATTTGTTTGTCAAAGCATAGCCTCCTAAACTAGATGCCTATCGTCTTGCTAGTAAACTTGGCAACATTTCAAGCGGCAGACAGCGCCACATGGTACAGATTGCGCGACTTTTTTATTCAACTGTCACCAATAATTTTAAGAAGTGACATATGTAATCGATGTTTCTTCGATTCTATTTGCCTTTTATGCATATCAAATCCCACTTTAAAAAGGTTTTGGTTGCTGTTGAATAAAAAATTTGCACAATCTGTTCCAGGTGGCGCTGTCTATAGCTTAAACTCTTGTCAAGTTTACGAGCAACGCGACAGGCATCTAGTTTAGTAGACTATGGTCAAAGGTATATGTGACAGATTGCTTTTTAAAAATATTGGTGGTAAATCTCACTTAAAAATTGGAAAATTGGTAGCTATGTTTGATTATATCAAACATTAAATTTAGAGAAAATGCTGTTTATCATACAATAATTTTAAAAGTTATTATATAAGATTTTTTTTTTTTAAATATATTTATTAGAGGAAGAATATATATTAATCATGTGACTGGTTAATCTCCGATGAGAAAAAACAACACATTTATATAGAATTTAAATCTGCTATAAAAATTAAAAGTTCACTTAAAACTATACAGACAACTTTCACATGCGACATTCGTTGAAACTTATGAGCCTTGATCAAACTTTTCCAGCAACAAACTTACATTGACTAGAAAATACTACTTTTGGATCTCTTAAATTATTCGGTTTTAAGTTACTTTAAGATACACAGGCAAATTTCAAACTTTAAAAAACTTGACATCGGTAATCAGAAAGCCTCAAAACGTGTAAATATGCAAAAAAACCAGCAATTAATATTTAACTTAAAAACGTACATTATTTACCATATGAGGAATTCGTTTCAATTCCTGAGCAGCTTTCCTGGAAATGGTAAAATATTATAGTACAGCACATACACCAACAGTAAAAATGAAGGTTACCGCTTAAACATTTGCAGCCCTGTATATAATTTGAAGATTATGTAGAGACCACATGATGCAACTAAATATAATCCTATAGTAATAATACATGGCATAACCTGAAATACACTTCTATTAATTTTTAGCTATTGTCGCACTATAATCTAGTTGTTTTCTGTAGCCCTGTAAATGAATAGTGGATAATTTTCCTACCATATTCTACTTGGGACATGTTTTTACGCACATGAAAAATATATATTCTTTTCATTTGGTTTAGTGCAGTCTATAGATGTTAAACTCTACTTACCTGCACTTTCTCCCATAGACGTAATGTATTTAAATTCTCTTGGGTGTCCCTGTACGCGAACCATTTGTTTCATGTCAACGAAAAGCTTAGTGTAGCATCCCTATTTGATACACATTTAGAATACCGAGTTTGGAATTCCTGCTACTATTTGTTCTTGAGATATGCTGATAACACACATGCACACATACCAACCGCTAAAAACTTGATTTTCGTATTCAGGGGACCTGAGAACATGTAAATATTACAAAAACTCACGTTCGAAAATTTGACCCTAAAACAATACTTTGTCTACCGTATGGGTAAGAGCAAGTAAAAAGGAAATAATAATGAAAAATTCTTAAATAGATTTTGTACCTATATATTTTAATCACGATAGAATTGAAATTCTAAACCTCTTTAGAAAAATAAGGTTTTTCTTATGCTTGGAATTAAAAATAAATGTTTATCTTTCTCTAGTGAAATAAAACTAAAATAATAAAAACTTTTAATCAAAAGAATAAAATATGTATATCTTTTAGAGAAACAAAACCTGACTTTTTATAAAACAGTTTTAAAATAATAAATTGTTTTAAGTTTAAAACAACTAGATACAACTTTAGATTTTTTTAAAATAATTTTAATGGAGTTTATAAAATATCTATTTCATTTCAGGGCACATTCAGGAACGGTAGATTTTCTCAATTTTTTGGTACCACTATTTATATACAATAACTTCCTTCCTATTCATTCACGACACATTACTATAAAAATGCGGTAAATGTTTTGTTCTAAGATAGTGGGAAAAGTAAAGGCGGAAACTTCTTATTCTTTGACGTGTCCTGAAAAGAGGGCGAAAATGTTGAACTTTTCCTATGAGTGTAAATTCAAAGTTGCCGACATTTCAATTTATTCCGGAGCCTTTTTATCCCCGCCTTTATTCCATTCCATTTATTTATTTATTTATTTATTTATTTATTGTTATTGTTATATATTTTGGAAAATTTTCCTATAAAACAAATAGTACGAAATAAAGGCACAGCTAATTATGCTCCAGAAAAAAGTTTAAATGTTGGCAACTATGTAAATTTTGTGACATTGGTTATTGGTAATTGTTGCTATTTCGATATGTCTCATGACCTGTAAAAAGCCTTTACAAATTATGTAAATGCGTAGAAAGGTAACACTAATCACAAAAAAATAAAATTTAAAGTCATAGAATAAAACCACTTGCGTGTGTATTCTGAGCTCTTACGTTTAAAATGAAACCATATTGTTTGAAAATTAATTCTGTCTTACTTCACTTTACTGCTATTTCTATTACGTTTTACATTTATGAAATACCCATACTTTAAAATGAAATAAATTTGAATGGCATATATTATATCTTTTTGAAGAACTGTACATTTTTTGAGATAAAAATATATATCCCAACTATGAATAACTTTATCAATAAAAAGAATGAACAATACAAATATTGCTGTTTTTATATTCACATAAAAGAAGCGTTAACCTCTTGTGACAAAGATAAACCACGCAACAAAGAAATAACTACCTAATAAAAAGCTTTTTCGCGCATAGGTGTATTGAGAAATACACTATTCAGTAAAAAATGTCTTACAAAACATTTTTTTTTTCCACCAAAAATATATTTATCTTGAACGTAGTGCATTACAAACTTTTGGAAATTGTATTCTACATGTAAGAAATTTATACAAAAGACATCAGAACATTTACTACATTTACTGACAATTAAGTCGAAAATTTAATTTCGTGAATTCGGGTCTTACTAGCCGGGCACACTCTTACAAGTATTTCTCTAACAATAGTTACTTACCAAGTTATGAAAGAAATTCTTCAATTTGTTTAGAAAATTATTATTATCAGAAAATAAGTAGTGTGTTAAGGCCTAACTTACGCAGAGTCGAACAGACATCACTATTTTTGAAAAATAATCATCGCGTTATTTTTACAACGAATTTCTGACAAATAAAAATTTTAAAATGTGTTTTAAAATAGTGATGCTTTACCCATGATATGCTTAAAATGGATAAATTGAATAAGTAATTCAAGTTATTGAATAAATAATTCAATTTATTTGTAACCAATTACTTGTTAATTGATTGACAGTAAAATAATTGTAATTTTATTGTAATTCAATTACTTTTTAATCAACTATGACCAACACTGTTTTATTCTAATACGCGTATTTTAATTTCTAATAATGATTAAATTATTTTTTATACATAATTCGAAAGATACTTTAAAGTTCTTTTATATTATCGAAAGTTTTCACCAGTTTTGAGGTCTCCTGAATCAGTTTTCTTTTGTATCTCAGCTACTAATTAAAATAATTTCATAAGTAACACATTATTAGAAAGCTTTGTTGATTTGGAATCAAACAGTAGATTACAGAAATTTTTACCGCCAGATGGCGCTGTAATATTTTCAAATTTCTTTATTTCAATTTCTAATTGTGATTAAATTCTTTTTAATACATCATTCTAAACATATTTTAAAGTTCTTTTTTATTATCGAAAGTTTTCACAAGATTTACACATTTTGAGGTGTCTTGAATCAGTTTTCTTTTGTATCTTACTTTTGAATCTCCCATTACTGCGCTGCCGAAGGCAGTGGCGACCCGGGGCGACTTTTTTACCCAATCAGAAATATTTTTTTTTTCCCTTTTTCTTTTCTTAACACTAAAAGATGCTGTTAGTGATTCCTCAATTTTCGTGATTCATTTGAAAATACTCACCCGCTAGTACATGTATAATTTTCGTTCGATTAAATTTAACAGTTCGTTTAGGCTAGATCATGTTTTTAGTGCATACCTGTCGAGTGACTCGGTGGAAGCGTAAAACGCAGTGAACTATTGAACTTCGGTACCCCATTAAATTTCATATTGAACTGGAGAACACTGATTCGGAGACGTTGTCCATGTTTTTCCAGTGTATTCGGGCTGTAAAAAACTGAAGTTTTTAATTGTCAAAAGGTCTTCAAAGATGGCGCAGAATATATGGACGTAGATCCCTCGTTGGACGGGCGTCCACGTGAAGAACCGGCCACCATAACGTGGAACGCGTGCGTAAGTCGCTGAATTCAGACCGTCGGTTAAGCGTGCGCATAGTCACAGAGAAAATTGGTATTGGAAATTGCATCACGGCAATGCACCCAAACACATTTGCTTCAAGGTCACCGACTACCTCATGATAAACGTCATCGCGACGATTTTATATCCCTTTACAGTTTTGACCCTGCACCAACTGACTTTTTCTTATTTTAAAAATTGAAATACTTCCTCAAAGTACACCACCTTGAGTGCCACCAAAGAGTCTTGCACGTGTAACCCTTAAGGAAAATGCGAAAAACGCCTACCAGGAATTTTTCGAGTCGTGCAAAGCCACTGGCAACAGCGTGTCGATGTTAAGAGATGCACTTTGAAGACTGTTGAAGTAATGCAATAATACCTTAAATAAATCTATTTTCTCAAACTTTTTTGATGCTTTTTATACAAACGCTAAACTCTTAATATATTTACCATGAAGTACATGAATTAAAAATATAAATTGTACATCAGCATTGAATTTTGATATAAGGTGTTGAGAAACTCACCTTTATTTCCTGATTCTTCCACCAGTATATTTATATAATATTTTTTATTTAATTAATCGTTGAAACTTGCTACTAAAAATTCCGAAAAAATATATATATATATATATATTGGTGGAAGTATCAGAGGAAAAATTTGGCCTGTCGCCACCCTGGATTAAAAAAAAAAAAAAAAAAAAAAAAAAAACACAAGATATAGGATGATGAGGAAATAAATTTATAACTTATTTTGGATGAGCGAAATTAACATGTGCATATATATATATATATATACCTGCCAACATCCTAATTAATGTTCCGTAGTATTGTCAGTCCTGCCCTTTTTCACAGACCAGTAAATTTGTAGAGTAATAATCTCCAAGTGCAATTACGATTAAATAATAATAAAAATATTCTAAAGAAATTCTGGTGTAAAAAAGGTGAGGCTATCAATACTATTGAATATTAATTAAGACATTGGCAAGTATGCATGCGTGACATGGGTGAAAATTCACAGAGCTGAATACTTACAATGTTGCAATACAGAGGTAATCGTCGACATCTGACTGGAATTATTTTCTTATTTAAAATAAAATTGTTCCTTGTTTGGCAAACTACAACACAACATTACAAGCGAAAAAAAAAAAAAAAATTTTTAAACTTCAAAATTGCTGGATGATATAAAAATAAGTTTGGATTAATAACTTATTTCGAATGTAACTGCCATGTTTCAGACGGAAAGACAGAATTTATTTCGGAAGATTTAACATTCATGAACTAATTTTCTCTATCTGAAAAAATCCTAATTTTTTGTATGGCTATTAAATTCCTTTGCAAATTTGTTAAACTGGAATTTATAGATACAGCTCTCATTTGTCTAAACGGTAAAAAGAAAAACGTTAACTAATAATGTTAGTATGTTGTTGCATATTATTATCTCTTTTGTTAGATCATAACTAACCTTAAGGTTGCTTCTGAGAGAACGTCACCATCGTTAAACGCCGCGTTAACTGACTTTAAAATTTATCCATTATTTTTTATTGTTAGAAACTACTTTTGCTTTTAACCCTTTGGGGGCAAAGTACTTCTGTTTTTTAAAAGTCGAAAGACACAAAATTTACTGACAGTGCTTAACAGAAAAGGAATACGCAATGTTCTCCATGTTCCCATCAAAAATTATACCTCGGGGGGTCACCGAAGCGGGAGAGCCATCCCTTCCGTGGTGGATCAAAATTGCGATGGCATTTCTCCGGACCACCTCAAGGGGTAAGTCCCAGATCGTCGCCAATCGCCCGTCTGTGCAGCACTAGTGCGACGTAAAACCCAACTAACCAACAGAAAAGGAATAAATGATTTTTTTTTTCCTTTATAAATTTAAAAATTCCTTGCATATTTCTAGGATTAATTCTTGCTGTTGGTAATTAAAATTAAACCTTTCAAACGTCTAAACTCTGTTTTCACATTCAGAAAAATTATAACGGTAAAGAGAAATCTTATGTTTTGCAGTTTAAAAATAATTTTAAAAATAAAATCGATTTTTGGTAAATAAGGATTAATTTAATGTTCATAAACTTTCTGAATGCGAAAACTGAAATTAAAAATATATTATATAATTGGCAATAATTGATCGTTTTATCTATAGTTTAAATATGACGTTTGGTTACCATTGACACTCTCTGATACAGATTTTTAATATATTATTATTATTATCTATGTCTAATTGTAGCGTACCTCATTATATGATTTCAGTGCCGTTTGTGTTTTTGCGTGCAAATACTAGAAGAGACGAAATTTTTAATGCGTTAAATGAACTATAATGAGCAAATGCGATTTGTACAAAAGGCAATAATGACTGATGCAATATTTTTCTCAATTTTGAATAACTTTATTTTATATATATATTGAGTATAAATAGTACGATTTATTTATAAAAAATATTTTATTTTTATTAATTAGTAAATTTTTTCTGCAGTAAAATATATAACTAATAAATTAGTAAATGTCTCCCCATAATGCAAATCCACGTAAATTAAACTCATTAAAAATATTTACCTTACTTAAAATTCAATATATATATATATATATATTGATTCGTTATTAGAATATTGAGAAGAGATATCCGAAATTCAATTTTTTATTTAAATATATATAACTTAAATTAGTAATGTAAAAAATATAAATTTTGTAATATATCACAAAAGATCTACCCACCTCTAAATAAATATTTTTCTTTACAAAGAGAGGGAGCAAAATAACTAAATCATCTATTTTTATCTACATCTGAGGTAAATTTTAATTTCATGTGACAGGAATGCCTGTCTCTGAGGTGGAAGGAATAAACATATGATGAAAGCAGCTTGGTGTACACCCACGTACCAAAAAAGGATCGATTCAGTAAAAAATCAATAGAAATGCTAACATTTAATAATATATGTTTTTTTTTTTACTTCCATTGCCCGACTACCATAGGAAATGGAAGTATTGCATTTGGTCCAAAAATTCAATATCGAGTTTTCACCTGATTTACACGTTTTAAGGTCCTTGAGTCCAAAAAAGTGGTTTTCAGCAATTGGTATGTGTGCGTGTATGTGTGTATGTATGTGCGTAATCTTCTGACTATTATACCTCCGAAACTAATAAATATAAACGACGAATATTCAGAATTGACACAGGTTGGTGTACATATGAAGTTTAAAAATTTTGGGGGAAAATTGGAAAACCGGAAGTGGGCCATCGGAAACCGAAAACTGGACCGCAAGTCCATATCTCAAAAAAGGCTCTAACAATTTTCTTCAAAGTTGGTATATAAACACTCTGTTAGATGTCCCTTTGAATGGTATAGTTGGTTAGTTCAGGAGAATTGATAGGCGTCCTGTATAAATAGCTCAGTTTCAAGTCTCACAAGTTCGTACCATTAAAAACGGCTGTACGGATTCTTTTTTCTTTAAACTCGGCATAATAACTATTTTTTAGATATCCTATCATATGTAATTTTTGTTTTCCTTTCAACAGTTGAACGTGTCAAGTTTTGGTGAAAGCCTGTATCTCAAGAACGGCTCTAATGATTTTCTTGAATATTGTTACATAAATCAATTTTAGATATCCTTTCTCATGATTTACATGGTTATTACAGGAAAATTAACTGCCATCCTGCTTAGGTAGGTAAATTTTAGATCTCAGAAATTGGTGTTTCAAAAAATAACTGAACCAGTTTCTTTTTGTTATTTTCTAACTTGTCATGTAAACTTTGTTTTATATGTCTTTACTCGTGTATTAAGTTTCTCACACTGGAAAAGTTTTAAGTTTCTATAGGTCAATTTTATGTATTCTGATCATATTATCTAGAAAAAAAATCAATATAATACGTGTAATTGCGGGTAATGGAAGTTGTGCGGTTGTTTCACACCAGATTTTTTTACATATAAAGAATAATATTACAAAAACTTGTAAGTATTACAAAAAGTTGTACGAAGCTAAAATATATTAGAGTATATTATTTTATAAATAAAATATATTATTTAATAAGTAAATTTTTTTATATAAAGAATAGCGCGGTTTTTATTACAAAAATACTTCTCACATTTAAATATTTATATCGGGATATCATAATGGCCATCTAGTCTTATTTAAATTCCTATAATTTGAAACATTTTAATGCATGTATTAAATTTGTTAGTATCAGCATTTTTTTTTTTTACATGACTTTTCTTGAAATGTAATTTTCTTAAGTTTTATTCGAAATTAAATATTAGAGAATATTATTCTGCAAGAAGTGTTTTGTACTATGTATTTTTGTTTTTTCTTTGAAAAAACTTTCTTTATTAATACTCATCATTGCATAAAGAGGAATATAAACATGCTTTAATATAGTATTTAAAAATGTGCGACAGAAATGTCTTTTATTAATAAATATAGACAGAAATAAATAAAAGTATAAAAAAATAAATAGACATATACACTCATCGCTATAAAAATTTACACACCTAGAAAGTGTTTTCAGAATGACGCAAATTTTCATATACATAAGTACAACGATAATACAAGTGATTACAAAATCGAAGCAAAATAATCATTTATTGCAGGAAAAATTACAAACGAAAGGGGGTTTTAGTGCTCTGATAGGCCACCTCTAGCGTGAATGCACGGTGCGATACGGGCAATCATTGAGGCATATAAGTCCTGTGGCATCTCGTTCCACAATTCCTATAAACGCGTTTCTAATTCGTCGAAACTTGTAAGCTGTCCAACTTCTTGTCCCAACTGTTTTCAGATATGCTCGATCGCTGATAAAACTGGGGATCGAGCAGGCCATGGAAGGGCGGTGATGTGTCGGAGGCAGTCATGTAACACCCTTGCAGTGTGTTGCCGAGCATTGTACTGATGAAAAATAACTCTTGGGAACCCTTCTATAAGTGGCAATATATGTGGCTGAAGGATGTCGCAAACGTGCCGCTGGCTGTCATGAAGCCGTGAATCAATATTAGGTGTGACCGTGTGTAGTGTATAATGGCACTTCATATCATCACACCAGCTCTGGGTGCGGTGTGCCGCTATATATCAAAGGCAGGATTGAGACGTTCACTGCGAGGCCTTCAGACACGTACGCAATTGTCACCATTGCCCAGATTGAATCCGTATTTGTGTCAAGACGACCTGCTTCCCCTTATTGCAGTCCAATCCAATCGAACGCGACTCCACTCCAAACGGGGTTGTCATTTGCAACCCATATAATGTGCGCAGCGACAGCAATTTTCCTTCAGCTAGGCGCCTTGCGATGGTACGGACAGACACAGGGAACCGCAGTAAAGGTACTGCCTATGTCCGAATGGCGGACAATGATACAGTAGGCTCTATGCATACGTATCGTACGATGCGATGGTCTTCTCAAATGTTGATCAGTTGAGGGTGTGGTGAGCCTGGTCCCTGTGTATCCGACCTCACTCTTATCCACTGTTCCCAACACCTCCTAACAGTAAAACGAGAAAGACCAGGCTAATCGCCAAGACCACAAGGCTTCCATCTTCCTGGTGATTCTTCTTCTCTTGGACTTTAACAACTTCTCATATTGTCTTCGATGTGGGCATAAAAGCAACTCTATTTAAAAAGTGTCCCTCTGTACTAGATTAAGTACATGCAAACTTGCCAACAAACTTTGCTTACCTCTTTTAAACTCAAAGGAGAATGAATTTCAACGCCCTCTGGTGACATTACGTAATGCTCAATGACGCTGCATTTCTAATCATCTGAATATCTGCCCAACAAGTACCTTCATGGCAATTTTCGTTGCTATCCCACAATTATTTCTTGGTTCGCAATTTTTTTTAACAATGAATATATATATATTTGAAAGTCACATGCGGAAAAAGGGAAAAACAAAAGAAATTCGAATAAATAAGAAGTGTATTGGAATATTTTTAAATAAATTAATAATTTTTAAAGTAAATGTTTAATCCAACAACAGAAATTAAAGGAAATGTCGTCTCAAGATAAATTAAAATTAACCCTTTTGGAGGCATTGGCTAGAACGCAGATATATGAATTTTGCATTTTTGCTTTTATTCTTAAGTGCAGCGGAGCATTGTACCAAGGGTAAGATTTCAGTTTAGTTTTTGCTTGCACTACTTTGTTTTTACTAACTGTTTCCTATTTAATCCTAGAAGGATTAGGTTTATATACGTTAAGAATTTCTGCATAAAAATAATTCTAGTTAAAAAAAAAAAAAAAAAAAAATTTCAAGCCTGTTACAGACCATTGGAATTTAGAACACATAAATATTGTGGATAAAGTTTAATTGGTTTAATTACAAATACATTAAGTCATTTTATTAAATAAACAATTATATACATATGTAATTATTCTTTTAGAAGAACACCCAAAAGGAGAATCCTTCAAAATGAAAATAGCTCGATGCGAAGAAATTAAATGAAATATGCTACTTTTGTTTTAATTTTCGTTTTTTTTTTTTTTTTTTTCAACATAAAAATGAAACATTATTTCATTTCTAATTAACAACACATATGTCGATTTTGTAAAACAAATAGATTCTTCTTATCATTCATCTTTTTACATAGTAAGTAGTCATTACCAGCACATCATGCTGTAAGATTTAAAAAATAAATAAATAAATAAATTACAGTTCATATTTAGCGAAATTTTGTTTTCAGAGATTCTAATGATGTTTGACTGCATCACAGACTACTTTACAGGCAAGATTATCAATAAGCTATAAATGAATTGCTATCAATATGCTATAAAATTGCTATAAATGAATTAGGCTCAGAGTTACCAATTTTTATAATTTATTTACGAGTTTTTTAGCCCCGCCTCTTTTTATACCGGAAATTTTGAAAAATGATTTTTTTTTTTTTAATCGTTGTCACATATTAAAGAGAAATAACCTACAAAATTTCTGGTGCGAAAAGAAGGCAGGGCTAAAAATGCTCGTGAATAAATTATAAAAGTTGGGAACGCTGATTAGGCAAGATAATTATTAAAATCAATGAAATGAAAACTTTTTTATTGACGAAACTGAATTCATTTTTGGTTTGAAACAAACAACTAAACAGCTAATATATTATTTGTTTATTTTAAATAAAAGTCTTTTAAAAAAATTTATATGTAAAAGATAAATAAAAATATAGCGACCATATTAATGCCAGAATTATTGGGAAAGGGCGTTTTCGTTTTTCAAATAACCATATACAAAAATGTTACATTTACAAGTAAAAGTCAATTATTACAAAATAAATTAAATATAAAATAGATTTTTATCGTAAGAAAACCAAAGAGATTTAGAAAAAAATAATTGGGAAACAAATAAGCTTTAACTAGTTTCAGAAAATTAATATAGCTTACTTGAAAAAAAGTTTAGTTGAATGTAGCTTACTTGAAAAAAATATCGTGTTCCAATAGGAAAAAAAAAAGAGAGAGAGAGAGAGAGAGAGAGAGAGAAGCTGAAAAAAAAAGAAGAAAAAAAAAGAGAGAGAGAGAGAGAGAGAGAGAGAGAGAGAGAAGCTGAAAAAAAAAAAAAAAAAAACCCTATTTTTTCTCATTATTAATTCCGCAAGACTGGATTTAGAAAAAAAAAAAAAAAATATTACGATCAAATTCAGAAGATGTCCACTATAAAAAAAACGCTATTTTTTATTCATCGCAGTTCGTTGAAAAAAAAAAAAAAAAAAAACTTTTTAAGCGATAAAAAAACAGGAATGAAGACATGATCGAATACACGTGTTACTAAAACATATTTTTTGTGAGAAAGTAAATGTCAATAAATATGTCGTTGATAGTATTATAGTAATTTCTTAAAAAGAAATATACTTAATTACATGCTTTTTGATTCTGCCGAGGAATAACATATCCAAAAAGATTATAAAGTAATTAAATCTTTATGCTTTAAACTGCATTCAGAATTATCCCAACACTTTTAAGATGCTTTAAGGAAAGATACTGTCAGATTATATGTAACGAGTTTTTATTATAAAGTTTACATAAACAGAGATGCATACTTTGCCAACCTAACCCGGAAGGTAGTTAGTCCCGCCCCTTTCCGCCTATTTTTTTCACACCAGTCTTTTTTTTTATATATAGCACTTTTCTTCTTATTTAATCGTAAATATATTTGAAGAGAATTACTCTAAAAATTAAATGGTGTACAAAAAGGGACGGGAACTAACAATCTTTCGAGTTAGGTCAGCAAGTATAGAGATGCCAACGTAATACGACAAACTGTTAGTACCGCCCCGTAGAGTAATTCTCTTAAAATGCATTTACTATAAAATAAGAAGGAAAATACTATAAAAAAAGACTGGTGTGGAGAAAGAGGCGGTGCTAACAATTCTCTGGATTAGATTGGCAGCTCTGCATAAAGTAATTTTTATTTCGTGAAAGATTTATTTATTTATTTATTTATTTATTTTTTTTAATGGAATAAATTGAAAGAGAACATGAAAAAAATATATAAATAAAATAAAATAAATAAATAAATAATTGTAGCTCACAGGAATGAAGAAAAGATTACTGTTAGAGAGCATAAAAAAAAAAAAAAAATTATCTTTAAAAATTATGACGACACTACATTTAAAGAGGAGAAGATGTTTAAAAAGCGAAAATTACCAAATCAATATAAAAAACTACAGTGTTGGAAGAAATAATTTTTACATTTAAAACACTGTTATTTGAAATGTTTTTCATAATTATAAGCAAAATACATTACAGGCATTTTTATAATTTAAAATTTCAACCTTATCAAATAGTGCTATATATTAGTCTATACATAAAAAGGCCTACCAATAATTTAAATATATCATTATGTAAGAAAAATAATTATCGTCTTATGTTGACTGCGAATTTCTGCCAAATATAAAAAATAAATAAATTAATTAAAATTAAAATAAAAATTAAAAATATAATGATAAAAAATGTTTTAAATTAAAAACGTTTACAAAGTATGTTTAAACCTTTGTACCAATATTTTTACGATTAAACCCATTAATAGATTTCAGCTGTATTTCACGACTAGAATAAAAATTTTTGCTTTCAAACATCGAATTATATGCACAGGTCATTCAGCGGTATCTTGATTAAGTACCTCTCTTTAAACTATCAAAATTCAGGATTTGTTTACCCTGGGAACGGTTACTGAATTTTCCTATTTAAATAAATGGTATTAAATTAAGGGACTGTTAAATGTCCTGTGTACATAAAACCTGGAATTTTTTTTTTTTTCTTCAAGCAATAAAATAAAACCAATGCTTTTTTTTTTTTTTAATATTTTCAATATATATATTTATTTTAATAAAAAACGTACATGATTTAATTTTTCTATAGAATATATAATTTAAATATGGCTGACAAGTACATTACAAAAGTTAATTATTCATGGAGCGAGATACGTTTTACAAACGTAAATAATTAAAAAATTGCCTGAAAAGTGAAAACTTATTCTGCGACATAGTATATTCAATAAAAATATACCGTGTGGAAAAAAACTCTGTATTAACTTTGAAATTATAAAAACCAGAAAAATAACCGAAATAAAAAAATAGTTTGCAGATTTAACATCAATAGGTTATGGAGTTTTTTCTTTTTTTTCTCTCTCTCTCTCTTTTTCTTATTTTTAAAAAACAGGAAAATAATTTATTCAAAAAACAGCCGATAGTTGGCGCTTCTATAAGGGCTTTCGTGGAAATATGAAAACGAGACGGCTATAAGAGCTTACGAGCTTAATCCACAACCAGTTCACCGTTTGAAACGATGTATACGTGAATGTTACGTTCGAAAGTTTAAGGCTTAACCATGTTACGAAAGGTTACGACCATGTTCGATAGGTTACGTTCGATCTTTAGAAGTTACTTTACGGGTGACTAGGAATCATGCCTTGCGTAAATTCCGACTTCAAAAAATGTGCGGAATGTAAAAATACCTTTAACAGTGTCAGGCCCCATAAAGCGATTTCAGCGGTTTGAATTTGCAACGCCTGATAATGAATGTGTTTTCTCCGAGCGTCTGAGCCAAAAGTTACCTAACCGGAGTAGCAATGTGACTAGTTGTTCCATCTTCCATAAATTTGACGGTAGAAAGGTAAGACTGCAATATGTATGGGTAGACTGTAATCTGTAAGGGTACAGATCAAGATATGTAAGGGTAAAGCAAAAGATCTTCCATAAAGAATATTACGTACTGGGGATTATGGTAAGCCCTGAAATTCTCAGAAACTCCACGAGCACGGATAGTCCCTGCAGCTGATTCAGACACTAATGCTTCCATTTCGGCAGCAACATGGGAAACACGCGCGCGTGTCTTCTTTAATCATGGTCGTACGGTTCTTCACACGATCTTCCAGCGTTCCAGTTTCATCATATCGCAAACTTTATGAAGCTTGTCACTGTTAAAAGTTAAAAAACTTTTTCCACTCCGCATATTTTTCGAAGTCAGAATTTAAGCAAAGCAGTGGTCGCTGATTCTATTTCTCGTAAAACAACCTTACCAACGAAGCTTTATGTTTCTAGCACAGCATCTATGTTTACGTACACCTTTTTAAACTGTGAACTGGTTGTGTGTTATGATTACAAATTCTTATAATCGTCTCGTTTGCGTATTTCTTCGAAAGTTCTTGTACCAGTGCCATAAATTGGCTGTTTTTTAAGTTAATGTTTCTTCTGTCTTATAAAAGTCTTATGACCTACACTGTCAAAAAAAAAAAAAAAAAAAAAAAAGTCCTGTTTGCTGCAGTTTGCTTCCAAAAATTTTCTGTAATTAAAAAAAAAATGAGGTCTATCAACAGAAAAATTACGTTGATAGAACACATTTTTCTGAATTGCAGAAAATTTCTGGCAGCAAACAGAACTTTTTTTTTTTTTTTTTTTTTTTTTGACAGTGTAGAGATACTAACCGTGCAAAACTTTTTTTTTTTCTATTATTTTTCGGTTTTTAGGATTTTTTAATTTATACGGACTTTTTGCCCACCCGGTATATCATATATTAATATCACTCAACACTAAAACATTTCTTTGAAGGAAACGTTTAATTGAAGGAAAAAATTGTAGGTTTTATAAAAAATATTTTTAACTTTTACTATAAAATGCAACCTTCAGCATCTTGTAATATGTGGGAAAACAAGTAAAAACGTTTAAAGCATACAGTGTTTTGTGAGAAATCTTGTTTCAATTCATGATATTCATCATAGAAGTAAATGATATACGTATTTTCAGAATGAATTGATGTGAACACTTTAAAGTTTTTGAAATAAGATCCTAGAAAATGTTTGAATTGCAAAGTTATTCACATAAGGGTTTTAGTTTAGTATTCAGCCTAAAATACGTCAAAAGCTCATATGTTAAAAGCTTATATGTTAAAAAAGAAATTTACTATCACTTTTCAATCTTTTTGTCATTGTCATTAAAGAAGTTTTTTTTTTTTTTTTTTTCTAACAATGTTCATGTAAAAAATATATTCAGTGAATGTGGTACATTTTTCATGAGGTAATTTTTTCTGTTCAAAAACGAACGTAGTTTAACACACCTGTTGTTAAACTAAAATTATGAGTAACACCAATTTGAGACTGAGGTAAAAAGTTAAAAATTTTTGAACTAAGAAAGTTTTTTTTTTCATTATGACGCATTTTATACAATTTGCATCATAATTACACTAGCATACTTGCCAACCATCTCATTATGAAGCGTACAATTTTTAGTACCCGCCTTTTTTTTTCACACCAATAATTTTTTAGGGTAATTTTAGTCTTATTTAATCGTAACAACATTTGGAGAGAATTCCTCTAAAAATATAGTGGTGTGAGAAAAGGGACGTTTTTTCAGGGGGCGTTAACTATTGTACGGTTATTAATGAGATGGTTAGCAAGTATGCACTAGCTTATTTTACATAATTTTATCACAGATACGGGTCGCACGAACCCGCGTTTAAGTAGAAGTACTTCCAATGCTATATTCAAATAAACTAATCCGTTTTAAATTTGTATGATTACTTTTTTACAAGAAAATTTATTAATGCGTCGTCTGGTTATTAACAATATTTTGAACAATGCTCATTGAGTTTTCGTCTTTATCAAAAACTTTACATTATTTAACAAAATAATTTTACGGTAAGTAGATAAATTACTTTTATCCTCATTTATCAATGTGACAAATGCCACTGGCTTTTATAAAAGCCCTCGGTACATAAAGTGGTTAACATGAATACACAAAATTCTTTTTTAAAATTAAAGTATTATGTAAGAAAAACGATCTTCTTTAAAAAAAAAAAAAAAAAAAAAAAAAAAAAAAAAAAAAGTTTTATGTAACACGCAAGCAAATGTGTCAAAAATTAGTGGTAGAAAAATATAAGGACTGTGCGAATTCCATTACAACTGAAAAACACAAACAAATTATACTTATTGATGCAAATGTTTAAAATCACATACGGATTTTATAGGATTTTCTTTGAAATTTGTAGATCGTTAGAAGATATTTATAATTTTGTTTGAAATTTTTACATTGTCGGAAGATGTTTAGCAATTCGCTTAAAAACTGAAAACTAATTCTGCAAACATATATGCAATACATTAAATTCTTTCACTAATTAGTTTTCATCAGTAGAAAAAAAATATATATATAAATTTTATTACAATAATATACGCTCAGCATTCAGTGACGTGATAAAAAACAGGTAAAATAGTCAATGCGCTATTTTATTATCACCTTACGAGAAGACGAGTGTGACCTTTGGATCGAATCCGGCATATTATGTCTAGCAGCTTTCAGCGTATATCCTCTCGGTCACTGGTGGCACGCTTTCATTAGGAAGTGACCTTTGTAAGAAATCATTCATATTTAAGAATCGAATTTATTGTTCGCCTAATATACACTACTATTTTATAAATAAAATCATTTATTTATCTGATCGAAAAATGTTTGTGAATTGTAAGGTAAAAAATATTGCTAATAAATAGTAGTGATAGTACGTTTCGATTTTAATCAGGCACTGAATTAACTTTACGATTGAAATCACACTCAAACCTGGAAGTATATTAAGGTCAAATTATAAAGTATAGTTTATATAAGGTATATAAGGTCAAATTATACTGTGTAAAGTTAAGTATTAAGGTCTCTATTAGAACAAAAACTCTTTAAATTTATTTATTTATATATTGCACATTTATAATTATATATATTAACATTCCGATATTTTCTTTCCCATATCCACAGTGATATATTTTTTATTTTAAAAGTATATATCTGTATCTTGTGCTTTTTACTTTCTTTTACCCATAAGGTAGAGAAAGTATTGTTTTTGGGTCAAATTTTCGGACGTGAGTTTTTGTTATATTTACATGTTCTGAGGTCCCCTGAATACAAAAATCATGTTTTTATCAGATGGTCTGTGTGTATGTATGTGTGTATGTCTGTGTGTGTGTGTGTGTGTGTGTGTCTGTGTGTTATCAGCATATCTGAAAAACAAATTATGGCAGAGAGTTCAAACTTGGTATTCTAAATGTGTATCATATAAGGATGCTACACTAAACTTTTCGTTAAGATCAAGCAAATGGTTCGTGTACATGGACACTCAAAAGTATTCAAATACTATGAGGGAAATTGCTGGTAAGAAGAGTTTAACTTTTATACACTGCACTAAACCAAAGAAATGAATGTATATTTTTTGTAATAGAGATAGTCAACAAGGAAAAAAAATTGTGTGTAGGAGCCTCATCTTCCCCCCCTGGGGGGGAAAGTCCCCCCTCGAGGGGAGTAAATTTTCATGATGGGTATATTTCAAAAGAGCTCGCCAATACCTTTAAAACGAATGGTTGAACCATCGATCTGCGATAAAGTGAAACAAAGTTATCGATCTTTTTTTTTTTTTTTTACTTTTAACGAAAAAAAAAAAAAAAAAACTTAGAAAAAAAAATCGTTTTTTTTTTTTTTTTTTTTTTTTTTTTTTTTTTTTTTAAATATTGAGAATAAAATGGACTATTTTTGGATATTTAGTGTAAAACTACTTCTCTAATATGGAAATCGTCTGCATTATCATAAAAGATAATTTTTTTAAATAATAATTTTAATAAATTATTTTTTTTTTAACAGATTTTTTTTTTTTTTTTTTTTTTAAATAGCCAAATTAATTTCTATATAAATGTAGGTGCATTAATGAAACGGGGGGTTGGGTGGGGGTGATAGCCCCCCTCTCACAGAACTAATTATCATATAAAACTCTTCCGAAGCCTAATTTGAATTGTTTAACACAGGTTTACATAACAGTACTCGTTATCTTACCTATTAATCTGCAACCTGTATTTATAGTATTAAATTTTAGGGTAAGAGAAAGTCGTGTGAGTGACACACCAGATTATTTCAAATGTATATAAACTATTTGCAGCATTTAATATTGCTTTATATAACAAAATTAAATTATTTTGTTCATTTAAAGTGCAGGAAAAAATACATACCCGTTTTTCATCTTTTAAATTTCATTAATATCACATTTTTTATTTAATTAAACTTCGGTTCCTTTTGAAATATGAGTACAAACAATGCTTAATTAATTCAGTTTATCATGACACTCAAAGAAACCAATTACTTATTTTAATTGGATTTTTACAATCAATAACAACAATTATTTTAAAGTATGTATCTTTCTTAAAAAAATATCATTACGAGTTTGTAAATAAGGGTAGTTATTTTTAAGTAATATCATTCAAAGAGTCTTAGTCAGGGCATAAAATGTTAATTATATGCATTTCTAGCTTGTTTTCGCGTTAAAATAGCTCATTTTCGCTAAAAAAAAAAAAAAAAAAAAAAAAAAAAAAAAAAGAGTTAAAAGGCTTCAGAACGGCAGGTAATGGCCTTGGCGCCAAATTTAGCGACTTTTTTCACTCCTTGGTAACTTTTCTGGTAACCTTGACGAGAAAATCCTTATTGTTGATAACTCAAATATCTAAACTTTAACTTGATTGATTGAGAAGTTACTGGAACATTCTCAGTTTTCTACGCGGGTATATAAGGAATGGCATCGCAGCCAAGTCAGTCAGTTTTCGCCAAGGCATCACTGCATAAAGAGCTCAGCTTGGCTAAGTCTCTCCTAATGATTGCAGCGTATTGCTGTGTGTTAATGCTATAATACAGTTTATACTGTGAAATTGATGAACTATTAAATGCACTTGATTTATTTCTGGTAAAACTGAAGTTGATACTTTACTTACACATGTAATGTCTGTAAATAGTGTAAATAAACTTTGAAGCCTCTGAAAGCTCCACCGTTCATTCTCAGACAATTCAGAAAACCCGAGTACACAACATTATTCAAAACAGTATTAACTTGATTTATTTCATAAAATTTCTGAACAAGATATCATTAAACTTAGTAAAATTTTTAAAAGCACTGTATCAATATCGTACATTTTAAGTAAAATTTTCTTAAACTATCTTTTGTGTATTGTAATTGGATTTCTAACTCGATATATATTTACTCTCTTTCAAAAATCAATATTAGAGAAAAAAAAAAAAAAAAAAAAAAAAAAAAAACAAGAATTATTAAATGCAGTTTTTGAATCTTGATTATTTCTAATCTTTAAAATTAAGTAATTGGTTGAAGTATATAAATTCATTCATCAATAGATTTTGTTACAACTTTTTTAAGAAAATACTTATTTTTGATAAGTCTGCTTAAAATTCTGTATTTGTGATTTTATAAGTATTTAATTCAGTTAATGCCATTTATTATGCTTTCTGAATGCATTTATATAAAAATAAACAGATAAATGATACTTTTTGCATGAGTTTTTATTACATTTTGCTGTTCAGTTTAAAACAACTGAATTAAAAGTGTAATCTGAAATATAAAATTTTATCCAGCAAATTCGATTTTTATCGAACGGCATTTGGTTCAGAAGATTAATTATCTTTCGTGTTATTTGAGTTTAATAATTACTTAGCTTCTTAATTAATTTACATTTTCGAAAGAAAATCACTCTGTGTAAATTACTGCCAAAGCTCATAATTTTTTTTTTTTTTTAAATAAGAATTTATTCACAATGAAAAGACAATAGAAACACTTTTTAATGAATGTTTCAGTTCTTCGTTTCTAAAACTAAAATATATCATTTGAATAATTCAAATCTAATTATTCAATATTCTTTAAATTAAGGATCACCTTAAGAATTATGCATAAAGTAAATCTTCATTTTTCTTTAGTTTTTTTTTTTTTTTTTTTGTTATTCGAATTAAAAATGCAAATAATATACATTATTTTCAAAAACACTTGTTTCCACAAATTATAAAACGATTTATTTTTGAAGTGTATAAAAAAAAGAATAAGAATACATTAGTAAAAATTTACTATTCAGATAACTTTTGAAATTTAAAATTTGTAATCTAAGAATCTCAGAACTTTTATAACTAAAGAAAGAAAGTCATTCATTTCTTTAATTTTAATGTTGCTCGTAAATATTGGTGATGGTCAAGGGTTCCAAAGGCCACGCCTTTTTTCAAGGACTCTTGCACCAGAATAAGTTTAAGATAAATTTATTATTTAATATACAGTGTAGATTTAAGAAGAAATTTATTTTTAGATAATACTGGTGTAAGAGTCCTTGAAAAAAATTGGGCCGTGGGAACCCTGTGGTCACTTTTAAATGTTCAACGCCTTAAAGGCACTATTGCACAGCTGCCAATATTTTAATTTATTTCGGTATTTTTAGCCCCGCCTCATTTATTTTTTTTTAAGTAATTTTGTCTTATTTTATTGAAATTAGATATTGGAGAAAATTTTTCTATCAATAAAGTGGTGTGAAATAAAAGCGTAGATAAAAGTACTCCGGAATAAATTAAAATATTGGCAGGTATGGTATTGTCAAATTTAGAGACATTTCATTCAATATCTGCCACTAAATTTTAATTCTAACAGTTGCCGAATCACTTCGAATATTCATTTCTATTATCTATATGAAATACCATTCCTAAAAGTATTTGTGATTAATGAATAAAATAGTCATTAAATTTGGCAACACTGTTCAGAGTTCAACCGTAAAATTTCATTTAGTACGGTATGTATATAAATTGTAGAGTATTTGATTAAAGTGCATTTCCTTTACCATACTTGCCAACATCCTAATTAATATTCCGTAGTGCTGTTAGTCCCATTCTTTTTTATACACCAGTAAATTTTTAGAATAATATTCTCCAAATGCAATTACAATTAAATAAGAAGAAAAATACTCTAAAAGGTACTAGTGGGGAAAAAAAGGCGGGGCTAACAACACTACGGAATATTAATTAGGATGTTGGCAAGTATGCCTTTACAAACTGTCAACAACAAAACAGAATGCCCAGAGTAGCCAACATTTTTATTTATTCGGAAGCGTTTTTAGCCCGCCTATCATTTTTACGACTTTTTTTTTTTTTTTTTTTTTCATATTTCATCGTACTAGTATAATGAAGACAATTATTCTACAAATAAATTGATACGAAATAAAGGCATGGCTAAAATTTCTCCGGAATAAATTAAAATGTTGGCAACTATGATTTTTCGTACCAAATGTTTACATAGAAATGTTATGAATCAGAAATTTAATAATATTTGTCAGCATAAAAAAAAAAAAAAAGTATTATAGAAAAATAAAGTAATTAATTCTCAGTATAAAGAAAATGGGTGGATTGTATGAATTTGCATTCCTGATTCGGATTGTGTCACCGAAATTTATTGTTTTTAAGAGAGACTATATGTAAAAAAAATAAATAAATAAATAAATAAATAAAATAAAAATTACAATGTTAACAAAAAAAAAAAAAAAAAAAAAATGTATTCCGTAATAATACTACAAAGCTTTGAAAACAAGAAAAATAAAAATTTTCATTGCATTATTTCAGAAATAAATAAATTCTGTCACGCAAAAGTACACGTTTATTGAAATTTCTCCAATGAAGCTGCGCATGTGCAAGTGCGAATTCAGATCACATATCTTCAAAGGAGTATAGACATTTTTTTTTTTTTTTTTACAGAGAAGCATAAGGATTGTTTTCAATAAAAAATATAAATAAAATTAAGTAAAAAAAAATAAAATAAAATAAAATAAAATAAAAAATAAGGAGAAGTATTGATAATGCTAATGATTTTCAGCAGAAGGAAACTATTTTATTTCTAAAAACGACCCCTTCCCTCAAAAAAAAAAAAAAAAAAAATAATAATAATAATAATAATAATAATTAAATAAAAAATAATAATTAAATAATATATATATATAATATATATATGTGTGTGTGGTGTGTGTTTGTTATAACTGGGCTTAGTATTTTGAAATTTTAAAAACGATAAATATTTTTATAGGGAGGAATGAAAATTATTTAATACTATCTGCGAACTAGAATGGCATAGATCTTTTGTGCACTAGCTTGAGCTCTGATAGACAACAGATATTTTGATCTGCAGGTTGAAAAATCTCTTGAAATGTTACCAGCCAGGAATAAATAACTGAATAAAAAAAAAAAAAAAAAAAAAAAAAAAAAATGCATCTATAAAAAATAATAATAATAATAATAATAATAATAATAATAAAAAAACTCACCAAACAAAACTATGTACACATCATTTTATATATAAACTTTGTCGCCATTCACACGACTACCACCTTTAGTTTTAAAAACGCATTATTATTAATGTTATTATTTTATTTTATTTTATTTACCACCGATTGCTGAAATAGAATATAATTTCCTCTCTTATCGGGAAACATTGCACCTTTTCAAAACTGATTCCCAAAACACCCGATATATTTACAGGTGATTACCGAATACTAAATTGCTCATACATTAATTTCAAAGGTGACATTTTCATCGATGAATGCATAAATAAACAAATAATCATCATTCATTCACAAATTTCGACCACTTTTTTTAATCGAATTTTTTATATTCTTATTTATTTAGCAACATTTCAGCAAAATTCTTTCATTTTAATTTAATTTAATTAATTATTTATTTCTGTAATGTGATTTCTAAAAAACTGCCTTTTTTTGCGCATGATAAATAAATTTCACATTTTATGTAGGGTCCGTTTTGAGTCCGTTGGTTTTTTCAAAAAATGCTTTTCGACCGTCAATTTTTTTAAAGGATCTGTTTTCTCACCCAAATTTTTCCTATATAGACAGTGGCAACAGTTGCATTTCCTCTATTAATGGAAATTTCTATTCGACAAATTCTCTGGTAATTTTTGATATAAAATAGTTTTGTGCTGCTTCTGGCTTTGTCTCATCTCCTCTTCAAATAAGTAAATAAGAAAATAAATAAATAAATAATTAATAATAATTATTATTGTTATTATTTATTAAAATATGATGGAAATTTATGAAGTATAAATCTCCCGCCAGTGAACTCATCTTTAAGTGAATTTTAAAATTTTGCGCATGAATCCCATTACATCGTGGCAACTTTCCGAACGGCAGGGAACTATAATTTCTTTTTTTATTTTTAACAGAGGAACTGATGAAGGTAACATGTTTTAAGCAATCAGTGGCTGCTGAAAGTTTCATGTTCTCCTTATAGCTAGTTAATGTTATTTAAAATCCCATCACCTGTGTATATATTATTGTGGACCAAACAGCAGTACCATCCACCTTGGGGGGGGGGGGGAATGCGTCTCATGCCGTTTTTGAATCACATCTTTCCACCGCATGTAGCGATGAAAGAGTTCTGCTTTTTCTTCCACCAGTAATTCTACACAGTGCTTTTTATTATATTTTTGCCGTTATGTTTATGATTTTATTGGGAAATAGCTTTCGTAGGACAATACTGGTGGCAAAAAGAGAACTCTTTTACCACTGCGCAAAGCAACATTCTACACTTGAGGATTTTATCCCTCGGCATTTCTTAAGGCATGATGGGAAAACTTACATTAGAGGGGTTTTGCTGAGTTAAGAGAGGGAAACGCCGAGGAATATACAGTTCACTTTGAATCTAGATCACATAGGTGCCAACTCTCCCGTTTTTCAAGGGAGACTTTAAACCGGAAAATTTTCATAGCTGTTTTCGGTAATATTAATCGACGAAAATATATATAACATATTCCATTTAAAAATACCGGTGACAATTCTCATTTAAAAGTTTAAAATGTTGGCAGCTCTGAGGTCACCCATAACTACATTTATCATAATATGAAAAGGAAGAAAGAGAGAAAATTTGAGTTTTTTAAATAAATATATAAGTAAATAAAAACCGCTTGAATTGAAAAAAAAAAAACTATTTTTACAGAGAAATTTTTTATACATTCGAAGGTTAAAATTTTGGAATTAAAAAAGACGGATCTATTTTAAAAAATGAGTATTGAAGAATCTGAAGAACTGGTATCTATGTGATAATGTCTGGTGTACAGATCTTAAAAATAAAATAGAATGAAAGTATATCATATTTTTTTTAAACATAAAAAAAAGCCTCATTCTAATTAATTTTGTACGTGGAATAAAATTGTCAAAAAAATTTCGGCATCTCGAACAGTTTCCTTTAGGCTATCATTTTCAAAGTGATATATCACTAACGAAAGTTATCACTAAAGAAAATATTATTTAAAGGTTTTATACTAATATCTTTGGGCATTCACTTCTTATTTAATTAATGTACTTACTTATTAAAAGAATATGTAAAGAGTCTTACATTTAAAAACGAAGGACAATAAATTTTATTGCATTAATTAAAAAAGCTTTTTTTTTTTTTTTTAAATTACTTTGATGTTTTAATTTTGGCTGACCGTTATTTTAAACCTTCCATTTTCATGGTTAATAAAAATAAGTCGTGAAGTAATAATTAAAATAAATTTTAACTTCTTATTCTAAACTGTGTTAGAGATATAATAACCGGGATTCAATAGCGGCGGCGAAATTTCATATCAATCTTTTTTTTTTTTTTTTTTTTGGCTGCTTAAGAAAGGTAAGAGTTTTTGCTGGGCGGGGTGACTTTTACAATAGTATTGTTTTTTTATGAGATAAGTATTTATCATAGAATGCGGTGGCGTTCTCCTCCCTCCCCCCCTCAAGCTAAACACCAAGAAAAAATTAAATTTACAATTTGCGAAAAATAAAACGGTGAAACGCTACTAGCATATAACATGACAGAACTTCTTGAACGTTTCTACTACTTGCATCTCATATTTACGGCCTCAAGGACCTATGATTTTTTGCGCAACCCGAGCATACCCTCAATATATATATCTATATATACATATGCCTGTTTGTAAGTCCATTAAAGCCCAGAGTACTGTCACATTGAAAGCGTGAAATTTGTCGGTTAACTTTTGTTTCTTCTCATTGTTCATCTTTTTGTTCGTCTAAAGTTCTGCAACGATTGAGCTGAAAGCTTGCATGAAAGTTCCTGCTAATATGTGTTAGTGCTATTTGCAAAAATAAATAAATAAAATAAAATAAAATAAAATAAATAAAATAAAATGTCAATATACAGGGTAGTTACTTTGATACATTACACAAAAGTTTTGTGAAATCACCAAAAGATGGCGTTCATTTCGAATAAGTTTCAAATTGAGAAACATTGAGAGTGTAGTATATATTTTTCTTTTCTTTTCTTTTCTTTTATCTCTCTTTTTTTTCTACCAAATGAACTAATGTAGCCCAATTAAATATATCTTTTTCTTTCTTTTTCTTTTTCTTTTTTCTTTTCTTTTTTTTTTTTTTAAAGAAATTTCCAACGTTTAAAAGAAACAGATTTTTTAATAAGAAAAATAATTGATAAAAAATTATTATATTAACATAGTTCGTACGGTTCTTGAATTTATTTTTAATTTATTATGTAGCCCTTATATTATGTAGCAATTTTTGTTACGTAAAAAAAACTTAAAATTTTAAACAAGCTATACTGTATAAAAATACTGGTCTAGGAGTCCTTCAAAATGGGCATGGCCATACGAACCCTGATTAAATTGACAGAAGAGTGATTTTATCATTATATCTGTTAAAAATAAATTATTAAAAATTGCGCATAATAGAATTATTATACGAGTGGGTAAACACGATAAATTGCAGCTGCTGCTTTCTGCTGAGCTTTAATTTGGTAGGAACATTAAAAGTCATTGATCCAAAACTATGTGGAATTTTATAAGTTTAGTACTTACAGATCTTCCGAAAGAGATTTAAAGTAGAAACTTAATATATTACTATGGCTACAAATTAATTGATATTCGTTTGATTAATGCTAAATTGTTTAAGACATAAAATATCATTGATTTGCTAAAGTATGATCATTAATTAAAATGATATAATACATTTGAATAATAAATAATTTTAAAATAAATGTAGTAATAATTTTAAAATAAATAATTTAGATATAATTAATAAGAATAATGCGTTCGAAAAGTATCTAAAGAATTTCATTTCTCAAATTATATTTTCATTGGGTCTTGTCGTGTACACGAGTCCCTACTTTCCAACTATCTCATTATGAACCATACAAATTTTAGCACCCGCCTTTTTTTTTCACACCAATAATTTTTTAGAGTAATTTTAGTCTTATTTAATCTTAACAACATTTGGAGTGAATAACTGTAAAAATATAGTGGTGTGAGAAAAGGGGCGTTTTTTCAGGGGCGTTAACAATTGTACGGTTATTAATGAGATGGTTGGCAAGTATGCAGTCACTAGATTTGCCAATTCACGTGCCAGTCTTCTGATGAAAAATTTCTCACTTTTGTTTATTTACTAAATTATTTTCTAATTCATATTTTATAACACCCGGTAACTACCAAATAGCTACCTGGTACTACTACGTCACCTATGTAGAAGTTTTAATTGATAGAAGTGTTTACTTTTTTTCCTGTCTGTACATAGCCCATATCAAAGTATCAACCAAGCTTATTCTCGATCAGCCATATTATTAAACAACTGCGGCCATTTTAAAAACATCAAACTCACATAAAAATCTTATTTTTGAATTGATTAGCATGAAACTTGCTCTGTACCGCACAGACCATATCTAGGTCTCTACGAAGTTTTTAATGAACTTGATGTGTGAGCATTGGGTCTTGTCGTGAGCATGACTCGACAAAGGTTAGAAATGGCGGGGTATTCTTCTGCATAAAAGTTTCTTACTTTCATTTATTCTCTAAATTATTCTTTGATTCAATATTTTTAAGTACCGGGTAACTACTGAATAACTGCCTGGTAACACTACGTCATCTATGCAAATGTCTATAGTAATAACAACGCTTTTTTTTTTTCTGCATCGAAATTTAAGCAAGTTTAATAATTAACTTGATTGACCATATTATTTAACAACTGAGGTCACTTTAAACTTTTAAACTCACATAAAAATCATATTTTGGAATTTATTTGCTGAAACTCGGTATGTACGCAACCAAATTAAGATCTCATCCAAGTTTTTTAATAAACAAGATGTGCCCTCTTGTTACAAATTGCGAACACTGGAAAACTTTACACTCTATTAAAAGAGGTATTTATGAACCGATTTGTATTAAATTTAGTATGTGCATAAGCCATATCATATCAAGGTCTCAATTAATTTATGTATCAAATTGATCATGGTATAAAATTTGTGGCCACTTGAAATTAATAAAGAAATCTATTAACTCTTCTAGGTGAGCTAGAAAGGTATTTTCTACGTATTGTATATAAATGTATGCGTTAAATATTTTTCCTTGCATTTTTTGTAAAGTAATCCTGATTATATTTTTTAATTAATTATAGTGAGAGCATATTATAAATAACATTAGAACACAAGACACTTTGACTGGTTTTCTCGTTCCAGTGTTGAATATATTACATTTAATCATTATTGGCATACTGCTTTCACTTTTCTTTTTATTTCTCCCTTTTTTTTATTTTAATATTTATGTGACATTTTTTTTTTACCACGTAATAAAGAAAGTACAAAAAAAAAAGGCTTCGAACAATTTTAAATAAAAATATTTCTAAGAATATTTCACAAAATAAATGCTTCAATAAAGATTATATCAAAGAAATATTCGGTATATTTATTTTCTGTAAAATATTTGAGAAGTTTTAAAACTGATTGACAAAGGGTTTATTGCAGGAAGAAATCAGTGACATGAGCAGACATTTTTTGTAAACATCGAAATTAGGAATTGCAGAAATTCTTTTGCTTTTTTCTGCTTGTATTTCAGTAAAAAGAAAATAAAAGAGTAAAACTAAAGGCCAAAAAGTATCTGATGTGACATTCTATTTTCTCTTTTTCAACTAATCTGCCTGACTCACAACTGCCAATAATTCCAAATTTTAAATCAGATTTATCATTATTTTTGTTTACTAGAAAAACAACTCATTTCCCTTTTCAATTCAACAATAAAGAAATAAAGAAAAGTAAAATAAAATAAAAAATAAAGAAAAGTAAAGAACACCTTTTCATAAAACATTTCTAAGTAAAAAGGTTTTCCAGGAGAAACGGGGCATTTGGAAACTACAGCCGGTAACAAAAGGCTTCGAACAGTAGAAAACATTCTTATATAAAAAAAATACACTTAATACAGTTTTATTAAATAAATCCTTGTCGAATCCTGTTTTTAGACTGACTAAGAACAGGATTCGACAAGAATTTATTTAACAAAACTGTATTAAGTCTACACTTTTTCTACATAGGAATTTTTGCTAGTGTTCGGAGACTTTTGTTACCGTCTGATGTACGATACTGTAAAGTTTATTACAGTTTAAATTGTACGATAAATGTACTAAACTTGAACGATTCCGAAGTATTTTAGGAGCAATTGAAGGTAGTTTTGCAAGAAAAGTTTTTTCACATATATTTTTGAGAAAAGAACCTCTTGCTTCTTTTATTCCTCCAGGTCATCCTTTGAAACTTACATTATAAATTTTGTGTAGCCTTGTATATTGACTAAAAATACCACATAATGTTAAAACTCAATCTCTCTTAATTAATTAACTAATTTTCAAGCATGAAAGTTACACACACACCCAGGACCTTCCCTTGTGAATCTATAACATGTGTGAACACCATAGAAAAATATTAAATGTTTACAAAATTAGTATTGGGCTTATAAAGTGGTCGCTTGATGATGTCACGATTAGTCACATAGATGGCGCTAGTTTCTATTATTTTTAACATATGGAACGTGTGACGCGACCGGAAGATAATACTACACTTCAGACAGCTGAGTTTTATTCAAATCCATATTAAAACTCAATTTCTCTTAATTAATTAATTATCAAGCATTAAAGTTATATTTATTTATTAAAAGAAAAAAAATGTATATCACAAAGAGAATGTACTTCGAGGATGCTTCAACTATTGACCTAATATATCCAAATTTATTTGCGGCACTCTAAGCGCATCATATGTTGGATGCTTTTTATACGACATTTTATAGGAAGAATGCTTTTGTGTTTGTAAAAAAAGTATGTTAACTTAATTATACTTAGTGCAAACTAAAAATGCTGAAAGTGTACCAAGAAAAAGGTACACCTATTGGCACACCAAAAGGTAAACTTACGGGTCTTTTTTTTTTTTTTTAACTGCCCTTGTACACAAACCATTTATTCACTCTCGATAACAAGTTTTAATCTAGGAAAATCCTAATTCCTAGTACGATACAGATTAAAAACACTGAATTTTGATTTCTTTAACAGCACATCTTCTTTCCAGAACACCTATAGGATATCCTGAGGATAAAAGGGACACCTATAGAGTGTACTGTGGATGAAAAGGACTTCTTTGGGATATACTGTGGATAAGTGTACTGTTAAGCTTCCTGCAAATAGACGTTTTAGTTATGCCTATAAAAAATTTACCCACATCCACGCAGTCCACAAACAGACACAGAATAAATACAAAAAATTAAATTTTGAAATTCATAGTACCCCAAAATATTCAATATAGAAAAAATTCAGTTTTAAAAATTTGAATCCAAGAACGTTTCTTTGTCTCCACTATGTCAGTTAGAAAAAGACTAAAATGGTAAAAAAAAAAAAAAAATTAAAAACAATAATAATAAGTATAAAATGTGAAATTCTTAAAAACTAAAATAAATATCATTCTTAAATAATATTAATGTTTATGATAATTAATTTAAATCCGTAAAATTAAATTTCCTTAATTTGTTTTATAAAGTAAAATTCATATATTTTTAAATTGAACATTAATTACAGCAATCTTCTAATGTACATTTCTACAATCAATTGAAGAAACAAATTGAAATATTACATAGTGGGTAAAGTTTAGGAAAAAGAGGAATGATCTTGGCAAGCTTGTAAAAAATATTTTAATTAATATTAGAAAAAATAAATTAAAAAATGACGAAGAAATGACATATAGAATTTTCAAGCTGTTGATATAAAAAGAGGATATATTAATCATGGAAACTTAAACGCATTATTATTTATTTATATATGTTTTAACTTAGAAATGAAATTATATTAATTTTTATGCCAACCCCCATAAAACACATAATTTAAAAAATTTTGTTCTACCCTAAAAATAAAATTCTTTGATAACACTTTTCTCATATTTCCATAAGATTTTTTTTTTCCAAATTCTTATTTAAATACACATATATATAATTTTTAAGTTTAATTTTATGTAAGTTCTGCAATTTAGTGCATTACACCGAACTAATGTTTATCTTCCAGTCTCAAATTGACCTAATTAAAATACTTAACGTCACACAAAGATAATTAAAGTGTATGAGATGTTATTTTTGTCATCCTCTTCCGTGTTTTGAAGATGAATTACTTTTTAGGAATATCTTTAGAGGAAACAACATTAAGTCTAACAATTTGCGAGTTATATTATATACAATGTTCTTCAATGTTTTAATGGAAAATGGAGTTTACAGTAAAAGTAAAGTAAACATTTAAAAGTGTGAAAAAATGCAAAGAATAAAACATGTAGCATTTTTAATTAATATAGTAAAAGGTGGTAAAGACTGAAATTTTTCTTTGCATATTTTGTGAATAATTTAGTAAAGTGGACTTTAAGACTGCAAATTAGTTCAATTTCTCTCTCATACTATTCTTGATAGTTAAAATATATATTTCTTTATTTAATGAGCTTTTTAAAAATGTATGGTAGTAAAATTTTATATATGAATGACTTTAAAATAAAAGTTTGTTTACAGCGCATTTGTAACTAAAATCACAACAATGAAACAAATCTAATGCAAAGCTTGAAAAATTGTAATGAAATTATATATATATATATATATATATATATATATATATATATGTATATATATATATATGTATATATATATATATATATATATGTATAAGACATGAATATATGTTTTTATTCATACAATATATTAAAAATATGGAACAAAAATAACTTATAATAATTTTACATGAAAACCAAAAATTGTAGAACTGAAACTAAAGTGAAACTTAATCCAAAAACATAAAAAAAAGAGTTAAACTGCCAAAAATGCCCTATATGGCTTGAGACATGCTGCAAGATTACAGCACACTTTTATATGATCAAAACCACCCCCTATGCAGACAGTTTAACAAAGAAAACACAATTAAGGCTAATATCATTAGGAATTTAATAAAATGGAATAATGAAGAATTGATCAATATCCAACTTTTGTCCAACAATTGCATTTCACATCTCGACCTTTGTTTGGACTTTATCAAGAGACTCGGCAGAGTCTCAAGTGACGCAAGCGCAAAAACAAACGAACGCCACAACACTCAGCGGAAACGGAAAAACGAACGAAACTGCGACACTTATATATACACGAATTTTAAGTTCAAAGAAACCGCTGAAAGCCGACACTTAATATCTCAGGAAATATGGGAGGTTATGTTCTGATAATTTCAAAATAGTCTTTCACCTTCTGTCTGATCCTACCCTGAAATCGCTACATTTCTGCGTGCAATATATTTCGAGATATGAATTGGCTCATTTAAGCTATAAATGGGCGGCCTAATGTGTAAGAATTTTTTCTCGAATATGGCTCGAGCGAACTTAGTTTAATTTATATATGATATTAATTGCTTTTATCTGATGTGCCTGACATCTCCCTTTTCCCTAGGAAAACTCTTGTTTTTTTTTATAACTCAGTTTAAAAATCGAACTATTTTTTACACCGAAAATACCGTGATGCGGCGGATCGCGGACGAATTTCTTTTCTTCCATCTGAAATACTGAATATCAAATAATCGTTTTGGCTCCATCTATCGGAAAACGTCAAAAATAAACACAAAAAATAAAAAAATAAAAAAATATTTTTCTTTTTTTAATATATATATTAAATGAGTTATTTATTTAGGTACTTGTATTTTATATGACATTTGTTTATCAAAAATATTCTTTGTATTTACATTGTTTTCATGCTGATACGTTGTTAACTTTCAAAATTGGTTCTATTTTAAAAGGTGATTGCAACAACAAAAAATTTTTCCTTTATTTTCATAAAAATGACAAATAATATGATAATCATATGCAAATATTTGTAATTTTTTCAAATTATGTGATAAATCACTTAAACTACGGATTGAAAAAATTCTTAAAACAGAATTTGAAAATAATTAATTTGCTCATTAAGTTTCTAGTATATATAATATATAAATTACAAAATGTTAAGCTATAATAAAATTTTGAATAGATTAAGATTTTTTTTTTTAATTAAATTCATAACAAACTATACTACTTAAATATTTACCAGTATACAATTTTCACTTTTTAAAGATTTTTCTATTATTATTTATTTTTCTCTTTTAAATCAAATCTATACCTAAAAAATTATAATAAGAAATAAATATAAATAAGAAATTTTTGTCATTTTTAAAATGTACTATATTATGCCTTTGTAATGTTGCATGTGTCCATCTTTTTTATCACTTTTTATAAAATTTTGAAATTTTATTTAGTTTGTTATTTTGTTCGAGTATGACCTATAAAACAACACTTTTAATACAGTGTTATAACTCATTACCATGCTCCTTTAATTTTACGTTTTGATCATTAACCCCTAAAAAAGTAATGATATCAATACAAAAAACCCTTAACGGGTTAAAAGTTTGTGACGCAGCACTGTACTTTATGGCTATAAGAATTAGAAATACGGGTCTTAAAAATAATGATATCAAATTTTCAGTGACGCTTTGATATTAATTAAATTATACATAATTTTTCTTATTTGAATTTGCTTTTTCCTTTTATTTATATTTACAGTGTAAACGTTATTTTCAACATAAAATAATATATAGCATTTACTCATTGATACCTTTCCATTCACATCTCTTATACTACGAAAGCATGTGTTTTAAAAGAAATTATATGAAATTCCAGTAACGCAGTGGTGTCACATTAAGTGATTTGTTTTTAAATTTCTCTGCAATTATTTTGTTTTGCATATTAAAGTATATGTGCACATTGAAATATTGCTTTTAATTTTCAAATATGCTGTCAAATATATCATTTTCATTAAGCTTATACTATGTACTGAAATATATTTATTTCAATGAATTATTCTATCTTTTGCGTCACTCCATCCAAAACTGTAAGTAAAATATATGGAAATGTTTACTTTGTGTCATTTCATCCAAATAAATTAAAAATGCATGCAAATAGATATCGTGATGCAAAGAAAAAAACTGTGAAATGTTTTCAGTTTTGGATGGCGTGACGCAAAAGATAGAATAATTCATTGAAATAAATATATTTCAGTACATAGTATAAGCTTAATGAAAGTGATATATTTGACAGCGTATTTGAAAATTAAAAGCAATATTTCAATGTGCACATATACTTTAATATGCAAAACAAAATAATTGCAGAGAAATTTAAAAACAAATCACTTAATGTAACACCACTGCGTTACTGGAATTTCATATAATTTCTTTTAAAACACATGCTTTCGTAGTATAAGAGATGTGAATGGAAAGGTATCGATGAGTAAATGCTATATATTATTTTATGTTGAAAATAACGTTTACACTGTAAATATAAATAAAAGGAAAAAGCAAATTCAAATAAGAAAATCTATGTATAATTTAATTAATATCAAAGCGTCACTGAAAATTTGATATCATTATTTTTAAGACTCGTATTTCTAATTCTTATAGCCATAAAGTACAGTGCTGCGTCACAAACTTTTAACCCGTTAAGGGTTTTTTGTATTGATAACATATACATCAGATTTGTATGCTTGACTTGTAGTCGGCTTGTAAATCTTCGTCAGATAATTACAGATAGCTCATTTCTTCGTACTGTAATTCTGTCATGTGCTAAGGACATGACAGAATGGAAAAACACCCAGGGCCAGCGAGGGAATCGAACCCGCTTTCCTACGCTCGTAAGCGATTAGCAGTGTGGTGACATAACTACTCGGCCACGGAGAGCCCTTGTTTATTGATAACCACGGATTAGGATACAGGATGATAAACTAGATAGGGCGGTCAGCGTGGGGAACGGAGCTTTATTTTCCGCATTAATTCAGCCGAACAGAGTAAGCGATCCGATCGCCGCCTGGTGTAGTATCTTTGAAACTCCTCGGAAGAAAGGGAAAGCCCGCCCCTTCGGCTTCAGTCATCCAACGAAGGAACAGCCAGAAATGTAAAAACGCGCTGATTGGTGTATTTTCGAGATTTGGTCGCCCTCTATCTGTAAGATGAAAATTACTACCTTTCCGTAACATTAGTAATACATCCTTCTCTTTTAATCCGTGTTGATAACATATACATCAGATTCGTATGCTTGATTCGTTGCCATCACGAGAAGGCGACTCAAAATCCTGCTTTCTGAGAGAGTTCATTTGCTTAAATGTTGGAATGTTGGAATGAGGGAATAATCTAGGGTTAAAACAAATTCTTGTAATGCTATTCCCTTTGGCGAAAATTTCGGTATTTCGCCACACTGTCTCTCCTTCTCTTTTCATTGATATTTTGATTACCCTGCTACTACGTTATTATTCTCTGCTTTCTTGTTTATTATATATATATATATATATATATATATATATATATATATATATTCTCCTCAACTGTTCTTTTCAGAACAATTATTTTTTTCTTCTTTTAAACTGTTCTTTACAGAACAAAGTAAAATGTCTTTTTCTCTTAAAGAGAAAACGTTGCATTATAAAGAACGTAACATTGTTTACAATGTGCACATATTTTGTAAAAATGAAGCGAAGACTTCATCTCTGTCTATCCCAATACAGAAAGCACAAGAACGTGCAGCTGCAGCTACCGGCGTTTCTTTGCGAACTATCCAGAGAAAAGAAGGAATTCATATCTGCTTAGGATAAAAGGCTTTCAACTCCAGAAAAACACCTCATTCGCCCTGCAGAACAGAATGCAGTTTTGGAGAGTTTTGGCTAATGTGTTGTTCGGAATACTGTTAATGAATTTGACAAACCTAGCATATCAAATACCGTTTTGAGTGATGTATTACTATGGGGGAGTGAATAGTAGCATCTACAATATATTTTTCTCTTTTTTGTATTTTTGCCATGTATTTAAAATTTATTTTTATAGAGCAACTATGTCTACATATGGTTTCCACCAAAAAAGTAAAAAAAAAAAAAAAAAAAAAAAAAAAAAAAATCGAATATTTTGTGATAATATCTCTTATCTTAATATATTTATGCATTAAAATTTAATTTAAAATGTTCTAATTTAATATCTAAATAAAAGTCTACGAAAACTATTTAAGTGAGAATTTTAGAAATTCTTGATACGCTTATGCAATATAAGTATTGCTATGTTATGCTCTTCAATTGTTTATAAATACAGTCCCCCGCTCCCTCAATTTCACATTAACCATACCTTTCGAACGAAACGATTTTTAATCCCCTACTCTTATAATTAATATGTTAAAAGCGTACGACAAATTTCTTACTTGTGTATTAGTATATAGATTACATTTTATATTCATAAAGGCACCTTAAAAAGTAATATATTCTGGCCATTACAATATTTTCTTCTATAACATTCTATATAGCCATTCTATATAACATACTATACAGCGCCTTTTACTGCTTAACATGCACAAAAAAGTAATCATGGTTTCTCACAATAAAGATTTTATATTTTCAGTTTGGTGCGATTTTAATCAACAGATTCTGAAATGTAGCCGTGTGAATGATAGAAAATCAGTAATAGCAGCTCCACCTGTTGGTCAATATACAGAGGCTGTTCGCACATTTTTTAGACGATTTTGATTGAGTTTACTGAAACAATTTCACTCATATTTCGTGCTTTATTTATTCAGTTTGATAGCCCTTGTTCTTAACTATCATTCTACATCGTAATTTCTATGATAATAATGCTTTTTATAATATCGGAAGAGGTATATTTTTTTACTTCTCTTGAACGGCTTTCCAAAGTCCACAAAGCGTTGTAGGTCGGCGTTCGGATAATGCAGATTTTAAGAGACGAAAAACACAAAAATCAGGAGATTTATTTATATTTAATATATTTATTTCAATGAATTATTCTATCTTTTGAGTTACGCCATCCAAAACTGAAAAAATTTTCACAATTTTTTTCTTTGCAGCACAATATCTATTTGCATGCATTTTCAATTTATTTGGAGGAAATGACACAGAGTAAACATTTCCATATATTTTACTTACAGTTTTGGATGGCGTGACGCAAAAGATAGAATAATTCATTGAAATAAATATATTTCAGTACATAATATAAGCTTAATGAAAGTGATATATTTGACAGCGTATTTGAAAATTAAAAGCAATATTTCAATGTGCACATATACTTTAATATGCAAAACAAAATAATTGCAGTGAAATTTAAAAACAAATCATTTAATGTAACTCCACTGCGTTAGTGGAATTTCATATAATTTCTTTTAAAACACATACTTTCATAGTATAAGAGATGTGAATGGAAAGGTTTCAATGAGTAAATGCTATATATTATTTTATTTTGAAAATAACGTTTACACTGTAAATATAAATAAAAGGAAAAAGCAAATTCAAATAAGAAAATCTATGTATAATTTAATTAATATCAAAGCGTTACTGAAAATTTGATATCATTATTTTTAAGACCTGTATTTCTAATTCTTATAGCCATAAAGTACAGTGCTGCATTGCGTCACAAACTTTTAACCCGTTAAGGGTTTTTTGTATTGATGCAGTATACATGTCAACTGCTACGCTACAAAGTATGCAACGTAAAGTTGAAACAATGGGTCGAAATATGCATTGCTGCTGGCAGACAGAAGTTTTAACTTTGAAGGGGGAAAAAAAAGGTAACCTGTGATAACTAGTTTATTTTTTCCCCTGAGATCCTTTCTCCTCACGTCATAGTCTAGAAGATCGAGAACAAATATTTGCTCCATTATTGGTATTCTTGCCTATAATGTATCTTTTCCTACTAAATCGATGACATTCTACAACTTTGTAATTTACTTTCTTCTCCTATCTCGTGCTGTTTTCTTGGTAGGAACTCTAACACCGATATTATCCTCCAAATAACGCTGTCAGCGGTTGTGTCTAGTAGCGTATGACCACTTTACTACACTTATACACATTTTTTTTTTTTATGATATAGTTGCAGCTGTCGAACAGTTAAAAGGATGGGAACGGACATTAAGGGGCATCTTGTATGTAAGAATGTTAATATTTAAATTTTTATGCAAAATTATAAAACCTGTTAGAAATACACAGCTCTTTGATTTCATCTGTTTATTTAATAGCAATTCAGATATGTATAGTAAAAATAAAAATAAAAATTACATATGATTTATTATCCTAGAATAGTGGTGTAAAGGTCTTAAAAAAAAAAAAAAAAAAGAGAAAGCAAGTCTAAACACAGAAATTATTATTATTAAAACAAATATGGTTCGAAAAGCACAACTTGTAATATTTAATAATAACGATTTCTCAAAACTCAGAAAGTTTTCTATCACTATTTTTTCTTTTCTAAAGTTTTCATGTTATATACAGGTTGGTTATAATTAAACTTCCCCTATTAATATCACCCTACAAAGCAAACGGGTGAATAAAACACAACGAAATTCGGTATACAGACTACACACGGGATACACTCACAGTATTTCGAAAAAAAAATATAAAATTAGTTCCGAGAGAGAAATTCAGAGTCACTGTAAATCTTTTATTGGTTTAAGTTGAAATCATATAATAAAGTTTTATTTTTAAATATATTAAATATATTTTTAAATATATTTTTATTTTTAAATATATTAAATATATTTTTAACACATTTTTGTTTTTTAATTTTTTGTATATTATTTTAAATATTTTATTTTATTTTATTTTATTTTTTTTTTTTGTTGTTGTTGTTTATTTTTTTCATAAAAAATGTAAAATGTTTCTATTCCAGAGAAAATTATTAGACCACTTATATAATTCCGTCAATAATTAATTAAAATATTTTTCATTCAGATTTAACTATAAGATATATTTACAATATATCGGCTTATCATTTAAGTAATTTTACATAATATATAAAGAAAAAGAGTAAAATCTGTTTAAATTTACTGTAGTTATCGGACTGTAATATTAAACAGTGTAAGTAACGATGCAACTGTAATTAAATTGTCTAGGAAGGTTCTAATAAATTGCATTTATTCTTTCTTTGTATAAGAAATCCTCCCCTCCTTCATTTATATAACTCAAAGCGCGTTTGGCTACATTGGTTTTCGCCAATGCTCTACGCGGTTGAGTGTTCCTAAATATGCGTCCGGGAAAGCTGCTCAGAAATTAAAAATAATTCCTCATAGCCAAATGGTAAATAATGTATTTTTTAAATCTAAATATTCGTTACTTGTTTTTTTTTTTTTTTTTTTTTTATATTTACACGTTTTGAAGTTTCCTGAATACCGAAGTCAAGTTTTTAACGTGTGATCTTTGTCTGTGTAACTTAGTATAAAATAAAATATATAATTTTAGGCAATCCAAACGTTGTATTTTTTAGTTAATTCGTTTGTTACTAGAAATTTTAATCAAGATTGATAAGTTTCAATGAATGTTGCGTGTGGAAGTTGTCTGAGTGAACTTTGGAATTTAATAACAGATTTGAATTCTCTATAATTGTAGGTTCAATAATGAAAAGGGGGATTGAGAGGGGTGGTAGCCCCCCTGACATAGAATTATTTGTCAAATAAAGCTGTTCCGAGACCTCATTTGAATTGTTTTAACATAGGTTTACATAACAGTACTCGTTATCTTCTCCCTTAATCTCCAATATGTATTTATGGTATTAAATTTTAGGGTAAGAGAAAGTCGTGTGAGTAACACGCCAGATTATTTAATGTTATATTTAGCAAAGGCTTCCAGTTTGCCTATGAATAAATAACATAAAATCTGTTGTATTTTACTAAAATGTTAATGATATTCGCAAAACATTTTTTCAAAGAGCTTTCATTGTTCTTTTAAACTTCTGAAATGTTAGAGAAATATTCTATTTACTCTCATAAGTGAGATACGAACTGATATTCTTTTCTACGATAGTACATTCTTGTGCCTAAATTGGATTTATTTTCTAACAATGTTATGTTCCTTTAAGCGATGTTTAACATATTTTCAAAATTATTTCTTTTTGTTTTACGAGATACTTTTCATACGTACGAAATTTTGATGTAAGGAATTTCTTTCACGTATAAAATAAATGCACGAAATTTATCAAATCAATTTTAATAGGAATTACGTTGAAATTTAACCATTTGCCAGCCTTAATGCTCTAAAAGTTTAGGGAATCTTTTATTCATTTACCACCAATACGTCTGAGAAATAATACTCGATATATAGAGTGGATGAATAGACTTCAAAGTTATTAAGCTACCACTACAGTTAAAATTCAGTGGTGGATATCGAATAAAAAATGTCGCAAAATATGACAACACTGACTAGAGGAGTGAAATTAAATAGGGCAGGCAAAGGATTATATTTGACTTTTAGCTCTAAAACTACTAGATTGCATACTTGCCAACCATATCATTAATACCCGTTCAATTGTTAACGCCCCATGAAAAAACGCCCTTTTTCTCACACCACTATATTTTTAGAATTATTCTCTCCAAATGTTGTTACGATTAAATAAGACTAAAATTACTCTAAAAAATTATTGCTGTGAAAAAAAAAAGGCGGGTACTAAAAATTGTACGGTTCACAATGAGGTGGTTGGTAAGTATGAGATTGAAAACATAAACAAAATAAGTGTATGAAAAGGTTCAGAAGGCCGATAGACTAAAGAAATTCAATCTCTAGTCAAAGTGAAAAAAAAAATCCAAAATATCATTTTACAGGTTTTATAATGTTTGTTTACACTATACATTTCAACTGTAACAAAATAGTGGAAAGTCATTCAATATAGAAAATTTCACTGCTAATAATGTTATTTTTTTTCTTTTGTTACATTCTTATTTTATTTTAACCTTTTAACGTTATCTACATATCTTATTTTTAAAATTGGAAAAAAAAATGTTCAGAACTGGATATTGAAAATACGTAAACTTGTTGAAATCTGAAAACTTTCGAATACAATACCTTCTTCTATTGATAATAGAAGAAAGTAAAAATTTCGAATTTCCATAATAACACATCAAATATTTATCTAATGTATTTATTTATTTATTTATTTTTAACAACCAAAATATTTATATTAGGGGGACCGGAAAATAATGTCGTTTTGAATTAATAAAATAAAACCGGAAATTTTGTTTAACAGTGTTTACATGGTACTTTACAAATAACCATGTTATAAGTTACCTAAGAATATCTTAAATTTTTGCCAGGATATATTTCCGATGTCAGTATTTTAATTCAAACCGACATCACTTTCCGGTCCCCCTAATATATATATACTGTTACATATTCTGTACAATCTTTTCTTAACCCCTTCCGTCTCGCTCCTGTGATATTCACGGGCAGTGACCACGCTCCACATGTATTTTTCCTTTAACATTTTAGGGTACATGAAAGCACCAGCCAGTACCAAACTGTATATAATGTACTTGAAAATATGTACAGAATAAATTTATATATTATTCATATATTTATTTTCAATCTATTTTTACTTTCCGAACACTATAGTGAGGAAAGTATTGTAATCATGTCAAAAATCCGAATTCGAGATTTTGATGTTTCTATACGTTTTGAGGTCCCATGAGTCCGTTTTCACTATTTTTACGATGATGTATGTATGTGTGTGTGTATGTGTGTATGTGTGTATGTGTGTATGTATGTGTGTATGTCTGTGAGTGAACACGCTAGCGTCTAAACGCTTTGTTCGATTAACCTGAAAGTTGGTACGCATATTGTAAGTCACCATAGTACGAACCCTATAGATTTTGGTGAATCTAGCACTTATAGTTTTTTTACAGGGACACAAAGAAAAATTCTTTATCATTATGGCCTATGGGAGCAAAATCTTAAAAGTGCGATAGCATCTATACGCCTTATTCAATTGAGCAAAAAATTTATACACATATTATAGGTCACAAATACTCAATTTGTATAGATTTTGGAGAATCTAGCACTTATAGTTTTTTTACAGGGACACAAAGAAAAATTCTTTATCATTATGCCTATGGGGCCAAATTTTTAAAAGTGTGATAGCGTCTAAACGCCTTATTAATCTGAGCAAAAAATTTGTACACATGTTATAGATCACAGTTGAACTAACTGTATAGATTTTGGTGAATCTAGCACTTACAGTTTTTTTACAGTGACACAAAGAAAAATTCTTTATCATTATGGCCTATGGGACTAAATTTTTAAAAGTACGATAGCATCTAAACGCCTTACTGAATTGAGCTGAAAATTTATATGAGTATTATAAATCACTGTTGCACTAAATATAAGCATTTTGGTGAATCTAGCATTTATAGGTTTTTACAGGGACACAACGAAAAATTCTTTATCATTATGATCTATGGGCTCAAAGTTCAGTAGCGTTAAATAAAACATCGTGTAATAGATGGAGAAAAATACTCAAACACTCTATTATGGTTTTCTCTCTTTTGTTTGTTTAACAACTCCTCTTTCTTTACTTTATCTACAAAACTGTTAATTACTCAATGTTCGGAAAGTCGAGTGGAGTCACTCCAGATTTTTTTTTTTAATTATTCAAAAATGTGGACTTTATGGGCGTGTCTTTGAAAAATATGCGACCGTTAAGTTGTTAATTCTTTGCCTGCCCTAATGCTGTCTAAACAGTGTTGCCAAATATATAAATTCATTCAATTCTCACCAATAATTTTGAGGAGTGATATTTAATATATATTATGGACGAATAACCTTCAGAGAGATTAGCTGACCATTACAGTAAAAATTAATAAATTTATGATGGACACTGGATAAAAAAAACTGTCTAAATTTGGCAAAAATGACCAGAGGAGTGAAATTAAATGGGGTCAACAAAGGTTTAAATATTTATAAAACTTACCTCAATGCCTTTATTTTCTTTTGAAAGAGAAATTGAAAAAAAAAATGTAATCAATTATCTAAAGAATTTATGAATTTGTTTTTTCTTATTTTCTATATTACATTATCTATCACTAAATATATTCTTTCCTAATAAAAAAAAAAAAAAAAAAAAAAAAAAACTTAGTATGATGTGGCCACCACATGACTTTCTTCTATATAATTTTAGACAAAATTTATTCAATACAAATTATTTATTAAATGATCAAAGTATTTTCCGTTATAAATGCAGACGATTTTCATCTGACAGTATTATATTATCACTAAATGCTGAAAGATGTGAATTTTTTGCAAATCAGAAGTAATAACTTTTTTACAAGATTTTTTTCTTTAAAAATTAAAAAAAATCGATAACTTTTTTTAAAATTATCAAAGATCTATAGTTCAAAAGCATTCGTTTTAAAGGTATTGGCGAGGTCTTTCGAAAGATACCCATGTTGAAAATTTACTCCCCCCGAGGGGTACTTCCCCCCCCCCCCCCCAGAGGGAAGTTGCTCGCACATGCACAAAATTTTTTCCTATTTAACTACTACTGTTATCAATAATTCATATTAATTTTACAATCACACAATTAAAATAACTCTCATAATGTACATTTTACGAAATTTTGTCCTACATTGCCATGTTAAAAATTTGGAAAAAAATGCGATCACAGCGCCACTTGTTGAGCTATTCTTCCACAAATATAATCAGCACCAGGTTATGTCAGGGTCCAACTAAATTCGAAGTTTGGTTAAATTTCATTCATTGGTTCGTGAGATACAGTGTCCACAAAATTTGAGATACACACACACAGGCAGACATTTTCTAAAAACAGTCAAAACGTGTTCAGGACATCCGAAAACGTGTAAATCCATCAAAAACTGGAGTTCGAAAATTTTCACGAATCTAATATTTTCTCTTTATAAACATATAGAAGAAATTAATAATGTGTATTTGATATAACCGCTGCATGAACATTTCACGTATTTATTCAAAATAAAACTGTCGAATTTTAAAAAAAAAAGTGAATTTCCTCGCACATCCTGAATTACATAATACTCGATATAAATTTCTAAAAATATTAGTTCAAATATTTTCAGTTAGATATTTTGAAATCACAAGAAAATATCGAAATGTTTTCTAAATATTGCTGTATAGAAACAGATTTTCTTCTTATTGCCTAAATTCATAATCGTTATATTAGGAAAAGGACAATTTTGAAATGTGAAACGCCTCAAGTTGTTTTTGAAATAATATAATGTGATCGTTTAACACGTTGACTGCCACGCGTGTTTACAACAAAATCCCCGTCAGGCCACCCGTGCCACTGTTACTCCGCCTGCTGTTACTCCGCCCCCAAACCTTTTTTGAGTTTCACTGAATTTTATTCAAAATCCGATTCCAAAGCAACCAAAAGAGTCTAGTGATCGCAATCACTTTCTGAATCTGCCAAATACATTCTAGTTTCATAATAAAACAATCGGGAAATTTGCACGTTGAACCATTTGGCCAGGGGCCTTTTTCGTGAAGACCTTCGCCTGCTGTTACTCCGCCCCCAAACCTTTTTTGAGTTTCACTGAATTTTATTCAAAATCCGATTCCAAAGCAACCAAAAGAGTCTAGTGATCGCAATCACTTTCTGAATCTGCCAAATACATTCTAGTTTCATAATAAAACAATCGGGAAATTTGCACGTTGAACCATTTGGCCAGGGGCCTTTTTCGTGAAGACCTTCGCCTGCTGTTACTCCGCCCCCAAACCTTTTTTGAGTTTCACTGAATTTTTTTCAAAATCCGATTCCAAAGCAACCAAAAGAGTCTAGTGATCGCAATCACTTTCAGAATCTGCCAAATACATTCTAGTTTCATAATAAAAAATTCAACAGTATTATTATCTCCTGTCATATATTTATCTAAATATGTTCGGAAATCCTTTGGAAGGAGTCACCCGACGTGGCCTGATGAGAACTCTTGCTGTCACCCGAATACGGGTGACGTGGCCTGATGAGAACTTTTGCTGTCACCCGAATACGGGTGACACGGCAGTTAACGTGTTAAATTAGGAAAAATTTCAGAGATAAATCTAGAAATAACTTTTTCTTCGATGGAACTGTCTTTATTCACAGAATATGTATGCATTCCACGAAAAATATTATTTTGAAAATAAGAATTCTTTTGTAGTATTTTTCTGATTGGTCAAAAGAATTTCCTTGAAAACAAGAAAAGATCTGGGCTCGGATAGATACAGATAATAAAATAATGTAATATACTAATACTTTTTTTTTCTCTTTTTTTTTTTTTTTTTTTTTTCTTTAGAATTTTTAAATGTTTGTTTGTTTATAAGTCAAATAAATTTTTAAGTTGTTTTTAAAATAAAAACATGACTTATTCACTAGTTTTGTTTCAATAATTATATTAACAATTTCGCGACAGCTGACGTAGATTCACATCATTGGAAAATCTGTAATTTCTCCAGTGGGCGTTTCTTTCGCGATTTGTATGTGACTTACTTTTTAAGAATATACCCAATATTCATCTTGGAAGAATCAAATATACTACGGATACAGGTACTTTGATTAGAAAGAGTACAATTATAATGTATATCCATTTGTAATGTAAATGTGAATACAGAAAATTTTGTTTTGAAATATTGTAACTTGGGAGACTAATATTGTAAATTGTCTATAGGCGGACCTTACAGTCAAAAAGACAAAACCATGCGGTCGCGAAAGTGTTAAAATACTTTGCTGCGTATACAAGATATCTTAGCACCATGTTTACGAGGTTGAGTGGATTTTACGTTGTTTTAGTGATACCCTAGGGGCAATGAGCGACGGTCTGGGACTCACTCACTAGGAGTGGTTCGGAGGTACACCATCACAACTTTGATTCTTCTCGAAAGGTGTGATTTCCTTTCCCTCCTCGGTGATCCCCAGAGGTATAATTTTGTTGGGAACGTGGACCAAAATTCTAGCCGATACATCGCTGCCAACAACCTAATTAATATTCCGTAGTATTGTATTGTTAGTAACCGCTTTTTTTCCCCACCAGTCTTGTTTTAGAGTATTTTTCTTTTTCTTTAATTGTAATTACATTTGCAGAGAATTACTCTATAAATAAAGTGGTGTAGGAGAAAGGGCGTGTACTAACAGTACTACGGAATATTAACTAGGATGTTGTCATCTATGTGGAGATATAGGGTAAGTAAAAATCACACATGCAAGTAGGGACACAAGTGATATAGGCAGTTGTGCGTAAATTACATGTCACCACATCAGTGTATATGCGATTTTTAAATAAATTTACATCTAGAAAAATTGCATACAGAACAAGGGTCACAATCTCTTATATTTTGAAGACAAATAATTTCACAGTTTTTTTTTTTTGTTTGTTTTTTTTTTAAGCAAATTTGTATAGATTCGATGCTACTGAAAACGAAAGTAGTAATCAAAAGTGAAGCATGGATTCTAGAAGACTGTAGTGCAATAAATGTTGCGAAATTCGATATCAATGTATACAAGTTAAATAAAGAAAAAACAAAGAGAAAAGATCCTGCATATAAAAGAGGTTACAATTGTTGCTTGATTCGATTTTATAAATAAATGAATATATACTTTTTTTTCTATTTCATAATATAAAATAGAATATTTAGAATAGAATATTTTGAGTTTGTGTAAACTCTCTTGGCAATCCTAGCTAGGATTTTGATAATGTAATCCTCTCTTGTCAGAAATAAGCTGTCATGCTACTGATTGTAACGGCATATAATTGTTATTTTGTTTGTTGAATCAGAGATCAAGATAAATCATTGTTACCTCGGTTTACTTTCAACAATTGTGCCAGTAACTTGTGTAATTTAATCAATGATAAAGATCGTTTAATACCCATTGAAGAGTCCCTGATTTGGGGAGCATGTACAAATAATTCAACGGTTTGCTTTTTCTGTATGATACCACGTAATATGCAAGTATCTTCTAAAAGAAATACTACCTATCCGAATATCACCTCACTATTCTCAATAAATAAAATTGTAATAAATGTAGTTATTTTATTACATTTTATACACTTTATTCTATATACCGATAATTCGTCTATAATATTTTCACTAAAAGTGTTCAAAGTTATTTCAAATTTCGCTTTGTAACTGTACAGCCATGTTGTACAACCACCTAAAATTGAAACTTGCCCACTCAAATCTTTCCCACTGACCCCGCATGTGCGTAATCTCACCTACTACGCGATCTCTCCTATCTTTACCTTATATATATGTTTTATATGCATATGTATGTATGTATTATTTGACTGCCAGCCGAAAACAGTTTTTTTTTTTTTTCTTAATATAAAAATTGATTATACATAATTTAATTTTTTATACATATGCACTTATGTAAGATTTTTAACATCAGGTAGAAAAAGTTTCTATGTAGTAAATTTCAGCCTAAAAATAAATTTTATATGTGAAAAATTTAATTAAAAGTAATGTTATAAGTGGAAACAATTACTAAGGTCGTAATTTTTGTTTACGTAAAACGTAAATCAATTATGAAATATTTTAAAATACTTCATAACGTGTTCTTAATTTAAATCATATGTTATTTTACGTACTTAATATAGGCAACCTAGAAAAACTTTTTAATAGTACGAAAGTGAATTTAATGCGATGCAAGCTAAACTTTTATTTTGTTAAAATTTCACAAAATTAATTTTTAAAATTTCACAAAATTAAATGCAAATTAATTATATCAACATTTTTTACTTAAGTTAACAACCATATACACCGGGATTTATTCATTTTAAATTGCTGTTGAATATTTTTCCATTAATTAATATGTTTATCTTAAAAATTAATACCGAATTTTTCCATCTCAGTGATTGTGAAAAATCTTTTAATATTAGAAAGGAGCAGATGGAAGTTAATAAGCTGAGCGTAAAGCTTAAAACTTTAACATAATTGTGTTTAAAAAAATTGCATTTTTATATCTTTACCACTTTGAACAATTTATGAAATTTCATTAATATTTATTATGTAGAGCATCGCTTATAGAATAGTATGTTACTAGGTAGGCATATGATATTATTCTTGAACGGAATTGAATTAAAAATTGGGAATATTAGTACTGAAATTTTTTCTTTTGTGATTTTAGTTCAGGGATGGAACACGGGTGCAGAATTCATACCACTATCGATGTAAGAAAATTTTCTACTTCTTAAATCAACGATATTATAAGTAGAGAAATTTCTTAAACGGATTCCGGTATGAATTCTGCGCCCGTGTTCCATCCCTGTTAGTTACGTTTAAACTCCTAATTTTTATTTCCTTAATTACAGTACAGAAAAATTTATTCATTTATTTTTAAGTGGAATAGAATTTATTTTATTTTCAATACAGTCATGCCTGATCTATTGATATATTGACCATCTAATTTAACTTCGTTATTAAATCTTAGTTTGCGTTCGTTAGTTTATTTAGGTTTTTGTTATTTCATTATTTTATATTTTCGTTATTAATTTCTTTAATTTTTCACGGAATAATTGGTTGTGCAATATTAAATTTTAAATCAGATTTTTTTTTTTCAAGTGATTAAGTTATCTACTGATAATTGAGAACTTTAAAAAAGATTTTTCAATAAAAATATAAAATATATATTTTAGTTCGTATATATATAGTTACTGAAATAAGAAAACATTTTCTGTTAACAATGTTATAGATTTAATGTGAATTGTTAAATCGTATTTCGATATGTCTTGTATGGATAATTTAACGTTGTGTAATAAGCGCAATTTAAAACATTATACAAGAACAAATTTAATTACACTATAAATTTACATCTTGAGACACCTATGTACGAAATTTTTGCACTTCTAATATTCAGATATATTATTACACATTTTAGTGACAATGATTAAATATTAATCATTTATTCCTATATTCCTATATTCTAATTATGTACAAAATATATGTGCAGTTAGCGATTTCTTTCTTTCTTTTTTTTTTAATAAAATTTTATTTCTGATTTAAAAAAGGGAAAAAATCTGTTAAAGATAAGCCAGTCAAGGTCAGACACACTCCGACCTCTATTTTTTAAAGGAAAATTTTTAACCTATAGATGATAGAAGTTCCTGCCTTTTATCAAGGAATAATTTAATTATAGTACATGTAGAATATATGTTATTTATTCCATGGCTCCAAAAGTAGTTTTGGACTGGTTTCTAAAAAAGGTTTCGAAGAATCGAATTATCTCCTCGCCAAGTAGACACGACTATTTTGTAAAATTAATTGTTTGCTTATACCATCGATGAATTTTTGTTTATTGTACGTCAAAATTATTTTTAAGCCTACATTTAATCTCTTTTTTCTACTCTAGTTTAATTAATTACGTTCATATATATTCTTCTAAAATATTCATTTTCCTTCTTAAAATAAAGGTGAAACTAAAAAAAGGACTTTTTCCTTGCAATCAAATACTACCTTTAAAATATTTCAATTATTCATGCTGACACAGGAAGAAGGTTTCCTTAATTTCCGGGACTAGTGTAAAAGTCCTTGAACAAAGTTCGAAATGAATCTTGAAGTTGTTACATCACTAAGTAATTGAAATATTCGAGTAGTTTTCCAAAACTTAGCAACCATTTCAGTAATATTAAGTTTTTTTTTTTTTTTTTTTTTTTTTTTATTTATAAACTTAATTTTAACTAGCTTTCGTTTCAAAATTTTAAAGCAGTTTATTAAATATAAATGTTTGGATAAATGTTTATATCGTTCTAAAACATAAAAGCCAACATTTTAATTTATTCCGGAGTATTTTTAGCCCCGCCTTTATATCGCACAACTTTAATTATAGAAAAATTTTCTCTGATACAAAAATTTCGATAAAATAAGATAAAAATTCTCTTAAAAAATAAGTGGTATGAAATAAAGGCGGGGCTAAGAATACTCCGGAATAAATTAAAATGTTGGCATCTATGCTGAAAGAGTTTTTTTTTTTCTTTTGCGTGTGTGTGTGTTTGTTTGTGTGTTATTATAGGTAAATATAAAAATAAATTTTACATTGACAAGTTAAGATTTCTATTAAAAATAATGTTATTTGTTAGAAAAAAAATACTGATTATATGAAGATGTAAATACACTTTATCTTAACGGCAATCCATTCTGAATCTGTGTACCTGTAATTTTTATATCTAAAAAAATATTTTATTTTATTTAGCACTTTATGGACCGCATGACTTTTTGACTTACTCTTCGAAGTTATAATATTTCAGAACAAAATTTTCTGTTTTCATATTTATATTACAAATGGATATACACTATAATTATAATATTTCTAATTAATAGTATATTTCATTGTACAAAAGAGAATATTGGGTACATTCGTAAGAAATAAACAAAATACAAATTGTGAAAAAAACGCCCACTACCGGAGTTACAGATTTTTAAATGACATGAATCTACGTCAGAGGTCGCGAAAGTGTTAATTATCGAAAACTGTTCAAAATTATATATATATATATATATATATATATATATATATATATATATATATAAATCTATTAAAAAATACCAGTATCCAAAATTCGGAACGGCTGGCAGCTATACATTATTTTATTTTCATAATCTGAGTCAGTATGGATATTAAACATTTTTTAAATATTATCGTTATGAAATGCGATAATTGAATATATGAAATGCTCTTTTTCAAATGATAATTAAATATGAAATGCTCTTTTCTTCAACATTTTTAAATAGAAGTTATAATAAGCATATGTGCCAAGTCTCCTTTATTTTCATTGGAGACTTCATACCGGAAAGATTTAATAAATGTTTACAGTTTATTTAATTTTATTTGTTTGTCAAAGCATAGCCTCCTAAACTAGATGCCTATCGTATTGCGCGTAAACTTGGCAACAATTCAAGCGGCAGACAGCGCCACCTGCTACAGATTGCGCGACTTTTTTATTCAACTGTCACCAATAATTTTAAGAAGGGGCATATACAACCGATGTTTCTTTGATTCTATTTTCCTTTTATGCATATCAAATCCCACTTTTAAAAAGGTTTGGTTGCTGTTGACTAAAAAATTTGCATAATCTGTACCAGGTGGCGCTGTCTATCGCTTGAACTCTTGCCAAGTTTACGAGTACCGCGACAGGCATATAGTTTAGGAGAGTATGGTCAAAGGTACATGTGACAGATTGCTTTTAAAAAATATTGGTGGTAAATCCCACTTAAAAATTGGAAATTTGGTAGCTATGTTTGATTATATCAAACTTTAAATTTAGAGAAAATGCTGTTTATCATACAATAATTTTAAAAGTTATTATATAAGATTTTTTTAATGTATTTATTAGAGGAAGAATATATATTAATCCTGTGACTGGTTAATCTCCGATGTGAAAAAACAACACATTTATATAGAATTTAAATCTGCTATAAAAATTAAAAGTTCACTTAAAACTATACAGACAACTTTCACATGCGACATCCCTTGAAACTTATCAGCCTTGATCAAACTTTTCCAGCAACAAACTTACACTGACTTGAAAATACTATTTTTGGATGTCTTAAATTATTCGGTTTGAAGTTACTTTAAGAGACACAGACAAATTTCAAACGTTAAAAATCTTGACATCGGTAATAAGAAAGCCTCAAAACGTGTAAATATGCAAAAAAAAAAAAATATATATATATATATACAGCAATTAATATTTACCTTAAAAACGTACATTATTTACCATATGTCTATGAAGAATTCGTTTTAATTCCTGAGCAGCTTTCCTGGAAATGGTAAAATATTATAGTACAGCAGTAAAAAAGTTTACCGCTTAAACATTTGAAGCCCTGTATATCATTTGAAGATTATGTACAGACCACATGGTGCACCTAAATATAATCCTATAGTAATAATACACGGCATAACCTGAAATACACTTCTATTAATTTTCAGCTATTGTCGCACTATATTCTAGGCGTTTTCTGTAGCCCTGTAAATGAATAGTGGATGATTTTCCTACATGTTTTTACGCACATAAAAAATATATATTCATTTCATTTGGTTTAGTGCAGTCTATAGATGTTAAACTCTACTTACCTGCACTTTCTCCCATAGACGTAATGTATTTGAATTCTCTTGGGTGTCCCTGTACACGAACCATTTGCTTCATCTCAATGAAAAGCTTAGTATAGCATCCCTATATGATACACATTTAGAATACCGAGTTTGGAGTTCCTGCTGCTATTTGTTCTTGAGATATGCTGATAATAGACACACATACAGATAGACACACAGACCATTTGCTAAAAACATGATTTTCGTATTCAGGGGACCTCAGAACATGTAAATATCACAAAAACTCACGTTCGAAAATTTGACCCTAAAACAATACTTTGTCTACCTTATGAGTAAGAGAAAGTAAAAGGGAAATAATAATGAAAAATTCTTAAATAGATTTTGTACTTATATATTTTAATCACGATAAAATTGAAATTCTAAACCTCTTTTGAAAAATAAGGTTTTTCTTAAGCTTAGAATTAAAAATAAATGTTTGTCTTTCTCTAGTGAAATAAAACTAAAATAATAAAAACTTTTAATCAAAAGAATAAAAAATGCACATCTTTTAGAGAAACAAAACCTGACTTTTTATAAAACAGTTTTAAAATAATAAATTGTTTTAAGTTTAAAACAACCAGATACAACTTTAGATTTTTTAAAAAATAATTTTAATGGAGTTTATAAAATATCTATTTCATTTCAGGGTACATTTAGGAACGATAGATTTTCGCAATTTTTTGGTACCACTATTTATATACAATAACCTCCTTCCTATTCATTCATGACACATTACTATAAAAATACGGTAAATGTTTTGTACTAAGATAGTGGGAAAAGTAGAGGCGGAAACTTCTTATTCTTTGACGTGTCCTGAAATGAGGGCGAAAATGTTGAACTTTTTCTATGAGTGTAAATTCAGAGTTGCTGACATTTCAATTTATTCCGGAGCCTTTTTATCCCCGCCTTTATTCCATCCCATTTATTTATTTATTTATTTATTTTACTTATTTATTTATTTCTTTATTGTCATTGTTATATATATTTTGGAAAATTTTCCTATAAAACAAATAGTACGAAATAAAGGCACAGCTAAATATGCTCCAGAAAAAAGTTTAAATGTTGGCAACTATGTAAATTTTGTGACATTGGTTATTGGTAATTGTTGCTATTTCGATATGTCTCATGACCTGTAAAAAGCCTTTACAAATTATGTAAATTCGTAGAAAGGTAACACTAATCACAAAAAAATAAAATTTAAAGTCATAGAATAAAACCACTTGCTTGTGTATTACGTTTAAAATTTCACGTTTAAAATTTACGTTTAAAATTTAATTAAAGTTTACGTTACTCTTACGTTTAAAATGAAACCATATTGCTTGAAAATTAATTCTATCTTACTTCACTTTACTGCTATTTCTATTACGTTTTATATTTATGAAATGCCCATACTTTAAAATTAAATAAATTTGAATGGAATACATTATATCTTTTTGAAGAATTGTATATTTTATTAGATAAAAAGATCTATCCCAACTACGAATAACTTTATCAATAAAAAGAATGAACAATACAAATATTGCTGTTTTTATATTCACATAAAACGAAGCGTTAACCTCTTGTGACAAAGATAAACCACGCAACAAAGAAATAACTGCCTAATAAAAAGCTTTTTCGCGCATAGGTGTATTGAGAAATATGCTATTCAGTAAAAACTATCTTACAAAACATTTTTTTGTCCCCACCAAAAATATGTTTCTGTTGAACGTAGTGCAGAGCTGCCAACCTAATCCGGCAAATTGTTAGTACCGCCCATTTTTCTACACCACTTAATTTTTAAAGTATTTGTTTTCTTAATTCATCTTAAATATATTTGAAGAGAATTACTCTAAAAATTAAGTGGTGTAGAAAAATGGGCGGTACTAACAATTTGCCGGATTAGGTTGGCAGCTCTGGTAGTGCATTACAAACTTTTGGAAATTGTATTCTACAGCTAAGAAATTTATACAAAAGACATCAGAATATTTACTACATTTACTGACAATTAAGTCGAAAATTTAATTTCGTGAAATCGGGCCTTACTTGCCGGGCACACACCTACAAGTATTTTTCTAACAATAGTTACTAACCAAGTTATGAGAGAAATTCTGCAATTTATTTAGAAAAGTATTATTATTAGAAAATAAGTAGTGTGTTAAGGCCTAACTTACGCAGAGTCGAACAGACATCACTATTTTTGAAAAAAAATCATCGCGTTATTTTTACAACGAATTTCTGACAAATAAAAATTTTAAAATATGTTATAAAATAGAGATGCTTTACCCATGATATGCTTAAAATGGTCATTTCTGCTACAGAAAAATGAATGAAAACATTGTAACATATTTTCTTATATTGTAGATTTAGTATTATTTTATTCCATGTTGTAGAGAGGGTTACTTAATTTTATTTCAATATATATATACAGTAAAGAGCCAGAAATCCACCGACCTAAAATCCACCGAAGTCCGAAATCCGCACAACTTGTCAGATACAAACAATGAAATTCACTATTAATAAATTACAAAACTGCAAATCAGAATTTTTGAAAAAGATCTAAAATAATAATTTTATGTTTGCATTTTATGATTGCAAAAAAGAAAAACAAAATAATAATATGAAAGACTGCAAGATCCAAGTTGCTGCTAATGAAATTATTGGCAGTATATTAAATTCATCAAAAGAAAATAATGATTATTGTGATATGATGATATCAATCAGGTAAATAATAACAAATTAATTTTTAAAAATGCTTTTTGATGAAGGCATAATTGTAAGGAAGAACTCAATGAAATTTGTAGAAAAATAAATTTGTGTTAATACTATTTACAATAGATAAAAAAATAAATAAATCGTGCAGGTTCAAGTTCAGTTTAAAATTAGCTACGTGTGAACAGATTTTATACGTTTGACAATTTTTGTTTTTTTATTTATTGTTTTCATTATATATTTTTGTTAATGTCCATTATTATTCTTATGTACCTAGTAATTTAATATTCAGTGTTATTATTCACTAGTATGTCTTTAGTTTGAATAATATTCTGTTTTTATTATTCAAAGTGAAAATCATTTTTTATGGGCCCCGAAATCCACAAAATCCAAAATCCGCACAACCTCTGGTCCCGAGCTGTGCGGATTTTTAACTCTCTACTGTATAATTTTCGTTTGATTAAATTTAACAGTTCGTTTAGGCTAGATAGTGTTTTTAGTGCATACCTGTCGAGTGACTCGGCGGAATCGTAAAACGCAGTTAACTATTGAACTGCGATACCCCATTAAATTTCATATTGAACTGGAGAACACTGATTCGGAGACGTTGTCCATGTTTTTCCAGTGTATTTGGGCTGTAAAAAACTGAAGTTTTTAATTGTCAAAAGATCTTCAAAGATGGCGTAGAATATATGGACGTAGATCCCTCGTTGGACGGGCGTCCACGTGAAGAACCGGCCACCATACCGTGGAACGCGTGCGTAAGTTGCTGAATTCAGGCCGTCGGTTAAGCGTGCGCATGCTCACAGAGAAAATTGGTATTGGAAATTGCCTCACAGCAATGCACCCAAACACACTTGCTTCAAGGTCACCGATTACCTCATGTTAAACGTCATCGCGACGATTCCACATCCCTTTACAGTCTTGACTCTGCCCCATCTGACTTTTTCTTATTTAAAAAATTGAAATACTTCCTCAAAGTACACCACCTTGAGTGCCACCAAAGAGGCTTGCACGTGTAACCCTTAAGGACAATGCGAAAAACGCCTACCAGGAATTTTTCGAGTCGTGCAAAGCCACTGGCAACAGCGTGTCGATGTTAAAGGATGCACTTTGAAGACTGTTGAAGTAATGCAGTAATACCTTAAATAAATCTTTTTTCTCAAACTTTTTTGATGCTTTTTATACAAACCCTAAACTCTTAATATATTTACCAAGAAGTACATAATATAAATTGTACATGAGCATTGAATTTTGATATCAGGGTGTTGAAAAACTCCACGAAAAATAATCCGAAGTTACTCTTGAGAAAATAGTATTTTCTTAAGACATTCTTCAAATATTTTAAAATATTTTGAAGACTCATATTTTTCTATAAAATATCTGAAAATTTTAAAGACATTATAAAGAAATTTTGTAAACTTTCTTAAGAATGGGCCAAATAACTTAAGATATTCTGTAGATTTTCTCTGAAAATATCTGCAGAATATCTTGAGATTATTTTTAGTGGGCTCACCTTTATTTGCTGATTCTTCCATTAGTATATTTATATAATAATTTTTACTTAATTAAATCGTGGAAACTTACTACTAAAAATTCCGAAAGAAAAATATTGGTGGAAGTATCAGGGAAAAATTTGGCTGTCGCCTCCCTGGATTAAGAAAAAAAAAAAATAAATAAATAAAAAACAAGATATAGGATGATGAGGAAATAAATTTACAACATATTTTGAATGAGCGAAATTAACATGTGCATATATCCTTACCATGTTGTAATACTGAGGCAATTGTCGACATCTGTCTGGAATTATTTTCTTATATAAGATAAAATATTTATTTGTTTGGCAAACAACAACTCAACATTACAAGCGAAAAAAATTAAATTTTTAAACTTCAAAAATGCTGGATGATATTTAAAAAAAAAAAAAAAAAAATGGATTAATAACTTATTTTAAATGTAACTGCCGTGTTTTAGACAGAAACACCAAATTTATTCCGGAGATTTAACATTTATAAATTAATTTTCTCTGTCTGAAATGTGTTATTTACATTTAATTAAACTTTTAAATCCTAATTGGTTGTATGGCCATTAAATTCCTTTTCAATTTTATTAAACTTAGTTTTTTAGGTACAGCTCTCATTTATCTAAATGGGGAAAAAGAAAAACATTAACTAATAATGTTAATATGTTGTTGCATATTATTATCTCTTTTGTTAGACTATAGCTTCCTAAACTAGATGCCTTCAGCATTGCGATAGACAGCGCCACCTGGTACAGATTGCGCGGCTTTTTTATTCAACTCTCCTCAATAATTTTAAGAAGTGATATATGATATATATAATCGACGTTTCTTCGATTTTATTCGCCTTTTATGCATATTAAATCCAACTTTAAAAAATTTTTGGTGGCTGTTGAATAATAAAAGTCGCACAATCTGTACCAGGTGGCGCTGTCTACCGCTTGAACTGTTGACAAGTTTTCGAGTTACGCGGCAGGCATCTAGTTTAGGAAGCTATGGTTAGACTATAAATTTAAGGTTGCTTATGAGAGAGCGTCACCACAGTTAAACGCCGTGTTAACTGACTTTAAATTTTACCCATTATTTTTAATTATTGGAAGATGCCTTTTTATTTTAACCCTTTAAAGGGCAAAGAGTTTTTTTTTTTTTTTTTTTTTTTTTTTTTTTTTTAAGTCGAAAGCCACAAAATTTACTAACAGTGTTAACAGAAAAGAAAAAAATGATTTTTTTTTTCCAAGTATAAATTTAAAAATTCCTTGCATATTTCTAGGATTAATTCTGGCTGTTGGTAATTAAATTTACAACTTTCAAAGGTCTAAACTCTGTTTTCACATTCAAAAAATTTATAGCAGTAAAGAGAAATCTCCTCTTTTCCAGCTAAAAAATAATTTTTTAAATAAAATCGATTTTTGGAAAATAAGGATTAATTTAATATTTATAAACTTTCTGAATGCGAAAACTGAATTTAAGAAATATATTATATAATTGGCAATAGTTGATTGTTTTTCCCCATAGTTTAAATATGACGTTTGGTTACCATTGACACTCTCTGGTACAGATTTTTAATATATTATTATTATTATTATCTATGTCTAATTGTAGCGTATCTCATTATATGATTTCAGTGCCGTTTGTGCTTTTGCGTGAAAATACTAGAAGAGACGAAAGTTTTAATGCGTTAAATGAGCTATAATGAACAAATGCGATTTCTACAAAAGGCAAAAATGACCGATAAAATATTTTTCTCAATTCTGAATTATTTTATTTTATATATATTTAGCATAAATAGTATGATTTTTTTATAAAAATATTTTATTTTTTTTAATTGGTAAAGTTTTTCTGTAGTAAAATATATAACTAATTAATAAGTTAATGTTTGGCCACAATGCAAATCTTCGTAAATTAAACTCATTAAAAATATCTACGTTACTTAAAATTCAATCAAAATATATATATATATATATATATATTGATTTGTTATTAAAATATTAAGAAGAGATATCCAAAATTCAAATTTCCATTTAAATATAACTTAAATTAGTAATGTAAAAAATATAAATTTTGTAATATATCACAAAAGATCTACCCACCTCTAAATAAATATTTTTCTTTACAAAGAGAGGGAGCAAAATAACTAAATCATCTATTTTTATCTACATCTGAGGTAAATTTTAATTTCGTGTGACAGGAAGGGCTGTCTCTGAGGAGAAAGGAATAAACATATGATGAAAGCAGCTTGGTGTACACCCACGTACTAAAAAAGGATCGATTCAGTAAAAAATCAATTGAAATGCTAGCATTTTATAATATAGGATTTTTTTTACTTCCATTGCCCTAGGAAATGGAAGTATTGTATTCGGTCCAAAAATTCAATATCGAGTTTTCACCTGATTTTTACGTTTTAAGGTCCCTGAGTCCAAAAAAGTGGTTTTCAGTAATTGGTCAGTGTGTATGTAAGTGTGTATGTATGCATGTGCGCAATCTTCTGACTATCATACCTCCGAAGCTAATAAATATAAAACGAAGAAACTTTAGAATTGACACAGGTTAGTGTACAGACGAAGTTTCCAAATTTTGGTGAAAATTGGAAAACCGGAAGTCGGCCATCGAAAACTGAAAATGGGATCGCAAGTCCGTATCTCTAAAACGGCTCCAACGACGTTCTTCAAAGTTGCTATATCAACACTCTACTAGATGTCTCTTCGAATGGTACAGTTGGTTAGTTCAGGAGAATTGATATGCATCCTGTACAAATAGCTCAATTTTAGGTCTTACAAGTGCGTTCCATCAAAAACAGCTGTACGGATTTTTTTCAAACTCGGCATAATAACTATTGTTTAGATATCCTTTTATAAGTAATTTTTGTTTTCCGGCCAACGATTGAGTTTGTCAAATTTTGGTGAAAGCCTGTATCTCAAAAACTCTAAGGATTTTCTTAAAAATTGTTACACAAATAAATTTTAGATATCCTTTCTCATGTTTTACATGGTTATTACAGGAAAATTAACAGCCATACTGCTTAGGTAGGTTAATTTTAGATCTCGGAAATTGGTGTTTCAAAAAATAACTCAACCAATTTTTTCTGTTATTTTCTAACTTGACATGTAAACTTTGTTTTATATATCTTTACGCGTGTATTAAGTTCCTCATACCAGAAAAATTTTAGGTTTCTATAATTCGTTGAACAGTTTTATGTAAACTGATCATATTATCTCAAAAAAAAAAAAAAAAATCAATATAATACTTGTAATTGTGGGTAATGGAAATCGTGTGGTTGTTTCACACCAGATTTTTTTACTTATAAAGAATAATATAATCGAAACTTGTGCGTATTACAAAAGCTGTACATATCTAAAATATATTAGAATTGTAGTAAAATATATTATTTTATAAATAAGTATATTTTTTAATAAGTAAAATATTTTATATAAAGAATATCGTAGTTTTTAGTACAAAAATATTTCTCACATTTAAATATTTATATCGGAATATCGTAATGGCCATCTAGTTTTAATTATATTCCCATAACTTCCAATTTTTTAATGTATGCATTAAATTTGTTATTATCAGAATTTTTTTTTTTTTTTTCACATGACTTTTCTTGAAGTGTAATTTTCTTAATTTTTATTCGAAAATAAATATTAGAGAATATTATTCTGCAAAAAATGTTTTGTGCTATGTATTTTTGTTTCTTCTTTAAAAAAGAACTTTCTTTATTAATACTCATCATTGCATAAAGAGGAATTTAAACATGCGTTAATAAAGTGTTTAAAAATGTGTGACAAAAATGTCTTTTATTAATAAATATAGACATAAATAAATAAAAGTATAAAAAAATAAATAGACATATACACTCATCTCTATAAAAATTTGCGCACCTAGAAAGTGTTGTTAGAATGACGCGAAATTTCACATACATAAGTACATCGATAATATAAGTGATTACAAAATAAAAGCAAAATGATCATTTATAGAAGGAAAAAATACAAACAAATGGGGATTTTAGTACTCTGATAGGCCACCTCTAGCGTGAATTCACAGTACGAAACGGGCAGGCATTGAGGCATATAAGTCCTGTTGCATATCGTTCCACAATTCCTAGAAATGCGTCTCTAATTCGTCCAAACTTGTAAGCTGTCCAACTTGTTGTCCCAACTGTTCCCAGATATGTTTGATCGGTGATAAAACTGGGGATCGAGCAGGCCATGGAAGGGCGGTGATGAGTCGGAGGCAATCATGTAACACTCTTGCTGTGTGTTGCCGAGCATTGTACTGATTAAAAATGACTCATGAGAGCCCTGCCATAAGTGGCAATATATGTGGCTGAAGGATGTCACAAACGTGCCACTGGCTGTCATGAAGCCGTGAATCAAAACTAGGTGTGACCGTGTGTAGTGTATAATGACATTTCATATCATCACACCAGCTGTGGATACGGTGTGCCGCTATAAACCAAAGGCAGGATTGAGACGTTCACTGCGGGGCCTTCAGACACGTACACAATTGTCACCATTGCCCAGATTGAATCCGAATTTGTCTAACGACGACCTGTTTCCTCTGATTGCAGTCCAGTCCAATCAAACGCGACACCACTCCAAACGGGGTTGTCATTTGCAACACATATAATGGTCGCAGCGAAAGCAAATTTCCTTCAGCTAGGCGCCTTGCGATGGTACGGACAGACACAGGGAACCGCAGTAAAGGTACTGCCTATGTCCGAATGGCGGACAATGATACAGTTGGCTCTATGCATACGTATCGTACGATGCGATGGTCTTCTCGAATGTTGATCAGTTGAGGGTGTGGTGAGCCTGGTCCCTGTGTATCCGACCTCACTCTTGCCCACTGTTCCCAACACCTCTCTACAGTAAAATCAGAAAGACCGGGCTACTCGCCAAGACCACGCGGTTTCCACCTTTTTGATTATTCTTCTTCTCTCGGACATTAATAACTTCTTATATTGTCTTCGATGGCGGCGTAAAAGCATCTCTATTTAAAAAGTGCCCCTCTACAACAGATTGCATACACACAAACTCTGCTTACCTGTTTTATACTCAAAGAAGTATAAAATTCAATGCCGTCTGGTGACATTACACAATGCTCAATCACATTGTATTTCTAATCATTTGAATATCTGCCTGACACGTACCTTCATGGTAATTTTCGTTGCTATCCCACATATATTTCTTGGTTCGCAAATTTTTATAACAATGAATGTATATATATATATGAAAAGTCACATGCGGAAAAAAGGAAAAACAAAAGAAATTCGAATAAATAAGAAGTCTATTGGAATATTTTTAAATAAATTAATAATTTTTAAAGTAAATTTTTAATTCAACATCAGAAATTGAAGGAAATGTCGTCTCACGATAAATTAAAATTAACCCTTTTGGAGGCATTGGCTAGAACGTAGCTATATGAATTTTGCGTTTTTGCTTTTATTCTTAAGTGCAGCGGAGCATTGTACCAAGAGTAAGATTTCAATTTTTTTTTGCTTGCACTACTTTGTTTTTACTAACTGTTTCCTATTTAATCCCAAAAGGATTAAATTTATACACGTTAAGAATTTCTGCATAGAAATAATTGTAGTAAAAAAAAAAAAAAAAAAAAAAAAAAACACGAGATTTCAAACCTGTTACACACCATTGGCATTTAAAACACATAACTATTGTGGTTAAAGTTTAACTGGTTTAATTATATATACATTAATTCATTTTGTTAAATAAACAATTATATGTATATGCAAGTTTTGTTTTCCAAGAACACTAAAAAGGAGAATTCAAATGAAAAATGCTACTTTTGTTTTAATTTTCGTTTTTTTTTTTTTTCAACATGCAAATGGAACATTATTTTATTTCTTATTAACAACACAAATGTCGATTTCGTAAAACAAATAGATTCTTATTATCATTCACCTTTTTACATAGTAAGCAGTCATTACCAGCACACCGTGCTGTAACATAAAAAAAAAAAAAATCATATTTAGCGAAAATTCGTTTTCAGAGATTTTGATGATGTTTGACTGCATCACAGCCATGCAACTTTACAGGCAAGATTATCAATATGCTATAAACGAATTGCTATAAATGAATTGTTATAAAATTTCTATAAATAAGTTGCTATAAAATTGCTATAAATGAAATATGCAAGATAATTATTAAAATCAATGTATTGAAAACATTTTTATTGACGGAACTGAATTTATTTTTGGTTTAAACAAACAACTAAACAGCTAAGGTATTATTTTTATGGTACACAAACATCAAACCGTCTCAATTATATACATATTAAAAACAAAAACTATTTTATTTACGAAAAAAACATTTTTTTAAATACATTTAAAAACAAAATATACATTTAAAAACATTTAAAATTTAGACGTTTCGAAACCCGTCTAGGTTTCCTCATCAGTATCACTACAACATAATGTGTAAGCATTACATGAATACACAAGGAATTTATAGAAGTACAGAATATTGAGGAGCCAGTTTGCATGCTTCATTGATAGTGTAGAGATGGCTGCCAGTGTGGCAACTCTCAAGGAAAATACGTGATTTATAATTATCATAGCCGGAATTTAAAACTTTTATATTATCGAAGTCAGGAATATACCGGGTGATTCAAAATAGATGTTACAGCAATTATCTCGTAAACTAAGAAAGATAGAAACAAACTTCCAATTACAAAATTAGAGCAAATTAAGTGTAGATTTCAGATATGGAATTTATTTTGTACAAGGGGCTGTATACATATTAAATACGAAATTTAATTTTTATACGGCCCCTCCTATCATGTGACTTATATTTAGGAAAATATTCTCCTCGCTGTAACAATCAAAATAAAAAAACAATCATCTCTCTAAGTCAAAATCTCGCTGAGTTATTGCAATTTGAAAATGATGACTTACACCACTTTTTTTTCAATTTTGGCATCTATTTTTCAACGCCAACGAGCTCACTTTAGGGGGTTATCTATGAGATGAGAAAAAATTAAAAAAGATCCTTTATTTTAAAACAGCAACTAAAATCGTTCAAACGCGTGAAATCAACAGTTTTAAGAACTTAATGCAAATTTACATTATTTCGTATTGTTAAAAAATTTAATACTTAAATTTCTTAGGGGGGTCACCTGCAAATTAAAACACGTTAAGAGAGGGAAAAAATTAAAAGACTAGCAAAACCGTGTAAAATTTTCGTGCTTTATTTTTACCACTCTCCATCATGGTTGAAAAATTTAATGACTTCGGCTCTTTAACAATTCCTGCAAGATTGGAAAGTGTTAATGACTTCGATTTGTCTGTCTGTCCATCCGTCTTTCTGTGTGTCCGCGCTCTAACTCCCGTGAATATTCATAGAATTCCCTGAAACTGATATATGTTATTTGAGTTCACGATCGGATGTTCCTTATAGAAAATGGAGTGAATACCTCTCCTAGCTTGTGCACAGGGACACCCGAAAGTATTCCAAGGCATTGTGTTCTATGAGAGGTATTTTTATAAACTATATTTTAATACCTTTAATTTATGCATATATTAGTAAAATTGAAATACGTTATTATAGTTTTCTATCGGATATTTTCTATAGAAAATGGAGTAAACACCATCACTGGTTTGTATACAGGGACACCCGAAAGTATTCCAAAGCATTGCGTTCTATGTAAAGATATTTCTATAAACCAAAATTTAATTACTTTGCATAAATCTTAATGAAGTTGAAATATGTTATTCATATGCACAAAAGGGTGCTTTCAATACTGTACAGTACGATTAGCATTAGATTTACAGGGCACACAAAAATATTCAGTTACGTTAAGGGTTATTATTGAACATTTGCTGGAATTGCATTTTCGTTTACATTAAACATTTTCTAAGAATTTTTAACTGTGAATAAGATTTCAATTTGCATTTTTTTTTTTTTTTTGTGTGACTGTCCATCTCTCCGTCTGCCCGTCTCCAGAGTCTATAAATATTTTGAGAAATACATATGTTATTCAGGTTTACTATATGGTATTCCCTATTTAAAATGGCATTAATTAATTCTCTACAATTGGTTTATGTACAGGAACGCACAAAAAAATGCCGATGTATTGCGTTTTGGGACAGATATTCTTATAAGTTACATTTAAATAACTTTATACTGTAAAAATCACAAGGATATTCATATTTATTGTTAATATTCTAAAATAATGTTTTGTATAGAATATAATATGGTATAGATGTATGATTCTATGTCAAGGGGGTTACCGCCCGTCTCAACCCCTGTTTAATTATAGTGCCTATACTTATCAAAACATAAATCAAGTCTGTTATAAATTTCCTTAAAACTTGCAAACCTTGATCAACTTTTCAAGTGGCAACTAGATATGGAATCCAAAGTATCAAATTCGCATTTCCTGTAGTTATTACTTTCTCATACCCATAAGGTAGAGAAAGTATTGTTTTTGGGCCAAATTTTCGAAAGTGTGTTTTTATTATATTTACACGTTTTGAGGTCCCCTGAATATGAAAATCGTGTTTTTAGCGGTTGGTCCGTGTGTGTGTCTGTCTGTTATCAACATACCTCAAGAGCAAATAGCAGCAGATATTCCAAACTTGGTATTTTAAATATGTATCATTTAGGGATGCTACACTAAGCTTTTCATTGAGATGAAGCAAATGGTTCGTGTAAGGGACACTCAAGAATATTCAAATACATTACGTCTATGGGGAAAATTGCAGGTAAGTAGAGTTTAACACCTATAGACTGCACTAAACCAAATGAAATGAATAGATATTTTTTATATGCATAAAAACATGCCTCGTGTAGAATATGGCAGGGAAATTATTCTCAGTTCATTTACAGGGCTACACAAAATAACTAGATTATAATGCGACAATAGCTGAAAATTGATGGAAGTGCATTTTAGGTTGCGCCGTATATTATTACTATAGGTTTATATTTAGGTGCACTTTGTGGTTTGTACATATTCTTCAAAAGATATACAGGTTTGCAAATATTTAAGCTATAATATTCTTTTTTATTGCTAGTGAAAGTGCTTTACTATAATATTTTACCATGTCCAGGAAAACTGCTCAGGAATGGAAATGAATTCCTCATAGACATATGATAAATAATGTATGTTTTTAAGCTTAATATGCAACGCTTGTGTTTTGTGTATTTACACGTTTTGAGGCTTCCTTATTACCAAAGTCAAGTTTTTTAAAGTTTGATTATTGCCTGCGTCGCCTGATCCCCCCTCACACAGAACTAATTATCATATAAAACTCTTCCGAAGCCTAATTTGAATTATTTTAACATTGGTTTACATAACAGTACTCTTTATGTTACCTCTTAATTTCCAACCTGTATTTAAGGTATAAATTTCAGGGTAAGAGAAAGTCATGTGAGTGGCTTATTTGTTGCTAAATTAGGCTGATAATTCATATATATACAGATCAACGAATAAAAATTTACCTTTCGTATTCAGGAGGCCTTAAAATGTGATATTATACAGAAAAAAAATCGCTCTCCAAAAGCTACTTTGTTTACAGTATGGGTATGAGAAATTAATTTTCCGTTCTGTGTCAGGAGTGTTCTTCAAAAAAAAAAAAAAAAAAAAAAAAAAAAAATGCAGCAAACGCTTACACCAATTACATTTAATAATAATATATTTTTTTTACCTTAATTGTCTATAAACTATATACGCATGACTTTGTATACTTAAATTTAGTGTTATATGTAAAATGGGTAACACAAAAGGAAATACACTTCCAGCAATTCCCAAGTATAGCTCCAATATATCGAAATACTCTGGGTAACCCTGTAAATGAATGATGAATGGTTGCTATACCATAACCTACATAAAACATGCTTTTATGCGTATAAAAAATTTGTTCTTTTCATTTTGTTTAGGGCAGTCTATACATGTCACACTGTACATATGAGAAATTTCGCTCACAGACGTAATGTATTTGAATTCTTTTGGATGACCCTGTAAACAAACAATTGTCTGATCGTAACGTATACTTTAGTGTAGCACCGTAATATGATACGGATTTAGAATATCGAATTTAGATTTTCTGCTACTATTTGTTCTTGAGATATTTTAATATTACACAGACACACTTACACAAGGAGAGAGAGAGAGAGACCAACCGCTAAAAACATGATTTTTTAAATCAGAGGATCTGAAAACGTGCTAATATAACAAAAACTAATTTTCGGAAATTTGACTCAAAAACAATTCTTTCTCTACACCTTGTATATGAGTAAGAGAATGTAAATAGAAAAAGAAAAAAAAATGAATTTGAAAATTCCCTTTTAGTACATAAATTATTCATAAATTTTATTTGTTAAATTATCAGTGAGTATTCTCTTGTGTATTCACTAGGAGAAAGAGAGACATTACAGGTTAAAATAGCCGTCTTTCCCTGAATGATTTCTTTTTTTTCCCCCCTCCGAAACGCTGATCAACGTGTGTCATATTACAAAAGCAATTGTAATTACAATTTCTCACTTTTGATACAACCCCTTAAGACTTGGCGAAAAATGCTAGAATTTTCAAATTGCAATAACCCAGCGAGATTTTGACTTAGAGAGATGATTTTTTTTTTATTTTGATTGTTAGAGCGAGGAGAATATTTTTCTAAATATAAGTCATATGATAGGAGGGTTGGTATAAAAATTAAATTTCGTATTTAATATGTATACAGCCCCTTGTACAAAATAATGCCATATCTGAAATCTACTCTTAATTTGCACCAATTTTGTAATTGGAAGTTTGTTTCTATCTTTCTTAGTTTACGAGATAATCGCTGTAACATCTATTTTGAATCACCCGGTATATGATCGGTTTCTATTGAATGAATTACAATTTTAGAATTTTGGTTGCAATTTTCATATGACCGTCTGTATGTGGCCGTACGGCAAGAATTAGACTACAGGAGCTCAGACGGTCATATAAAAATTGCAACCAAAATTCTAAAATTGTAATCCATTCAATAGAAACCGATCATATCCCTGACTTCGATAATATAAAAGTTCTAAATTCTGCCTATGATAATTATAAATCACGTATTTTCTTTGAGAGTTGACACACTGGAAGCCATCTCTACACTATCAATGAAGCATGCGAACTGGCTCCTTAATATTCTGTACTTCTATAAATTCCTTGTGTATTCATGTAATGCTTACAAATTATGTTGTAGTGATACTGATGCGAAAACCTAGACGGGTTTCGAAACGTCTAAATTTTAAATGTTTTTAAATGTATTTTAACTAAAGTTTTGTCTCGTAAATAAAATAGTTTTTGTTTTTAGGTATTATTTGTTCATTTTAAATAAAAGTATTTTAAAAACTTTTATAAGTAAAAAATAAATAAAAATATAGTGACCATATTATCGCCAGAATTATTGCAAAAGGGCAGTTTTCGTTTTTCAAATAACCATATACAAAGATTGTTATATTTACAAGTAAAAGTCAAATTATTACAAAATAAATTAAATTTAAAATAGATTTTTATCGTTAGAAAACCAAAGCGATTTAGAAAAAGAATTGGTAAACAAATGAGCTTGAAGTAGTTTCAGAAAATTAATATAGCTTACTTGAAAAAATGTTTAGTTGAATATAGCTTACTTGAAAAAAATATCGTGTTCCAATAGAAAAAAAAAAAAAAAAAAAAAGAAGAAGAAGAAGATGAAGAAGATGATGATGATTTAAAAAAAAAAAAAGTTTTTTTTTTTCCCAATTATTATTTGCGTAAGACTGGATTAAAAAAAATGATTACGATCAAATTCAGAAAATGTCCACTATAGAAAAAAACGCTATTTTTTATTCATCGCAGTTCATTAAAAAAAAAAAAAAAAAAAAAAAAAAAAAACTTTTTAAGCGATAAAAAAACAGGAATGAAGACATGATCGAATACACGTGTTACTAAAACATATTTTTTGTGAGAAAGTAAATGTCAATAAATATGTCGTTGGTAGTATTATAGTAATTTCTTAAAAAAATATATACTTAATTACATGTTTTTTGATTCTGCCGAGGAATAACATATCCATAAAGATTATAAAAGAATCTTTATGCTTTAAACTGTATTCAGAATTATCACAACACTTTTAAAATGCTTTATATAAAGATACTGTCAACTTATATGCATCAAGTTTTTATTATAAAGTTTACAAAAACACAGATGCCAACCTAATCCGGCAGAGTTCCCAACTTTTATAATTTATTCACGAACATTTTTAGCCCAGCCTTCTTTTTGCACCAGAAATTTTGTAAATTATTTCTCTTTAATATGTGACAACGATTAAATAAGAAGAAAATCATTTTTCAAAATTTCTGGTATGAAAAAAAGGCGGTGCTAAAAATGCTCGTGAATAAATTATAAAATTTGGGAACTCTGTAATCCTACAAATTGTTAGTATTGCCCTTTTTCCACACCACTTAATTTTTAAAGTAATTCTCTTCAAATGTATTCACGAAAAATTAACAAGAAAAATTTTATAAAAAGACTGGTAAAGATTTTTTTTTTTTTTTTTTTTTTTTGTAATGGATTACGGTGAAAGAGAACATTAAAAAAAAAAAAAAAAAAAAAAAAAAAAATGTAACTCACAGGAATAAAGAAAAAAATTACTGTTCAGGAGCTTTTTTTTTTTTTTTTTTTTTTTTTTAAGAAAAAAAAATATGATTTTTAAAAATTATGGCGACACTATATTTAAAGAGGAGATGATGTTTAAAGCGGAAATTTCCAAATCATTATTAAAAAACTACAGTTTTGGAAGAAATAATTTTTATACTTAAAAATCTCTTATTTGAAATGTTTTTCATAATTATAAGCAATATACATTATGTAGGCATTTTTAAATTTTAAAATTTTAACCTTATCAAATAGTGCTATATATTAGTCTATACATAAAGAGGCCTACCAGTAATTTAAATATACCATTACTTGCAAAAAATAATTATCGTCTTATGTTGACAGCGAATTTCTGCCAAATATAAAAAATAATTAATTAAAATTAAAATTAAATTAAAAAAAATATTTTTAAAAAATATATTTTAAATTAAAAACTTTTACAAAGTACGTTTAAACCTTTGTACGAATATTTTTACACATAAACCCATTAATAGATTTCAGATGTAGATAGAATTCAGCTTGAATAAAAATTTTTACTTTCAGACATCTAATTATATGCATAGATCATTCAGCGGTATTTTGATTAAATACCCCTCTTTAAACTATCAAAATTCAGGAACTGTCTGCCTTAGAAACGATTACTATTTTTTTCTATTTAAATAAATGGTATTAAATTAAGGGACTGTTAAATGTCCTAGTTTTTTTTTTTTTTTTTTTTTTTTTTTAATAAACGCATTTTTATTTTCAATATTTATTTGTTATAAAAACACGTATATGATTTAATTTTTCTACAGAATGTGTAATTTAAATATGGTTGACAAGTACATTATAAAAGTTAATTATTCACAGAGCGAGATACGTTTTACAAACGTAAATAATTAAAAAAATGTCTGAAAAGTGAAAACTTATTCTGTGACATACATTCAATAAAAATACATCGTGTGGAAAAATTTGCAGGTTTAACATCAATAGGTTATGGAGTTTTTTCTTTTCTTTCTTTCTTTCTTTCTCTCTCTCTCTCTCTCTTTTTCTTACTTTTTAACAACAGGAAAATAATGTATTGAAAAAACAGCCGATAGTTGGCGCTTCTTTTAGGGCTTTCGTGGAAATATGAAAACGAGGCGGCTATAAGAGCTTACGAGCTTAATCCACAACAAGTTCACCGTTTGAAACGATGTATACGTGAACAAGAATGTTACGTTCGAAAGATAAATACGTTCGATCTTTAGAAGTTACTTTATGGGTGACTAGGAATCAACGACGTTTGCCTTGCGTAATTTCCAGCCTCAAAAAATTTGCGGAATGAATAAATACCTTTAACAGTATCAGGCCCCATAAAGCGATTTCAACTGTTTGAATTTGCAACGCCGGATAATGATTTTTTTTTTCCCCGAGCGTCTGAACCAGAAATTACCTGACTGGAGTAGAAATGTGGCTAGTTGTTCCATCTTTCATAAATTTGACGGTATAAAGCGCATGGTAAGACTACAATCTGTAAGGGTAAAGATTAATATATGATTTAAATATGACTGATAAACACATTACAAAAGTTAATTATTCACATTTACATTTTACAAACATAATTTTACAAACAGATACATTTTACAAACCTAATTTTACAAACAGATACATTTTACAAACATAAATAATTAAAAAAAAAAGAGTCTGAAAATAGAAAATTTATTCTGCGACATATTTTCATTAAAATTATAGCGCGTGGACAAAAAGTCTGTATTAACTTTATTAAGCAAAATATCTTCCATAAGGAATATTACGTACCAAGGATGGTAGTTAGCCCAAACTCCCGGAAACTCCAAGAGCGCTGACAGTTCCTGCAGCTGATTCAGACACTAATGTTTCCATTTCGGCTGCAACACGGGGCACACGGTGCACGTGTCTTCTTTAATCATGGTCGTACGGTTTTTTACACGATCCTCCAGCGTTCCTGTTTCTTCAAATTGCTGAACAAGTTTTATGAACCTTGTCACTGTTAAAAATCTTTTTTCACTCCGCATATTTTTCGAAGTCGGAATTTACACATTGTAGCTGATTTTAATACCCGTAAAATAACTTCACCAACAAAGCTTCATGTTTTTAACACAACATCTATGTTTACGTACACCGTTTTAAACTGTGAACTGGTTGCGTGTTGTGGTTGCAAGCTCTTATAATCGTCTCGTTTACGTATTTCCACGAAAGTCCTTGTACCATTGCCATCTATCGGCTGTTTTTAGAGTTAATTTTTTTCTTGTCTTATAAAAATCTAATGACCTAGCGATGATAACTATGCAAACCGTTTTTTATTTCTATTATTTTTCGATTATTATGATACGGAATTTTTACCCACCGGGCCTATCATAAATTACTATCTCTCAACACTAAAACGTTTTATTGAAGGAAAAAATTATAGGTTTTATAAAAATATTTTTAACTTTTACTATCGAATGCAACCTTCAGCATCTTGTAATATGTGGGAAAACAAGTAAAAACGTTTAAAGCATACAATGTTTTGTGAAAAATCTTGTTTAAATTCAAGATATTCAGCATAGAAGTAGATGATATGCGTATTTTCAGAATGAATTGATGTAAAAACACTTTAAAGTTTTCGAAATAAAATCCTAGAATATGTTTGAATTGCAAAGTTATTCACATAAGGGTTTTAGTTTAGTATTCAGCATAAAATATGTTAAAAGCTCGAAATCTTCTATCACTTTTCAATCTTTTTGCCATTATTCATTAAAGAAGTTTTTTTTTCTTTTTTCCCCAACAACGCTTATGTAAAATTTCTTGAGTGAATTTAGTACATTTTTCATGAGATAATATTTTCTGTTTAACAAAAAATTTTAAATACACCTGTTGTTAAACTAAAATTATGAGTAACACCAATTTGAGACTAAGACAAGTTACAAATTTCTGAAATAAAGAAGTTTTTTTTGTTTCGAATCGAAGGAGAGAAACTGTGGTGTCCCTAGGTCGTATTTGACCTGCATCACCACACACCAGTTGTCAACAAGAAATATTATGAAACACATTCAATGACGCATTTTATACAATTTGTACCATAATTACACTCGCTTTTCTTTACACAATTTAATTATCATATGGTTCGCACGAACCAACGTTTTTCTAGAGTCACTTCCAATGCTATGTTAAAGTAAACTATATAAGTCGTTTTAAATATGTAGGATTACATTTTTTACAAGAAAATTTATTGACACACTGTCGTTTGGCTATTAACACTACGTTTTGGTCTTTATCGAAAACGTTACATTATTTAACAAAATAATTTTATGGTAATTGGATAAATTACTTTTATCCTCTGTTATTAATGTGACAAACGCTATTGGTATTTAAAAGCCCGTGGTACATAAAGTGGTTAATATGAATACACAAAATTCTTTTTTAAAATAAATCATTATGTTAGAGGAACGACCTTCTTAAAAAAAAAGAAAAATAGTTTTATGTAACACGCAAGCAAATGTATCAAAAATTAATGGTAGAAAAATATAAGGGCTGTGCGAATTCCATTACAACTGAAAAGCACAAACAAATTATACTTGTTGATCCAAAACACTTACGGATGTTATAGGATTTTCTTTGAAATTTGTACATCGTTAGAAGATATTTATAATTTTGTTTGAAATTTTTACATTGTCGGAAGATGTTTAGCAATTCGCTTAAAAACTGAAAACTAATTCTGCAAACATATATGCAATACATTAAATTCTTTCACTAATTAGTTTTCATCAGTAGAAAAAAATATATATATATAAATTTTATTACAATAATATACGCTCAGCATTCAGTGACGTGATAAAAAACAGGTAAAATAGTCAATGCGCTATTTTATTATCACTTTAGGAGAAGACGAGCGTGACCTTTTGATCGAATCCGGCATATTATGTCTAGCAGCTTTCAGCGTATATCCTCTCGGTCACTGGTGGCACGCTTTCATTAGGAAGTGACCTTTGTAAGAAATTATTGATATTTAAGAATCGAATTTATTGTTCGCCTAATATACACTACTATTTTATAAATAAATCATTTACTTATCTGATCGAAAAATGTTTGTGAATTGTAAGGTAAAAAATATTGCTAATAAATAGTAGTGATAGTACGTTTCGATTTTAATCAGGCACTGAATTAACTTTACGATTGAAATCACACTCAAACCTGGAAGTATATTAAGGTCAAATTATAAAGTATAGGTTATATAAGGTATATAAGGTCAAATTATACTGTGTAAGGTTAAGTATTAAGGTCTATATTGGAACAAAAACTCTTTTAATTAATTTAATTATATATTACACATTTATGATTATATATATTAACATTCCGATATTTTCTTTCCCATATCCATAGTGATTTATTTTTTATTTTAAAAGTATATATCTGTATCTTGTGCTTTTTACTTTCTCTTACCCATAAGATAGAGAAAGTATTGTTTTGGGGTCAAATTTTCGAATGCGAGATTTTGTTATATTTACATGTTCTGAGGTCCCCTGAATACGAAAATCATGTTTCTAGCAAATAGTCTGTGTGTATGTATGTGTGTGTGTCTGTGCGTGTGTCTGTCTGTTATCAGCATATCTGAAAAACAAATTATGGCAGAAAGTTCAAAGTTGGTATTCTAGTAAATGTGTATCATATAAGGATGCTACACTAAACTTTTCGTTAAGATCAAGCAAATGGTTCGTGTACAGGGACACTCAAAAGAATTCAAATACATTACGTCTATGGGGGAAATTGCTGGTAAGTAAAGTTTAACTTTTATACACTGCACTAAACCAAATGAAATGAATATATATTTTTTTGTAATAGAGATAGTCAACAGGGAAAAACAGGGATAGTCAACAGGGTATGCAGGAGCCTCGCCTCCCCCCCCCCCCCGGGGGGAGCTCGCCAATACCTTTAAAACGAATGGTTGAATCATCGATCTGCGATAATTTAAAACAAAGTTATCGATTTTTTTTTTTTTTTTTTTTTTACTTTTAACGAAAAAAACTTTGAAAAAAATCTTTTTTTTTTTTTTTCTTTTTCCAATATTGAGAATAAAATGGACTATTTTTAAGTATTTAGTGTTATACTACTTCTCTAATATGGAAATCGTCTGCATTATCATAAAAGATAATTTTTTTTAAATAATAATTTTAATAAATTATTTTTTTTTAAACAGAATTATTTTTTAATAGCCAAATTAAATTCGATATAAATGTAGGTGCCTTAATGAAACGGGGGATTGGAGGGGGGGTAGCCCCCTCTCTCACAGAACTAATTATCATATAAAATTCTTCCGAAGCCTAATTTGAATTGTTTAACGCAGGTTTACATAACAGTACTCGTTATCTTACCTATTAATCTGCAACCTGTGTTTATAGTATTAAATTTCAGGGTAAGAGAAAGTCGTGTGAGTGACACACCAGATTATTTCTAATGTATTTAAACTATTTGCATCATTTAATGTTGCTTTATATAACAAAATTAAATTATTTTGTTTATTTTAAGTGTATAAAATATACATACCCGTTTTTCATCTTTTAAATTTCATTAATATCACATTTTTGTTTTAATAGAACTTCAGTTCCTTTTGAAAAATGAGTTCAAGCAATGCTTTATTAATTCAATTTATCACGACACTCAAAGCAACCAATTACTTATTTTAATTGGATTTTTACAATAAATAACAACAATTATTTTAAAGTATATATCTTTCTTAAAATATTATTACGAGTTTGTAAATAAGGGTAGTTATTTTTAAGTAATATCATTCAAAGAGGCTTAATCAGGGCATAAAATGTTAATTATCTGCATTTCTAGCTTGTTTTCGCTTTAAAATAGCTCATTTTCGTTTAAAAAAAAAAAAAAAAAATATATATATATATATATATATATATATATATACAGCGTTATAAAGTTTCAGAAAGGCAGGTATTGGCCTTGGCGCCAAATTTAGCGACTTTTTCACTCCTTGGTAACTTTCCTGGTAACCTTGACAAGAAAATCCTTATTGTTGATATCTCAAATATCTAAGCTCTAACTTGATTGGTTGAAAAGTTATTGCAATATTCTCAAATTTCTACGCCGGTGTATAAAGAATTGCATCGCCAAGTCAGTCAGTTTACGCCAAGGCATTACTACATAAAGAGCTCACCTTGGCTAAGTCTCTCCTAATGATTGCACAGTATTGCTATATGTTAATGCTATAATACAGTTTATACTGTGAAATTGATGAACTATTAAATCTATTAAATGCACTTGTCGTATTTATTAAATGCAGTTGATTTATTTCTGGTAAAACTGAAGTTGATACTTGATTTACAGGTGTAATTTTCTAGATTATTCTGTAAATAGTGTAAATAAACTTTGAAGCCTCTGAAAGATCCACCTTTCATTCTCAGACAATTCAGAAACCCCGAGTACGCAACATTGTTCAAAACAATATTAACTTGATTTATTTCCTAAAATTTCTGCACAAGATATCATTAAACTTCGTAAAATTTTTAAAAGCTCTGTATCAATATCGTACATTTTACTTTGCGTAAAATTTTCTTAAACTATCTTTTGTGTATTGTAACTGGATTTCTAACTCAATATATATTTACTCTCTTTCAGAAATCAATATTAGAGAAAGAAAAACAAGAATTATTAAATGCAGTTCTTGAGTCTTAATTATTTCTAATCTTTAAAATTAAGTAATTGGTTGAAGTATATAAATTCCTTCATCAATAGATTTTGTTACAACTTTTTAAGAAAATACTTATTTTCATTAAGTCTGCTTAAAATCTGTATTTGTGATTTTATAAGTATCTAATTCAGTTAATACCATTTATTATGTATTCTAAATTCATTTATATCAAAATAAACAGGTAAGTGGTTTTTGTTCCGTGAGTTTTTATTACTCTTTGCGGTTCAGGATAAAACAACTGATTTAAAAGTGTAATTTGAAATGTAAAATTTTATCCAGCAAATTCGATTTTTATCGAACGACATTTGGTTTAGAAGATTAATTATCTTCCGAGTTACTTGAGTTTAATAATTACTTATCTTCTTAATTAATTTACATTTTCAAGAAAAAATGAAGAAAAGAAAGTAGAAACATTTTTTAATGAATGCTTCATTTCTTCGTTTCTAAAACTGAAATATATCATTTGAATCATTCAAATCTAATGATTCAATATTCTTTAAATTAAGGATCACCTTAAGAATTATGTATAAAGTAAATTTTCATTTTTCTTTAGTTTTTTTTTTTTTTTTTTCCGTTCGAATTAAAAATGCAAATAATATACATTATTACATTATTTTCAAAAACACTTGTTTCCAAAAATTATAAAAATTATTTACTCTTAAAGTGTATAAAAAGAATAATAGGAACATTAGTAAGATTTTAGTATTCAGATAACATTTGAAATTTAAAATTTGTAATCTAAGAATCTCGAAAGTTTTATAACTAAAGAGAGAAAGTCATTCATTTCTTTAATTTTAATGATGCTCGTAAATTTTGGTGATGGTCACTTTTAAATGATCAACGCCTTAAAGGCAGTATTGCATAGCTGCCGATATTTTAATTTATCCCGGGGTATTTTTAGCCCCGCCTTTATTTCGTACCACTTATTTTTTAAAAGAAATTTTGTCTTATTTTATCGAAATCATATATTGGAGAAATTTTTTTTTTATAAATAAAGTGGTGTTAAATAAAGATGGAGCTAAAAGTACTCCGGAATAAATTAAAATATTGGCAGGTATGGTATTGTCAAATTTAGAGATATCTCATTCAATATCTGCCCCAAAATATTAATTCTAACAGTTGCCGAATCACTTCGAATATTCATTTCTATTATATATATCAAATACCATTCCTAAAAGTATTTGTGATTAATGAATAAAATAGTCATTAAATTTGGCAACACTATTCAGAGTTCAACCGTAAAATTTCATTTAGTACGGTATCTATATAAATTGTAGAGCATTTGATTAAAGTGCATTTCCTTTACCGTACTTGACAACATCCTAATTAATATTCCGTAGTGCTGTTATTCCCGCCCTTCTTTTCACACCAGTAAATTTTTTGAGTAATATTCTCTAAATGCAATCAAAATTAAATAAGAAAAAAAATACTCTAAATCAGGGCCTGATTAAGGGGGAAGCTCGCTCATGCCGGAATATTTTTACAACTATTTTTTACTTCATGTCATAGAAATTCCACGCTTTGACGAGGAAATATTTTTTATAAAAAATGAACGGTGTAAAACAATCCAATTTACTCACCGGTATTAGACACCAGAACTCTTTTAAAATAATTCTAATGAAAATTTTCTGTTTATTATAGGAGGAAAGTATTTGTTAAAAAATAACGGTGTAAGTATAAATAATGTGTGAAGAGCGAGTTCCCCTTTAATCAGGCCCTGCTCTAAATAGATACTGGTGCGAAAAAGAAGACGGGGATACCAACACTACGGAATATTAATTAGTATGTTGGCAAGTATGCCTTTACAAACTGTCAACAACGAAACAGTATTCTAGAGTAGGCAACATACTTATTTATTCCGAAGCATTTTTAGCCCCGCCTATAATTTCTACCGCTTTTTTTTTTTTTTTTTTTCATCGTACTAGTATAATGAAGACAATTATTCTATAAATAAATTGATACGAAGTAAAGGCGTGGCTAAATTAAAATGTTGGCAACTATGATTTTTCGTACCAAATGTTTGCATAGAATTGTTATGAATCAGAAATTTAATAATATTTGTCAGCGAAAAAAAAGTATTATAGAATAATAAAGAAATTATTCCTCAGTATAAAGAAAATGGGTGGGTTGCATGAACTTGCATTCCTGATTCTGAATGTGCCACCGAAATGTATTGCATACTTACCAAACATCTCATTAATAAACGTACAACTGTTAACGCCCCCTGAAAAAACGCCCATTTTCTCACACGACTATATTTTTAGAGTTATTCTCTCCAAATGTTGTTATGATTAAATAAGACTAAAATTACTTTAAAAAACTATTGGCGTGAAAAAAAAGGCGTGTACTAAAAATTGTACGGTTCATAATGAGATGGTTAGCAAGTATGGAATTGTTTTTAAGAGAGACTCTATGTAAAAAATAAATAAATAAATAAATAAAAATTACAGTATTAACCAGAATATATATATATATATATATATATATATATATATATATATATATATATATATATATATATATATATATATATATATATATCCTTAATAATACTACAAAGCTATAAAAGAATGGAAATTGAGAATCTCTTTGCGTTATTTCAGAAATATATAAAGCCTGTCGCGCAAAAATATGTTTATTGACATTTCTCTCACAAGGCTGCGCATGCACGCAAGTGCGAATTCAGATCACATATCTTCACAGGAGTATCCACAATTCTTTTTTACAGAAAAGCATGAGGATTGTTTTCAATAAAAATGGAAATAAAATTAAGTGAAAAAATAAATAAATAAACAAAAAATGAGGAAAAATACTGATAATGCTAATGATTTTCAGCAGGAGGAAACCATTTTATTTCTAAAAACGACATCCCCCCCCCACTTCCCTCAAAAAATAAATAAATATAATAAAATAAATAAAAATAATAATATATATATATATATATATATATATATATATATATGTGTGTGTGTGTGTAAAGGAACAATTTGTTTGTTATAATTGGGCTTAGTATTTCGAAATTTTAAAAACGATAAATATTTTTATAGGGAGGAATGAAAATTATTTAATACGATCTGCGAACTAGAATGGTATAGATCTTTTGTGCACTAGCTGTAGCTCTGACAGACTACAGATATTTTGATCTGCAGTCTGCAGGTTGAAAAATCTCTTGAAATGTTACCAGCCAGGGGAAAATAACCGAATATAAAAAAAATGCATTTATTTAAAAAAAAAAAAAAAAAAAAAAAAAAAAAACCCTCACCAAACAAAACTATGTACGCATCATTTTACATATAAACTTTGTCCCCATTCACATGACTACCTCCTTTAGTTTTAAAAACGCATTATTATTTTTGTCATTATTATTATTATTATTATTTTTTATTTATTTATTTATTCTTTTACCACCGATTGCTGAAATAGAATATTATTTCCTCTCTGATCGGGAAATATTGCAACTTTTTCAAAGCTGATTCCCAAGACACCCGATATATTTACAGGTGATAACCGAATATTGAATTGCTCATACATTAGTTTCAAAGGTGACATTTTCATCGATGAATGCATAAATAAACAATTAATCATCATTCATTCACAAATTTCGACCATTTTTTATTTAATCGAATTTCTTATATTCTTATTTATTTAGAAACATTTCAGCAAAATTCTTCCTTTTTAATTTAATTTCAATTAGTTATTATTATTATTATTATTGTATTTTGAGTGATTTCTAAAAAACTGCCTTTTTTGCGCGTGATAAATAAATTTCGCATTTTATGAAGAGTCCGTTTTAAGTCCGTTGGTTTTTTACAAAAAAATGTTTTTCGACCGTGAATTCTTCTAAAGGATCTATTTTCTGACTCAACTGTTTCCTTTTAAACAGTGACAATCGTTGCATTTCCTCTCTTAATGGAAATTTCCATTAGACAAATTCTCTAGTAATCTTTGATATATTAGGTCGTTGCAAAAGTTCGTGCGGTTTTTTATTGCTTCATTTCATAAAAATACATCGAATTAAATGACAATTTTTAATCAAAATACTCTCCATTACTTTCTACAACCTTTGCCCATTTTTCGGGTAACAAATGTATACCAAGGCAATAGAAGCTCTCGTCTTTGGAGGCAATAAAATGATCCGCGTCCGCGCGAACTTTTGCAACGATCTAATAAAATAGGTTTGTACTACTTCTGGCTTTATCTCATCTCCTCTTCAAATAAGTAAATAAGAAAATAAATAAATAAATAAATAAATAGATTATTATTATTATTGTTATTGTTATTATTTAATAAAACATGATGGAAATTATGAAGTATAAATCACCCACCAGTGGTGAGTGAATTTGAAAATTTTGCGCATGAATCCCACCACCTCGTGGAAACTTTTCAAACGGCAGGAAAATATAACTTTTTTTGTTATTTTTAACAGAGGAACCGATGAAGGTAACATGTCTTAAGCATCAGTGGCTACTGAGAATTTCATTATCTTTATAGCTAGTTAGTATATTATTTAAAATCCTCTCACCTGAGTATATATTATTAGTGACATAACAGCAGTACCTTGAAAAATAAAAAAGCACGTCTCATGCCTTTCTTGAATCACATATTTCCACCGCAGGTAGCGATGAAAGAGTTCTGCTTTTTCTTCCACCAGTAATTCTACACAGTGAATTTTTATCATATTTTTGCCGTTATTTTTATGATTTTATTGGGAAATAGATTTTGTAGGACAATACTGGTAGCAAAAAGAGAACTCTTTTATCACTGCGCAAGCAACATTCTACACTTGAGGATTTTATCCCTCGGCATTCCTTATGGCATGATGGGAAAACTTACATTAGAGGGGTATTGCTGATTTCAAAGAGGGAAACGCCGAGGAATATACAATTCACTTTCGATCTAGATCACCCATAACTATAATAATAAGAATATTGCAATAATCAGAATCAAAGGAAGAAAAGGGTAAATTTGTAATTTTTTTAATAATAATAATAATTAAAAAAAAGCTTGAATTGAAATAATAACTATTTTTGTAGAGTAATTTGTTTACATTCGAATATTAAAATTCTAGAATTAAAAAAGACAAAACTAAATATATATATATATATATATATATATATATATATATATATATAATGAATATTGAATAATCGGAAGAACTGGTATCTATGCAGAGCAGGTTTGCCAAATTTGGCCTTTTTTTTATTCAATAGTCACCAATAATTTTTATTTGTAACGTTTGACTAATCACTTCGAAGATTGATAGTGTATTATATATATCAAATATCACTTCTCAAAATTATTGGTGACTATTGAATAAAAAAAAGGACAAATTTTCAACCCTGATGCAAGGATGCCAACATTTTAATTTATTCCGGAGCATTTTCAGCCCCGCCTTTAATCCATACCACTTATTTTTTAAGATTATTTTTTTCTTGTTTTATTGCAGTTATATATTGGAGAAAAATATTCTATAAATAAAGTGGTGCGAAATAGAGGCGGGGGTAAAAATGCTCCCGAATAATTTAAAATGTTGGCAACTATGTCTATGTGATAATGTCTGATATACAGATCTTAAAAGTAAAATAGAATGAAAATATATCATATTTTTATTAAACATAAAAAAAGCTTCATTCTAATTAATTTTGTACGTGGAATAAAATTGTCAAAAAGATTTCGGCATCTCGAACAGTTTCCTTTAGGCTATCATTTTCAAAGAGATATATCACTAACGAAAGTTATCACTAAAGAAAATATTATTTAAAGGTTTTATACTAATACCTTTGGGCATTCACTTCTTATTTAATTAATGCACTTACTTATTAAAAGAATATTTAAAGAGTCTTACATTTAAAAACGAAAGACATTAAATTTTATTGCATTATTTAATACAGCTTTTTTTTTTATTATTATTTAATTACTTTGATGTTTTAATCTTGGCTGATCATTATTTTAAACCTTTCATTTTCATGGTTAATAAAAATAAGTCGTAAAGTAATAATTAAAATAAATTTTAACCTCTTATTCTAAACTATGTTAGAAATATAGTATCATACTCTATAATATATGAAAAAAACATGTTTGATTATTTAATTTAAATTCATATTTACACTAGCTTGATTTGCTAATTTTAGCATGTGTATACTACAGCTAAAAGAATAAAATAAAGAATTAATATTTAGATTTGATAAATGGTTTAAAAATACAATAAATTTGTAATTTTAACACTTAATTTACAGTACTTTCTACATGCAAAATAAAACTAGTTAACATTAATTTTTATGTTTAACGTAAAGAAAAAAGAAAGAAAGTGAATATATATATAGAGAGAGATAGATATAGATATTGATATACAGTGGAACCTCACTAACATAACCACTATTAACGTGATTTACTTTTAACATGAACTGTTTCCACAATCCCCGTCAAAATGAAGATTTATTTAGTTATATAAAAATTAGCAACTGATAGTACGAATTACTGCTAACATGAAATTTTTTTTTATCCCCCTTGAGGTTCACGTTAACGAGGTTCGACTGCATATATATATATATATATATATATATATATATATATATATATATATATTAGGGCTGTGCCGATTAATCGATTAATCGATCAATGCTTAGTCCCGATCAATTTTTTAAATCCAGTTAATCGGATCGATTAAAAATTTTCAAAATCCGATTAAAATTTTCAAACTACGAATTAAAGTAAAAATGCTGTTCTGCCTACAAAATATTTTTTCACATATTTCGCTAAAAAACATTCTAAGAAACATCCATCAAATAATGAAATAATGAAAGAGCAAAAAAAAGTAAATAAATAAAAATGAAATCTCTCAATAGAAGTTGTTGCACCTTTGTTGATAGAGAAAAGGGGGAGAACAGTTATTTAACAAAATACCGCTTCATGTGCATGCTGGAGCAACACGTTGGCTAGGGTAATAGTATTCTCAGAAACAAGAAGCTTTCGAAAAATGGAAATGCTAAAGATAAAAGATAAGAAAAGAAGGGATTGAGATTTCCACTATCCCTCTGATGGGGGAAATGTCAACAGAATTTCACAATATCTTCAAGCGTTTATTGTCTGTTCAGAATTGCTGATAGTAACTATTGAACAAGAAACAGAATCTAACATTCTGTGTTCTAGTCCGAAGTAACAAAGAAGAACTAAAATATAAGAATTTGAGATATTTATGATAATGATATGGAATTTTGAGAATTCGTTTAAAAATAGTGACAAGCGCGATGGACAAGGCCTGCAAATATAAAACAAAAATATGTGTAAATTCATTTAATGTTTCTTTCAAAATGAATTGGAAAAATAATATATTAAAAAAAAATATTAAACAAGTGGAAATATTTATATAAAATTAACACTAATCACCAATTATTAGTCCCAATTATTACTCTAAAAATTTATTTAAATTTCAGCTATAAAACAGATATGATTGATTAGACAAAAATTTTTGATTTTTTTTTCCGTCATGAACTTCTGAATAATATGTATACACAATATGAGTGTTTTATTCATCATTGAAATAAAATTATATAAAGAAAAATGAAAACCGATTAAAAATCCGATTAATCGATTAATGAACTACGATGAACCCAGTTAAAACTCTTAATCGATTCCCACCCATAATATATATACTATAGATAGATAGATAGATAGATAGATAGACCGATAAAAGAATGGTTACTTCAGATTTTTATATTCATAAGATAATATTTGTTTATTTAAAATATGCTTCAAGTTTAGTTTCTTAATTCGAATTAAAGAGTTTAGTTTAATAATGGCTATAATAAAGGATTCTATTTATAATGGCTTTAGAGAGAAATTAAAAATAATGCTTTTGATATAAAATAAAGACGTCATTTCTCAACCAAGTACCAATAATTTTGTACTCGGCTGAACAGGATTTCCTTTCGATTTGATAATTTTGGCGTTGTTTTTTACTGCTTCCTTCAGTTTTATAAACTTTGGAATTAAAAATGTTGGTTGATCATTTGGTCACTTAGAAACAGTTAAAATACAAGACACTTTAGTTATTCTACCAAATTCACAGTATGATCTGCATACTTGCTAACCTAACACGGACGATTGTTAGTCCCGCTCCTTTGCAACTATTTTTTCACTCCAATCTTTTTTTAGAGTACTTTTCTTCTTGTTTAACCGTAAAAATATTTGAAGAGAATTACTCTAAAAATCAAGTGGTGTATAAAAAGGGGCGGGAACTAACAATCGTCCGGGTTATGTTGGCAAGTATGGATCTGTGTCTAATTCAATTTAGCTTTTGATATATGATTGTGTTGTTTTATCTCGATTGAAGCATGACTATTTTCGTTTAATATTACATATTTGTCATCCTCAGTGATAATTAATTGAAAAAGAGTTTCAGTTGTATAACGTTTGAAATGTATACCAAATACTGATTCATTGACTCATTGTGCTAAGTAAATTTCTTTCAATTGTTGCAGAACCGAAATATTGAGCTTCTTAACGAGTCTAAGATTTTTAATTGTTGTATATGATACATTTAATTGTTTGCAATCTCTCTCGCACATACACATACATATATAACGTTTAATTGGCTAAGAATATTAAAAGGAATATAATTATGCCTCAGAACTAGTATAAACTGAACTACCATAGTAACACATAGGTGTCAACTCGCCCAATTTTCAAGGCAGACATAATACCGGAAAAGATTTATAATTGTTTTCATCTTTATTTAATCGCCGAAATTATATGAGACATTTTCCTTTTAAAAAGGCTGATAATAAATCTGATTAAAAAAGTAAAATAACGTGGGCAGCTATGCTAAAATATTGTACAGTCAGAAAAATTCCACAGGCTAATTTAGCGGCAAACTGCCGTACAAATATACGGCTGTTATCAATGGATTAGTAATAATGTCTAATTTACAACGATACCTTTATATTTTCTCAGAGATAAAACGTGAATTAACTTCATTTTTTCAAATTGCATGGTCCATCTTTTTTTTTTTTTTTTTGTTATTTGGATTAAATCATCCCAGAAAATGCTATAGTTTACATGTATTTTTGTCAAATTTTCATACAATTATTTAGATAGATATTTAACATTTAACATCTTTAACGAATTAAAACAATAATTTGTGTACGTTTAGATACAAATACAATTATTGTATTGGCATTTTTTTTTTTTTTTTTTTTTTTTTTTCTATCTAAAATTTTCATACTTTTTTCCAGTTAGTTTCTGAATAAATATATTACTTTTCTGTGAGAGATCCCAAGTTAATCTTTTTTTAAATTAACGGATTTATCGCTAATACATTTCGCTTTTAACACTATAAAAATAATTAAAAGCATGTAATCTATACCTTTATTCCGAACTGCCTTGATTTTAGATGTTCGTCCATAATCTCCTAAACTGGATGCCTTCCGCGTGGCTCGGAAACATGGAAACAGTTCAAGCGGTAGACAGAGCCACCTGGTAAAGATTGCGCGGCTTTTTTATTCAACTGTCACTAATCATTTTAAGAAGTGATATATGATATATATAACTGACGTTTCTTCGATTCTATTCGCCTTTTTATGTATATCGAATTTCACTTAAGAAAATTTTTTGGTGGCTGTTGAATAAAAAGTCACGCAATATTATCCAGGTGGCGCTGTCTACCGTTTGAACTGTTGCCAAGTTTCCGAGCCACGCGGAAGGCATATAGTTTAAGAGGCTATGATTCGTTAAATGCTGTCAAAAATAAGCGTTACCATTCAGGAAAATTAAGTTGATGCAAGTTTCAATATGTACGCGGCATCCTATCTATGCAAGACTTATTAGAAGAATTAATAACTAAGCATTATTTCCAGTCGATCGGCTTCAGCTACATATTTATATAATGATTTGCGACAAAATTAGCTTTATTTTTTTATGGTTTTTCTGATTGTACAAACATTAAGAATCGAATCGAATCGAAGTGAGGAATCAGAGTGGTGCTTATGCACGAATTTGCCCATATCCACTGAAGCCTGACATCTACGAGCTAGAGGAAAATTAGATTCAGTAATGGTTCAGAAAAGCAATAAAAAGGGGAGAGAGGCCTAACAATATGGAATTTAAAAAAAAAAAATCGTTGAGCTCATTGAAACTTTTGGTATTTGGTAGCTTTGAGACCAACAGTTACAAATGACTTCTGTTTCGATTGATCTATATCACAATAATTCACAGAAACAAATGCACAATATGTCGTAAATAAAGGGCATCACAAACATTCATGCACACACCGGGATTCGAACCCGAGACCTGGGGATTAAAAAGCAGCGTCCTACAAACCAAACCACCAGGCTGGCCCATTGAAACTTTTAACAAATAAAAAATACTCACATTGTAAGGACAAACATCACGACAAACATGTTTCGTATGTAAAATATTCTGTACCAGAAGGTTTTACTATATTTAACGCTGTATACCATAAACATAGAACCTGTTACAGATATTTTTAATCAAGTTAATAGCGAGAAAATGTCTATAAAAGTTCAGTACAATGCTATTGAAGAATGCTTTAATAGAAATTTTACCAGGCATTAAAATATTATTATTATTATTATTTTGCTTTTTATTTAATATTAAAAACTACACCTAAGGGTGCACTTTAAAATAATTGTTATTAAAATTCTAAAAGTTTAAGAAACAATTTCATTTATACTGTTTACATAACAATTTTCAGATGTTTAGAGTTGAATTTTCTTTATATAAAGTTAATTAAATTAAAGTTACTTTCCTTAAGTATTTTCTTCCAGATAGTTAATTACATGGAAAGTAAGTTGTTAGTTTAATAGGAAACTGTTCTTAATTACGCGCTATTCATGCACAAGTACATAATTAGAAAATACTTAAAGTTACTCTTTGACAATAGTATTTAACATTTTAATATATATTTGTTAAAATCATTATTTATAAATGAAAATTATCATGCTCAATAAAATGCCTAAAAAAGGTTTTGTTTAAATATTTTTTATAAATAATTTTTCTAACTTTACTTTCTATTTTCTTCCCCGCTATGTATATATATGTGTGTCTGTTTGTGTGAATTATTTTGCATAGACAATGTAGAGAGTTGCCAGAGGCGATTTTTTTTTTTAATTCTTTTCGTACCACTATTTCCCCAAAATAAAATTTAAAATATATGTTTGCAAATAAATTTGCTCTTTCTGTTCCCCGCATAAATTTATTATAAATTGTATGTTATGAAAATAGCGGTACGAAAATTATAATAAGTCGCCTGTAGAAGATCTTATGTAGGAGCAACAGCTTCTCTTATTTGTTGTCAATGTTAGACAATTACCAAAAGTCAAAAAATAAGTGATTTTGATAATAGTATTTAACATTTTAATATAGATTTGTTAAAATCATTATTTATAAATGAAAATTATCATGCTCAATAAAATGCCTAAAAAAGGTTTTGTTTAAATATTTTTTATAAATAATTTTTCTAACTTTACTTTCTATTTTCTTCCCCGCTATGTATATATATATATATGTGTGTGTGTTTGTGTGAATTATTTTGCATAGACAATGTAGAGAGTTGCCAGAGGCGATTTTTTTTTTAAACTCTTTTCGGACCACTATTTCCCCAAAATAAAATTTAAAATATATGTTTGCAAATAAATTTGCTCTTTGTGTTCCCCGCATAAATTTATTATAAATTGTATGTTTTGAAAATAGCGGTACGAAAATTATAATAAGTCGCCTGTAGTAGATCTTATGTAGGAGCAACATCTTCCCTTATTTGTTGTCAATGTTAGACAATTACCAAAAGTAAAAAAATAGGTGTTTTTTCTTTTCTAAAAACTAATTATAAGCGTGTTTCAAAGTAAAAGATCGGGTTATGCCAAGGAGTGCATTATTTGTTTGATCCCATGTCATATATATAGGAAGTTTTACAGCAGAACAATTCGGGCATTTTTTGCTGTTGTCATAATCAGTAAATAATTTCGAAAATTCTGGCAATATTCGAAATTATTTAACCTGATTTCTTTCTACTGAAACGCAGCGATTTCCACTGTGAGCAAATTCCGAAAATTTATTTTTATTGCATAATCTTTTTCCGTGGTTTACATGATATACATATGTATATTCCAGGTTTTGGGGAAATCCATAATTAATATAGAAGATGGTTCTGAATGTGACTTTTATTACAGTTATCCTACACTGAGGAATGCGCAACAAATTAAAAGAATAAACTTCATAATTTTCTTATTAATAACAAAATAAACAAATATAATAAATAAACCTTCTTATTTATACTTTTATTTTCAGTTACACCAACTAGCAATTCGGACGTTAAATGCCGGCGACAACAACAGGGCTCCACTGCCAAAACATTCATTATTTGTGGGTGGAAGCATGTTCAAGCTCGTATACAAGTCAGTTGCATACTACTTTCTTAACGGATCTCGAATATACTCAGATCTATTATTTTAAGTAAAGGCGTATTTTAAGGGAATATAATAATAAATGCATACTTGCCAACCATCTCATTAATAACCGTACAATTATTAACGCCCCCTGAAAAAATGCCCCTTTTCTCACACAACTATATTTTTAGAGTTATTCTATCCAAATGTTGGTACGATTGAATAAGACTAAAATTACTCTAAAAAATTATTGGTGGGAAGAAAAGGCAGGTACTAAAAATTGTACGGTTCATAATGAGATGGTTGGCAAATATGTAAATGACTTCAGTGTTACTAAAACTTGTCTTAATGTCGTAGGTAATAAAGCGTTTCAGGGATAAAATGCTAAAGCTCATTTAATGTGGCAGGCTCACCAGGATTTACAAAGGAATTAAGAACACAGCAAAACAAAAAATGCATATTAAGGGGACCGGAAAATAATGTCGTTTTGAATTAAAATACTGATATCGGAAATTTGTCCTGGATAAAATTTAAGATATTCTTAGGTAACTTAGAAGATGGTTATTTGTAAAGTACACTGTAAACACTGTTAAACAAAAATTTCCGGTTTCATTTTATTAATTCAAAACGACATTAGTTTCCGGTCCCCCTAATATATATATAAATATAAAAAATAAAACTAATAAATAAGTAATGACATTTTCAGCAACAAAAATGAAAAGTAAAGTGTTGTTCAAAATTTACATAATGAGGTTTTATAGTTGAAAAACAAAATTAGCTGATTAAAGAAAGATGTTAAACACAAATATTCAAAATCCATTGGAAAATATATCGTTTTAGAGGAACACTTAAAAACGCGCTCACTGTTTCCATTGGGAAAAACAGTAGTTGTCAACTTCTTTAAAAGTAGAAGTGACAGATAATGAAACTTTATGAGCTGTCAGAATGGGAAAATGTTTGTCTTGTGTATGGCCATGATAAGTATGCTTAAGATGTGATATGCTATTTCATCATTTTTTAAATATATTACAGTAAGATACATTACAACGTCTACTGTTATTTCTCTACTAAAATACTTAAAATTACTTAAAAATGGAAAATGAGTTTTCTTTATAGAAGCATGTAAATAACTTAATGTATGCTTATCACTTTTTTCCGGAAAATCCCTTTCTAATTGTCGTGTAAAATACTCGTACTTCACCGATACATATAAGCAATAAATAAATAAATAAACGACTTAGGTAGAGGTACGAAGCATTCGCATTTTTCGTATCACTATTTCTTTTAAATTATCATAGCTTTATTTAAATCACAAAATGTCGTTATTAATGAAAACTATTTTCATTTTTAAAAATAATTGGCATTCAAAAATCCAAAGGGTAGGCAAATCTGCCTTAACGTAAAAACAGTATGTGAGGTAAAATAGGCAGTATTGCCAGATCTGGCGGATTTTTATTAAATAATCACCAATAATTTTTAATTGTAACGTTTGGCTAATCACTTCGAAAATTAATCAGCTATTATGTATACCAGATAATATTTTTTTAAATTATTGGCGAGTATTACATAAAAAATCCGTCAGACCTGGCAACGCTGAAAATAGCTTATCATTGGTTTCTAATTTTAAAATTAATGATTTTTGTAATAAGTGTACTTGTCATCCCTTACAACCACAAGAAATTAACCCCTTTAACAGTTTTTATTTTATATTTCATCTCACACCAATATTACTGCGTGTTATTTAATCTTTGAAATGAAACATAATGTTGTAGATCCATTTTCTTAGGGAGGTGTACAGATCGTAAAATGCGTAATACTGAAGTTATAAAAAATAATTTTAAATTTGCATTTTCCTAGAACTCGTATAATATCCAAAAAATTAAAATGTTTTGGTAATCAAATTATTTTATGTGTAAAACTTTTTTCCGGAGATGGAAAATTTTCCCTTCTTTTGCATAAAAAACTGTTATTTTGTCATATGGGTCATGTGTTGTAAATAAATGCATACTTGCCAACATCCTAATTAATATTCGGTAGTGTTAATTGTCCCGCCCTTTTTTTTCGCACCAGTAATATTCTTAGAGTAATATTCTCTAAATGTAATTACGATTAAATAAGAAAAAAAATTCTAAAACGATACTGGTGTGAAAAAGAAGGCGCGGCTAACAATACTACGTAATATTAATTAGTATGTTGGCAAGTATGATAAATGAATACGATTACGTTTATAACCGGGAGGCTCTTTTTTGTAACAGTTTTCGGAAAATCCATTTTTTTTTTAATTAACAGAGTGACCTGAAAATTTCCCTACAATCTCGATTCACAATAATGTTAAAATTACATTGCTCCATTTTTATCCCTGGCTCCAGAATTATCCTTCTTTACAAACGTTCACTTACTTTATTGTGTTTAAACTCATTTCAACATGCATGATAAGAAATTTTTAAACAAAAATCACACTTACCATCATTTTAATTTATTCCGGAATATTTTTAGCACGTGTTTATTTCATTTCAATAAAAAAAAAAAAAAAAAAAAAAAGGCTGATTTTTTTTCGCTTTCTATTGCAGTTGTGCAAAATAAAGGCGGGGCTAAGAATATCCCTGAATAAATTTAAATGTTGCCAACTATGACAAAATGAAACAACTATAATTTTGCGAACATATGCCCTAGTTTAATACATCATTATATAAAGAATCTGCGCAAAATTGTTCTTTTACCTCATTGTCTAATAGAAGCCTTTCAATGCTTTTTAACGCAAAAATTTTAACATTACATCATCAATCGGAAATCCATTGATTTTCCGTTTCAATTTCGCGACTGATGATGGATTTGTAATATTGAATAAACTTGTCATCCAAACCGGGATACATTCTTTACATTCCTGAACGATTAGATGAATATATTAGTTTTGAATGATTAATACCTGACAAAAACCCTATTTTGAAGTTGAAAATACTTTGTCAATTTAACACATACTTGCCAACATCCTTATTAATATTCCGTAGTGTTGTTAGTCCCGCCCTATTTTTCACACCAGTAAATTTTTAGAATAATATTCACCAAATGCAAATATGATTAAATAAGAAGGAAAATACTCTAAAAATATACTGGTGTGAAAAAGAAGGTGGGGCTAACAATACTACGGAATACTAATTAGTATATTGGCAAGTATGAATTAACTAATCTAATTGTACCTTTTGAGTTTTCTCCATGAATGCTGTGTTGCCAGATTGCGCGACTTTTTTCTTCAACAGTCACCAATAATTTTGAGAAGTGATATTTAATGTATATAATCGACGATTAAATCGCTTCTCAAAATTATTAGTGAGTATTAAATAAAAGAAAGTCGTGCAATCTGGCAACTCTGCACAAATAACGATTCTATTTTCTTGGTACCACTTTTTCCATACAAAAGATTATATCGAATTTTTATTTTTATTTTGCGTCAAGTTAACATATCGACAAAAAAAAAAAAAAAAAAAAAAAAAAAAAATAACCTTGATGTACACCGCACTTTTACACTGTCTAAAACTTTTTTTTTTTTTTTTAAGGGGGTGGGAGACACACACGCTACATTTCATACGAGATTTTTTAATTTATGATTTTAGTTTCAAGCGATAATATTCATGTGAAATATTTTCTAATGCAAATATCGGGAGAAATTAAATCTTGTTTTTCATTTACAAGTTTGAACAATTCCAGTCACTGTTATTTACGATTTCTTTTTTTTAATATTTTTCGACAATACTGGTATGATACACAACTGATATTTGACAAGCTTCTAAACTTCAGGAATAACAATGGTTTTAAATGCTTCTTTCTTTTGTACAAATTTGAAGCACTGAGGAGTACACACGAGTTCTACGCTAATTTTATTCATATCTTTTTTTTCACGCTTTATTATTATGCTTTAAAATTAAACAAGATTTCCTATACAAGCTATTTTATGTAAAAATTAAAAATAACAGAATAAAAATAACTTACAAGATTTTATCGTATATAATGTTCCTGTTGCAGTCATGAAACATATGCAAGAGTAAATTTGAATACATTTAATTAAAAAGAATGCTTCTGGAAGTTATTTAAAATTTCTAGTTTAACAAGAAACCCCAAAATGTGAATCCAGAAAATGTGTATCAAAAGACCAAACATTATGCCACATAAAATATTTTACGTTGTTTAAAACTTGAATAAAGTACTAGGATTTAAATTTAATTAGTAAAGCAAATACGAGGATTTATTTTATTTTTCATAAAATGTTCTTTTTCTCTGAACTTCAAACAAATTCTCTGAGGATATATTTGTAACAAATTCTAGAAAAGATATCAAACTGGCATCTGTGGATGTCGAATTAACTAATTAATTAGTAGTTTACGAAATTAAGGTTCACTGGATATTAAAGTAATGAAAGGAATTTTAATAAATAATTATGCTATTTTTTACTCGAAAAATAATATTTATATAAAATAGGCTTTTCTGAATTCAGTATACATTACGAAATATAGGGTTTGTGCTGTTAAAGAATATAATTTAATAATTTTAAAACAATTGAGGATGTTTCTGGACCGGGTTTTTTCGAATCAGTAATTAAAATTTGTAATTTTTGTTATAATTACTAACTGCTGAAAATTACTCGAAAATAAGAAAAATATTACTGGTGCAAATTTTAATTAAAAAAAAAAAAAAAAAAAAAAAAAGCGAGAGAGAGAGAGAGAACATAACAATATTAAACAATATTTTCATTAGTTTCTTTCACAACGATTACATGCATATGCCAAATGTTTAAGAAGATAGTGGACGTTTACTGAGCGAAAATCGACCAAAAAATTGTTTTTTTTTTTTTTTTTTTTTTTTACTTTCAAATATTACTATACAGAACGAAAGGCTATCGTTCGCAAATTTGTACAATGAAAGGAAAAAAAAACTAATATAAAAATTATTTACCTAATTCTAATCATTTTTACAGAATCAAAGTAAAATCAAATTGCGCAAATTTATTCAAGTTTTGTATATAATCCGTAGGTCAATAAAATAAGTTTTGCTACAGAAATTTTAACTATCAGAAAAACTTTATTAATCCAATATACATACTTATACCTGAAAATACGACACATGTAGGGGTTTTTGCGTTCCGGGTTTTTTATTTTATTTCCCACTAGTAATTATGAATTGTATTTTTAGTTATATTTAATTGCTGAACGTTACTAAAAAACTACCAATAGTGTCACTATTGTAAAATTCTGGTAGCCATTTCCGGGAACGCAAACACCCCTACTAAATTTGTGTTTTTAACATGTTGAGCGCCATGTCAGACATTCTATATTCTAGGGATTTTGTCATATACCTCTAAGTATTGAAAGAATCCTCTTGAAGTATTAGGAGTGAGCAGAACATGTTATACTTCAAACATTTCAGGAAAGTTTCACAAAAAAGGACTAAACATTCATAATCTATACAAATAAAAAAATATTCTGTCTCTGCGCAACGTAAAGAAAAAAATATGGCACGTATAGTTCTAAAACTTGTTTTCTAAATAAAGGAATGCGTGCAAATTTGCAACATACCATTACCATAGCCTCCCAAACTAGATGCCTTCCGCGTGGCTCGGAATCTTGGCGGTAGACACGCCACCGGTATAGATTGCGCGACTTTTTTTATTCAAAAGCCACCAAAAAATTTTAAAAGTAGGATTTGATATACATAAAAGGAGAATAGAATTGAAGAAACGTCGATTGTATATATCATATATCACTTCCTTAAATTATTGGTGAGAGTTGAATAAAAAAGTCATCAAATCTGTACCAGGTGGCGCAGTTTTTCGCTTGAACTGTTGCCAAGTTTCCGACTCACGCGAAAGCACCTAGTTTAGGAGGCTATACCTCTACATATTAGATATTCCTATTAGATTAAAAAAATTATGTTTTATGAATAATTTTGGTTTTTACTGTACATTTACTTTGAATTCTAATTTCGAGTTAAAGCAAATTAAGTTAAATGCTTACTTTTTTTTCTTTTTTCATTTCTTTTTTATTATGAAAAGAAACATTTCTTTGCACGTGAATAAGAAAAATTTAAATATGTTCAATCAAAAATTTCTTATAAAACTGACGTCATTATAACTTCAAAATTTCATTTTAATTTTTTTAATTAATTTAAATTAATTAAATAGTCTTATAAGTTCTTTTTTTTCTTTGTTTTATCGTTCGCAATGTAATTTTAGTACAGCTATAGTATAGAATTTCCTTGGCGATTTTTAATATTTTTTTTGAAATTTGGTGATAAATTAAAGTGGCTAACGCACTTGCGTAAGTAAAGACCTTGACGAGAGTTGTGCGAACTATACCTGTGCAAAATTTTTAATTTCTTCAAAGGGGCCCTATACTAAAGCTGTTCCCTAATGTAGATGCATATTCAGTTTATTTGAAATTTTCCTTGTTTCTAACCAACACAATAAAACTTAAATGAATTAAATGTCATTTACAATTCATTAAACAGTGTATATCATTGCTCTTGGCTAGGGTTTTGATTTTCTGAAAATAGTCGCTAATCGAAGCGTTTTAATTATTCAATTAAAAAAAAAAAAAAAAAAAAAAAAAAAGATCTTTACATGCTGACCAGCAAAGCATTCAAGGCTGCCAGAAGTAATATGAAAATAAACTAATAGGTAATTAAAAGGTATTACGAGGTATTAGAAACGAAGAACAATATCGTATTTTATTAAGTAAAATGTCTGTTTTAAAATGGATTTATCTAAATTTCGGATTATATGCCATATATAAGGATAAATAGATTTAAGTTTCGAAATTTAAGCAAAGTAAATACAAGATGCCAAAAGTTTAACTGGCGGGTACTCAGGAGCTCTTAGCTCTAGTTTTATTGAACGATCAGAATCAAATTTCAAATGTACGTTACATACATAATGCAGCAGAGGTTTCTGTAAAATACAGTGTGTTATTTTGATAACAGATGACGCTCCAACAAATTAACAATAACGGTAACCGTTAAAGAATTAAAGAATAACAGACTATATTACTTATTTACAGTTGCGTTCTCCATGTGCATAACTTGATGATCGCCAATATTCGGAAAGTGAATCACTGCAATATAAACGGCTGCACGGAGCTTGACAGTGAAAATGAGGGAGATGTAGCGGACAGTGCTAATTTTCAAGTTCACTTCATCAATTACATGTGCTTGATAAATGCGATCTATGAGATAATCCCACATCCAAAAGTCACAAGGGTTCAGATATGATGATATTATCACTATCAAAAAGATAAGTACGCGAGATAACGAGTTAACATAACACTGATTTGAGGTTTCATTTGAATACGTTCAGCAGAACGAAGCTACGATCCTCTGAGTATCGCCTGTTTAAATTTAAACACCGCGTGTTTAATACTCTTACATCCGCATATTTTCTTTTTAGTAATTTTAGTCCCATCTCTTTTTACCTAAAACGTTACATTATTTGAAAAAGAATTTTAGGCATGCATGTTGGAAAAGCATGCCTTATATGGAGCAGAAATATTACTGAAAAAACAAAAAGAATCATCTTCAACACCTTGATAGAAAGTGTTCAGATGTATGGTGCAGAAACATGGACAATCAAGTCTGCAAGTGAAAAAAAAAATTGTCTACAGAAATGGACTTCTGGTGACGATTGGCCAGAACTTCAAGACTTGAAAAAAAGACCAATATTGAAATAAGAGCAAGGATGGGTGTTAAGACGGCTATCATAAGAAAAACAGACAAGAAGAGGCTACAATGGTACGGACATGTACAGTCGGGGAAAAAAAAAAAAAAAAAAAAAAAAAACCGCAGCACTCGATGTAACTCCGTTGCTAATCAATGCACAAAAATGTAATAGGTATCATTCGACGGGGAATTGAGAGTAGATTCAGAAAATGAACGGAAAATTTGAATTGGGGGTCGTCTACATATTAAAACGCGCACCAACTTTGATTTTTTTCAATGGTAATGCCCCATTTTTATTTTATATTTGAATTCCTGGGATCACGACAATGCGAAAAAGTATATTCGTTGTATATTTTACTTATTTTTTCACAGAGTTATAAGCGTTCAAAGTTTGAAGGTGCTAATGTTAAATTCATATTTCAAACTTTTATTAATATCTTCACAAACAATAACTTGATCGATATAATTTTTTTTTTTTTTTACGAGATACAGTGAAAAAACCCAAACATAATCCACCATTACTTTTGATTCTGAAAAATATTTTTAATTCTGAAAAATATTAATAAATTCATATTCATAAAAATTATGAATTATGACTTATATTAATTTTTACATAAATGAATCCTAATGCTGAAAAATATGGGAGTGCAAATTTGCAGCTCATACGAGTTATTAGTTTTCGAGATATAAATAAATCTTTCTTTTGGAGTGGTTCAGGGGGCCTTCTCTTAAAAATTTTGAATGAGATAACGAAGCAAATCTTAAAAAATAACGGAGAAAATTGAGCAAAATATTTTTATTTTTTATTTACGGGTCAAATTATATAACATCAACATCAAATGCAAAGAAATGAAACAAAAATGTTGATTTTTAGACATTAGTGTTAGTAACAAGAATTCCTATTTTCTAAAGCCCCGCCTTTTATCGTTCTTCAAAACAAAACAATACAGAAACGAAAAGTGAATGTGACTTTGAGTTTTCGTGTTAAACCCCTTATTTTACGTTGACAAAAATATACACAAGCCTTATTTACTTCATCGATTACTGGTGATAAATTTTGAATCCTTTAAACGAAAACTAGAAAAAAAAAAAAAAAAAAAAGTAAATAGGCGGGGTTTACTGTTTGAAACACTCTCAAAATATAATATTTCAGAACAAATTTTCTGTACCACAATTATATTACAGATGAATGTACATTATAATTATATTCTTTCTAATTAATATATTTCTATCCATACTATATTTTATTGCAAAAATATGAACACTGGGTACATACTTAAGAAATAAGTAACACACAAATTACAAAAGAAACGCCCACTGGCATAGTTACAGATTTTCAAATGATGTGAATCTTCGTCAGCAGTCGCGAAAGCATTAGTTAAGAAATTATATTTTCATAGAAATTATAAAACATATATTACAGTTCCAAACAGACTTACCCAAACTGGTAAGTGCTATTAAAAGTGTTTAATATTTACTTTTTGAAACCTTACAATAATTTATCCGAAAAGATTTAGTTTATGCGTTGTTGTATATATATATATATAGCTATATTGTTTCAGTTTGAAAATTATGTTACACGTACGAAAGAAAATTTAAGCTTTATTGGTGATCAGTATATCCATGATAGATACTTTTTAATTGAAAAATATTGCACTTTTATAAAGAGTATTGTCTGACCAATTGTAAGTGTAATGTATTTAAATATATACCTAAAACTATCTAAAGTAATACTGAAGTATATACATATCCAAAAACCTGAATTCACGATAATTAAAGTATTGCAAATGTGTTCATATTTTTATTTTTTATAATACTTTTTTTCTTGAAATATTTCCGGTGTGAAACAGTATAATTTTGTCTAATTCTTGTAGGATCTTAATTTTATTTTTCTACATTTAGAGATAACCCCCTAACACATTTTTGATCATAACTCTATGAATACTAAAGATAAAGTATACAAACAGTATACTTTTCCGCACTGCCAGACTCTCAGAAATTCGAATATGAAGTAAATATTGGGTGTTGCTATTGAAAAAAAATCAAAGTTAGCGCTCATTTTAATATGTAGATGACCCCTAATTCAAAATTTGATGACATTTTCAGAAAGTGCATTTAATTTCCTGTTGAATGGTGTCTATTAAATTTTTCTGCGTCAATTTATAACGAAATATCGTCAAGTGCTGCGTTTTTTTTTTCCCCGACTGTACAACGAATGAATGCGAATGGAATACCTTAACTGGAAACCTGAAAGGAAAAAATATGAGGGGAAGACCGCAGAAAAGGTGGAAAGGCAAGCTTATGAAGGACATGACAGAGAATGGAATGGATGAGGAAGATGTTCAGGACAGAGAAAGATGTAGACAAAAATTAAAAGCTGTTTTGGATTAAAAGCAGGGCTCTCAGCGTTTCTATATTTTAACGATTGTTTTATTGTACTTCCACCACAATTTTTGAAAAGAGAATTCTCATGAAGGTTTTCACGTAAAAATAGCATCAAAGTGTACAAGAAAATTTTCTTTCTAAACATTACGGTGGGAGAATAAAATGATCGTAAAAATATAGAAACGCTGGGAGCCTTGTTAAAAGAAAACATCAGCATTGAGGAAATTCCCTTAAAAAAAAAAAGAAAAAAAAAAAAGAAAATGTTGGAAACATTTAAATATTTTTCACATCCATGTGGTAATTGTCAAACAGCATATATACATATATATCATATCTGCCAACATTCCAATTTATATTCCGTAAAATTGTCAGAAACCGCTTATTTTTTCACATCAGTCTTATTTTAGATTTTTTTTTCTCCATTTAATTGCCATTAATTTTTAAGAAAATTGCTCTAAAAATACAGTGGTGTACAAAAAAGGGTGGGTGCTAACAATTTTATGAATATTATTTAGAATGCTGGCAGGTATGATATATGCTGCCGACATATGAAGTGTTGAAAACGAATGCATGAAATCCTTTTGTAAAATAAAGAAAAAATATTAGAGCAGTTCCTAAAACTAATTCTTTTTGTGTGGGTGAAAAATAGCTTAATAAAGCGTTAAGAGGCACCATGCAGAATAAAATTTTAAATATTTAAGCAAATTCGTAGAAAAAGAAAATAATAATAATATTAATTTAAATAGGTACAAAAAATAATAACAAATCTGGCATTCTAAAAAAAGTAATTACAAGTAACTTATTCTAATTGTGCAACTATATCTTCCTAATCAGGCGGTTAATAATTTTCATACTTGCCAACATTTTAACTTATTTAGGAGTACTTTTTGCCAGATCTCTATTACGCACCACTTTATCTATAAAATAATTCTCTCCAATATATAACTACAATAAAACACGGAAAAAAAAAAAGTAGTTCGAAATCAAGGCGGAGTTAAAAATACTCCGGAATGAATTAAAATGTTGGCAGCTATGTAATATTAAAAATATGTAATCCGATAGCGAAATCTTTCGGGCAAAGTTTAGTTTGTATAATGCATACTTGCCAACTTGATTAATGCATACTTGATTAATATTCCGTAGTATTACTAGCCCCGCCTTCTTTTTCACACCAGTATCTTTTTAGAGAACTTTTCTTCTTATTTAATCGTAAATGCATTTGGAGAATATTACTCTAAAAAATTACTGATGTAAAAAAGAGGGCGGGACTATTAACACTACGGAATATTAATTAGGATGTTGGCAAGTATGATAATGTTAAATATTTATTTATTTTTTAATAGAGAAATCGAGGAGATGAATCTGAAGTACCTAGGAGCAAATCTCCTGCAACTTCGGTTGCCAGATGTAGTGGAGCAGATGATTAGTTGGGCTAAATGATGTATAATAAAAAAAAGGGGGGTGAAAAAGGGCAAGGGGGAGTGAAAAAAAAATGACTGGAAAAGTTTAGAGCTCAGAAAGAAAAAGGCAACAAAATACAAAACATTTACAAGAGAGTTTAAGTATAGCATTACAAAGGAGAAGGGTACAATAACAACAACTAGATATATTTTTGGAGTTTTGAAAAAAGTTTTAAATATTTATATAGTTTTTTTCAGTTTCTTTCTTTTTTTTTTCAATCAAAGAACTTAAAAAACAAACACAGAGAATACGGATAAGAAGAAAGCAGAGAAGTAAAATTTACTTTCTATTGCTTTTATGTGACTAAATATACTTTTATTAATTTCCGGTGTTAATTTTTATGTTATTTCTTATAAAATTTTACCTAAAGGTTTTACTTATCTATTTTTTATTTATTTATTTTTCTTTGGGGGGGGGGAGTTTTTTTTTATGTTTATTTTTATGTATTTACATATATTTTCTTCAATTCCTTGAGCCCAGACAAATATCAAGTTTGGTGGACCCTGATTAAGCTCGGAAACACTAGCACCAGCATTTCTTAACAATAATCATTTAGTTATGCATTACAAAAATTGCGATTATTATTATTAGAGATTATTATTATTGGAGATTATTATTATTAGAAATCAGCAATTTTCAAGTAGAGACACACATAAAACTCTTTAAATAATAATAATAATAATAATAATATATATATATATATATATATATATATTAATTTAAACGAAGAATTTTTGACAATTTAGGTCAAAAATATTAAAAAAAGAAAAACAGGGGCAAGTGTATTCCTCGCTTTAAATAAGGATCTGAGCAATTTCCTGAAGCTTTTTAGATACAGCATGCATTTTAGTAGGCAGTCGCACTTTAGCGCAGCTTTCGTACCGCTATTTCATAAATAGTATTTTATAATACTTTTCTTCAATTAAATAAAGATTAAAAATATATATATATATTGTTTGGAAATTATTATGTCAAAACTTCGCCATTGCTATCCCAGAAATTATAGGAAAGATTTATGTTTTGCCCCCCATTGCTTCTGCATCAATTAGCTTCTACAAAAGCTATAAATGTTACATGTAATCGATTTACACCTATAAGCATAGCTGTCAACATTTTAATTTATTTCGGAGTATTTTTTAGTTCCGAATTTATTTCGAGTAATTATATTTTTATGCAATAGTTCTCTCCAATCATAGCCTTCTAAACTAAATGCCTGTCGCGTTGCTCGAAAACTTGGCAACAGCTGAAGCGGTAGACAGAGTCACCTGGTACAGATTGCGGGATATTTTTTTTTTAACTGTCACCAATAATTTAAAGAAGTTATATATGATATATATAATCGAATTTTCTTCGATTCAATTCGCCTTTTACGTGTATCATATAGCAATTAAAAAATTTTTAGAGGCTGTTGAATAAAATGGTCGCGCAATCTGTACCAGGTAACGCTGTCTACCGCTTCAGAAGTTGCCAAGTTTTCGGGTAACGTGACAGGCATCTAGTTTAGGAGGCTATGCTCCAATATAGCTACGGCTACCGTAAAATAAGAAAAACATATACTCTTAAAAAAAAAAAAAAAAAAAAAAAGATGCGAAATTAAGGTGCAGCTAAAAATACTCAGAAATGAATTAAAATGTGTTAGCAGCTATGCTATAACGGAAAAGATAAGCAATGAAAATTAAATATAGTTCTTATGAGAAACGATAAAAATATTGGAAATCAAGATTTTTTTACGGACATAAAAATGCGCTTTTTTTGTTAGTTATTGAACCGTGAATCCGTATTAAATAGTGATAATGTCTTCTATATGCTCAAAAATGTATCCGAATATTTTACAAAGGCCTCGTATTATTATTATACATAATGACATTTTAGAGCTCAGTTTCAAATAATGTCAATATAGAGCGGTATTTCGACAACTAATTACTCAGACAGACAGATAGGACACTTTCATAAGCTCCGTGGTAATCAAAATGTGACTATAGTGTCCCAATGGGGATTGACTGTAAGCTTTTCGAGCTTTCCGGGTTTTGGGATTGGTCCTTTTAATTTTATTGCTTCTTTCATTCTTTTTTATCACGAGACTTGTTATTGTTTAGGAATCTGCACATGAAGCGATATATTTATTTATTTATTTATTTTCCAAACAAATATTAAATATTATACGTGTATGTTTTGAAAATGTTCAGCCACCGCAAATATATTTAAATTTTAATACTTTTCGATACTATATTGTAAAATTTTTAATTTTGTATTATAATATAAATCAAAATAAATGGCATATATTAAATGATGGTACAAAACGAGAAGAACGATAGCTTGTAATTCTCGTTTGTGTCAAACAAAAATGCACTTCATAATTTATTGTTAGACATTGTGAAAATAGTTTTGATTTTATAAGAAATAAAAGCTCTAAGTTTTTAAAATATGCTTTAATTAAAACAATAAATTTTAAAATGAGAAGGAAAGAGTTCCCTTATATACTAACCTTTTAAAGAGTTGCCAAAATTTCTAATTTATTCCGAATCATTGATAGTTCTTCCCCTTTCTTTTCACCGTTATTTTGAAAGAGTAATTTACATTTTAGTAAATTTCCGTTACACATTGGAGAAAATTATTTTACAGAGATAGTGGTGTAAAAAATGGTTGCACTAACAATGATCCAGGATAAAATAGGGATTTTAGCTATTCTGTCACTACTACTCACGAAATCTAAAAATGTTAATGTTCCAATCAAAGATTCTATTTATGTAGACTATACATATAAACACAACATACAAAATTCTTAGTTCCCCTTTGTTGCCCATGTACCGATACTTACTACCGCTTCGGTTCGCTTTTCAGCTTCAGTGCCCTACCTGTCATATCTCATTTGTAATTTCGGCAATAAGGATTCTTGAATTTCTTTGAAAATAATGTTTATAAAATGATGTCGCAAAAGCTTTCCAGCTTTAAATTCTTTATATACAATCATACGTAACAAAAATTTAAATTAAAATTCATTTTTTTTTTCTTTTTCTTTTTTTTTTTTTTTTTTCATTACTCTTTTTGAATCAAAATTTCTCGAAAAGCAAAAATTTACACATTACTTTTTAAAATAATTTTCACTAATTTCCTTTACCTTAACATTTACACTACTAATAGCCAATTTTATATTTACCAGAAGAAAATGCTGTAAAACCATAAAATACTTTAATAAAACCGTTTTCTAATTTTCCAGAATCATTATTGCATTCCTTTTGTTAATGGTGTGTTTTTCATGATCTCAAAAATAGTCATCAGCTGAATGCAGGCATTTCAGTAAAATTGAAAAAAAGTATAAAAGAATAATTCTTTTTACGTCCTATTATCGCTTTACTTTTTAAAACTAGTATAATTCAAGTAAAATGACTTTATTTTTTCGCAGAAGTTGCTACACTCAATTTTTTAAATATCTCAGAAACAATTCTTTACTTTTTTTTTTTTTTTTTTTACAAATATTTAGGAGTTTCCTCGACGATTTTTAATGTTGATTTTAAACTATTACTTGTCTTTTATTTCAAAAATGTGTCAACAAAATCAGATTAACAGAAGAAAATTGTACCTAAACGAAATTGGTGTCTAATTTAATAGAATTAAAACAACACAAGCTGACGCTATAAAATAAATATCAGTAAATAATTCATTCGTGTTAAATGATCATTTACGGCTAACCAGCAGGCGAGTAACGTAGGCACGATTGCAAAATATAAGTAGCAATTTGAAAATATATATATATATAGTTTGATGGTTTTATCTTTTATTTATTATCCTTCTGTTAAAGAAATTTTTATATGGGGTGTTATTTCTTTTTCATCTTTTGGACTTCTTTTTCAAAACTGATGTTTTAATTCTTAAAATATCAGTCTCATGAATGTGCACGTTTTTTTTTTTTTTTTTTTTTTTTTTTTTAACCTTTTATTGCTACTGTATGCTATTATTAAAAAGAATTTTATGTACATACATTTTTTTTAAATGAATGTTTTCTTAATTTTTTTTGCCGGCACTAACGTTCTATATTTGGCCCCAATGGACTCTTCTATTCAACTAACATCAATAATTTTGGGGATTGATATTTCATATACATACGAAGTGTTTCTGTTTAGGCAGCCATTACAGATTGAGTTTAGTGGTGGTTATTTATTACATTAAACAAAATCCTTAACCCTTTCAGTCGGAGTGTTCCCGCTGATGGAACACTAATTTTAATTCTCAAGTGCAAAAACTCATCCCGGAAATTTTTTTGCAAAAATTTACATTTATAACATAGCAGAAAAGGCCCCTTTGTATAACCTGAAAATTTAAAATGGCTTTTATTTTAATTTTGTTCGTAAATTCCGGTGGCAGTGTAACTTAAATGATCCGAATTACCCTGCGCCGCAAAGAGTTAAATTTAGCAACACTGACCAGAGAAGTAAAATTAAATAAAGCCAGCGAAAGATAAGCGTGATTTTCATTCTTATTATACCTTAAACTTTGAATTTTTTTCGGTGTTAAATAAATTCGAAAATGAGTGTCCTTAATGCCGAAAGCTACGCACTTATGTATAAAAAGTCGTAGAAATTAAAGGCGATGCTAAAAATGCTCTGGCATAAATTAAAATGTTGGCAACTCTGTGTAAGTACTTTAAACTAGTAATCGGTTTTAACGAAACCATACCTGCCAACATTCTTATTAATATTCCATAGTCCTGTAATCCCACCTTATGTTTTTTTTTACTCACACCAATCTTTTTTAGACTATTTGTCTTCTAATTTAACACTTTGCGGGTCACGTAAAATTACTTTTTTCATGATAAAAGAGCTCCGCCTTCTGGCGTTCCTCTAAAAAAAAACTTAAACCCCTTAACGCGCGGTGTCCTCGCCACGAGGACGCAAAATTTAAGATCCAGCTGCAAAAATTCATCCCGGAAATATTTTAGCAAAAATTCACGTTTATAACATATCAGAAAAGGCCGGTTTTTTAAACCTTAAAATTTAAAATTTCTTTTAGTTTAATTTAATTCATGAATTCCGGTGGTAGTATAATTTAAATGTTTCAAATTGTCTTGCGCCGCAAAGGGTTATAAAAGAGATTTTAAGTGTTTGTGTTTAACAATTTATATGCTGTTGGTGTATATATATATCAGTGACATTTACCGAATCAATTACTAAGAATAAAATTTGCATAATTTAATTATTGAATACATAAAATCATTTTATTAAGTAATATACTGTTTTAGATGAACGCCAAAAAGCGATTCTTACTGTTCAAAATAGGAAAATACACCGACGATTGTGTGTTAATCGTAATCAAATTTGAAAAAAAAAAAAAAAAAAAAAAAAAAAAAAAAGCACTCCAAAAATTAAGTAATGTGGAAAAAGAAGCGGTTCTAATAATACTACGGAATATTAATCAGATTGTTGGCAGGTATGCGATACTTAGATTTTTTTTTTTTTTTTTTAATTCTCCCTAGTATTATAAACGGTTTTAACAGTAACTGCTGTTTGTGGAAGGAGATAACGTATACACATTTCTTCCAAACCTTTCTTCTAGTAAAAATGTATTTAATGAAAAAAAAAAAGTATAGATAACTATTTCTGAATATTTCATTTTAGCTTTCGTTTCATATACGTGAGTCAGAAAATTAAATACTTTTATTACATTTTTTTAATTATTTCGTATTATTCATCGAAAATTTCTTTCAAAGTACAAATTAAGTTTGTTAAGAAGTTAATCAGGACGTTGTCAAACATCTGACCTGATTTAATTAGGTTTCATAATATGATAATATACTATAATATCGGTATATCTGACGTATACCGATTATTTTCTTTGAACGACAAAAACTTAATTTAAAGTTTAATTAGTTTGGAAATGAGTCTTTTATTAGGTTTATTATAATTTGCAACTGTCATATGGAAGTCAAATTAATTATTTTTGTCATAAAAGTATTTTTAAAGATAGCTTTTATAAAGTGAATAAAAGAAAATCAAGAACATGAAAATTTCATTAAGGTAGATAGTGATAATTAGATGTTAACCTTCGATAAATTTTCTGTTGGATTATTTCTTTTTAAATAGAACTGGAATTATTTTTTTAATGCCTTATAATTGGAACTTGATAGTTGAATTTAGATGCTTTTCTAAGTATTACATAATAAATTTTACAGCTTACTTGACTTTTATGGTGTAATTATTTTCTTATATTGCATTAACTCACAATGCTATTTATTATATTTTATTTATTTTCATTTTCCTAATTATTTTTGTCATGTATAATTACTTTATGCTTGTATTTAGTTACAGTTGCCAATATTTTAATTTAATCCAGAAGCATTTTTAGCCCTGCCTATATTTTGCACAATTTTATTTATAAAATTATATTCTCAAATACATAACTACAATAAAATAACAAAAATTTACTCTTAACACTTTCGAGACCACATACTTTTGCCTTTTTGACAGTCAGGTCCGCCTGTGGGCGTTATTCTCGCAAGTTATATAATTTCAGAAGAAATTTTTCTGTATTCACATCTATACAAATGAATATACATTATAATTATACTCTTTCTGATCAAAGTATTTGTATCCATAGTATATCGAAAGTACAAATATGAATATTGGGTATATTCTTAAGAAATAAATAACATTCAAATATGGAGGGACATGGCTACTGACGGTGTTACAGATTTTCAAATGACGTGAATCTACGTCAGCGGTCGCGAAAGTGTTAAAAAATGTGGTAAGACGGGGTTAAAAATGCTCTGGAATAAATTAAAATATTGGCAACTCCGATATATATATATATATATATATATATATATTTGTTTTTTTTTTTTTTTTTTTAATTAAAACTTAGATTCTAAAACAGATAACATCCCTATTTAAGATATCTGACTCTAAATGATGTTACTACGCTGACCTATAGTTCACAGGTGGCAATCTTCGAAACACAGTTTAGTCATAGATGATCATAGTTGTACAAAATATACTTTAGGTTATAGCAGTCCTCGCAGCCTTCTTAAAATTTTACGTCCAGATTATTATATTATCGTCTCTATTTTATAGAGCTTTCTTTTATTCAATGATAAAATCACATTATCTCCTATATTATTAAAATCTGTGCGCGAGCGTGTGTGTGTGTGTGAGACAGAGAGAGAAACTGTTTCAAACAGCAAAGGCTCCGCCGCTAATGGTCGCACGGACTTCGGACAGGTACCGTCAGACAGAGAATTTATCGGAGATGTACGTTATCTAATTTGCTAAACGATGCGACCCTAATTAGTGGAGATATTAATTAAAATGTCGACCCATGTCTAACGAAAAAACGATTCAAAATGGCACGCGATCATCATTGTCGACCGGGACCGCTTACCTCAAAAGAAGAAAGAGAAAGAGGAAATTTCGTGGGTTTTTGTACAGCGATCGCTTCCGATCTGTTGGAAATAACGAAAATACACCTGTACCACGAGAAAGAGCATTTATTACCGATTCTTACGGTACAATTTTTTTTAAAGAAATACGGATTTTTTATATTTTTTAAAAAAGTTTTAAAAAGGGTCGAAAATTTCTCTTTTTCGCGATCGTCTTTTTTGAATCGCCCTGTACGACCGAGTAACTGTTCCATTTCTTAACAACTGGCATATAAGGAAAGATCATTTAATCCTCTTTCGAACCATATAAACATTTTTACAAAATACGGATTAGCGATCCATATTTTAAGATTTTACGAAACATCGATTTTCTCACAAAACATTTTATAACTCAAAAGCGTTTAGAGCTAAATCATTTTTTTTTTTTTTTTTTGTATATAGATCTCGCTTCCATAATTCAATTTCCAAAAGATTGAGAGAAAATTTAAAAAACTGAATAAGTTATAATTTTTTTTTAATTTAGGCATTAATCCCATTGAATTGAATAAGCGCCCTACCTTCCATACTGATTTTCAGAATTCCATTGCCGTTTGTCGTTACCATGGAAACCACTTCAAGGATTTACACTTCAAGGATTTACACCAGATTTACACGTTTTGAGGAGTCCCGAAAAAAATTTTTTTTTGTATCTCAGCTACTAATTAAAATAATTTCATAAGTAATACATCATTGGAAAGTTTTTTTGAATTGGAATCGAACAATGGAATACAGAAATTGGTACCACCAGATGGCGCTGTAATATTTTCAAATTTCAATATTTCAATTTCTAATTATGATTAAATTATTTTTAATACATCATTTGAAAGATATTTTAATGTTCTTTTATATTATCGAAAGTTTTCACCTGATTTACACGTTTTGAGGTCTCCTGATTAGGTTTTCTTTTGCATCTCAGCTAATTGAGTTAGACCGTTCAAAATTGGTATACGTAATCGGGCTAATTAGGAGGGGCTGAAAGGGTGGGGAAGAAGTAGGTGTGCACCGCGCACGATATTTCACCCGATTTACACGTTTTGAGGTGTCCTGATTAGGTTTTCTTTTGTATCTCAGCTACTAGATAAAATAATTTCATAAATAATACATCATTAGAACGCTTTTTTAAATTGGAATCGAAAAGTGGAATACAGAAATTTGTACCGCCAGATGGCGCTGTAATATTTTCAAATTTCAATATTTCAATTTCTAATTATGATTAAATTATTTTTAATACATCTTTCGAAAGATATTTTAAAGTTCTTTTAAATTATCGAAAGTTTTCTCCAGATTTACACGTTTTGTGGTATCCTGAATAAGTTTTATTTTATGGCGCTGTAATATTTTCAAATTTCAATATTTCAATTTCTAATTATGATTAAATTATTTTTAATGCATCATTCGAAAGATATTTTAATGTTCTTTTATATTATCGAAAGTTTTCAGCAGATTTACACGTTTTGAGGTGTCCTGATTACGTTTTCTTTTGTATCTCAGCTACTAACTAAAATAATTTTATAAGTAATACATCATTGGAAAGCTTTTTTGAATTGGAATCGAACAGTGGAATACAGAAATTTCTACCGCCAGATGGCGCTGTAATATTTTTAAATTTCAATATTTCAATTTCTAATTATGATTCAATTATTTTTAATACATCATTCGAAAGGTATTTTAAAGTTCTTTTAAATTATCGAAAGTTTTCACCAGATTTACACGTTTTGAGGTATGATGATGATGATGAGAAGGAAGGCAACATAATACAAAATACGGGAAAATGAATTAAATAAAAATTAAGAAACATAAAAAAGTGTACTTCAAATTCATAATTTTTTGTCTTGTGATTAAATTATTTTTAATATATCATTCGAAAGATATTTTAAAGGTTCTTTTACATTATCGAAAGTTTTCACCAGATTTACACGTTTTGAGGTGTCACGAATGAGTTTTGTTTTGTATCTCAGCTACTAATTAAAATTATTTTTAATACATCATTCGAAAGATATTTTAAAGTTCTTTCAAATTATCGAAAGTTTTCACGAGATTTACACGTTTTGAGGTGTCCTGAATCAGTTTTCTTTTATGGCGCTGTAATATTTTCAAATTTCAATATTTCAATTTCTAATTATGATAAAATTTTTTGTAAGACATCATTCGAAAGATAATTTAAAGTTCTTTTATATTATCGAAAGTTTTCACCAGATTTACACGTTTTGAGTTGTCCTGAATTGTTTTCTTTTGTATCCAGCTACTAATTAAAATAATTTCATAAGTAATACATCATTAGAAAGCATTTTTGAATTGGAAGCGAACTTTGGAATACAGAAATTTCTACCGCCAGATGGCGCTGTAATATTTTCAAATTTCAATATTTTAATTTCTAATTATGATTAAATTATTTTTAATACATCATTCGAAAGATATTTTAAAGTTCTTTTAAATTATCGAAAGTTTTCAGCAGATTTACACATTTTGAGGTGTCCTGATTACGTTTTTACTAAAAATATTTGTTTTTACTTCCATTAACCGACTACAGTAGGTAATGGAATTCGAAATTTCACCTGCTTTACAGGTTTTGAGGTGTCATGGCGCTTTAATATTTTAAAATTTCAATACTTCAGATTTTAATTATGTTTACATTTTTTTTTAAAACGTCATTCGATACACATTTTAAAGTACGGTTACATTGTCGAAAGTGGAATTATATTATCGAAAGTTTTCACCAGATTTGCACATTTTGAGGTGTCACGAATGAGTTTTGTTTTGTATCTCAGCTACTAATTAAAATAATTTTATAAGTAATACATCATTGGAAAGCTTTTTTGAATTGGAATCGAACAGTGGAATAAAGAAATTTGTACCACCAGATTGCGCTGTAATATTTTCAAATTTCAAAATTTCAGTTTCTAATTATGATTAAATTATTTTTAATACATCATTCGAAAGATATTTTAAAGTTCTTTTAAATTATCGAAAGTTTTCCGGTGCGACCCGGTGCGAGTTTTTACCCAATCAGAAAGGATTTTTTTTAGGGGGCACGAAGGGTCAGGGAAGGAATACGCGCGCGCAGGGCGTGTATCCCTTAAGTTGCGCGCGCGCAGCACGCACGGGACTGCGCTGCCTTAGACAGTGTCGACCCGGGCCGACTTTTTAACCCAATCATAAATGATATATATTTTTTTAATTTCTTTTCTTAACACAAAAACTTACTGTTAGTGATTCATTAATTTTAGTGATTCATTTTAAAATACTGAACCGCTAGCGAGCGAAGCAAGCTAGTTATATTAATAAAATCTGTGCGCGTGTGTGTTTCTGTGTGTGTGTGTGTGTCTGTGAGAAACGGCTTGAAACAGCTAAGGCTCCGCCGCTAATGGTCGCACGGACTTCGAACAGGTACCGTCGGACGGAGAATTTCTCGCAGATGTACGATATCTAATTTGCTAAACGATGCGACCCTAATTGGCGGAGATATTGATTAAAATGTCGACCCATGTCTAACCAAAAAACGATTCAAAATCGGAGGCGACCGCAATTTCGTTATAGAACTGCCTACCTCAAAAGAAAAAGGAAAGAGAGAAATATTTGTGGGTTTTTGTAAAGCAATCCTGCTCTAACGGTTCGAGATATCGAAATACACCTCTATCAACAGAAAGAGCATTTATTACCGATTTTTACGGTACAATTTTTTTAAAAAAAATACGTATTTTCTATATTTTAAAAAAAAGTTTTAATAAGGGTCGAAAATTTCTCTTTTTCTCGATCGTCTTATTTGAAACGCCCTGTACGACCGAGTAACTGTTCCATTTCTTAACAACTGGTATATTCCGAAAGGTCATTTAATTCTATTTCGAACCATATAATAATTTTTATAAAATACGGATTAGCGATTCACATTTGCTGGTTTTACGAAACATCGATTCTTTCACAAAACATTTTATAACTCAAAAACGTTTAGAGATAAATCTTTTTTTTTTTTTTTTTTTTTTTTTTTTTTTTTTTTTGTATATAGATCTCGCTTCAACAATTGAATTCTCAAAAGATTGAGAGAAAATTCTAAAAACTGAATGAGTTATAATTTTTTTAATTTTAGGCATTAAAGCATTGAAAATCGCGATTTTCCTTCCAAAATGAATTCCGTAATCAAATCAAGCAGTTGTCGGTTGGCGTCACCATGGCAACCTGTTCAGAGAGTAAGCTTTTCTGGACGGAAGCGAAAAAACAATAATAATAAAGGGCACTGATTGAGAATCGGAGGTATTTGGAGTAGGAAAAAAAAATGGAAATTTCTATTTTCTTCAATTTTTTACTTTCGCACATGACACTTAGTATACAATCTTAACACCACAAAACAAACTTGCAGTTAAAATTTCATCGATTTTCGTCAATAAACAAAAGGTTTACGTTTTAATTGCAAATTAAATTGTCTCGAAAGAGGATGCCAGTTTCTATAGCAAAACTTAATTTTTTCACTTAAGGTAAAAATGTTTGTTTTTACTAAAAATATTTGTTTTTACTTCCATTAACCGACTACAGTAGGTAATGGAATTCGAAATTTCACCCGCTTTACATGTTTTGAGGTGTCATGGCGCTGTAATATTTTAAAATTTCAATATTTCAGATTTTAATTATGTTAACATTTTTTTTAAAACGTCATTTGATACTTATTTTAAAGTACGGTTACATTATCGAAAGTGGAATTATATTATCGAAACTTTTCACCAGATTTACACGTTTTGAGGTGTCACGAATGAGTTTTGTTTTGTATCTCAGCTACTAATTAAAATAATTTCATAAGTAATACATCATTAGAAAGCTTCTTTGAATTGGAATCGAACAGTATAATACAGAAATTTCTACCGCCAGATGGCGCTGTAATATTTTCAAATTTCAATATTTCAATTTCTAATTATGATAAAATTATTTTTAGAATATTATTCGAAAGATATTTTAAAGTACTTTTATATTATCGAAAGTTTTCACCAGATTTACACGTTTTGAGGTGTCCCGAATGAGTTTTCTTTTGTATTTCAGCTATTAATTAAAATTATTTGTAATACATCATTCGAAAGATATTTTTAATTTCTTTTCAATTATCGAAAGTTTTCACCAGAATTACACGTTTTTAGGTTTCCTGAATCAGTTTTCTTTTGTATCTCAGCTACTAATTAAAATAATTTCATAAGTAATACATCATTAGAAAGCTTTTTGGATTTGGAATCGAGCAGTGGAATACAGAAATTTCTACCGCCAGATGGCGTTGTAATAATTTCAAATTTCAATATTTCACTTTCTAATTATGATTAAATTATTTTTAATACATCATTCGAAAGATATTTTAAAGTTCTTTTATATAATCGAAAGTTTTCACCAGATTTACACGTTTTGAGATGTCCTGAATCAGTTTTCTTTTGTATCTCAGCTACTAATTAAAATAATTTCATAAGTAATACATCATTAGAGAGCTTTTTGTATTTGGAATCGAAGAGTGGAATACAGAAATTTCTACCGCCATATGGCGTTGTAATATTTTCAAATTTCAATATTTAAATTTCTATTTACGATTAAATTATTTATAATACATCATTCCAAAGATATTTTGAGTTCTTTTAAATTATCGAACGTTTTCATCAGATTTACACGTTTTGAGGTGTCCTGACTACGTTTTCTTTTGCATCTCAGCCAAATGAGTTAGATCGTTCAAAATTGGTATACGTAGGTTAATTAAGAGGGCATGAAAGGGTGGGGGAAGAAATATGCGTGCACTGCGCGCGTATCCCCTAACTTGTGCGCGCGCATCGCGCACGGGACTGCTATGCCGAAGGTAGTGGGGACCCGTCCCGACTTTTTAACTAATGAGAATTGACTTTTTTGATTTTCTTCTCTTAAGAATAAAAATTTGATTTGAGGAGGAATATGTGCGCGCAGCGCGCGTATACTTTCACACGTGCGCGCGCATGGGTCTGCGCTTCCGAAGGAAGTGTGGAGCACAGATTATTATACAGATAGGACACTCCCGTATAGTCGCCGGTAACCGGAATTTGACTGCAACGACCCTATTGTAAACGGCTGTAAGTTTCTCGATCTCTCCAGTGCTCGTCTTATTTTTATTGTATCTATGTTCATATCGTAATATTATTCCAACGTTAAACCCAACATCCAACTGACTAACCATTTATTGATGTTTACGTTTGGACTTTGTTATTGTTTACGAATTTAATTGTCGAAAGCAATTTATTTTAATAAGCAAATACTAAATATTAAGCAAATAAATTTCGAAAATATACATAAACCGGAAATATTTTTTTCATTTTAAAGCATTTTGTATTATTTAAACCAAGCAATGTTAAATATTTAAGATTTCATACCATACTGCTATTTCAGCAATACAGTTTGTTATATTAATTTGTACTCTTGAACACGAATGTGTTTGGAAAAATTTATTTTCAAACATAATAAAAATTAGTTTTATTTCTTAGAAAATATCTGTGAATGTTAAGATTTTGTAAATTTAAAAGTAGTAGAAAAAGTGAAGGAAAGAAAACTGCACATACGTTTTCGTTGGCAACTTTATTATTGTTTACAAACTTGATTGTCAAAAGCAATTTATTTTAAGAAGCAAGTGCTAAATATTAAGAAAATATACATAAAATAAAAAAATAAAATTATTTTTTATTTTAAGGCATTTTGTATTATTTAAACCAAGCAACGTTAAATATTTAATGATTTCATACTGCTATTTCAGAATTACAGTTTGTAATTTTAATTTGTACTTGAATATGAATATGTTTCAAAAAGCATATTTTTAAACATTATAAAAATAATTTTTATTTCTTAGAAGAATAGCTGTGAATGTTTTGAGAATAATTTTGTGAATTCAAAAATAATAGAAAGTGAAGAAAAAGTAAACTTCCCATACTAACCTGCTACTAACTACTCGTGAAATAGAAAAACAATTTTCGATCAAAGATGCTATTCATGTAGACTTAACACATGTAGTTCTCCTGTGTTGACACTAGTGGTGCTACTATATTTCCGGTTCGCGTTTTAGCTTCACTGTCCTATCTGTATGATAATCTATGGTGTGGAGCCGGTATGATTTTATCCGATCAGAAATGATTTTTTTTAGGGGCCACGAAAGGTCACCGAAGGAATAGGCGCGCAGCGCGCACGGGATGCGATGCCGAAGGCAGTCGGGACCCGGTCCGACTTTGTACCCGATGACAAATGATTTTTACATTGTCTTTTCTTAAGAATATAAATTTTACTTGAGAAGGAATGTGTGCGCACCGCACGTATACCTTCTAATGTGCGCGCGCAGCGCGCATGGGTCTGCGCTGACGAAGGCAGTGGGGACCCGGGGTGAGTTTTTGCCCGAATAGAAATGATTTTTTTTTAGGGGGCACGAAGTGTCAGGGAAGGAATACGAGCGCGCAGCGCGTGTATCCCGTAAGTTGTGCGCGCGCAGTGCGCACGGGACCGCGCTGCTGAAGGCAGTGGGGACACGGGCCGACTTTTTACCCAATCAGAAATGATTTAATTTTTTTTTTCTTTTTTTTTTAAGCACTTAAAGTTACTGTTAGTGATTCATTAATTTTAGTGATTCATTTGAAAATACTGACCCGCTATTTATAATACAAAATCTTGACTTCACGTTGGTTTAATATTGCGAAGTAAACTTACATAACCGTTAATAACGTTAATATAAAAATGTAACATCCGTATATTGCAGTTTTGAATGCATTACGCATACTGTCATGGATGCAGAATTACAATACGGATTATTGCTGCTACCTGTAAACAGCGAAGCAAATTCTAGATCCTTATTAACAGACAACAGAATTGAGGGATTATGGAAGTGTTAGCCAATAGGATATTAGGATATACTGAGCTATGGAAATGGTAGGTGGAAATCAATGTAATGTGGATCATCAACAATCAGACATAGGAGATCTCAAGTGATGATACTTTAAGGAATTTTATATGTATGGAAATCTTCAAGAAAATCGAGCTCATATAAATATTTAGGCCTGCAGGTTATTTTAGATGAATTAAAGTTGGAAGTTTTCAGCTATTGCTAAGCATTGCTGCAAATTTGTACTTTCGTGTTTTTCATACTACTTCCACCCCCCATCCTCTTCCTTTTTCTGCAGTACAGTAATCCCTTAACATTCGCGAGGGTTACGTTCCAGGAAAATCTCGCGAATGTCAAATCCGCGAATGTTAAGTCTATCTTCTTATAGTAAAAAGGGGGTTAGGTTCCATAAAATCTGAATTAAAACAGCAAAGTATATAATACAAAAAAGATATTTATTTTTATCGTGTGCAAAAAATAATTTATCTACACTTACTACACATAAATATATACATACATTATTTTATGAGTTATGTGAACAGAAATAGTTAGTAATTTTTGATTGTTTGGCAGAACTTATCTGTTTCTTATAAAGTTCAATATACGGCAAAGTTGCATCCTCGATTTCACGTTTAAACTTGAGAGCTCTCTCAATTGAAGGGTCATTCTCTACTTTATCAATTATTTGCTGCTTCAGTTTTATTATCTCGCCAACAGTTTCGGAGTAAAACTTTTATACATATTGACCATAAAAATAAAGGAGGGAAACAAACTTACCTTCGTTTTTCTGGTTTTGTTTCTCATCTTCACTATCAGTTTCAACATTTTTATTTTCTATGATCTCTATTAATTCTTCTTCCGTTAGCCCAATATCATGTGATTTTATTAATTCGCTTAAATCGTCTTCTTTCATGTCACTGAAGCCTTCACCTCCGATCTGATGTGCTAGATCAAGAATTGCTGTAATTTCTTCGGAAAGCGGTGAATTTTTTTTCTCTTTTCGAACAACTTCAGGCCAAAGATTTCTCCACGATGCATTTATACAACTCCAAATTGATAACTCCAAATATGAAGCATTGATTTCTTGAATGCAATCTGCTATGGAGAAATTTTTCCAACCTTGTATAACTGTTGCTTCTGCTTTTAGTTCTATTGTTTCTAAAATTCTTTTCATGCATCTTCTAGTGTAATAAACTTTTAATGCTGCTATAATGCCTTGATCTAAGGGCTGTATCAGCGATGTTGTATTTGGTGATAGAAAAACAACTTGAACATTTGGATGGACTTCCGATATGCAAACTGGGTGTCCAGGAGCATTATCAATAATCAAAAGCACTTTAAAATCAAGATTTTTACTTGAAAGATATTTTTTTACTCCAGGAATAAAACATAAAATAAACCATTCCAAAAATAAAGCACTAGTTACCCATGCTTTACTATTTGCTCTCCAGAACACAGGCAACTCATTCTTATTTTTATTTTTGAGACAGCGAGGATTCAGAGATCTGTAAATAAACATCGGCTTTACTTTAAAATCTCCGGAAGCATTGGCACATAATAAAAGAGAAATGCGATCCTTTGCTACTTTAAAACCAGGAGCAGAGCATTCTTTTTTAGACAAAAAAGTTCTATTCGGCATTTTTTTCCAAAACAATCCAGTTTCGTCTGCGTTAAAAACTTGTTCTGGAACATAGCCTCCAGCGTCAATAATTTCACTGAATTCTCTCTAAAACTTTTTCGCACTATCATGATCAGCAGAAGCCATTTCACCAGTAAGTTTAACACTGTGCAAACTAAATCTGTGTTTGAAATTTTCGAACCATCCTTTACTTGCTTGGAAATTAAATGATGATTCAGGATCTTTAATAACATCAAATATTCTTTTCGCTTTCGCTCGAATTAAGCCTGAACTTAAAGGAACTTGCTTCTGATTCATATCCTCTATCCATATATTTAGGGCGCTTTCAGTTTCTTCTAATGATTTATTTCGAACCTGACATACAGTTTTTGCAGAGGCTGGAGCACTTGCAGTAACACTGCCTCTAATGGTAGCTTCATTCTTTTTAATTGATCTAACTGTAGATTCATTTATATTAAATGAACGACCAATAGAAGATGCACTCTCCCCTGTTTTTAGTCTATCCAAAATTTTAATTTTCTCGGAAAGTTGCAAAACCTTTTTAGCTCTTTTTGCTGGAGGAGGCATAGCAAAATATTTCAGAAAGAATTTTTTCTAATTAGATAAGCAAAATCGTATGAAAATAAATCCTGATTTGCCCAATGGTAAATTGCTTTTGACAAACTATTCATACGAACTGACCGCACGGCATAACGTTAAAAGATCGTCGAGCACTGATACTAATAGAGTGGACATTGCAATCCTTATAGTGAAGCAAACATAAACTCAGATAAACCGGTTTTTTCCATGTGACCATGGAATCCACAGTGCGCTAATCTGCTAAACAAGCCAAACTGTGGATTCCATGAACAATGGATGTGGAACGGTGACTGATAACTGAAGGAATGTGGGATTATTACTAATGCTCTTGAAATATTCACTCCCTTTTTACAACTGACACTTAAAATTGATGGATAAATATTTCACAGACCAAAGAAAATCCTTCAAATTTTACACACTTCAAAACCAAAAGAGAGAGAGAGAGAGAGAAACAATTCGCAAATAATCGAGGCACTTATTAGCGAATGTTAAATCTTGCCGCATTTCTATGTTCGCAAATAATCAAAACTCGCGAATGTTAGAACCGCGAATGTTAAGGGATTACTGTATATGACATTTTTGATGTTTCAATAGGAGCCACGAAAAAGTGCTTGAAATTTATGTAAAACAAACTTTCAGTAAATATATTGCATTTAAAACCACCATTAATCAAATCGTCATAAAAATAATTTTAATGTTAAGGCAAATTCAATTTATATGAACATTAATATCATTATCAACATATTATTATCAACGGTAATATAAAAAAATATAAATTTAACGCACTGTAGTTTTGATCGCGTTACGCACGCCGTCATCAGTGCAGTATAACATAACATAGCTGATTATTGTTCCTATATGTAGACAAGGAAGAGGATTCCAATCCTTTAAAAATCTTTAGAACTGGTGGATTATGGAAGTATTAGCCAATGGGAAATTGGGAAACAGAAAACTATAAAAATGTAAACAAAAGTCACAAATTTTCGTTAATTGTGATTTTGTGGTACCGCCTCTGTGTGATAGTTAGAAATATTACATAATATCCACATTTTCTTGATTTGTACTTTTAATTTCCATAGCTCTCTAGGTCCTGCCTTTCTATTTACTAGCTCCTCAATTGTATTGGTTTTAATCCGGCTATAGGATCTGTTTCCCCGTTACACGAAGGAGCAAAAATCCGTCTTTTTTAATTTGTACTGATGCCGAAGAGCTTAACGCAAATAAAACTGCAGTGTTCGAATTATATATTTTTTACGTTAGAGTTATTAACGTTAATGTGTGTAAATTTACTTTATTATAATATCAAAATGATTTTTTTCACTGATTTCCCTTATGATACTTTTTATAAACGCAGTGTATTTATTTAAAAATAAATATTTTAGATCAATCCAAAATAACGCAGCCTTATCTGTGTGCGATTTCTATTCGTAATACTTAAACAAACATCAATAAGCTTATATTTTACTGAAATTCGGGAGGTAGTAGCATTGAAAAAGTAAAAATACAACTTTTCAGTAGTCTGGATTTTTTTGTAGAATGTTACAACTCCATATACTTGCCAACATCCTAATTAATATTCCATTGTCTTGTTAATACCGCCCTTTTTCTCACACCAATAAATTTTTAGAGAAATAGTCTCCAAATGCAATTACGATTAAATAGGAGGAAAATACTCTAAAAAGACACAGGTGTGAAAAAGAAGGCGGAGCTAACATTTCTGCGGAATATTAACACTTTAGCGACATCATGTTTTTGTCTTTTTGACAGTAAAGTTCGCCCGTGGGCGTCATTCTCATAAGTTACAATTTTTCAGAACAAAAATTTTCTGTATTCACATTTATATTACAAATGAATATGCATCATCATCATTCTCGCTCTAATCAAAGTATATTTATCCATAGTACATTGTTTGTACAAATATGAATATTGTGATATTTTTAAGAAAGAAAGAACATACAAATAGCAAAAAAAAAAAAAAAAAAAAAAAAAAAAAACACCCACTGGTGGAGTTTCAGATTTTCAAATGAAGTGAATTTACGTCAGAGGTCGCGAAAGTGTTAATTAGTACGTTGGAAAGTATGCAACTCACCTTTATTTCGTCTTATTATTAGTTCTTGGAATAAAAATATATACAGAGGAAATACTGAAGATAAAAATATATACTGTATGTTATACTGAAGATGATGAAAATAAAAATTTAGCAATTGAAATTTTAAACCATACAAGAACATAGATTTACTTACGATGAACATTCAACATATATTTAAATAAATATTTTAGTACGAATTTCTGCAGATTCACAACAAAGAAAAAAGAATGTAAATAAAGCTTAGGCGCTTTACAAAATTGTTTTTAACAAGTGTTACAAAAAAAAAAAAAAAAGAAAAAAAAAAAGAAAAAAAAAAGAAAAAAAAAAGAAAGAAAGAAAGAAAAGAAAAAATCATTGCATAATAAACAGAATTAACACAAACAAAATTTGCTATCCAATTAATGGTGTAAATTTCTCTCGAATAAATATATGTTTCACATTTTCTTTTTCTTTGAGCGCTATGATGCATTAGAGGAAAAAACAAAAAATCTTTTTCTTTTCTTTTCCTTTCTATTCTATTACGTGCTTTAATGGTAACAGAAAACCATTTAAGTGAAAACTGTTTCTCCATTGCTTTTTTGTTTATTATCATTATATTTTTTAATTTTTTAATTTTTCGAGCTAAAATATCCATATTAATATCATAAACATATTTAAGTTGCCCTTTTCACATTTCCTAGCTAATTAATTTCTATTTTAAAAAATAAAATGAATAAGCGCAATAAAAAAATATTTAAAAATATAAGGAATGTAGATAAAATACAATTCATTTTTATTTTAGAATTCGTAAGATTTCTGTTACTTTAACTTTTTACATTCTTCTATATGTAATATAGAGAAAGTATTGGATTCGCGAAAATTTTCGAAGTCCACTTTTTGATGGATTTACATGTTTTGGGATATGGAGAACACGAATTAATAGTTTTTAGAAAATGTCTGTCTGTCTGTCTGTCTGTCTGTATCATTTTTTTGTGGACGCTGTATCTCACGAACCAATGAATGAAATTTAACCAAACTTGGTATTTAGTTGCACCCTGACATAAACTGGTGCTGATTAGATTTTGGGATCAATCGCTCAATAGGTGGCGTTGTGATCGCATTTTATGCAAATTTTTAACATGGCAGCATAGGACAAAATTCCGTATAAATGGGCATAAAGAGAGTTATTTTACACTTGTGATTGTAAAATTAATAGGAATTATTGATAATAGTAGTAGTTAGCTAGGAAAAAAAATTGTGCATGGGGGGGGCATCGGTTCCCCCCCCCGGGGGGGAAAATCCCCCCCCCCCCCGGGGAAGTAAATTTTCAAGATGGGTATCTTTCGAAAGGTCTCGTTGATAATAGTAATAGTTAACTTGGAAAAAATTTTTGTGCATGTGGGGGCATCGGTTGCCCCCCCCCACCGGGGGGGGGAGTTCCCACCCGAGGGGGGCAAAGTTTCAAGATGGGTATCTTTGGAAAGATCTCGTCAATACCTTTAAAACGAATGGTTGAACGATAAATCTGTGATAATTTAAACCAAAGTTATCGATTTTTTTTACTTTTAACAAAAAAAAAACTTAGAAAAATATCGCAATTTTTTTTTTTTTTTTTTTTTTTTTAACGAAATTTAACCAAACTTGGTATTTAGTTGGTCCCCGACATAAACTGGTGCTGATTATGTTTGGGGATCAATAGCTCAACAGGTGGCGCTGTGATAGCATTTTATCTAAATTTTTAACATGGCAGCATAGGACAAAAATTCGTATAAATGTGCATAATTAGAGTTGTTTTAAACTTGTGATTGTAAAATTAATATGAATTATTGATAATAGTAGTATGTAACTAGGAAAAAAATTTTCTGCATGGGGGGGCATCGCTTCCCCCCCTGGGGGGAAGTACCCCCCGGGGGGGATAAATTTTCAAGATGGGTATCTTTCGAAAGGTCTCGTCAATACCTTTAAAACGAATGGTTGAATTATAAATCTGTGATAATTTAAAACAAAGTTATCGATTTTTTTGACTTTTAACAAAAAAAAAAAAAAAAAAAAAAACTTAGAAAAAAAAAATCGTACTTTTTTTTTTTTAAATATTGTTACTGATTGAATATGTATAGGTAAATATAGAAGAAAGTCTTGTGGTGGCCACAACATACTAGTTTTATGTAGAATTTCAAATGCTTCAAAATTTTCTTAAGTATGTTTTTATTTTTATTTTTTTGTTTTTTTTCGCAACATACTTTTCTCATGTTCTGTTTCAGATATGCAAAGAGTATGTTATAAACAGAGCCTGATTAAGGGGGAAGCACACATTATTTATACTTATACCGTTATTTTTTAACAAATACTTTTCTCTTGTAATAAACAGAAAATTCTCATTAAAAATTATTTTAAAAGAATTCTGGTGTCTAAAAACGGTGAGTAAATTGGATTTTTTTACACCGTTCATTTAAAAAAAAAAATATTTCCTCGTCAAAGCGTGGAATTTCTATGACATGAAGTAAAAAATAATTGTAAAAATATTCCGGTGAGAGCGGAGATAATGTGTGCTTCCCCCTTAATCAGGTTCTGAAAACACCCATCACAAAAATCTAAATTGACCAACTTAATCAGGACTTCTATCATTTTTTCCGTCAAAAGTGAACTAATCCATACGAATGGACACCTAAAAGATGTAGCAAATTCAAAGAAAATTGTTAGAGCCGTTTTAAGAGCCTTCCCCCCTAATCAGGCTCTGGTTATAAAATAAGCTTCGATATTTAAAAACAGGAGAATAATTATTGTTACATTTTGATAGGTAATTTACAATATTAATGAGTTTATTTTGTGTATTAATAAGTAAATCATATAGAAATAATCTCATTTATTTATTTTTTGATCCAATCAGTAATGAAGTAAGGATACTATACAAAATTCACTACATGGTCAATGAAGTTAGCAGCTTTTATGATTTTTTCTGGAACAGCGTTAGTACCCACTCTTTTTTCACACCAGTATTTTTGAAATGTAGTTTTCTTTTTCTTAGACAAATATTGGAGGATAAAATAAAGGATGGGAATTTGGTACAAAACTCATATCAGTATTTCTTTAAAATTTTTTTAATACTTATTAAAACGTTAATTTAAGAAGAATAAATTTTTGTTTCATAAATACCGGCATCAGTTCTGTGCCAAGTTCGAATCCCTGAGTAATTTTACAGAAATTCTGGTATGAAGAATGGGCCAGTGCCCACAATGCTCCAGAATAAATTTTAAAAAGTTAACGAATTTGAATCTTGCATGTTGCGAGACAAATACGTTCAGCAATATTTCTGTTGGTAAATAGACAAATATAATAATAAGCCATATAATAATAATAACAATAAAACGTGGGTTGCACCGCAGCAAATACATTTTTCTTTTTTAAATATGATTCAAATTACATAATGCAGAACTTTACATAACTTTCGATTATCTTTTAATCTGTGGAACTTACACATAATTTACCTTCAAATTTAAAGATTATATATATATATATATATATCTGAGCTGCCAACATTTTAAACTTTTAAATCAAAATTGACGCCAGTATTTTAAAATGGAATATTATATATATATTTTCGATGATTAATATTACCGCAATCAGCTATAAAAAAATTTCGGTGTGCAGTCTCCCTCGTAAAACGGGAGACTTGACACTTATATATATATATATATATATATATGTATATCAAGAGACTCGGCAGAGTCTCAAGTGACGCAAGCGCAAAAACAAACGAACGCCACGACACTCAGCGGAAACGGAAAAACGAACGAAACTGCGACACTTATATATACAGGAATTTTTAGATCAAAGAAACCGCTGAAAGCCGACACTTAATATCTCAGGAAATATAGGAGGTTATGTTCTGATATTTTAAAAATAGGATATAGACGTAGGTTTCCACTGTTGCATTTTAAAAAAAAAGAGATTTTACATACTAATGTTTAGATAAATAAATAATTTCTGCTTTTATCGATGTATTCTATTGCAATGATTGCAATAATACGAACTTTGTATATGATTTTGCGAAATTATGAAGCAAGCAAAATTTTAAAATTTACACAGTAGGTGGAGTTAGTATTGCACACTATCCCAAAACTTCCAGTTCTTGAAGTTTAAAATGACGTTCAGGGACATGGGTTCCTACACAATTTTGATTCCTTGTAATTGTTCTCGACCTTTCCTCCAAGTTTGTCCCATGATCTCGGAATCACCCTGTATATATTTGTTAAAGTAGCTCTTATTTTCATGTAGTGTAAAAATTATACAGTAAAAACACATTATAATTCAGCTTCGTTATAGAGTAATCGGGAAATTAAACAACATACTATGTTTTTGCTATTAAAACCACATGGGACAGCTTGTCTCATTTATATTGATGCCCGTCAGTAAATAGTAATATAATGTTAGTAACCAGCCATTTTGTTCATACCATGTTATTTGTAAAATAACTTCTCCAGTAAGTAATTGCAATTAAATGTGAAGAATTAAATGTGAAGAATTTTCAAAAAAAGGCGGTGAAAGAAAAATACAGGTATTAATAACGCTGCTGGTTAATTAAAATGTGTGGAATATCTGCTAAAATGTAAACATATATTTTCCAGTAAGTATAGTAAGTGCGCAGTGATTTTCTCAAGGAAATCATAATAATACGTTTTGGGTTTCACTTTTCCTTATTTGAAAAGCATTCCAATGTACCTGCTATTAAAACTAAATAAGAACCTGGATCCAACGTTAAATTGCATTCATTGGCTTAACTGTTCGAAATTGTTTGCCGTTTTCTCGGAAATTCGCAACTTCGAAGAAGTTCTGCAGAAAGTATTTTTTAAGACCTAAATCTTTGTCCCACACTTCAATACCTCTAATTAGTTATATTATATATTAACTTTACAAAAATGATATGGGGAATCATTCACACAACTTCCTCTTACCCTGCATTTCAGTACTATAAAGATAGATTGCATAAGTCTTGAGATCAATAACGTACAATGTACTTTAAAAATTATCTAAAATTGGTTTAAAAATAGTTTTATATGATTTAACCCTTTGCGGCGCACTATCCTCGTTGCGACGACGCAGTTATTAAGCTTCAACTGCAAAAACCCATGCCGGAATGCTTTTAGCAAACTTTTACAGTTGATAAACAACAGAAAACGTGATAATTTTTTTTTTTAATTATAATTTTGCTTGTGAATTCCGGTGACAGTGTAATTTAAATGACCTCAATTACCTTGCGTCGCAAAATGATATAATTCTCTGTGGGGGGAGCTACCGCAATTGCTTAAAAAAAAACTTCACTTCAAATTTACCAATTAACTTCAAATTAACTTCTTTAACTTCAAATTTACCAATCTTGATCAAATTTTTAACGGTCAACCTAACACGAACTTCAAAATATCACATTCGAATTTCTTGCAGTTATATGTTTTTAAGTTATGATGATAACAGATATACATACGGATTAACCACTAAAAATTGGAGTTTCGTAATCAAAGAACATCAAAACGTGGTATTATATTAAAAAAATGCTGAAAATTCAGCTTCAAAAAATACATTCTTTACAGTATGGGTATGAAAAATTAATTTTCCTGCCTGAGAGGTATTCGTCGATATAGTAAAATGCAGCAAAGCATTTCCATCAAAGACATTCAATAGAAATGAACGTTTAGCTCAATTTTGGGTTACCCTGTATATTGTCTATAAACAATATGCACTATAAACAATATTGTGTGTTTAAATTTAGTCTTACTTGAAAAATATCTAACACAAAATGAATTACAATTCCCAAAATTTCCAGGTATAGCCCCAATATGCCCAAATATTTTGGGTAACCCTGTAAACGAATGGTGAATGGTTTCCCTACCACAATCTACACAAAATAAACTTTTATGCATATAAAACATTTTATTAATTCTATTTTGTTTAAGTGAGCCTATAGATGTTACACTGTACTTCCCCATAGACATAAAGTATTTGAATGTTCTTGGATGCCCCTGCACACGAACGATTTGCTTGAGCTCAAATAAAAGTTTAGTGTAGCGTCCCTATGTGATACATATTTACAATAACGAATATGGAATTCCTGCTACTATTTGTTCCAGAGATATTCTGATAACAGTCACACAGACACAAATACAGCATAGCTGCCAACATTTTAATTTATTCCGTGGTATTTTTAGCTCCGCCTTTATTTCATACCACTTTTTTTAAAGAGATTTTTCTTCTTATTTTATCGTAGTTGTATATTGGAGAGAATTTATAAATAAAGTGATGAGAAACAAATCTGGGGCTAAAAATACTTCGGAATAAATTAAAATTTTGGCAACTGTGACATACAGACCAACCGTTAAAAAGATGTTTTTCTTATTGAAGGGACTACACACTCTGGTCTTAACCGCCCTCTGTTAATGCTTTTAGAAACTGAATTTATATAATGGAAAATATTTTTTATAAAATACTAAAACAAGCCCTTTAAAAAAAAAAAAAAAAAAAGCATAGATTGAATTATTTTTTTCTCTGCACTCAATTAATAATTTTTATGTTGGAAGTCATTGTTCATATTTCAAATGATCTAATACCCTGTTTACTTCTAAACTTTTATGCTTCACTTGTATTCTTCGAGACTGAGCCAATATTACTTCATTTCACATTTACTGATCGATAAATAGAACAAAGATTAGGGGGAAAAACAGCACTTTAATCTTTTGGGAAAAGTGTAACAGTAAGATATTAATTAAATGATGTCATTGTAAAGTAGAAAAAGCGACAAGTATTAAATTTAATCCTCTGAGACATTTATTTCTATGTCGCCCTTGTCAGACTGTATTTCATTGATACAGAAAAACATTTATTACTGTTATTATTATTATTATTATTATTTCCCTGTGTTTTAGTTGTTGCTACAGATAATGATGATATACTCTATGAACAATAATAAACTAAAAATTCGTAAATTTTCTGTTAACTTAAAGTGATAAATTAAGTAAATCTTTCTAAAAAATAGAGATAATCAATGATCATATACAATGGTAACGAAAACTCTCATTTTGTACAAATGATATTATTTTTAAACTATGTGATTTTTAAAGTACTAAACATTTTACAAATAAAGTACATTCACATATGTAGTTAATACTTATAAAACTTAATCGTTTAAATATAGTCGACATAAAATAGCACCAAATGAACAAGCGTTCCATAATTTATATCACAGCTATACTTAATAAAAACTAAAAATTTAAAAGCGATAAAATAAATAAATAAATAAATAAATAATAATAATAATAATAATGATAATAATAATAATAGACAACTTTATTTAATGTTTATCAGAGGACTTAATATTCATCAGAGGACCGTTTTCTGAAGGTTTTATATGGTTTAAGAAATCATTTTTTGAATATCTGTGTATAACTAAAACACAAACATGTGGCAGCTCTCAATCTACAAATAACACACAAAATTTATAAAAATTGTATATAATACTACATTGCTATAAATTAACATATATCAAATTTTGATGCATATCTGCTCAACCAACGGCATTGTCGTTCCGTTTCTTATGCAAAGTTGCCAACTTTTATAATTTATTCCGTAGCGTGGTTAGCTGCGTTTTTTTTTTTTTTTTTCTTCTTCATATCACAATACTTTTAGAGTAATTTTTTACTTCTTCAATCAATCACAGTTACATATTCATAAAAATTACTCTAAAAAATATATGGTGTGATAAAAGGGCGGTGCTAACAATGTTCCAGAATAAATTATAAAAGTTAGCAACTCTGCTTATGGCAGCATAAATTTTATAAAAATTTTATAAAATTTTATAAAAATCTATACAACGGGTATTAATTTTAATCAATGATTGTGAACGAAAAAGTTGCAATAGTAATAATCAACCAGGTAAATTTTTTGTATAGTTTAAAGCATCCCCGTTTTCTCCTCGCTCTCTCTAAGGAATGTATCTCTTCGAGGTTGTTGATTTTCAATATAAATTTTTGCAAAGGGACACAAAGGGAAATAGCAGTAAATGAAATGAGTTCCAAATTCTATTATATGGATGTACAAAATTTAAGTATTGTATCAAATCTTAATATATATAAATCTCGTGTCACAATGTTTGTCCTCAATGGACTCCTAAACTAATGAGCCGATTTTAATGAAATTTGGACACTGTGTGCAATTTGGTCCAACTTGAGAGATAGGATAGTTTTTATTGCAAAATTCGCCTCCCAAAAGAGGGGGGGGAGGGGCCAAAACGTGATTTCACAAAAAAAAAAAAAAAAAAAAAAATGCAGCTAGACTGTTCAAAATTGATATAGATAGGTTTTAGAGGCCTGCAAATCGAATGAGGATATTTTCGAAAGTGTAAAGTTATTAGGAGGGGCGGGTAAGGGTGCGGAGGGGCAAAAAAATAAAAATAGAGTTACATCGCTCAAAATTGGTACATAGAAGTTTTTGATACCTACAAATCGATTGCAGATATTTTCGAATTTGTAAAATTATTAAGAGGAGCGGGAAAGGGGGGGGGGGGGGCAGAGGAGCAAAATATAAAAATGGAGTTAGATCATTCAAAATTGGTGCATAGAATTTTTGATACCAACAAATCGATTGCGGATATTTTCGAATTTGTAAATTTATTAGGAGGGGCGGGAAGGGGGGGCAGAGGGGCAAAAAATAAAAATATAGTTAGACGTTCAAATTGGTGCATACAGGTTTTTGACACCTACAAATAAACTGTAGATATTTTCGAATTTGTAAAATTATTTAGAATAGTCGGGAGGGGGGAGGGCAAAGGGGCAAAATAATAGAAATAAGAGTTAGAGCTTTGAAAATTAGTATTATTAAGTTTTAAGGCCCGATAAATCGATTGCGGATATTTTCGAAAGTATAGAGTTATTAAGAAGGGCGGGAACGGTGGATGAAGAAACGGTGCGCACGGTTTGCACAGGTATACGCTGCCGCAGGCAGTGGGGGTCCGGACAGATTATTCCACCGATGAGAGAAGATTTTTTTGTATTTTATATCATTTTCCTTTCGATAATATATGGATTCATTATGAGTGTCGAACATTTTTCCCGATCAGATTTTTTTTTTCCCATGTTAAAAATTAATGCAATTTTGAGAATTCTTTAATTATAGTGAATCATTTAAAAATAGGGACCAGCGAAGCGGGCTAAGTCTGCTAAGATCAAGGATGTTATCAAGGATGCCTAGACAGCACATCACCTCCCCAGGATATCTGGATCCAAGATGTCTTCTGGATGAAAAGACATCCCAGAAACATCCTTAAGATGTACTGTGGATAAGTTAAGCCTAACTGTGCTGTTAGGGTGGTCTTTATTCGTAAATAATAATTTTAATATATTGAATATTTTACTACATTATAATTCAACGTTTAACATAGCCACAGCAATGCGTGGCCGGGTCTGCTAGTATATATATATATATATATATAAGTTTCATATATGGCAAGTCGAAAACTTGAAGTCATTTTGCAATATCCTGTATAACAGATAGTTTTCTGTAGGAGCTCCCGTGGTGAGTCTCATCTTTCCCATATTCCTTCCATCATATTCCGTAGGAATGCAAAATAACTGCAGTAGCGGTCTCCGTAGGATTTCCGAATTCCGTAGCTACGTCATAGTTCCCAAGAACTACCTTTGTAAAATTATTTCTAGAATTATCAAATTAGATTTTCTCTCAGATTTCCCAAACATGTCCGTTCTTCCTCAGGAAAGAATTCGAGATGTTCAGGATATCCCAAGGAGTGGTGTAGGAAGATCATTGCTACATAGAATATAGCCATAAGTTCTGTTATCGAAAAGTTTATACAAGCAAGTATAAAATTACGGTAAGAGTAATCAGATTGTACTTAAATAAACACATTTACATTTTAATTGGTGATTAATGTCTCAACAACATTATTTAAATATATCTCTATAATACGAAATTTGGGACACTGAAGAATATTTAGGATACATTTGGGACATTTGAGAATATTTAGAATACATTTCGCACGTTATATATCTTTTCTTTTTCATACGGGATTAATTGAGCCTTTTTTAATTATAAGTGTATTAGGGAAAAATACAAGCTCAGTGAACGGTAAAATATGTATCACCTGCTCGGAGGCATATTTGCAATGTATATACATGCATGCATTTATATATATACATACCTGCCAAGTTTTTTAATTTATTCCGGAATGTTGTTAGTCCCGCCTCTTTTTCATATTTTTAGAGTAATTCTCTTCAAATTAAATTGTAATTATCCCTTTGAGTGCCGAATACTCGCGGACTATGCTGTCCATACGGACGGCGCGCGGTTGGCGCTGACGATTCAAGAGGGTTTATCATCGTCTCCTTAAATCAGTAACCAAAGAAACTGTACAAAACGCCATGACGACGGCTAGAAGCAATCTTCGCAAAATGAGACTTAAAGGTGTATTCTTCAATTTAAAGTACCAAAAGTGATTTAAAACGTTTGTTTGTCAATTTCATGCAAGTAGCATTCATGGAAGTAATATTTTGTTGAAAATAAATGAGAATCAATTTGTCTCATTCTTATCGCGGACGCGCTTTATGCGAGTGTTGCTTAGTACACTGATAATTTTTTCCGGGCGTGCATTTGCGTCCATAGTCCATACTGATAACATCTGCTAATCGCGTATTTGCGTCCATAGTCTATATTAATGACTTTCGCTGGACGCATATGTGCGTCCATAGCACTCAAAGGGTTAAATATTGCAGAAAACTTTTTTACAAAGATTACGGTGTGAAAAGAGGGCAGAGCTAACAACATTCTGGAATAAATTAAAAAAAACTTAGCAGCTATGTATATATTTATAAGTGTGCTTGTATGTGTGTCGTCTAGTTGCAAAAATGGCCAACTCCTTAAATTTTGAAAATTCATTTTTTGCGTGTTTTTAGTTCTAAGTAAAAGTTTTAATCGCCTGGAAACAAGAAATCATGCCAAATTCGATCCATCTCGGTGTTATTTAAGTTTGAAATTCACAATGGGCTGCAAAACCAGTCAAATCCTAAAGCTAATGAGTTTCAAAATCGTTCATCTCCATATCCGTGAGATCGCGATACTGTTCCAACCGACTAAAGGAGCATAGTTGTTGTTTAGGTTAGTATTATTGCGTTTTCTCTCGCCTGTGACAGCTCTTTCTAAGTGCACTCGAAGTTTCTCATAATTGAGTTTCTCATTTTCTTCGACAATAGAGAAGTTCGTAGAAGTATCTTTTAATCAATCAGGGAAGAGGAAAAGTGATCTTACGACGTGAAAAGGGAACAACGTCGCAGTTAAAAAATAATACAATCACTTTGTAATAACATTATTAACTTATAGCATATTAGCATCTCAGTTAGCATATTATGATTAATTAATTAAATTGTATTAATTTAATAACATACCTGTGTTGAGTCAGCGGGTTATAGCAATGTATTTATATAAATTTGTTTATAATTCGAATGATTAAATTATATTACACATAAATTATGCTAAAGATAAATGATATTTAAATACCACTATATTATAGAATATTTCGTGAATGATGAACATGGAACCGTTGTTTGTCATACATTTTCATAAATTTCAAGAGTTTTTTTTCTTTTGTTATGGATATCAATTATTTTTTATCAGATTTTATTTTTATTTTTATTTTTATTTTTATTTTTATTCTTATCAATTATTATTATTTTTTTTTCTTTATCAGATAACAAAATTTAGATATATATATATATATATATTAATTGAACAAAACATTTTGTGTATTTTCAATCCCAAAAATAAAATATTCGCATTAAATTTAGCTAAAATTAAATTATGTTTTGTTGCAATTGCCAACTCCAAAATAATTTACAAAAGTGGTCAAGTCCAAAATAAAAATTTCAATAATCCTCTCCCATCACGTACCTCTGCCACCTTACTTCGACTTTTCAAATATCGATTATAAAACTAAATCGTTTTGGTTCCTGTTCTATTTTGGCTAAGTGTGGCAAAAAATCAGCTTTTTCTCAAAATTATATTTTATGGAGATGGTCAATCTTGCAACTACACGACACATACATACTTGCCAACCATCTCATTAATAACCGTACAATTGTTCATGTCCCTGGCAAAACGCCCCTTTTCTTACACCACTATACTTTTAGAGTTATTCTTTCTAAATGTTATTACGATTAAATAAGATTAAAATTACTATAAAAAAATTTTGGTGTGAAAAAAATAAAAATAAAAGGCGTGTACTAAAAATTTTTAGGTTAATAATGAAATGGTAGGCATGTATGCACATATATAGGTAGATGCTAGCACCTGCACTCAGTTGAATTATACATATATTTAATGTAACGATACTTAAAATAAGCATTGGTTAAGAGTAAAATTGAGTATTACGAGCATTAATCAAGAAATAAATAAATCGAAATCTTTCTTTTATGGCATATATCTGATGAATAAAATACATTTTACCTCTAAAATAAGATTAGACCATATAGTTTATTTTTAGAGATTTCGTAGATTTTTCCTCCATAAATGTATTTTTGAAATCAACACACGTTTGATGTTTGTTTCCTCTATCTTTGGAAAAATAAACTGCGAAATACGCATCTAAAGAGGAAACTCATCATATTCCCGTGAAATCGAGTTTGAGTAAAACAAACACTGGTTCAATTTTCAGTTGTTTACGGAAATACCTCTTGAAACGTTTAAAATGATGGTTTGAAAAATGTAATTCCAGAAAAGATTGGGAGACAGTTTTAAAATACATAATTTTGATATATTAAATGATTAAAACAGAAGCCATGCGCAGAATATCTGAAATAATACTTTTTTTCTTTTTTTTTTTTTTTTTTTTTTTTGTTAATGATTGGTAAAATACGCTTCTAGTATGTGAAACATATAAATGATATTAATTTCTATACCTCGTACATAAATATGTATCAAAATTATATTATAAAATCATAGTCTAAGTCTCGGTAGAATAAAAGCAACAAACGATCATATGTCACCGAAATCCAAATTATCAAAAAATTTCATGTTTTAATTAGAAGTGAATTCATTCACAATAGACTTACCGGAATATAATTCCATGATTATAAACTGCAAAACATTGAATTATGTGATACTGAATATGAATTAAAACAAAATGGATTCAAAATTAGAAAAATAACAGAATAAGATCCAATGAATCCAAACAAGTTAAAAACAGTATTTTAAATGAAAAATAATTGAAAAGGCCCAAAACCGTGTAAGAATTTTCTCTTCGGGGGTTTATCATTCTCACGGTTGATCAAAAGCAAGATTTCGAAAAACTGATTCGCATTAAAGATAAAAGAGCAGTGGATAGTCCTATTCCGCTTACAATCCAATAATTAAAATTGAATAAAATGGAAATCAATGAGAAATCAGAATGAAAAAAGCTTAAGTTTTCACAAGCACTCTCACGTGTCCAAACTCACAGCTTGGAGAAAAATGAGATGAGTTATCCACAGCAATAACAGAAAAAATGCGAGATGAGTTGTCAGCAGCTATAACAGAAAAATGATTACGGTAAGCAACCATAGAGACCTAATATATCAGTAGAGGAAGAGTGAAATGACTACGGCGTAAGGTAACTAAGATACATATATAATATATATATATATATATATATATATACATACATATAATTCTGAATATAAATTACTCGGCATTCACCATGATTTTTATCACTAAATGATATTGCCTGTACGATATATGAGTAAAAGATTTACTCTGTTTGTGGAAGCCACCCTAAAGAAATTTGTCTGGTTAGAAATTGCCCATAATGCATTTTATTTTTTTTCATGCATTTTCTACGTTCCGAACATTTATATGTAATGCAAGTATTATAATCATATCAAAAATTTGATTTCAAGATTTTGGTTTTTCTATTTGTTTTGAAGGCCCTGAATTTATTTTGGCGCTTTTTAGGCGCTTTTTATATATGTATGTATATGTGTGTGTAAATATGCGATTGAACAAAAACATGATATCGTCTAAACATTTTGGCCGAATGAGCTGAAAGTTGGTGCGTATGTCACCGTAGTACAAACCCTATTGATTTTGGTGAATGTAGGCTCACAGGTTTTTTTTTTTTTTTTTTTTTTTTTTGAGACACAAAGAAAATTTCTTTATCATTATGACTGATGGGTCCAAATATTTTAGAGTGCAATAGTGTCCAAATGCCGCATTGGAATGAGCTGAAATTATATTTACATGTTACAAGTCACCATCGGATGAACTGCATAGATTTCGGTAAATCTAACACTTATAGTTTTTTTTTTTATTTAGGGGCAGTCATTTTTTTTTTTTTTTTTAATGAATACTTTATAGGCTCAAAATATTTAAAGTGCGATTTACTGCGTTAAATTGAAATATACTATACAGTAAAGTCTCGCAGAATGCGGGTGCATATTTGCTTCATGAATATTACGATTTTATTTTTTAACACCACTAATTTTATATAAAAGCAACATCTTTATAGAAAAAACTAAATCGAGTGTATGAACCATTAGTTTGATGCTCTACAAATTTAGTAGTGTTAAAAATAAAGCTGTTTTATTTATTTGGCGTCTGCCACTGCGTTTTACGAGACTTAATTGTATACTGTGATATACCATAGGTGCCAAGTCTCCCGTTTTTCAAGGGTGACATCAAACAAGAAATTTTTATAGCTGTTTTCGGTAACGTTAATCGTCGAAAATATATATAACATATTCCGTTTAAAATGTTGGCAGCTTTGGGTATACATATACACTTAACATGCAATATGGAGGGCTTCCACAGTTAAACGAATGATTTCTTTTGTATTTGCTGTAATTAATAAATGTTCCTTAGAAATTTATACCACGCGCAGGGAATTTGTTTAAAATGGTTAATTATTCATGTATTCATAACCTAAACAAAATATTCCTTTGAAGTTCAAAACTGTGAGGTTGTCTTTTAACTACAATAACGAGTTTTAAAATCTCTTGTGTTTGAATATGAAGTTTTTGGTGATTGGTCTGTTATGTATATAAATATATATATTAATGTAGGAAGTTCAAAACTGGAAAAATTTTGAAGACTGTATGGGAATCACCATTTTAAAATGTCAGCAAATTTTTCTAAGTTTCAAAGAATGGAATAGAAAAAGACTCTGTGAATAAATAAAAATATTTTTATTTTAATTTAATAACAACCTAAAATATTTTGCGAACCTTAAATATTAGAAATAAAATTCAAGTAAGGTACTGTGAGGAGCGGTAGACCCATTTATACAAAAAATATATATGTTAAACTTAAACAGTTTCTATAGCCATAGCTTCCTAAACTAAATGCCTTTTTTTGTAGCTCGGAAACTTGGTGATAGACAGCGCCACCTGGTACAGATTGCGCGATTTTTTTTATTCAACAGCCACCAAAAATTTTTGAAAGTGGGATTTGATATACGTAAATGGCGAATATAATCGAAGAAACGTCGATTATATGTGTCATATATCACTTCTTAAAATTATTGGTGACAGTTGAATGAAAAAGTCACGCAATCTGTACTAGGTGGCGCTGTCTACCGCTTGAACTGTTGCTAAGTTTCCGAGCCACGCGGAAGGTATCTAATTTGGAAGGCTATGCTAGAGCCAACAGGGTAGCAAAAAGTAGTGTGAGTGTCACGCATATTTATCTATATTAAATTTTTACATAAAAGGATAAAAACAAAACTTTAAAAGAACAGAAAACGTACACACTGGTTTACTAAAAGATTTTGATAGTATAAAATAAAACTGTATAAAAGTGAATCCTAGATAACACTCTCTAATAGAAAAGAGCCTTTCAATAGAATATATTCTGTCATTAAATTATTCCTTTGCGAGTCGATGAACGTTAGTTTTGAGCTCCTTACGAGCTGGGTCCCCAGGAACCGCAGGATTTGAGTGATTTTAATGGAATTATTTTAGTTTTTATTTGTAAAGGGACATAAAAAAAAGAGAGATCCATTTTTATTTAAGCTTTAGTTTTCAGTCTTTAATAGCGGCAGCGTATAGTCCGTTGATGAGAATCTCACGCTGCTTTTATAGAAATACATATATAATCTTCAGCAGCGTACAGGCCACAAGTGGAAGTTCTCCTTAAGAGCCGTCTTCACTCACCGCCGCCGGAAGCCGAAGCTAATGTTATTCTATGGGAAAATTTTCTTTACAAATAACTTATTAACTAATACATATTTTCAAATTCTGTCTTCATATTCTGAAAAATCTCAGCTGTTAAATTGACGGACTTTAAAAAAAAAATATTTTTTTATATTTTATTTTCAAGCTGCAAAATACGACTTTTCAATATGTGAAGTTTTTTCATTTTGCAATTTCAAAATAAAATATTGAAAATTAAAAAAAAATACATTTAAAAAAAAAGTCTGTCAATTTTACAGTTTGGAATTTTCTAAATGTGAAAACAAAACTTAAAAATATGTGTTAGTTAATAAATTATTTGCAAAGACATTTTCCCCATAGATTAACATTGGCTCGGGCTTCCGGCGACGGTGAGTGAAGAGGGCCGTTAAAAAGAGCTCATGTGATCTGCAGAAACATGGGAGTGCATTTTTTTTTCTTGTCCACTTTGGACAAAACTAATGTTGTATAGGAATAAAAACAAAAATTTAATGTAAAACAAATAATAATAATAAAATTATTTCTGTATGATAATAATAATACCTGTCATAATTATCAAATGTATTTAAAAAATATACGCATATAAAGTGTTGAAAATTTAGGACTAAGGCATTTATTTATACAATAAAAAGATCAAATTAAGACAATGAAAGTAAAATTAAGAATATATTAAATTCAACGAGTGTAGGAAAATAATAAGAGTGTCTTTTATGATCACTAAAGTGCATATTTAAATAAAGTCTATTAAAATATATAATTTTTAATATATGTAAATATTTCATTATAATATGATTTATCCTTTATCATAGCTGCCAATAATTTAATTTATTTCGGAGTACTTTTAGCTCCGCCTTTATTCCATACCACTTTTTTTTTTTTTTTTTTTTTTTAAAGACTAAATTTTTCATATTTTATCATAGTTATTTATTAGAGAAAAATATTCTAAAAATAAAGTTGTCTGGAATAAAGGCGGAGCTAAAAATACACTTGAATAAATTAACCCTTTGCGCTCGGCATATTTACCGTAAGACACGCCTTTTGGAGTTTCTTTAAAACATCACACGTATAGTTTCTAACTTACTACCTTTCGGCTACCGAAAAATTGTAATAATTTGTTTTATTTTACTTCATTAAATAAAATAAATCTTTCTGTTAAAGTTTTCCGGTAGTCGAAAAGTAGCCTATAGTTACACGTTTTAGAAAAATAACATTTCATTTGCAGAGGAACACCTTAAGGCGTGACTCGATTTTTTAATGCCTCCAAAGAAGGGACATACGATCGATAAGGGTTAAATATTGGCAGCTATGCTTTATATGGATTTTACCAAGCTTTTATTATTCGAAATCTGCTGTCGAAATCTGCAATACTAAAATATCAAAAATGTAGAGTCATACCAGAACATATATACATAAGCATTATATTCCTTTACAAAAACAATGATATTTGCACCAAGATAACTTGATATTCATATCCGTATTACTAGAAAAATAAACTTTTTAAATATTTCATATATGGATAAAAAAAAAAGCAGAAAATTAGGGTAAGTTTAGTAATTAGCAAAGCCTACTAGTACGTGCATAAATTATTAACATTATTATTTTTGAAACGGTTTAATTCAAAAATTTCAGCCTTAATCACTAAATAATAGTAATAATAATAAATATTTGTTGTTTGCTTCCAAAGTATCGAGATCTATTATTTGATATTATGAGATATATACAAACCTTGTCCATTCTTTTTTTCTCTAAGCATTCTTTTTCCATATCGAAAAACTTTCTCAATATTTTTTATCCACTCCGTAAAACTTTCTTTGCCTGTGTAATCACTGAATGTATATTTTTTTGTCTACTTTATCTATTTTCTCTCAACAAAGACTCAATATATTCAACTGGCTCCTATCCAATTTCATCTTCCTATTTAATGGGGTGATCTTAAATTACTATAATGGATTTAAAAAAATAAAAAAATAAAAAGATAGCAGCTATTATAAAATATTATGACATCTTTCAGTATGCATATCATCTTACAATATTTTCATTTTATGTGGTCTATAAAAAATTACTTAAACAATATCCTCTTTCAAGATGAACTAAAAATTACTTGATTCTAACCTTGAACTCTACCATAAAAAGAAACAAAAACGCCATTATTAAAACATACATAATGGATAATGTAATACTCTATGTTTTTTCACTTTTGTTATTCTTAGTGTTTTAAATCTATCTTTAAAAATGTTTTACATTTATAGATTTATAAATTAGTCTTACATAATTAAGAACAATAATTTATTTTCGTTATTAAGAACATAAACGATGAAAATATGAAATTTTTTAGAATTGAATATTTTATAATTTAACATATTTTTGACGAAAAAAAAAATGAATTGATTTTACCAAAAGTGGAATGTTTTCACTCCAAAAATCGAGTCTGGATGCTTAGCTTATGTTCATTAGCACGTTATCTCAAGCAAATTGGTTCGATTCCTGAAATGGTGACTTTCCACTCATTTAGAGTTAATCTAGATCAGCATTTCCCAAATTAAGAGAATGTGTCGTATCCCAAGTGATGATTTAGCCTTTTAACGTTTACAGGGATGAAACACGGGCGCAGTATTCATACCACTACCAATGTAAGAAAATTCTCTACTTCTTAAATCAACCATATTACAGGTAGTAAAATTTCTTAAACAGATTCCGGTATGAATTCTGCGCCCGTGTTCCATCCCTGCGTTTACTACTTAATTTATTTTAAAAATTACTAAACTGATTTTAAAAATGGCTTTTGCACACATAGCTGATGATATATTTAAAAAATTAAAAAAAAACATTGTCCCTTTTCGAGAAATTATTGGTCTGAAACATTTATAAGTTAACTTTATTAAATTCAAATAACATTTAATTTAATAAATAAAACACTTTGTAAATCATAGCTGCCAAGTTTTTTTAATTTATTCCGGAATGCTGTTAGCCCCGCCCTTTTTTCACACCGTAATCTTTGTAGAAAAATTTTCTTCAATATAATATATAATTACAATTAAATATGAAGAAAATTACTCTAAGAATATTACGGTGCGAAAAAGGGGCGGGACTAACGGCATTCCGGAATAAATTAAAAAACTTGGTAGCTATGATAAGTAAACATTATCGACTACAAAAACTCGTAAAAATTGTTGCAGGTGAAAATAAAAACCCTGCTCATCATTAAATGAAAAAAAAAAAAAAAAAAAAAAAAAAAAAAAAAAGAAATGAAATGAAATGAATACATCACCAAACCAGCAATTCGCACTCGCGCCCACTAAGAAACTTTAAGTGACTTATGAATTTAGCTTCCTTTGAAGAATTATTTGTTAAATTTTGGAAAAGTGCTGCTATCTACTAAACAGAAAAGGAACAAAAGTTTAAAAACAGATTAAAACAAGGAGGAAATGTTACAAAACTGCTACATAAAAATTGTTAAATGATGTCAAATGTTTGGTTTCGCTGCGAAACCAATGAAAGTTAAAGGGTTAAGGTCCACCCGATCGAAAATTTCAGTGGTTTTCCTCACGTGGATAACCCCTTAGACAGTTCCTCGCAAAGGACATCTCACTTCGGTTTAGGAAAATATTGTAGTCAGTTGGCCATGATTCATACAAACAATACAAACTATATAAGTAGTCGTCGTAATGTACTAGTGGGTGGCAAGTCATGCTTTGATATGTCGCACAAAACTTCAAGTATATGTGTGCTTTCACACAATTTACATTTTGAAAGAACAGAAAATGGTGAACTTGGACTGAAATTTTAAAGAGATTTACTAGATATATAAAAATAAAGCTTATTAAAATCTAACAAATCGCTGACACAAGTCTAAAATATATTGCTGGTACTGTTAGCATAATTGCCAACATTTTAATATATTCCGAAGCATTTTTAGCGACGTCTTTATTTCGCATCACTTTATTTTTAGAATATTTTTTTCCAATATGTAACCACAATAAAATAAGAAAAAAATGACTCTTAAAATAAAAGACATGTAGAATAAAGGCGGCGCGAAAAATACTCCAGAATAACTTAAAATGTTGGCAACTCTGTTGTTAGTGTCTGTTGGTGTCTGTAGTTTAGTTCGCTGGTTTACTGTCATATTATGAAGTTTCGGATGTTGTGTACACATTTGATGATGGATAAAAATCACACAAAATGCATCAAGAAAAATTAATGAAGTGGAACAAAGTATGATTAAAGATTTTTTTTAAGACTATAGTTTTTTCTATAGTTAAAGGACCGTCTCCACTTACTAAAAAACAAGAAAAGAAAAAGTTATATTTTTAAGTCTCACAGCGTTCCTAAAATTTTAATCAAATTTAATTATATTTTCACCACTATCCTTAATGAAAAATGTTTCTGAAATATTTTATATTTTAATGCTAAAATATTAGGTAATAAAATATTGCTTTAAAGTAGTGGTGACAATATAATAAAATGATCGTAAAGTTTTAGGAACGCTGTGGGGCCTGTATTTTATAAAATAATTGAATACAGATCAAAACCTTAACTGCACGTGAGACATCAGGCGGTTCACTTACAGAAACATTCATGATGACAAGAAAAGCAAAGTTTGATGAGAAAGACTTGAAGAGAGCGTATAGAGCTGAAATTTCCCTGACAACTGATAAAGCAATTATTGTAAGCAGCATTGCCAAATCTGGCGGATTTTTTATTCAATAATCACAAATAATTTTTAATTCTAACGTTTGCCTAATAACTTCGAAAATTGATAGTCTATTATGTATATTCTCAAAATTATAGGTGATTATTGAAAAAAAAAATCCGCCAGATCTGGCAGCACTGCTAGGAATGTTAAAAAGTAACTCTCCTTAATTTTACCTGCAGAGCAACCTTAAATTTAGAGATTTCCGGACCAGTATGGTAAAAATCAGACTCCTAACGCTGAGGAATCAGAAACTGAAGTGTCAGATTCTGATTAATAAGTGAAGGAAAGGTATGAGTACACTAAACTTTGGCTGTTTGTTGTATTATATTATCATAAAAATAGAGACTAGTTTTAGTTACAATGACTGTTTTCAGATTCATTTCTCATTCATTATTGCTTAAAGATAAGTATATCCCTCTTCCAAATCAGAATTACTGTATCTCAAACCAACTTAATAGACGAATGAATTAAAAAATAACACAAGTCCATATTTTGATTATTTTACCATAGAAAAATTATTTATAATACTTATTATTTTAATAGTAGGTTTAATAATAGGTTTAATAGTAGGTGTACGTTTTTTTTTTTTTTTTTTTTTTTTTTTCTTGGGTATAAATGTTTTCCCTTTTCCGCAGTCAAATGCAAACTTAGACGTTTATTTACCTTTTTTATAATTCATGTCCTTTGTATTACGTGTAGAAATATTAAAACCGTGCATTTAGCATCTTTTTTTAATAATCGAATAAAAGTATTTCTCTTCGGAAAGTGCAAAAATATACCCTTCAATCCAATGTTTATTCTCCAACAAAATTTTAATGCACAAAATAATTTTAATGCTGTGAAAGATAATTAAAACCTATTATAATTTGATGTTAGTCTAATTTTTATTTTTAAATTTAAATTTAAATTCAAGGAGAAAGTCAAAGTCGTTACAAAAATGCGCGAACACCCTCTGTATATGATGAGATTTCTTTAATCCTTAAGAAATTTTGTGCAATAAATTTTGTGCTAATATTAAATAATTTATGTAAGTATTAGTTATATATATATGTGTGATTTTTGTGTTAAAATATTTATCAAGATTTCAGTTAACTTTTAACATGTTTTCATTTAAGTTTTTCTTCAACTTGCATCAGAAAAAAAAGTAATTAAGTTGAAGTTAAAAGAAATAATAAAGCGCATTTTTCAATGACAAATGCATATCCATTTATAAATAATTAAAAAAAAAACTCGTTTCCAGGTTTAAAAAATAAAATAAAATAAACATGCGAGTAGCTATTAAGAGAAATAGCTACGCAAAGAAAAAAAAGCTGTTATGCACAATAGCTTTAAGAATTTGAATGAATTATAAAAACGCATAATTAAATATCTTAAATCCTGGTTTGTTTTCTTTTTCTTTTCAAAAAACATTCGCCGAGTTAAATAAAGCCTGTAAACAATTTGCACGTAAAAAATGTAAAAAGTAAAAACAAAAAAGCAATTATGTACGTGTTTAATCGCTTAAAAAAACAGGGAATATTTAACTGTAAAAGCACTTGAAATATACATACACTTGCTGAAAATTCCATTTAAAGTAAAAATAAATAAATAAATAAACAATGCTAAACTAAAAAAGAAACGGACATTTTTGGTAATTTATTTATTTTTCAATATCAGGAGAATGTAACATTACAGCAGCTAAAACATTTAAATTTAAAAATTAGGACTGTTAATTAAGATTTCCTGTACAGACGACTTACAACTTTTAATTAAGATTTTAATTATTTTTCCAGTTTTTTAAATGTTAAATTTACTTAATGTGTGTGTTTTTTCTATTAATAAGCATAATCAATGAATTTAGATATATATGTATCAAATAACATGATTTCCGTAAACATGTTATAAATCAAATATATTTGTAAGCTTTAAAAAATTCACAATACTTTTAAATTAGAAATTAATAAATATTAGTAAAACAATATGAAGTATTTCGTAAAAAGTAGAATTATAAAAAATAAAATAAAAAAAGGAGAGAGAGAGAGAGAGAGAGAGAGAGCGAAAGCAGGGGTCGTACTCTCCGGCTCCGCCCTTTTTTCAGGACATTCTCAGAAATAAGAAATTGCTGCCTTCATTAACACCACTAATTTCATGCAGAAATACTTTTGGTATATTCATAGTATTGTGCCATGATTATACAGGGTACAGACTATTTTATAAAAGTAGTGACAGCAATAAATTTACAAATTACTCATTCGTGAGCGTGTCCTGAAAAAAGGGCGGAGAGTAAGACCGCTGGAGAAAGAAAAAAAAAAATCTATTGCTTTTTAAAAAAGTACTTGTGATTTTCCATAGATTTTATTTAGTGTTTTTCCATATATATATATATATTTTTTTTTTTCAAAGTATTTTTCGCCCCGCCATTTTTTCATTTCTCTTATTTTTTAAGGTTATTTTTTATTTATTTATTTATTTATTTTTTTTTTTTTTTATCGAAGGTATAAAATTTTTGATAAAAAAAAGTGGTGTGAAATAAAAGCGGGGCTCAAAAATACTCCGGAATAAATTAAAATATTGGCATCTAGGGTTTTTCCCAAATGCCTTTTGTGGTATTTCACAAATGAACGCTAAATTATATTTGTATTAATAAATTGAGATTAAAAACTGTAATCAAAAGAACTACCTGTATTTAGCTTATTATTACTATAAATGTAATTTAAAGCAAAGCAAATTTCCTGAATTGTTTTAATTTAAATTTGACTAAAATAAATAACTGATTTAACATATTTAAATTACAAGTGGTAAATCTCCCTTATTTTTTAACGAAGACTTCATACCGGAAAGTTTTTATAAATATTTTCAATTTGTTTAATTATATTTATTTTTCGAAAATATCTTAGATTCCTTTTTTAAAATATTAGTTGATAAATCTGATTTAAAAGATGATGCTGTCGGCTATGAGATGCTGGTAGCTATGTTAATTAATTTGAAATAGCATTTAATTGTCAATATGTAAGATATTTATGTTTATATAGTAAAATATTTGTTTTTTGATGAGTATAACGTGATGAGCGATTAAATTTTGGTATGTAGCGTGTTTATTGAAATAACGGTTAATGTTTGTAAATTATGTTTATAATTGTGTGAAAAACTTTGTTATTATTCAAATATTTTACATTAAAATTTTTGAATAGTTAATTGTCTATTAATGACTTTATTATCAATGAAATGATTGTGATAATTGGTTTTAATTTTTAGTTAAAAACATTTATGTATCATTCTAGTTATTATAATAATTAATCGATTTTAATATACGAAATATCTATGAAGTCGAATTAGTCAAAATTATCATTAAGATTTTCTTTCATTCCTTTAAAAGTGCAATACATTTCATAATATATATATATACAGTGCGTATCGAAATGATAGGTCCACCCGCATTTTTCAAAATTTCGACTCTTAATTGAGAATAAGAATCACTTTTTTGGTAGAGATAATTAATCAGTAATTGTTGTAACTATTTATGAAGAAATTTCTTTAAAATAAATAATTCTTTTTTATTTTATGCAAATTTTTATTTTCAGACAGTTTCGAAAAGATAGGTCCGCCTTCAGAAATTTTGCACCAATCACGTTTATTTCCAAAAGATTTCCATAAATATCGTTGCTTAGTCTTACTGCGGGATTATGCTGGCTGCTGTGGAGGTATTTAAACAGATTTGAACATCACGTTGTAATCAAACGAAATGGGTCGTCGTTGCAGTCTTTCGCTGGTTGAGCAGGAGAAAATTGATGCATTTAAAACGTGTGGAAAATCGATTAGAAAAATAGGTAAACTTTTAAACAGATCTCATAATGTTGTAAACAATTATTTGCGACTTAGAAATGCTTATGGCAGTAAAAAATCATTTGGCCGCCCATCAAAAGTGACACCCCGACAAAGAAGGACTATCGTAAAGGAGTTAAAATCTGGAAATATGAGCTTATCCACTGTGGCCAGACAACAAAACCCTCCACTATCAAAATCTACAGTCCATAGAGTGGTAAAGAAGTTCGGCAATATAGTTTATGTGAAGAGGAAAGCGGCTCCGAAATTAACTAAAAAGCATAAAGGAAAGAGATTGAAATTCGCACATGAAGTGATGTCCTGGAAACAAGATTAGCATCGTGTGATATTCAATGATGAAAAGAAATTCAACCTGGATGGTCCAGATGGCTGGCAGTACTACTGGCACGATCTGCGTAACGATAGACAGATATTCTCGAAGAGGCAAGCTGGTGGTGGTTCCGTTATGGTATGGGCCGGATTCAGAGGTGCAGGAATAACTGATATAGCATTTGCAGACAATCGTTTGAATGCTGCAGGCTATCAATGGCTGCTTGAACAATATTTTCTTCCACAAGCAGAGCACATTGGGGGCCCATTCTTCATGTTCCAACAGGACAATGCTCCTGTGCACACTGCAAAGTCCACTTTCGAATGGTTTCTGGATAATGGTGTACATGTTATCGATTGGCCACCTTGCAGCCCCGACCTGAATCCGGTAGAAAACATGTGGGGTATACTCGCAAGAGCGGTGTATGCAGGCGGAAGGCTGTACAACAGTACTGCAGACTTGAAAAAGGCAATTTCCTCCGAATGGTCAAAAATCGAGAAAAAGTGTTTGCAAAAACTTGTAGAAACCATGCCGAATAGGATTTATGAGCTTATTCTGAAACAAGGTGGAAAAATTTCTTATTAATTCAACATTAATTTGATGCTTGGTTCAGTGGACCTATCTTTTTGAAACAGCTTTTTCATGTAATTTTTGTTTTCCTTATTATTCCTATTATTTGTATATTATTCATGTATTATTTTACATTGAATGAAGTAATGTAGTTTATAAAATAGTACTTTGTACACAATAAAACCTTTTTTACTAACATAACTTTCGTTTTTACTGGTGGACCTATCATTTCGACGCGCACTGTATATATATACATGTTTCCTAAATAGCTAACTGTGCAGTTATTTAGGAATAAATTAAATGAAAACACTAAAATAAATCAATAAACTACAAAAAAAAAAAAATATTGTGCTTATATTTATTTTAAGCATGATCGATCCAATATATTTTCTTCTTATGTATGCAACTTTAAGAAAAAAAAACTTAGAAACAGATATTCCGGAAACTGTTAATTATTTGGGTCGTAAAACTAAAAACTATTATATAACAGTCTGATATATAGCAGTTTAATTATGTAACATAAGTATAAAATTTTAGATATACAACCATAACATAACCAAAAAACTATACATTACAAAAATACACAATCATAGATAATTCAAATTCATCATTGAAAGCATTTACATTTCAAATGTACATCACTTAAACATAATCCCATTTTAGTAAGTTGTTTTATTATTAAATTGATTTTATTTTAATTAAATTTGTTAAATTGTATATCAATTGAAGTGGATACAAAACTTAGGGAGGAAAAGTATAAAGGCATACGTTTTAGTTTTTACAAAATAGTTAGAAGAGAACAACAAATAAAAATAGATGTTTGTTATCTCTAAGGAAACATGATATTGTAAACAATAAATAAATAGATAAATAAAATAATAAAAAATAAATAAATAAAAATAAATAAATAAATAAAAATATATGAGCAACTTTCAAACACCTAAAATGCCTTTATAACGTAAAGCTAGGAGAGTTTGTGCACAGTTCAACAGAACGATATAAAAAATCCAAATATTAAATTTTTGCTAAACTATTGGCGCATAATTTTGAATTGATCCTTCTTCTATGCATTTCCATTGCTGTTCTATTGTTATTCTAATAAAACCAAGAGAGATATTTTATATCTTATAGGGTAGGAGAGATTGCGCTTAATTATAACTACAATTACATTAATAATAATTGCGCTCAAATAACATTGTTACAAAGTATTTCTAATCAAATTTTTTTGTACTGGGTGAGGGTATTTCAATTCAATAATTAAAAAATCAGAAAAATAAAATAAATTTAAAAAAAAAACTACAATAATCTTTTAAAGAAAAAATATTAAATAAACAGAAAAAAGATCAAGACCATATGATGAACAAAACAAGAAAATAACATTAAATTACTAGACGACACGTTTAATTTAAAATTAGTACATTTCAGCTAGGATGGTTTCTGGTTTGCTGACCGAATCTCTCGTTATCCACAATCATTTCACTTATTGTTGTACATGGTGAAGTTATTGTACAACCATAGCCTCCTTAACTACATGCCTGTCGCGTAGCCCGGAAACTAGGCAACAGTTGAAGCGGTAGACAGCGCTACCTAGTACAGATTATGGGACTTTTTTATTCAACTGTCACCAACAATTTAAAGAAGTGATACATGATATATAAAATCGACGTTTCTTCGAGTCAAATCGCCTTTCATGTATATCATATCCCACTTCAAAATATTTTTGGTGGCTGTTGAATAAAAATGTCCCGCAATCTGTACAGGTGGCGCTGTCTACCGCTTCAACTGTTGCCTAGTTTTCGAGCTATCTATTTAAGGAGGCTATGGTACAACCACCTGCCACAAATGGTCCTGTTCCAGACGAATTGCGCAACACGTGTGCATTGCATTTCCGAGCAAAAAAAAAAAAAAAAAAAAGTCTAGCACACCTTGTGTGCAATGATATATCCCTAGTCTCGCTCATTTTTAAACCCAGAATCCGACAAACGTTTACTATTTATTAAAGCTCTTTTTTTTTCCTCAAAAACATCCGCCCAAAAATGTTCAAACCAGAAAACCTAAATTTCACTTGGCTCGAAATATTCTCGTTTCAACTTTAAAATCATTTACGTTTATTCAGTTTATTTTATTTTATTGAAAGTTAGACAATTACATTTCTCAAAAAGAAGTTTGAGTAGACTGATATTTTTTGCTTAAATTTTGTTTTATCCCTTCTATTTAAGCAGCCGACAGTTGCACAAAACTTGAGCATCATAGTCGAAAGTATTGCAAAACTAAATAGATATACAATAGCATTTAAATACTTTCCGATAAATTTCTCATCCCAGCAAAACCACAGATGACGGCCAACACGAGGCCAAGTGCTGGTTGCCAACAATAGCTGCAGCTGGGCCGTCGGTGGCAAAAGTTACGGTGCCGCAGGGAATATGTTACGCCGGCCGTCAGTAGGCCATATTCAATCGATCCACTGTTGGCAGCCTGCAGTAAGTTAAAAATAAGTTAGTGTTCCAGTGAATGGATCGCTGCTGGCAGCTAGCAGTATGATGAAAATAGGTAATGGACCACTGTCGGTAACCGACATTAGGTTGGAAATTGTTAGTGGGCCAGTGTTGGACAACCTGGTGGCAAACATAATTTTTCTATGTTATTGCTGGCAGCCTGCAGTGGGCCAGCTGTGGCAAACATAACAAATTATATTACTGCCGGCAGTCTTCATTAGTCCTTTATATTTTTCCATTAAAGGCCCGCTTCACTCACCGTCGCCGGAAGCCGAAGCCAATGTTATTCTATGGGAAATTTTCTTTGCAAATAACTTATTAACTAACACATATTTTTAAATTCTGTTTTCATATTCTGAAAATTCCCAACTGTTAAATTGACGGACCTTTTTTAAAAAATTATTTTTTTATATTTTATTTTGAAGCTGCAAAATACGATTTTTCATTATGTGAAATTTTTCATTTTGCAAATTCAAAATAAAATATTAAAAATTAAAAAAATACATTTTCAAAAAAGGTCCATCAATTTAACAGTTTGGAATTTTCTGAATGTGAAAACAGAATTTAAAAATATGTATTAGTTATTAAGTTATTTGTAAAGAAAATTTCCCATAGAATGACATTGCCTTGGACTTCCGGAGACGGTAAGTGAAGAGGGCCGTTAATAGGCCAGCAGTGATTTAGTTATAGCTAGTATATTTATTTTATTGGCGATACCTTTAATTTTATTGGTGCTTTTTTCTTTTTCTTTCTTTCTTTTTTCTTCCCCCCCCCTCTCTCTTTTTTCTGATGAAGTAGCAGCCAGTTTTTTCTATGCATCCAATATTTAATTTGATTTTGTACATATTCATTTTCAAATATTATTTACAAGTATTTGATTCATACACTATGGTTGTAAATTCAGGATTTCTAGTGATATTAATATATAGTTATATTAATATCAGTATATATATAGTTATATAAATAATTATATTATATAACTATATATTAATATAGTTATATAAATATTCAGTTGATCCATTTTCCTTATGATAAAAGTTTAATTTGTTGCTTTCAGTGCAAATGTTTCTCTATATAACATTTTTTGAAATAAAGGAGATTATGCTTTTTTTTTTTTTTTTTTTTTTTTAAGTGTTCAAATTTCAATATGTTTAACTTTGTTACGCTATTTGATATAAATAAGTGTAACTTTACATGTGAAAATTATAGAATATTGAAACAAAAATTGTTATAAAGAGAGCATTGTAAAAAACACCATAAACTAAAAATAAATAAATAAATAAATAAATAAAAAATGCAGCAATTGTTTCCGGTTGAAATAGCACGAAGACCCTTCATCAGGCGAAACAAAGTGGGCACGAGTGCAGCAAAAGTAATATGCTGCAATCGTGCTTTTTGTTAAACTCACGAAAGGATGTGTTATTATTTCAACCTAAAAGAACTGATGCATTTTTTTCTTTTTTTTTTTTTTTGGGTGGGGGGGGGGGGGGGCTACAGTACAAAATCTGAAATCCGGAATCGTCCGGACCATGGCCTTTCCGGATTTCGGACTTTTCCGGATTTTAGGTCACTTTCTGATTTACGGCAATAAAAAAACGGACATTTCCATTCCGAACGCCCTTTTAGTTAATAACTAGATTACGCCGCCCGAGGGTGCGATTTCTTAAGAAATTGGAGTATACTCTCAAGTAACATGCACAATACTTTGAATAAACACCATAAAATTTTGCAAACAAAACGCAGGCAGCAACGCTTGCGCTTTGTTTGCCGCATTCGTGCCTACTTCGTTTGCCTGATGAAGGATCATGTTTTCTTTCCATCCGAAACGATTGTTGCGAGCTCTTACATTTTATGGTGTTTACTCTTATTACTTTTAAACACCAATTCTGTGGTGCTTTTTTATTATAACTCTTAAATGTCCAGAAAATCTTGAATACGTTTCTTTTCCCCTACATCAAATGGTACCCAATTGATAATTCTTTTTCCCTTCTTTTTAAAACAGCAGGCAGATGATCAAGTCAGAAAAATTCCAGAAATATACTGACATATATGCAGTACAGACACACAGACCACTTGCCAAAAACCACTTTTTTGACTCAGGAGACCTTAAAATATGTAAAGTAGGTGAAAACTCGATGTTGAAATTTTTGATCGAATACAATGCTTCCATTATCTACAGTACTCTGATTATGGTTACTAATACTACTACTACTAATAATAATAATAACTAGTAGGCTACGCCCACTTGGCTGGTCACTATGTTTAAATGAATTTTCAAAATAATTGGACCAGTATTTATGTTTTACATCACATTATTAAAAGAAAAAAAAAAAGAGAAAACTAAAATTATTTTATTGAAATTGCTCTAAACCTCGCTTCGGGTACCCGCTACCTACGGCAACTCTTTTTCCATCCGCATAGTAGTGTGAGCACCAGAACACAGACAGACGCATAGATACTTCTCTTTATTTATATAGATTAGTTGACACAAATCCTGGCATGATTTCAGATAGAAATTGTTATTTTATTGAAGTATTTGTACTTTAAGTAATTTAATCTATACGCTGTTAATAAATAAATATCCTCCTTTATAGTTCCTTAAAAAATAGAGGTCCCATATTCTCGCTCTTCGTTGTAATTTCTAGTCAATTTTGTCCTTTTATTACTTCCGGTGTGAAACTTTTTTTCTTTTACACACTTAACATTGCGCGTACTTTTCGTTTTCATCCCATGCTAAATCTATGGATTTTTAGCATCCCCTCCCCCATCTATTTATACATTTAAAATACGAGAGGTTCCAAAATATAGGTCACTTCATGAATCTTTATACTATTCATGCAATGATGACATATATTACACCGACAAACTTTTAGCTGTACACTTACAATAATTTTCATTTAAAAATAATTGATGAATTGACTTTTCTTCTCTTTTATTTTGTGAACACTGTTGCTCGTCATCTTGATAAACAAATTTCCTTCCTGCCCAATAGACCAACAAAAATAACGCTGATGCGACAACTCTCAGTTAAAGTTTGTTGTTTTTAAGTACAGCTGGTTTTCTGATTTAATGAGTAGTCAGAGATATAAGTGTGGGAGCGTGTGAAGCATGCAAAAATTCAAGAAAAAGAATTTCACTTATTAATATAATGTATAATTTTACTTCAAATATATTTTTGAGTGTGTTTATTTACATTTTTCAACAAAATAGGAAATTGCTTAGACTTCCGTCCATCTATCCGCTAATTTCCTTCTTTAAAAATGTTTTTAGTATCCCATAAAACTCATATATGTCATTACAGAATTTCCAGATTTATTGTAGGAAGCTTGTCATAAAAATTTGTAGAAGTAGCACAAATGGTTTGAGTATAAAAATTCATAAAATAATTTTGATACATTACAGTCTAAGAGAAGTTTCTTATCAGTGCACGCAAAAATTTTTGCACAACTTTAATAATATAGATGAACATAGGTTTTAAAGATGCAATAAAAAAAATTTCCAATCAAAAATAACAAAATAAATATTTGCGTTTCATTTTTAGCGATGCACAAAAACATTCTTATCCTTTACGGGAAATTGATGGGGGAACTATTTCAGTTTCGTAAAAGCGAAATTATTTTTCTTACTTGCATTCAAATAATAACTATTATTATTATAAATTAAATAAAATAAAATAGTTTGTTATGGTTACCACTTTTTTTTTTTTTTTTCAATAATAGTTTATAGAAATTACATATTAAAATTATTATTTATTAAATTTATTTTCTGCGATGAAGGCAGGCGATTTGATTTTTATTTCAAAGAAGCATAATATATTAAATTTCGAAAAAAAAATCAATTTTTTACCAATATCCGAGAAATTTTTTAAGTATCTTACTTTCTTATATGTATATATATATGTGTGTATATATATATATATATATATATATATATATAAGAAGAAAAATTTCGACTTCCGGTTTTCGATGTATTTCCATGTTTTGAGATTCCTGAACACGATTTGACCATTTTTAGAAAGTTTCTCTCTGTGAGTGTGCATAAAAAAATTTGTAGACGCTGTATCTCACGAACCAATGGACGAAATTAACCAAACTTCATTGGTCAGACCATGATTAAAATCGTTCCCGATTACATTTGTGGATCATTCACTCAACACATAGCTCTATATTTCTACTTCTTCGTAATTTTCAGTATGACAATGTAGGAAGAAATTTTATATAAATGTACTAATTATATTATTTTTTTTATTTTTAAAATGAATTAAAAAAATAAATATTTAAGTAACTAACAACCAAGGAGGATTTTTTTTTTTTTTTTTTTTTTTTATTTGTATAAGTTGAGAAATCGCTCACCCTTCCCCGTGATGGAGTAAATTTTCAATGCTGGTATTTTTCAAAAGAACTCGTCAGTACCTTTTAAGTAAATAACTGAATGAAATGTGTGGTAAATTATAACAAAGTTATAAATTATTAAAAAAAAAAAAAGCATTTTTTCAGATGTTGGCACAAAATTGATTTTTTTTTTTTTTTAAATGAGAAACACTTTCCTAAGATGAAAATCGTTTGCATGCATTCGGGAAAATAATCTTAGCAAATTATCTGCATTCCGAAAATTTGCATAATAAAAAATATAGAAGAAAGTTTTGTGGTGCTACAACATACTAGTTTTTGTCAAAAATTAAAAAAAAAATAAATAAATAAATAAATAAATTTTCCTTAAAATATCACAGATATATAATTCAACCTTTCGTTTTAAAAATACTGGCGAAATCTTTTCAAGGATACTCATATTGGAAATATACTTTATCTGGTATATTTCTCCCTCAGGGGTGAGGAAGCAATGTTTGTACATTTACAAAAAAAAAAAAAAAAAAAAAAAAAAAAAAGTAGAAGTAAACTTTTTGGATTTCTATCACTTTAAAAAATTTTTGAGCTTACACCGAGGTACAGACAATTTCTCAAATTAAGTTCATCAAAACAACCCAAAAAGTGCAAAATCTGTCGAAAACCGGATGCCGAAAATTTCCCGAACCTAATGCTTTCTTCTTAAATACACTGAATGAAGAAAAAATAAAAATAAAACATTAACTATAAATATTTATATATATTCTAATAACATTCTCCCGTCCATATAATATAAATATATAAATTAAGATTCATAATTTTTATTTTATGAAATTTATTAAATTAATAATAAAAATAACAAATGTAACTAGAACGTTAACGACTATCATAACTTACTTAAAACGGATCAACTGAATATTCGCTTTCTAGAAATCCTTTTATTATAATAATGACTTTAGATTCAAACACCTTTAAAAAATAGTATTTAAAAAATAATAGAAAATCAAATTAATAATTTAATTACTTACTCATATAATATATTACTTTTTCGTGATTTAACATCTTTCAGTCTAGAACCTACATCCGCAGACTACAATAACGAACAAACTTCGTATGAAATGGCAGATGGCGAGCGAATTTCAAATCAACAGAAAATTAATCACAGCGCCCTCTAGACATACAAATTGGTTATGGCCTAATAATTTGTGGCCACAACATGAAAAATATTATGTTGGCCTTGTGGTGATAGCCTGCATAAGGCCAACTGTGTTTATGCCACTTCTGGACAACCGACCATTTTTCTTTAGGCCTCCAATACTGCAGGCAGCCATAAACGGCCCACTGGTGGAGTTATGTGGGGCAACCAGCAACTGATGGCAAGTGCAGGATGCCGGCTGTAGGCCACAATGAGCCCATCAATATAAGTTTTGCTGGGATAGGCTAACATTAGCATTCGAGAGGTAAATCCCACCAGAGGCGTGGCTGTTGTCGATCGTGCCACTCCTGAACAATGTTCAATTTCAGATTCTGGGGTGTCTCCTATAAGATGATTCGTTTCGAGTGGTTTCAACTAGTCCAGTCACTTGTCGAAGTTATTTCCTGTTGCATTTCCAGACATTCAACAATCTCATCCTCATTGTCTTGTCATTACCATTAAGTTGCGAAATCTCTATTAGTACAGAATTTCATAAAAATCAATGCGCACTCTTTCTTAAATAGCAAAATTGCAAATTCTTCCATTTTGGGAGGAGAGATTGCGCAGTCTTCTATAAAATAATTATTCGCTTTTACAGAAAATCGCACTTGTACCGTTAGGATAGGTTAATAGCTTATGAAAAATTATTTAAATTAAAAATATTTTGTACTACTACCATTGTATAGAAATTCTTAGGAAGGATTATGAAAATTCGAGTATTTATTTTTGAGATCGAGACAAAATATCAACGTTTTATCTTTAAACTCTTGAAGCAATAATATGCACATTCAAATCAGTACTCCACTGTTGATGTTGTACTACCCCCTAGAATTGCAGCTCGCCCACTGTACTTTTTCCCGCTGATCCTCCATGTGCGCAGTCTCTCCTAGCTTTACATTAATAATTACACAGATACCAACTTTTATGCATATTCGCTACAGGGAAATTTTAATAGAAACTTCATTTATATTTCTGTATTATTTTTCATGGATTAAATATAATAAAAATTTGTATTCTATTTTTGAAAATTGTCAAAGTTGTCAACTATGTTTAATATATTTCTCTTCCATTGATAACAGGCTTTTTATAGCAATTATTCACAATCAAATTATCAATTAACTGTAAACAAATTTCTTTTTAGTTGTTATCGTTTGCTTCAACTTTTATTTCAATTAAGCAAGTTTCATACATTAATTTAATTGATGTATTATTGCAAACGAAATTCTAAATGAAGTATGCAACAAAGTACATGTATTTCCTGAGAATAAGTATTAATTTTTCTAACATTAAAAACAAAATTTTTACGAAGTAAAAATATATTTTCGATTTCTTGAATTAAAAAAAAAAAAAAAAAAAAAAAAAATTGCTTCGAAACGTAAATAAGACGCTTACATTTTTAATTGAAAAACCTTCCGGCAAAATTTAAATCTTATGCTATTATATATTTAAAGTTTCTTTAAAAATATGGTGAGAAAAAAAAATGCATGTGAAACCTTAGGGGTATTTAATCCCATTTCAAATCCAGAATTTTATTCACCACCAAGTAATAGCTTATTCAATCTTAAGTAGTTACGTTTTGCATAATAATATTTATTTATATGACTAAAAAAATATTTTTATTTATGGAATAAAATATTTCACAAAAATTTACCCATTTCTTTTACTATACTTTTAAATCTGTGTAAGGTGGATGAAATGCCCACGACACACTTTTAAATTTGATCTGCTTATGGGCATATAAGAGTGTGATTTCCATGAAAAATGTTTATTATAGAAAAGAAAGAGTTCTGAAAATTAAATTAAACTAGCATGATGCATGATGTGGTCACCACAAGACTTTCTTCTATATAATTTTACACAATATTCATGCAATATAAATTATTTATTAAATTATTAAATTATTTTCCATTATAAATGCAGACAATTTTTATCTGACAGAATTATATCACTAAATGCTGAAAGAAAATCATATTTTTCCGAATATCAGAATAAATGTGCTTTCTAAGCTTTTGGTCGTTAAAAAGAAAAAAAAATGAAAATTGATAATTAATAATTTTGTAAGTATCACAGATCTATGGTTCAACCACAACCATTCGTTTTAAAGGTATTGACGAGGTCTTTCGAAAGATACCAATATTAAAAATTTACACCGCCGGGGGCGTACTCCCCCCCCCCAGGGGGAAATTGATGCTCCTACATGCACAAACATTTTTTCCTAATTTACTACTACTATTATTATCAATATTTCATATTAATTTTACTATCATACGTCAAAAATAACTCTCATTATGTATATTTATACAAAATTTTTTCCTATACCGTCATGTTAAAATTTTATAAAAACTGGTTTCACAGCGCCACCTGTTGAGCGATTAATCCTCAAATCTAATCAGTACCAGTTTACATCAGGATCCAACTAAATACCAAGTTTGGTTCAATTTCTTTCTTTGGTTCGGGAGATACATCGTCCCCAAAATGTGTGATACACACACACAAAGACAGACTCACAGACAGACGTTTTCTAAAAACCGTCGAATAGTCTTTAGGAAATTCCAAAACGAGTAAATCCATCGAAAACTGGGGTTCTAAAATTTTCACGAATCTAATGCATTTTCTACATATATAGAAGAAAGTAAAAATATAATTTTAAATTTAACATGCGAAAGATTCTATATTTCTGCACGTAAAACGAGACCCAGATTATTCTAATCAATAATTAAAATTTCTTCTTATTTATTTATTTTTATAGGTCAGAAAATTAAAGTAATAATTTTCCTGCTAGAGGTCGATTAATTCTGTATATGTACTTGCCATATTTTCTCAAAATTTTTGAGTAAATACTGAAATAAACGATATTCTCTCTTAAAACTTTTTAAAAGAACTTTTCTAAAAATCGTTCGATTTTGGAGAGGAATCTTTTCATTTTAACCAGTTTTTGTGAAGGATCTGTTTTATGATCACCTATGCTTTTAAAGAGTTTCGCTTATCGATGTTACATTTTACTGGATTCAGCCCTGAAAATATATTTTTTTTGTAGTAACACTTAAAAAAAAAAAAAAAAAAAAAAAAATGTGGTTGACATCTAGAAACTAAATTGTGACTCTAGCAAAAATATTTCCCTGCAGAGTTCCCACCTTTTATAATTTATTCACGAGCATTTTTAGCCCCGCCTTCTTTTCGCGCCTGAAATTTTGTAGATTATTTCTCTTTAATATGTGACAACGATTAAATAAGAAGAAAATAATTTTTCAAAATTTCCGGACTATAAAAGTGGCGAGGCTAAAAACGCTCGTGAATAAATTATAAAAGTTGGGAACTCTGGTTCCCTGTTATTTTTATAAATTCTACTTACCTTTGATTTTAATTTATTCCGGAGTAGTTTTAGCCCCGCCTTCATTTCGCACCACTTTATTTATAGAAAAAATTTTTCTAATACATATCGTCCATAAAATAAGAATGACTTACTCATAAAAAGTAAGTGGTACGAAATAAAATCGGTGCTTAAAATACTCCGGAAAAAATTAAAATATTGACATCTGTAGAGTTCTAAAAACTCCTTTTAAATTTGTAGATAGTTTTCTTGTATTATCGTGATCAAATGTATTTAAAAATCTCTGATGCAAACTCATGAGGCAAGTTTTAGTAACTACAATCTTGGTTATGACCCAATTCAAAGAAATTAAGGGATAATTTCTCGCTGTGCAAATGATTCATAATATTCATAATATTGTTTCACCATCTGGAAAAGTATAAACTAGAAATTCTCGATCATTTCGTCTATCCTGGTTATTTGTTTACCTTATACGCATGTAGCCAGCAGCAAAATATTGAAGCACTAGCAATAATTCCTATTTAAAAGATGGGCACCTAATACTGTTTTGTTAAGTGGATATTTGTTGAGTCATGATCTTAGTCTTATACTGTTTATAAAAAGTAAGTTGATGATAAAAATTAGTTTTCAAGCTTAAAAATAAAACTATGTATGAGAAGTGTGGATGTGTGCTTGGTTAATTATTCTGCTGACTGTAGCTTGTAAATTTCTAGATTAGGGTTGTCTGAAAATGATTACATATTCATTCTAGATAAAGCCGGTATGTTTTATATATATATATATATATATATACATTATTATTATTATTATTATTATTATTATTTAGTAAGATAAATAATATTTTTTTTAACGTTAAAATCGAAATTTTTGCAGAATAATAATATTTTCGATTTCGTCATTTAAAAAGTTTCTTTTGAAACGTAAAGATGACGTTTACATTTCTAATTGAATAACCTTCCGGCAAACTTTAAATCTTATTGCAGCTGAATAGCTACAGTTTTGAATTAAAAAAAAAAAAAAAAAAAAAAAAAACACAGAAAATTATGCATATGATACCCCAGGGGAATTTAATCCCATCTCGAATCCGGAATTTTGTTTACCATTAGGAAATAACCTATTCAAATCTAAATAGCCATGTTTTGCATAATAATATTTATTTGCAGAAAAATATTTATTTATATGACTAAAAGCAAACCTTTTTATTTAAGAAATAGTATATTTCATAAAAATTTACCCATTTCTGTTAGTACATTTAAATTTGATTTACAAGGAGGATGAAATATCTACGACACATTTTAAAGCTAATCAGCTTGTAGTCGTAATAATAATGCGATTTTCATGAAAAATGTTTGTTATAGTAAGGAATTTGTTTTGAAAATGAAAATAAAAAATCTAATTTAAAATTTCACTTGCAAATGGCGCTATATTTCTAGAGATAAAATGAAAACCAGGTTATTATAAATCATAATTATAAATTCTAACTAAATATTTCTAATTATTGTTATTATTATTACTTTTTTTTAATGGATCAGAAAACTGAAATATTGAGTTTCTTGCTAGTGACCGGTTAATTCTGTCAGAACTCGCCGCCGTTTTCTTTTCTTTTCTCATTTCTTTTTCTTTTTTTTTTTTTTTATTGTTTCAGCTAATCACTAAAATAAATTACATTGTTTTACGACTTTTTTTGAAGAATGAACCTAAGAAGAAACGTAACCTTTGCATTTTGAAGAAACGAAATTGAAGAAATTTTGCAGAAAGGAAACCAAAAATTTCGTTTCATGTTTATCGATTTTTGTGAAGAATCTGTTTTATGATAACCAATTGTTTTAATAGGGTTTTGTTTATCGATCTCAAATTTTCCTGATCTGTTCCCTAAAGGTATACTTTTTATAGTTAATTCATGGCTATTCTTTCTGGATGATTGCCACAAACCCGAGATATTTTTGCGGTTGTGAAAATAGCAAGTATTTACAAAAAATTGAAAATAGAATTTTATTGAAAATAGCAAGTTTTCGCAAGTATTACACTTCGGTTTACATAAAGAAAAACAAATTTAATCGCAGTTAATTTTTCTAATATCTAATATTGTTTTGACTCATGATTTCAGAGAAAAAGCTATTAATTTGCCATAAATTGGAAAAATTTGCATTCGTCAATGCTGTTTTTCGTATCATTTCTTTTTTTCACCACGAAACAACAAATATCTTATTTATTCTTTAGCTATAAAGTATACCATATTTTGCAGCCAAATAGCGATATGTACTGTAATACAACTGTAAAATATACCATATTATTCATTTGCAAAATATGATATATTTTTTTATACATTTTTGCCCAATGTCTCGGTTCACACTGTTTCAAAGTTAATGAAGCAGCTAACCTACTTGCTAAATCTGTCCTTGCTTGTCTTGCTAAATCTGCCTTTATGGACCCTTTAGGAGCTACCGTCACCGCTTCAATTGCTTACGCTCTTCTCTCTGTGAGTGTGGGAAAGAGTGTATCCCCTAAGTAAGCGTAATACTCTTGTCCAATAACTTCCCCATGCCATATCATTTATCCTCCCATTAGAACGGTTAATTAGCTCTTAAATATTTTAGAAATACACATCTTCCGTAAAAAAATAACATAGATTTTATAAGATTTTAATTAAGATCTTAGCATTAACTAACTAACTGTTCTAACAATTTTCTCAGTTTACCCATGTTTCTTCTGTCATTGCTCGCTCTCAGTAGCCCCTATTGAAAATTGAAGAGTGCACCTGCATTCTTCTTCTAGCTGACTTTTGGTGTCAATCCCAAAGTAGTGTCATCAGGTTCTCAAAGCACTTTTTGTAAAATCAGCATTTCACGGCTAGTTGGTTCTTTGCATCATTCCCCAAAGCGAAATATAGGTGCTCTATGTACTACAGCAAATATATTGTCTGGATTTTTCACATCCTCAACTTCATACTAATCAAATTAAACCAATCTCCCTTCTCTAGACAACTTCTAAAAGCAGGGACCTGAAATTTTAGTCAGTTGGCTTTTCCAGTTTTCGAGCCATACCTTAATTAAGACAGCGAATTCTTTAACGATCTCTTAAGTTTCCAAAAGCACCATGGGCCTACCAGCAACCGACCGATTCTGCGCTCAAAGCAAGTAGATGGGAAGTGTCGGAATCGATCTCTGTTCGCACCTAGCCGTTCGGAGGTTTCCATTGTTTTCTCCGAAACTTAGATAAATACGGGCTATAACCCCTTAGAAAGACCCCCCGCGGAGTGCATTTCATCGGTAAGGCTAGGACCCTAGCGTAGTCAATCGGCCTTAAACCCTAAAACCAACCAAACAAACAAAAACACCATGTTGTTTTCCTTTGATTTATGAGGTCTTTGACGCAAGGGAAAATTTTTCCAGTGCCTACGACTTTTTAGCCAATACTTTACACATCTCTGATGCACCTTGTCGTGAGAGAAGCTTTATTCCGGCTACCTAATTCAACTTTCTTTTCTTAATTGTATGATTTCCAGTTACCTTTTGACGTGTGTGGGTGTTAATTTATTTTTATTTTTATTTTTATTTTATTTTTTTTTTTGCTTATCCTGTCCTCTTGTTGCGTGGAATCCGGCAGAATTTGGAATTTCTTTTCTTTCCTTCTTCTTCGTTTTTTTTTTTTTTTTTTTATGAAATAGAAAATGGGGGAGGATTAAAATCGTTCAAAATCGCTGCATAGAGGCGAGTACAGTCTTTAAAAAAAAATTGTCACAAGTGTGCAGTTGATCACTAGTAATTACCTAGAAGAAAAAATGAAACATTCATGTATGCTATTAGAAGTTGAGTATTTCACTAAATAGTAGACTTTTATAGAAATAGTATATTATAGTATACTATATATATAAATAAGAATCAGCCGTTTAGCAGTCAAGATTTTACCGATTGTTTCGTTTATTAAAGGAAATATTACGACTCAAAAACAGTAGTTAATATTGTATAAACACCCTGCAAATTTGGCCGTAAAAATAAACAAAATGAAGTGTGCTAGGATTTAACAAAAAATTAAATCAATGTATATATATTTCTATTTTTATGAATCCATGTACGTTTTCAACTAAATTTCATGGTGTTCATCTGTTTAATAAAATGTAATATTTAATCATACTTAAACTCGTTATTGAAGTCAAAAAAACTTTGATTTAGATAAGTATATTTCTTTTTTTTTTTTTTTTTTTTTTCATTTTCCTTATCCCCCCCCCCCACCTCTCTGTATTATGATAATAAATTTATGTATATCGAGAATTATAAGTACAGTCGAGGGGAAAAAAAATGCAACACCCGCTGTAATTTCGTTATTAATTGACGCAGGAACATGTAATAGACATCATTCAACAGGAAATTAAAAGCACTTTCTGAATATGTCGTCCAATTTTGAATTATGGGACATCTACATATTGAAATGAGCGCCAAGTATGATTTTTTCAATAGCAACACCAAATTTTGACTTCATTTTCGAATATCTGAGAGTCTGGCAATGCAAAAAAGTATACTGTTTGCTATACTTTATCTTTAGTATTTATAGAGTTAAAAGCAAAAATGTGTTAGGGGGTTATCTATAAATGTAGAAAACTAAAATTAAGATCTTATAAAAATTAGACAAAATTTTAATGTTTCACACCGGAAATCTTTCAGAAGAAAAGTAATTATAAAATTTAGTAAAAATTGCTTCTTTTTCACTTCCTTAATTATTCTGAATTCAATTTTTTAGATTTATATATACTTCAGTACTTTTTCGATAATTTTAGATCTATTTAAATACATTACACTTGCGATTAGTCCATACAGTACTCTTTGAGAAAAGTGCAATATTTTTCAAGTGAAAGTGTTTATTATGGCTTTACTGGCCACCAAGAAAGCTTAAATTTCCTTTCGTAGGTGTAACATAATATACGAAATGAAATAATATATATATATACAACAACGCATAAACTAAATCTTTTTGAATAAATTATTGTAAGGGTTTATGAAGTAAATATTAAACAATTTTAATCGCACTTACCAGTTTTGGGTCAGTTGAAGTCTTTGGAACTGTACGATTCCTTTTATAATTTCTATGAAAATATAATTTCTTAATTAATCCTTTCGCGACTGCTGACGTAGATTCACGCCATTTGAAAATCTGCAACTCTGTCAGTGGGCGTTTCTTTCGTAATTTGTGTGTTACATATTTCTTAAGTGTGTACCCAGTGTTCATATTTTTGCAATAAAATATACTAGGGATAGAAATATATTGATTAGAAAGAATATAATTATAATGTATATCCATTTGTAATATAATTGTGAATAAAGAAAATTTGTTCTAAAATATTTTATTTTGAGAGTATAACACCCGTAGGCGGTCTTGCTGACAAAAAGCCAAAATCCTGCAGTCGCAAAGTGTTAAAATATATTTATAGAAGTTAAAGTATGTTTTTAAAAATGTATAAAGTCAAAATATATTAGTAAAATTTTAAAGTCTAAAGTGTCCATAAAATAATAATCCTCCCCCTACAAAATAAATAAATAAGTAAATAAATAAAATAAAATAAAGCAATATATGAAGCAAATGATTAAGCCTCTTTTAACTATAATGGTAGTTAAGAAACGATTTTACAAGTCTGTCTTGCATTCCACTTTCATTCGTTTTTTATATTTGATAATTTCACATTAAACCTATTTTTCTATTTAAAACAGTAAACCCCGCCTATTTAGTTGTGTTTTTTTCTTCTAGTGTTTGTTTAAAAGATTCAAATTTTATCACCAATTAATCGATGAAGTAAATACCACTTGTGCATATTTTTGTCAACATGAAATAAGAGGTTTAACACGAATACTCAATGTCACATTTACTTTTCTTTTCTTTATTGTTTTGTTTTGAAGAACGATGAAGGCGGGGCTTGTCTTCTTTAGAGAACAGGAATTCTTCATGCTAACACTAATGTCTAAAAATCATCATTTTTGTTTAATTTCTTTCGGTTTGACATTGTTGTTACATAATTTGACCCGTAAATAAAAAATAAAAATATTTTGTTTAATTTTCTTTGCAATTTTTTAAGACTTGATTCGTTATCCCATGCAGAACTTTATAAGAGACGGCCCCCTAAACCACTCAAAAAGAAAGATTTATTTATATCTCGAAAACTAATAACTGGAATGAGCTACAAATTTGCGCATCCATATTTTTCAACATTAGGATTCATTTTATGTAAAAATTAATATAGGTCATAATTCATAATTTTTATGAATATGAATTTATTAATATTTTTCATAATTAAAAATATTTTTCAGAATCAAAAGTAATGATGGATTATGTTTGGGTTTCTTCACTGTATCTCGTAAAAAAAAAATTATATCGATCAAGTTATTTTTTGGGAAGATATTAATAAAAGTTTGAAATATGAATTTAACATTAGCACCTTCAAATTTTGAACGCTTATACCTCTGTGAAAAAATAAGTAAAATATACAACCAATATACTTTTTCGCATTGTCGCGATCCCAGGAATTCAAATATAAAACAAAAATAGGGTGTTACCATTGAAAAAAATCAAAGTTGGTGCGCGTTTTAATATGTAGACGACCCCCAATTCAAAATTTCTGTTCATTTTCTGAAACTACTCAAAATTCCCCGTCGAATGATACCTACTATATTTTTCTACATCGATTAGCAACGAAGTTACGTTGAGTGTTGCGTTTTTTTTTTTTTTTTCCCGACTGTACATATGATGTTAAATTATGTATACTGAGATTCATTTGTTCTTTAAGACATTTTTTCAATAAATTTTCCTGTAAGCGTTAAAAAAAATTACTTGAGTGTCAGATTTTCTTTGTTCAATTACTGTGATAAAACATATATAAAGATTTAGATTAAATTTTCACATGTTTAAATTTATAACTTTATTTTCTTTTTCGATATGCGTCAGAAGAAACAAATTACTAATAAAGTTAAAGTTTTAAAAAAAAATCACTTTTTTTTTCTTCTTTTTAATAACGAATGAATGCAGTTTTAATTAAAAAAAAAAAGAAGAAAAAAACTCGTTTCAGGTTTTTTTTTTAATTCCCGAATAGTTATTAAATGAAATAACTACACACACATGCATAAAAAAAAACAAGCAAGCTGTTATACAAGCTTTAAAAATAGAATTAATTTTAAAAATGCATAATTTAATTAAAAAAAATTGTTTTAATAGTTAAATTGCCAGTATTCTATATGTATATATGCATCTATATATCTATATACACACACATACATATATAAAAAGCCTCGTAGCGTTCTTAAATATTTACTACTTTTTATTTTGTTGTACTAAAAAAAATTGTTGAAAATTTTATTGTTACAACACGTTTAAACATTATGTAAGAAAATTCTACTTTTTCATAGTGGTGGCAATATAATAAAATGACTATACATTTCTAGGAACGCTGCGAAGACTTACGTACACAATTACACGGTATTTGTAAGCTTATTATAAATAGTTGTTAATAAATGTAATAAATGTTTGCTTAACAGCATGAAACAGACTGTGAAATATGATAAATTTACATAATTCAATTTCTTTTCCAATAATTCATTGCTTTGCTTTTCTTACAATGTTATTATTAATACCTTGCAATGGATTACAAAATTTTTTTTAAACTAATAAATTAAGATTAAAAAGAAAAATAAATGAAGTAATCTGTATTTAATTATATATTGCATGGTACAAAGAAAATTTTCTCTATTGTGTCATTAAAATTTATTTTTGTCTAAGTAAAATAATAATTTAACATACTTGCTGTAACTTGAAATAAACTTTAAATTGTCATTATGGAAGATATTAATGTTAATAGAGTAATGTATCCTGTTTTGATTAATGTAACTGCATGAGCAATCAATCAATGATATATAGTCTAATTGTTGAAAGAACAATTACTGGAACCAAATTATGACTTTTAGTGGCCTTAAAAACTTCTTATCTTTCAAAATTTTTGCAGTATTTAAAAAAAAAAAAAAAAAAAAAAGATTTGTTAATTGTGTGCTAACGATTTTTCACGTCGATAATTCGGTTAATTCTTCCATGTGACGATCGATCATTGTTTTACTTCAGTTAATATGAATTTTGTAATTTTCTTATTGTAAGAATGATTAATCTATAATAAATTGTCGGTCTATGAATTGCAATTAAAGAAAATTATCATAAAAATATTTCTGGTTTTATAAAAATTTTACATTTTTTCCTAAATAAACATCTACCTAGTCAGTTAGGGACAATATCTCTTGTGTAACAACCACACAATTTCCATTGCCCGCTAGCACATAATTTGTAAACTATATTTTGATGAGTATACAAATCCTGTGTTTTGAATGTACGTTTTTTCAAAAGATGTTTCATGTCGCAAATTCTATACTTAACAAAATCTTTAACTTTTTTTTTTTTTTAAATACGGAACGATATATATATATATAATTAAATTAATAAAAATAATATCTGTTATAGCCTTTATTTTCTGAATCGCGATTTTTTGTATTTATTTTCAAATTATAAAAATTTTCAGTGAGTAAGAAAGTGTTTGCAGTAAGCTTATAACTATTTTATTTCTATTTGTTTTTATAAATAAAATTTCTATCGTATTTTATAGAGCATATGATATTTTCTTTTCATATACGTGAGATTCAACATAAATGTTTTTTTTTTTTTTTTTTTTTAAGAAACAAAAAGATACCCAGTATTGTCGTTGAAGACAAAGTGGGTATAAATAAAACTACTACTAGCAGCACTGTTGCCAGATATTTCAACCCCTTTTTTATTCAAAATCCATCTCTAAATTTTAAATTTAAAGGTTTCCTAATCGCTTCGAATCGTCTATTTTACATATGAAATATTACTTCCCAAAATTATTGGTGACTGTTGAATAAAAAAGTACTAAAATATGGCGACACTGATTAGCGGCAATCACTTTGGGTAAACCACAATTAATATCATCTATTTGTTAATCCGATTTTTTGAAAATCATTCTTTTAAAGTTTAAACCTGTATTATATGAATAATTAGAATACTTATTTCAACTGTTTACATACTATAGATTTTTAGATAACTAATTTTTACAAGAGCGGAAATTACTCTGACCAAAATTTTAAACGGGGCCATTTTGCAAAACGTGAAAATGCTATACCAACATCGCTTTGATCAATATTTGACCCGCATCATTCACTGATTTGAAATTTGGAAAATTTATTTATTTATTTTTATTTGTTCTATTAATACAGATATAGATTTACGAATGAAATTTTATTTCTTCAACTTTTACAAATTAAATTTTATTTACTTATTTAATTCTTATAAAGGCAATTTTATTTATTTTAAATACATTTTTATGTATGTTTATTATTTGCTTTACAGCCGATTTTCTTCTCTTTATCTAGGTGGTTAAAATGCTTGCCGTGGTCGTGGCTGTGTTTGCAACTTTGTGGCTTCCATACCGGGTTCTTGTGGTTTATAACTCTCTAGCTCAACACCGCTATATGGAACTGTGGTTCCTCATGTTCTGCAAGACCATGATATTCATTAACAGTGCTATTAATCCCATTCTCTACAATGTGATGTCAATAAAGGTAAAATATACTGTAATTCCATTTAATTATAAAAATATATTGAAACATGTTGTTTGCATACTTGCCAACATCCTAATTAATATACCGTATCATTGTTAGCCCCGGCTCTTTTCTCACATCAATAATTTTTTTGATTATTTTTTTCCTCTCTGATTTATTGGAATTTCCTTTTGGAGATTACTACTCTCCATATTTAACAGGGCGAAAAAAAGGGTGGGACTAACAACACTTTGGAATATTAATTGGGATGTCAGCAGGTATGTGTTTGAAAAAATCCTCATATATTGAATAAATAATTACATATAAGACGTCTCCAGCAAATTAGTAAATCAGGAAACGTTTTCATGGAATGCCTATTTACTATCAAATTTATATCGAGGCGAAAAGTATATGGCTATAAGACATACTTGACAGCATACTAATTAATATTCCGTAGTATTGTTAGCCCCACCTTCTTCACACCAGTATCTTTTTAGAGTATTTTTTTTTTTTTTTTTTTTTTTTTTTTTGTTTAATCGTAATTGCATTCGGAGAAAATTACTCTAAAAATTTACTGGTGTAAAAAAAAGGGCGGGACTAACAATACTACGGAATATTGATTAGGATGTTGGTAAGTATGCAATAAGAGCATTAACCCTTTCAGGAGCAGTGGTATATATTTTATACTACCTAATTTCAGTTCCTAACTTCAAAAATTCATCCCAGAATTTTTTTATAAAATTTTACTTTTTTATCTTAAGCAAAAATATTAATTTAATACTTTTCTTCTAATCTTGTTTTCGAACTGTGGTGGCATTTAATTTTAAAAGAATTGAAATTCATTGCCTCTGAAATGGTTAAGAGGTCAGTTTAAGTAATAACTAGCAGTTAAGAAACGTTCTACATGCGGGTGCGGGGATAGTTGAAGGTTACATAGACCCCAGGTCTATCAGTTACGAACGCAATCTTGAAAATCACTCTTAGCTGACTCTCTGGAAAATGTGTAATACATGTGTAACAACCAGAGCTGCCAAACTAATCAGGAGGATTGTTAGTACCGCCCCTTTTTCAACACCACTTAATGTTCAGAATAATTCTTTTCAAATGTATTTTCCATGAATTAAGAAGAAAAATGCTCTAGAATAACACTGGTGTGGAAAAGGTGTGTGTGTGGGGGGGGGGAGGGGGGTGTTACCAACAATCCTCCGGATTTGGTTGGCAGCTCTGAACAACTGTAGACAGCTCTGAACAAGATAGTTGAAATTAAAATAAGTGCATTTAAATTATTATTAAAAATATATATATATTGAATAAATAACAAATCCAATATACAAAAATGTTTCATACAAATATAATAAATGCTAAATATTTCGCTGTTAGTTAATGGTACGAAAAATAAAATAAATAAATAAATAAATAAAATAAAATAAAATAACATACCTATATATATAAATATATAAAAACTTACAAAGAAATGGTTTCAAAGGGCGCTCCTAAATAAACTATATTTCTTAAAAATTATTTATTCGATTTATTAATTTGCATAGTTATATATATGATTGTTAAGTGGATATTTATTTAAAATTTAATCATATAGTGGAGAAATCTTTAAATCTTTAAATCTATTACCATAAAAATGAGTTTAATTTTATACACATACTTGCCAACATACTAATAAATATTCCGTAGTATTGTTAGCCCCGCCTTCTTCACACCAGTATATTTTCAGAGTATTTTTCTTCTTATTTAATCGTAATTGCATTTGGAGAAAATTACTCTAAAATTTTACTGGTGGAAAAAAAAGGACGGGACTAACAACACTGCGGAATATTAGTTAGGATGTTGGTAAGTATGTATACATAATATATCAAATGTTTTACTGTAATATAGGTTTTATTTATTAAAAGAAATGTTGCTCAACTCATCCTTTTTTAGAAAATTTACAACAACTTCTCCCTAATAGTAATTTTTTTTTTATTCTAAGATTTTGCGGGTATTGTTCCTTCCCACACTACCATGAAAAATTTATCTTTATTCTATGAGCAAAATCGATATTTAAAGTTTAAGTATATTTTCTTCTGCGAAATGGGATCATAAACAAATTACCTAAATGGTATTTCTTTCGTAGTAAATTTATTAATGTTTGCAGCGAATTAACTCAATTTTTTCACTAAAAATATTCAAGAACAAGTTTATTATTTTTATTGTTTTAATTATATCATCAAGATAAGTCAAATTTATATTATCTGAATATTAATATCCAGGGATCAGAGAGGGCAGTGTTTGTATAAAATAATCTTCGCATTATGCAACGAAAGAAGATTGCAAACTATTACAGAAGATTTCTATTTAAGCATTTAAAATTTACTGCGTGTTTTCTTTAAAAAGTTGCTAAACTAACTTCATAAATTCAAAGTTGCCGCGTTCTTTAATTTATTCCGGAGTATTTTTATCCCCTCTTTTTTCATTCCTTTTTTCATAATATTTTTTTTTCTTATTTTAACGTAGTTATAGAAAAATCAGCTATCAGTTTTGTTTTCAAAAAGATCAAACGGTATTTTGCATAGAAATTTTTTATAGACTTCTATAGATGCCAACTAGTACGCTTTTTAACATAATTTTTTCTGAGTAAAATGTTTACTCAACATAAACAAAGAAAACTGGTAAAATATCTATTAAAAATTTCCAATTAAAAAAATAAGTACAAGTTGGTAGTTATGCATTTCCAAATATATATATATATATATATTTAAAGAATTATCTACATTGATAGAAGTAAATAATTTCTTTCAAATTTTTCAATTTTCATTCTTTTATTATACTTATTATTATTTATTACCTTTTAGATCTTGCATTTTACAACCCCTCCCTTTTTTTTTTTTTTTTTTTTTTGTTTAAGAATCTTTAATACATTTTGAAAACAGCTATTTAAAAATAATTCTATTTGTCTTGTCTTATTTAAGTGAAGTGTTTTAGTCATTAAATACAGCAAAATGGTTTCCATAGAAATAGTAATATTTAAAATGTGAAATGTTAAAAATTAATATTAATATTAAAAATGTTTTCTTATCTTTTCTACTATTTTTTCTTTTTCTTATCTAAGCTGTTTCTTATCTTTTTATTTATTTGTTTGTTTATTTATTTATTTATTTTAACTTTTAAATATATGAATTTTTGTTTTTAATAAATAATATTTTAAATCAACTGGGAAGTGTGTGTAGTTGAATGAAAAAATACAAAAATAAATAAATAAATTATAATAATAAAACCATATAAGATATTCTTTCAAAGAACATATTAATGTATTTCTACATCATCATCAACAACATAGAAAAAAAAGGGCTACATTTTTCTTCATAAATTTATCAGTATATACAAAAAATATAAATATTATTCGTTGCTTGTTTCTATCCGAATAATTTTTTTCTGTATATTTTTATTACTTTTTTATTTAAATAATCTTAATTCGTAATACCCGCCGAAATTAAAAAGTACTCAGATAGTGCGCCAACAACGAAAATTGTCACAGATAAAGAAATAAAATGCCAAAGATTCTAGTTGCGTCCGAAAACGATAAAATAGTTTTGGTAAAAAAATAAAAAATCTTGCAAAGGTTGCTACATAAAGAGATGTGAGATTTAAAACATACGATGCAGATCTACATCGCTATGCATTTAAGGGTTAACTTCTGTCATGGTTGGATTTAACCCTTTGCTGCGCAAGGTAATTTGGGTCATTTAAATTACACTGCCACCGGAATACACGAACAAAATTAAAATAAAAGATATTGACGAGTTTTTCTCCACGTTATAAAAGTAATTTGCCAAAAATATTCCGGGATGATTTTTTGCAATTGAAAATTTAAATTGGTGATGCTGTAGTGGCATCACCACCCCTAAAAGGTTTAAAAGGATAAATTTTTGATATCATGAAACTTCTACAGTTATCATTGCATGTAAAATTCTGCACGAGGGTGATTCCATGGAAGAAGGTAACATCAGACACAGAAAACGATAATATTTCCTCTTTTTTTTTTCTCACCATATCACCATAGAAAATATTTAACAGCATATTTACAGTGATGTTTATGATTTAATAGGATAGTGATTATTGGTGGAAAACATTAGTGGAAGCAGAATAATCTCTATGCGTGACTAACGTTATATTTTTCATGGAATTGCCCACCACTGTTTTTGTAAAGTTTTTACATCTTACTGACTTGCATAAACCTCATTTAAAAATGTATTATTTTTGCATATTAGTTGAGATCGTTAGGGACCGCAGCTAGTCTGAAAATTAAACTTACAAGGAGACGGCAAGGGTGTGGGGTCCTCAAATCGAACGAAGGTTCCGCATGTAATTAGCACGCAGTGAGTGTATTCATATACTCAAACCCTAGAGCGCACTACTTAGCCATCGCCGAGAAAAAAATTCCTGAAGTTTGAAAAAAACAAAATTAATTTGTATTAAAATTTAATGAATCGTTATAAAAAATTTCTTTTCAACTTTTATACATTGTTAAATCGCGAATTTAATGATTTCTAACTTTTTAACGATTAGAACTTAGAACTGTAGATAGAATAAATACAAAAGCCACAGTTCTTTTAAACATTACCATTTATTTTTTATAAAATAACATATTATTAAATACAATGAATATTTATGATTATACGTTTATAGCATTAGCAATTCTTTCAATCATTCATCTTTACGAATACACAAACCTGGATGATATTTATCATAAAAACAAGAAAAACACAAATTTTGTCGACAACTTGCACAACAAATAAATGCAGCTTTTTTACAGGAGCACGTAAATTCTTCATATTATTTTTGATATATATTAAATTTTATTTAATTCCAACCACATGCGAATAATAAATTTCCATATGTTTAATGTTAAAAACTTAGAAATCAATAATTCGCGATTTAACAATGTATAAAAGTTGAAAAGCAATTGTTTATAACGATTTATTAAATTTTAATACAAATTAAATTTTTTTTTTCAAACTTCAGGATTTTTTTTTCTCGGCGATGGCTAAGTAGTGCGCTCTAGGGCTTGAGTATATGAATACACTCACTGAGTGCTAACTACACGCGGAACCTCCGTTCGATTTGAAGACCCCACACCCTTGCCGTCTCCTTGTTAGACTATTTACATAGAACCTGTATTTTGAAAATCATACTTTATATTTCGCTTGCACTTAGACTGAAAAAAAAAATAAAAAAAAATAAAATAAATAAATAAAAAAATAGAAAATAAAAGAAATGGAAGGAAAAGAAATAAAGCAAGAAAAAGAGATATTATTTACGTTTAGATAGAGCAATTACGAAGTTAAATTTCTGATATTTAAATATTTCTTATTTAAAATACTTGTTCTCTAGTCTGAAAATTTTCAATTTTATGCATATTCTTTTATTTATATATATTTAAAATGAAAGAAAGGTATAATCTTTAGAAATTCGTAGTAACTTTTAAAGGTTACCTAGTGTTATTAATAATTTGAATTTTATTAATACTGTAACTTAAAATATGTATTTAAAACTTTGTTATCTTCAATTTTAAGTACAATCCTTGTTTTTCATGTAAAATTATATTAACCTTTTGCCAGTTCTCACGCTCTAAAGCACTCTAAACAATGTTGCCAAATTTAGTGACTTTTTTATTCAATTGACACCAATAATTATTTTGAGGAGTGATATTTGAGAATCATAATGGACTGTTTTTTTTTTTTTTTTTTTTTTTTTTTTTTTAATGCCCCTGTTAGTGTAATTCCCAAATTTTTATATACTTATTGTCATTCACTACGGTATGCTTGTGAATCTCAACCAAAAGAAAAATGCGCCTCTATTTTAAGGTAAATACATACTTTTTCATTTGTCTCTCCGTGGCTCAGTTGGTAAGAGCGCCATGTTAGTAATCCGGTGGTCACGCGTTCGATAACCTGAAGATACGAAGTGTTAATTTTTGCGTACAATTAGTAGAAAAGATGTCAATTGATAAAAGAAAATTTATCGTTGACTACACAGTATTCTAAGAATTTTTGAAGAGTTTTTTTTTAAGAAGCCTTTTTCTTACATCTCATTTAAGAAGCAAAAAAGAGTTTTTGCAGACTACAAGCGCCCTCTATTGGGCGGAATATTCACTAAAATGTCAATGAAACAATTAACAATACAAAATAAAAATGATTAGGAAAAACACATAAACATTAAGCAAATCAGTAAAATGTTAAGTTATGATAAAAAAAATAATAATAAACTAAAATAATAATAAAAAGGTGCCCCAAACGAATAATTAAATTGCAGATATTGGCCCTTAATCAGAAAATGAAATCACAAAACTTATAGGCAATCGTGTGCTGCTGCCATCTATTGTGAATTTTAAGAATAATTTCTCTTTTCTTAACACAGTTCAAAATTCCCCAATTTTGGTTAATAAACAAAAAAGTTAAATTTATTTATTTATTTATTTATTTATTTATTTATTATTTTTTTAAATTAAATATTATTTCAACTTCGAAAAGACGCTATAATAAGAATTTGGGTTTTTAAAGTTTTTTTTAAATAGATTATTTTCTTATTTGATGTTTAAATTCTTATTAGTAGAATTTCCTGTAATGATTTACTTAAACTTTCTTCTCGTGTGTGTAGTTCTTGTTATTAATTTGTTGAGTTCAATGTCTGTTTTTTCTTTTTTTTTTTTTTTTTTTTTTTGTTAGGCCTCCCTACCCATACCACTTTTTTTTTTTCTCTTACTCTCTGAACCGTCAGTGAACTTGTTTCTTTCAGTTTGCAAATGTCGTGTGTGGGAAGATGCGGGTCTTAGAGATCCAGGGGCTTCCCAGTGTTTCGCTGTTCGATTCGATTCGAACCTTCAAAGGCAAACCGTTACAATTAAAATTTACTGATGGCTATTGAATAAAAAAGTTCCTAAATTTGGCAACTGTGATCAGAGGAGTGAAATCAAATAGAACTGGCAAATATTTAATATACTTCAAAATGCTTCATTTACAGCTTCAGTACCTGTTGAACTAGACTATTTATATATCTTATTCCTAATCTTTCTATTTTAGTTTCGACGTGCTTTCAAAAGAATGCTTTCATGTGGAAAGAGTGAACGAAAATTTCGTGGCCCGTACATCAGTGTTGCTGGTTCGGTCGTTCGCCGTCAGCATCAAACAGTGACGTCACAGATTACGTCATGCACAGTGGAGCAGTTTCAACAGCTTCTGTGATTTTAGATTTTTTATTTGTTTGAGGACACATGATTCCCAGTCCTTTTTTTCTCGTCTAATTTTGTATAATTTGTTGTTGTGTATGAATATATCCATTATTACAGTGTGTGATAAAATATCTATTTGTGGAACAAATCATTTGTAAATGTTTCTTCAGCACAATTATCTTCAATGTTGCCAATAAATATTTCAGGAAATCAAATTTATCTATTTCTTTTCTATATTTTCTTTTCTTTTATTGCTAAATATACATATATACGTGCACCAAAACTGCTCTGAATACAAAAACCGCCTTCTTTGAAAGCGTGCTCTCTGCTGGAACGACTCAGATTTATACAAAACAACTGATTCCGCTATACAAAACCTGGAAACTCTATTTTGAAATATTTCACAGAAACGTAGCCATTGACCAAGAGAGAGATTTTTTTTTACTATAGTATTTGAAATAAAACATTTTTGGACTCATTAAACGGTTTATATACATAAACTTATATATATGTATACTTGCCAACCTAACCCGGAAGATTGCTAGTTACCGTCCCATTTTGTAGACCACTCAATGTTCAGAGTAATTCTCTTCAAATATATTTACTATTAAATTAGAAGAAAAGTACTCTAAAAAAAGACTGGTGTGAAAAAAATAGGAGGAAAGGGGTGGAACTAACAATATTCTGGCTTAGGTTGGTAAGTATGATGTATATATGTATATATATATCATATACAAATATATATATATATACACACGTGTATATTTATATATATATATACCAAACATACTTTAGAATAATGATTTTCTGAAGATTTTAAGCAATATAAAATCTAGTTATATGTATGCATATAAAATTTAATGCATTTCACTTAAATTCTTTTAGTAAATTCTAAAATTATTTGTTTCATCAATTGTTTTTCTATGCATTGAGTACTAAATTGGGAGCAAATATATGCTAAATCTACCTTTTTTCCTTCGTATAATCCTAGTCAGTGAAATCGTTTCCACGCCAGAAAGTTTATCCTTTTCAGGTGCAAGCGAATTTACTCATTTAAAATCAAATGTGACCAGAAATTAGCAACAATATTAGAAGAGAAGAAATAAGTGAAAGTATTACTCTAAGTTATTATAGAAAAATTTTATAAAAAAAATTCCGGGGCCAGTTGTTTCAATTTGGAATTAAATTTTGCGGTTGCACTATGAAACCGGCGCCTTTCAAAGGGTTAACTAACAAGCAAGGGTACATTTGATCAAGGCAAATCATTGTTTGAAATTATCATTGCTTGTTAATTAAAATTTTCGGAGTGAAACAAATTTTGCAGACGTGCGGATTATACGAAGGAAAATATGGTAAATAAATACTAAATATAAATAATTTTGTCAAGCCAATAATTATTTTCGAAATAAATGTTTAGTGCGAATTTAGTTTCCTGGAACGCATACCACTTTGTACATCTGTAACACTTTAATTGTGAAAATAATAAAAGCATATTTCGTGTGTTAAAATACTTTTGACCTATTTTTATTTATTATTTATTATTATTATTTTACTATGGCATTTTCCCTAACGATTAATCACAAAATCTTACATAATATTGTCCGCCCGAATTACAAGTGTGCTTTAAGTTATCAATCACTTTAATAACCTAAAACAAAGTTTCCTTTTAGTTATAAAACTTTGAGATATACACATATTATACATGCATGTAATATGTAGTACATAATGTTTTAATCAATTATCGAATATAGTTTGTCGTGTGAAATTTTTAGAACTATGAAATATAAAGAAATCTGATTTTCATTTATTCTAGGACACAGCTGCGAACATTTTAATTTATTCTGGAATATTTTTCGCCCCGCTTTTATTTCGCACAACTTTATTTATACATACTTGCCAACCATCTCATTAATAAACAGAATATTTTCAGTACACTTTTTTTTTTTTTTTTTTTTTTTTTACACCAGTCATTTTTTAAAATAATTTTATATTTATTTAATCGTAACTACATTTGAAGATAATTATTCTAAAAATAAGGTGGTGTGAAAAAAGCGACGTGAACTAAAAATATTTCGTTTCATAATTAGGATGTGGGCAAGTATGATTTCTAGAGTAATTTAGCACCAATAATTTTGAGGAGTTATTATTGATATACATAATACATGACTAAACGTCAAAGATACCGTTGGAATTAAAATTGAGTGGTTATTATTGAATAAAAAATAACCTAACTGTGTACGATATCATACTTGCCAACATCCTAATTAATATTCCGTAGTGTTGCTAGTCCCGCCCTTTTCTTCTCACCAGTAAATTTTTAGATTAATATTCTCCAAATGCCGTAACGATTAAATAAGTAGAAAAATACTCTAAATGGATAAAGGTGTAAAAAAGAAGGCGGGGCTAACAATACTACGGAATATTAATTAGTATGTTGGCAAGTATGACGATATAACAAGGAAACACTGAGTACGATGTAATAAGAGGAAATTACTCGTTAAAAAAGTGGTATGAAATAAAGGTGGAGCTAAAAATGCATTGGAATAAGTTAATACTTTCGCGACCGCTTTTTTTTTTTTTTTTTTTTTTTCTTTTTGACAGTAAGTTCCGCCTGTGGGCGTTATTCTCCCAAGTTACAATAATTTAACACAAAATTTTCTGTATTCACATTTATGTTACAAATGGATATACATTATAATAACATACTTTCTAATCAAAGTATTTGCATCCATAGTATGTTTGATTGAACAAATATGAATATTGGGTATATTCTTAAGAAATAAATAACATGCAAATTGCAAAAGAAACGCCAACTGGCGGAGTTACAGTTTTTCGAATGACGTGATTCTACGTCAGCGGTCGCGAAAGTGTTAAAATGACAGAAAGAAGAGAGAAAAACAGTAAACGAGAAAACGCTACTTTTAGGCACAGAATATCAACTAAATTAAAAACTAAAAAAAAAAAGCTAAAATGGAAACTGATCTAAACAGTACTTTATTTAAAAATAAATAAAGGTCTTTACGTAAACATCAATTTGCAAATTATTTTTTATTTTTATCGAGTAAGTTAAATAATTTATTTAAACAAATATTTTACATATAAAATTATCGAACACTTTGTCAAGTAGAATTAATAGGAATCTGGATCATTTATTACAGAACTTTTAAAGAACTCGTGTTATTACTTGTGTATAAACTGGGTGACCTATAAGTCTGTAGACATTTTAAAAACACATAAATATTGAATAAATTATTATATTTCAAAGTGGTTTATGAAAACATATTCTCATGAACGGGGATTTTTTTTTCTTTTTGTAAGGAAAAAAATAACAGTTTAAAATTCCATCGATAGAGGGTGCTGTACGCGAGCAAATCCCAAATTTCCATGAAAAAGTCCATCTGGATCCATTTCCATCTGGATCATTTATTACAGAACTTTTAAAGAACTCGTGTTATTAATTGTGTATAAACTGGATGACCCGTAAGTCTGTAGACATTTTAAAAACACATAAATATTGAATAAATTATTATATTTCAAAGTGGTTTATGAAAACATAATCTCATGAAGGGGGATTTTTTTTTCTTTTTGTAAGGAAAAAAATAACAGTTTAAAATTCCATCTATAGAGGGTGCTGTACGCGAGCAAATCCCAAATTTCCATGAAAAAGTCCATCTGGATCCATTTCCATCTGGATCATTTATTACAGAACTTTTAAAGAACTCGTGTTATTAATTGTGTATAAACTGGATGACCCATAAGTCTGTAGACATTTTAAAAACACATAAATATTGAATAAATTATTATATTTCAAAGTGGTTTATGAAAACATATTCTCATGAAGGGGGATTTTTTTTTTCTTTTTGTAAGGAAAAAAATAACAGTTTAAAATTCCATCGATAGAGGGTGCTGTACGCGAGCAAATCCCAAATTTCCATGAAAAAGTATTTTTATTTCCATGCAAATCTTTACAGATTCATATAAATTTCTTAATTCTGTTCTGTATGTTCGCTATCAGCACAAATTACAGTTTTCAAACGAATTATAGCTCCAATCGGAGATTCATTGATCAGAGAAAACATCTTCACCAAAAGCGCTTTATCCACCAAGTCATTTTCGCAATAAACACTTCATGTAATCACAAGTTGGAAGCAAAATAAGAAACAAGCTGCGTTAATAGTAAAAACCATGCAATTTAAAGGACTCTGATTTCATATTTCTCGTTACGCGTCAGTGCAGTGCCCTCTATTGATGATAAATTTAATTAGTTTTTTTTTTTTTTTTTTTTTTTTTCCCTTTACAAAAAAAAAAAAAAAAAGATCCCAAAATCCCACTTTAGAAAATAATTTTTCCGCAAAGCGTGTTGAACTCTATCAATGCCTTCAGTTTTTATGAATTTTTTAAAGTGTCTACAGACTTATGGGGCACCAGGTATAATGCTAAAATTCAATTGTGTGCATGTGTAATTATCCCTTCACGAACCACTGCTGACGGTGGTGTTAATAAATTTTAGTTTTTTTTTTATAAAGAGGTTTAAAATAAAGTGAATTTTTTAAAAATATATTTAATGTCCAATTTACTGCTTTGAACCCTCGGATGCGTATAATCTGCCGGGAGGATCTCATTAATTTTTATAGAAGTAAATGGTATTCTTTAAAGCAGTGTATAATCTGCAAGTGAAAATATTTTCTAAAAATGAATTTACATGATCAACAAAAACTTGAAAGTGCAATCATTTTTATCCTTTCAGCTCTGCAATGAACTAATATTGTATTGAAATATAAAAAAAAAAAACGATCAATATTAATAATAACGAATTTTACTTATTCCTATATGATAATAATACCTGCCAAATTATCATGCATAATAAAAAAATAAAATTACCTATATAAAATGTTGAAATTTTGGGACTAAGATATTTAATTACACAATAATAAGAATAAATCCTGAACTTATATAAAATTTAATATTCATTACACTCAATTAGTACAGAAAAATAATTATGATTTTAATGAACTTACGAAAAATGACATTTAACTTTTTTGCACTGCAATTATTTTCGTAGTTTTTTGTCTCGGCCAAACTGATTTACACAGTTTTAAAAGTTATCTAAATAAAACTTCTTCCTAATAATTTATTTTATTAACTACCTGAAGTGTTACACAAAAACTGACTTGTAAGCGTTAAAGGGAAAAATAATTTCGTCACCGCAGAGGTCACGTCATAGTGCAAAGAATTAAATAAATTGTATTAAAACTTTGAACTTTTGAAGTTACAGAATTTTGTTTTCTTCATTTTGATTACGCTTTATCCTGCATGGGAGCATATGCTTTTATTATTTGCCGTGATGTCAAAATAGGCTAAACTACGATATCAAAAATGCAGCGTAATCCCAGATTATATAAGCATTATATTTCTATTTAAAAACGATGATATCTGCATTAAGTACCTGTTACTAACAGATTCAAAGTGAAGTGGGAAAATACATTTCATAGATGATATGTGAACTTGTATAATCCACATAACACAATTCCACATAACAGTTTCTAAACATATAATACGCGGATAAAAAGCAGATGATTAATATAAATATCATACCTTCAGACATCCTAATTAATGTTTCGTAAAATTGTTAGCACCGCCTTTTCCCACACCACGTAATATTTAGAGGGATTTTCTCCAAATATAATTGAGATTAAATAAAAAGCAAAAAAAAAAAAAAAAATTAATTTCCAATAGATAAATATAAGAACCCATATATTTAATAACTTGAAAATCAGAAAAAAGACCTTTTCGGGCACCGATCAAAATGCCACTAGCAAATTGTCTATACTTTGGGAGCAGGTACAAAGTATATCCTGGGAAAGAACTTCAAAGAGTCCTCAGTCAAATTAGCTTCCATAACTGCAAGAAGATAAATATTATACTTTTGTAGAGATTGTTGTAACTGGATTTTCTTGGACTGGGAAAAACCACCCGCATTCAACTGTAAAACCTCGAGTTTCATGACTAAAGGTAGGGAAGTTGTAAGCCAAAAATGTAGATCTCTTTACCGCAAAGTTTTACCACAGGGAGGTAGATCTACTTCGCACCCCTACTCTAAAAGTAACTGGTGGGAAAAAGAAGGTGGGACTAAAATTTTACAGGGTGTCATACTTGCCAACCATTTCATTAATAAGCGTAAAATTATTAACGTCCCTTTAAAAAACACCCTTTTTCCACACCACTTTATTTTTAGTGTAATTCACCTACTCCCTCCAAATGTTGTTACGATTAAATAAGAATAAAATTTCTCTAAAAAATGACTAGTGTGAAAAAAATGACGGGTACTAAAAGTTTTAAACTTCATTATGAGATGACTTGCAGGTATGAAATATTAATTAGAATGTTGACAGGTATGATAAATATAGTAATTCGCAAAGGAGCAAAGCTTGCTTTTATTTATAAAAATTTTTATTATTACTATTCAAATGTTTTAATTCTAACATTTCAGCTACAATTAGTACATAATAAAAAAATACTTGTTGTTTGCAAAATCTATATTAGATATTGTTATGCATAAATATTATTATTTTTTCTCTAAGCTTTCATTTTCAATATTTCTTTGTCTACAAAACCATTGAAAGTGGTATATTATTTGTTTATTATATCCTTTCCTCCCAACATAGCTTCAAAATATTCATCTGGCTCCGATCCAGTATTATTTCATAGGGGTGATCTTAATTTATTATAATGGGTTAAAAAAGGACATAAAGCCATTATAAGTTATCATGACATTTTTCAATATGAAAACCGTCTTACAATATTTCTATTTTATATGGCTTATTTAAATATTACACAATAAATATCTTTTTTCAAGATAAAGCAAAAATTATTCTATTCTAACCTTGAACTCTTCGATATAAAGAAATGGAAACGCCATTATTGAAAATACTTTATGCATAATATAATATTCTAATACCTTTCGCTTTTGTTATTGTAACAAATCTAGGCTTAAAAATATTTTCTATTTACAGATTTATAAGTTAAAAGTCTGAAATAATTAACAATAATAAAATATTTTGTTTAAAAAAAACAAACTATGAAATATTTTAGAATTACTATTTTAAGAATTAACATATATTAGATTTAAAAAAAAAAAGATAACTTAAATGGATTACTTTTAAAAGTGATTACTGTTAACAAGAGTGAAACATTTACATCCTGGAAATTGACACTGGATGCTTAGCATATGCATATTAGCATATTATTCCAAGCACCTAGTTTCAATTTCTGACCTGGTGATTTCTCTCCCACTGAAAATAATCAACACCTGTGTTTCCCAAATTATAGGGAAATTGTATCTCAAGAGACGCTTGTCCGTCCAGCTATTCGGTGTTTTCCGAAGTTTTCTTCGAAACTCACGTAATAAGGAATGGGACTCCTAAGAATGTCACAACAGATTACATTCTGTCCAGGTCCAGCAACTAGTGTAGTTAATCGGCCTTAATTCCCACAACGAAACAACTAACAAAAAACACTTGGTATAAGGTGACGTGATCGTAACAACTTTAAATATGTATGTATACATATATATATAAGTGGTCATAATTTAAGCCTTTTTTTCAGGGTACTTTCAAGGGTGAGAAAATTTCTTCTCTTTTGCCATCACTTTTTTCTTAGAGAAGTCCCTATTGTATTTTTAAAGTAATATATCGTGATTAAACAGTATAAAAAGTATGGTATATAAATAGTGGTGGCAAAAAAGGCATAAATTTCTCATTTATGAAAGTGTCCTTAAAAAAAAGGAGGAGACTACGGCCACTGATATATGTATAAACATATTTGTGGGTGTGGGTTTGTGTGTATCTTTCCACAATGTACTAGATATACAAAAATAAATTTATTAATATTTAAAATATAGTCGATGGAGATCCAAAAAGATATTGCTGTGAGGCTGTAATTACTTATAGACTGACTAGAGGGCGCTGTCTGTCTAGCGCAGACGAGAAAGACTTTCGAATTGAAGAAAGTTTAGTTTGGTTTTAGATGTGTATGATGTAACTCCGAGAAGAGCGGATGTCTGGCTTGAGTGCCGTTTATTTTTATTTATTTGGTGGACTGGAAAGTTACGGTTCAAATTTAAATTATGTTAAATGTTTACATGTTTATTTGTGTTAAATGTGACTGTATTGTATCGTGTGTGTAATTCGAGAAATAAATAAAATTCTCGAAAGGAAAAGCTAGTCTTCATGAGTTCCAGCGTTCGATACATCACAAGGCATAATTTGGAGATACACCCTCTCTAGTCGAAATCCAGAGGTTAACTGCAAATGGTTTTAAAAGGGGCGTACACACAGAGGCACAAAAGCAGCAATGCCACAACCAATAAATGACATGGTAGTAACACAAAAAGTTAAGGCCAAATGTGTTAACCATATCAAGAAACAAACCCAATATGTTAATCGTGTCAGAAAACAAACAACGAATTAACAAAATATGTGCCTCTTCAACGTGCGGATGCCGTATTAAAAGAACTGGTTTTTTGCACACGGTATATCGTATATGTATTCTCTATCATAAGTTTTTTGCATCTGCATTACACATTTGTATAAATAATAAAGACATCGACTGAAAGCAAGGGGTATCTTCAAGTAAAATTTTTTGGAAACCTAAATAAAGGTAAAATATGAGAAAACTTGATGATGACTATTTAACATTAGAGATTTTTGGATTCAAGATAAAAATTATCTTAAACTGTAAGTTTAATTGAATACTTACAAATTAACATGCACCCAATAATTTAATTACATTATATATATACAAATGCACCTTGATTTGAAAAATCAACCAATTCATATGCAATGTTCATATTTCCTTTTTCTTTTTTATTCATAAGTTTAGAAATAAAAGATGGTTATATACGGTTAGTATGCATCCGCTTTTTTTTTCCTTTTTTCCCACAACTTTTCCAGAGCAATATTTTTAAACACTATATATACATATATGTATATATACATATTTAAATTTATAGACTTTTATAATAATAGAAGTTGCCATAATACTAGTGGTAGGGAAAAATCAAGGAAACTGTAGGACCGTACAAACCTCGTTTTAAGATAAAATAATTTGATTATTGTAAAAAGGAAATCTACAAACAAAACTGACCGACTCCACAAAATCGCAAAAATTTCCGAAAAAAGTAATCTTAGACTAACTCATCGCGGTACAGTTAATTCTGTTATGATGATATTAGTTTTTATAGCATAGTACAATGTATATCTATCAGGGGTCGGCGCAGTCACTTTTTTTCATACCACTATTTTTATAAAGCAATATCTGTATTATTCAATCTAGGAAAATCTGTCTATTCAATCGAAGAAAACAACAGTTCTCTTCGATAGAATAATAGGGAAATCGCTTTATAAAAATAGTGGTATGAAAAAAGGTGACCGACCCCTGATCTATATAACGAATTATCAGCCTTTTGACCGTCATGAAGTGACTCAATTCGTTAATTAAGCAAATACCCCAAAACGGTATTTAATTATAATTTAAATCGTATTAAATTTCAGTCGTAAAAATTAATGTAATACTGTGTTCGGGGGTTTAAAAAACTAAATCAATTTTATTTATTTATTTTTAAAGGCACATATGTTTCCTACTGAGCGTTCGATTTTTTAATAAAACATCATATTTATTTGAAGTTGAACATGATTTAAAAGAATGCTTTTAGATAAATTTCTTTCTTTCTATTTGTTTTCTTTTCTTGATTTATTTCTTGATTTTTTATTTTTTAATGTGACAGGTCATACTACTTCTTTTAGTGGGCGATTTTTGTGTCATTACTATTTTTTATCTATTATCTTGTATTAACGTACAAACATCTTTGTTTTTGCTAAATATATAAAGCTAAAAGTTTGTCATTGAATCTGTCCAGACTTTTAGTCCGAATTACTAGATTTTATTAGAAGTTCGTACACTTATTAATCAGGACAAAATCTAGCTAGCAACGTATTTTTGTAGCTTAATTGATTCAAACGAAATTACATAAAAACCCTATTTTAACTTTAAAATTATTAGAAAAAAAAAAAAAAAAAAAAAAAACGTATATATGTTTCTTTTTATGTCCGAATAAATGGTTGAAATAAAATTGAGAAAAATCATGTTAAAGAAATGAAACAGCTTCAGTATAGAACCCCTTTGCAAAAATTGAAATTTGGCACCGGTGTAGCTTGGACATTTTTCGGAAAGATCTTTACTTACGAAACTCTGATAGCTATTTTAATTTATCACCAAAATGCCAAAATGCCAACAAATATTTAAAGAATATTAAGAGGTTCTTATATTAAAGCTGTACCAAATACATTTTAAGAAATGAATATAGCAATGTTTATAGGGAATGAAACAAAGTTACTGCATGTCTTTTTACAGAAGAATAGTTTAAAATAAGTCCTGTCGTACTAAATTAAATTCTGTTTTGTGCAGAATTTTGTACCTGTTACTTAGAAATCAAAAATAGGCATAGAATTTTATTTATTTATTTTTAAATTTTGGTCTTATGGAAATCCATAAAAACATACATAACTTATTGATATTTTTATATATTGAGATTTAATTATTTCTTCCGACATTATTCCTTATTATTATTTATTCCTCAAGACATTTCTGAAATAAATTTTCTCGTAATTTTTAAATAATTTATGTATTTTTATTCACTCATTTTTTTTTTTTTTTAATCGTATTTGCCAACACCCTAATTAATATTCCGTAGAATTGTTAGCCCCGCCTTTTTTTACACATCAATAAATTTGTAGAGTAATATTCTACAAATGCAATTACGATTAAATTAGAAGAAAAGTACTCTAAAAATATACTGGTGTGAAAAAGAAAGCGATGCTAACAGTACTACGAAATGTTAATTAGTATGTTGGCAAGTATGTATAACTATGTAGAAACATTTATTAAGATTTCAATTAACTTTTAACATGTTTAAATTTTAAATCTATTTCCAACTGGCGTGAAAAGAAACTAATTAACAATTAGGTTGAAGTTAAAAAAAATAACTTCTTTTTTCCATGCCAAATGTATATAATTTTAATTAAAAAAAAAATAATAAAATAAATAAATAATCATTTCATTCTTTAAAATAGAATACCTTTTAAATACAAGAACAGCTTTTCGGAGAAATATCTATTTACAAAAAACAACCAAGTACTTACGCACAATAGCTTTAAAAAATGGAATTAATTATAAAAACGTATAATTAAGCATCTTAAATCCCGGTTTCTTTTATTTACTTTTCAAAAATAATTCGCTAAGTTAATTAATGTCTGTAAGCAATTTGAATGTAAAAAATATAAAAAAGAAAAAAAGAAAGCAATTAAACTTAATCTCTTAAAAAAACAGAAAAGTATTTAATTGTAAAAGCACTTAGAATATAGATTTATGTAATGAAAAATCCATTAAAAAAAAAAAAAAAAAAAAGAATATTTTTAGTGAGAAACTATAAAAGAAAAGGTGATTTTTTTTTCCCTTTCTTTTTTTTTTTCTTTTTTTTTTAATAAATAGAATATACTTTAAATTTTTACCAAAAAATTGTAAGATTATGACACCTATAGCATTGAAATTAAAAAACTATGTCAGTTAATTAGCATTTAATGCACGAAAGACTTACGGTTTTAAGTCAGATTTTTTTTTTCTTTTTTTTTTTTTTTCTTTTTTTTTTAATGTTAAATCGGTAGTAATCAATATATGTTTTTTTTTTTTTTTTATTAAGTAAAATCAAATAATTTCTATATGAACACATCTAATTCTGCAGTATTTGTAAATTATAACTCTTTTTTTTTTTTTTTTTTTTGTTTCGTTCTATATAAAAAGTCATATTTCTTTAAAATTGAAAATTAATAGATTAAATGATTAATAGATTAATTAATAGTTTAAATAATAGATTTAAAAAGAAAAATAAATAAATTGCGGTTTTGTTTCCTTTTTTTAATTCGATTTTCTGAAAATTTTATTTATCACATTTTATGAATCGATGCTAAAGCATTTTTTTTTTTTTTTTTTTTTTTTTTTAATTAAAAAATTAAGATTAAAAACTGTAACTACACGAATTATCTGCATTTCGTTTTAGATTGCTTGAAATAATTTGAAACAGTGGAAATTTTAGGAATTGCGTCAATTCATATTTATTTCTGATTAAATAAAAACTCATTTAATTCTCTTAGGTAATTTTAAACAAACATATAATTGTCAACATATAAGTTTTTTATGTTTCTATTATAATATATGTATTTAATCTAGCGCGATGACCGATTAAACTTTGATATGTAGTGAATTCTTGAAAGAACAATTTTTGATTTCAAATTGTGTTCATAGAGCTACCAACGTCCTAATTAACGCTTTTCTTGCTGGCAAAGATGCCAACATTTTAATTTATTCCAGAGTATTTTTAGCTCCGCCTCTTTTTCATACCACTTTTTTCTGAGTAATTCTTTTCTTACTTTGTCATAGTTATATATTGCGGAAAAATATTCTATAAATAAAGTGGTGTGAATCAAAGGCGGCTCTAAAAATGCTCCGTAATAAATTAAAATGTTGGTAACTATGCTCATAGTTCACGTAAAATTACGTTTTTCTTAAAAAAAAACGAATATTGCTTTTAAGCGTTCCTGTAAAAACATCACTTTATATTAAAAAAAAAAAAAAAAAAAAAAGGTTTTATGTGTTCGTGTTTAACAGTTTTTATGCTGCTGGTGCATGTATATATATATATATATATATACCAGTGAAATTTACATAATTAATTACTAAGAATAAAATTTGAATTATTTAGTTATGAATACGGAAAATCATTTTAATAAATAATATAACGTTCTAGAGGAACGCCAAAAAGGGGGTTACTGCTGAAACTAGGAAAATACCCCGACGACAATGTGTTAATAATCTGGAGGATTGTTAGTGCCAATCTTTTTTTTTTTTTTTTTTTTTCCACACCAATTTTTTTTAGTACTTTTCGTTTTATTTCATCGTAAGTACATTTAAAGAGAATTACTATTAAAATTAAGTGGTGTGGGAAAAGACGCGGGTACTGACAAAATACTCCGTATTAGGTTGGAGCTATGTTTTTACATAATTCATACCTATTAACCTCCTAATTTATACCCGGAAGATTTTTAGATCCCGCCCCTTTATCTACAACTGTTTATGCTTTGAGAAATTTTCTTCAAATGTAATCACGATATAATAGGAAGAAAAATACTCTGAAATAGGCTGGTGTGAAAAAAAAAAAATAAATATACATAGAGATAAATAAAAAATACTCGGATACTAACAGCTTTGCAAATATTAATTAGAGGTTGGCAGGTAGGATAATTGTCTCCAAAACTTCCTTATGTATTAGATGTTCTGCATTAAAATTTCTCAATATTTTACTGTCTATAAATGAAATGTTTAAACATTGCAATATTCTTTTTACTTTAGCTAATAAGAATTCTACACCATTCAATATATTAAATTGATTTATCGATTATAAGTTACCAAATCTATAAATTGCAATTATTCATAGTTTAAATAAATATTTCTTTCATTTAACCCCTTGCCTGCCTATTTTCATTTCAATCCTCTGCTCAGTGTTGCCAAATTTAGGGATCTTTACTCAATACGCACAACCAAATTTTAATTGTAATCATACTTGTAACATCCTAATTAATATTCCATAGTACTGTTAGTCCAGCCGTTTATTGTCACACCAATAAATTTTTAGAGTAATATTCTCCAAATGCAATTACGATTAAATAAGAAGAAAAATATTCTGAAAAGATACTGGTGTGAAAAAGAAGACTGGGCTAATTATACCACGGAATATTAATTAGTACGTTAGCAAGAATGATTGTAATATACGTCTAGTAACTTCGAAAATTACTCGTTCATTATATATATCAAATATCATTCCTCGAAATTATTGGTGATAGTTGAATGGAAGTGTCCTTATATTTGGTAACATTGTTCAGAACTCTTTAGAGCGTTAGGGCCAACAAAGGATTAATTAAAAGTTCAATATACAATTGATAAAAATCATATTGATTCCTAAACAGGTAATAGTATGGTTATTTAGAAATAAATTAAAGCACTAAAATAAATAAGTAAAATAAAATATATTGAAATTTCTTGTATTATCTTTATTATAAGCATGGCAGATGCAAAATATTTCTTCTTTATAAATAGTAGTCTAAGAAAGAAAAAACAAGAGACAGAAAATTCAGAAACTATTAATTATTTGTTATGTAAAATTGAAAACTATATAACGGTTATGGCATAGATGCCAATATTATAATTTATTCCGGAGTATTTTTAGACCCGCCTTTATTTCGCACCATATTATTTATAAAAGATTTTTCTACAATATAAACTCCGATAGTAAAAGAAAAATTTATCCTTAACCCATTTTAGCCCAATTTATTTATTTTGCTCAAATTTGAGAAAAATTATATTTTTTAAGGTTAATTAAACATAAATAAACTAAATACCACAAAATTTGAAATATATATTCTGTATACGAAATCTTATCCACATTGTATGCAGGACATTGAAATAAAGAGGATAAAATTTGCACTTATATGTTTTAGTGTTCTCTTCAATAGTGAAAAGTATTTTCCGAATATAAAGTATAAGTACATGATAGTGCTCCAGAAAGAATTTTCAACCTCAAAGAGAAGATAAACCACGCCCCCTAATGTAAAAATTAAACAAAGATTCCAGATGGAGGAGGAGGTGAGACACATAACACGCTTGCAGAGGCTCATACATATCATTATATATTACAGCTGACAAAATATTCCTTCCCCCAAATTCTGATTTCTATATGCTATTTTTCTGTTGTCCTTTAAATAGGACAGTGGGATAAAATCCCAGACAGCACGTTGCCTCCCCAGGATATCTTCAAGATGTCTTCTGGATGACAAGACATCCCAGAAACGTCCTTAAGATGTACTGTGGATAAGTTAAGCCTAACTGTGCTGTTAGGGATGGGCTAAAAAATAAGTGGTATGAAAAAAGGCGGGACTAAAAATATTCCGGAATAAATTAAAATGTTGGCATTTATGGTTATGGTAGTTTAAGAATAAGTATCGTGCATTTTAGTTGCATAAAATTTTCCAATCACAGAATTTAACTGTGCAATTTAAAACATTGCCATTTCAAGTATATAATACTTGAACATAATCTCTTTTGAACATGTTATTTTATTTTCATACTGGGGAATAAATATACAAATTTTAGTTTTTATAGAAATAGTTACAATAAAACAACTGATAATTAGAAATGTATTATCTCTTTAAAAAAAAAAAAAAAAAAAAAAAAAAAATCACTTTAAAAATGCAAAAAAAAAAAAAAAAAAAAAAAAAAAACAGGAATTAGTAAATTCGTTATTTCAGAGAAAAGATCATTCGGTATAGTAATTTATATATATATATATATATATATATATATATATATATATATCTTATTCTAAATAGTATTAGTTTTGAAATAAAATTTCTTTATATTAATTATGCATCATTTTCATTGATAACAAGTCTCTTTAAGCAATTACTTGCAAACAAAACAAAAATTAGCTACAAACAAATTTCTAATTAGTCGTTATCTTTTGCTTCAAATTATATTTGTATTACCGTAATTTCTGGTAGATACCCCGCAGGTTATATAATCCAGTTTTTCACCAGAAATTTCAACTGATAAATAAATTCATACTTGTACGAGCTCTTCCTTCGAAAAAGTATAGATTTCTCTATTAAATAAAATTTCTGCTGGAGAAATGGCACATCTTACCTGCGGGCTATCTACCAGAAATTACGGTAAGTATGTTTATTATAGTATTTATTTATTTATTCATTTTTAAATATTTTATTGCTAGTGAATTCAATGGACGAAGCATGCAACAAAATATAAGCTTTTCCTGCGAATATATTTTACGAACATTAAAATCAAAATTTTTACATAATAATAAATATATTTTTCATTTCTTTATTTAAAATCCTTCTTTGGAAACATAACGACGTCGTTTGCATTTTTAACAGAATAACCTTCCGGCAAACTTTAAATCTTATGCCTTTGAATATCTAAAGTTTTCGTTTTAAAGAAGTTTAGAAAGAAAAGGAAGGTGATATTCTAGGCGAATTTAACCCCATCTTGAATACTAAGTTTTATTTACCACCAAGAAATAACCTATTCAAATATATGTAAGATATATTTTATAAAAATTTACGTATTTTTGTTAGTATTTTTAAATTTGAAGTCCATGGTTGGTAAAATGTCTAAGACACATTTTAAATTAAATGAGATTGTTGGCATATAAGAATGAGATTTTCACGAAAAATGTTTGTTATTGTAAAACAGAGATGCCAACATTTTAATTTATTCCGATATATTTTTTGCTTCGCCTTTATCCTATACCACTTATTTTTTAAAAGATTTTTTTTTTCTTATTATATCGTAATTCGGTACTAGAAAAAATTATTCTTTAAATAAAGTAGTGCGAAATTAAGATGCGATAGAAGATCTGGGTAAATTAAAATGTTGGCAAATATGGTAAAGAAATAATTTTGAAAACTAAAACAAAATAAGTAATTTAAAATTTCATATGAAAAGGGTGCTATATTTCTGTACTTTAAATGAGATCCAAGTTATTATACTCCAAAATTAAAATTTATTTTTTTTCTTCGACCAAAAATATAAAATATTAAGTTTCTTGAAGTGTCCGGTTGATTCTGTAATTTTATTATTTCGCCTCTTTTTATCAATTTGTCTGGGTAATTACTTAAATAAATTGTGTTCTTATAGCTTTTTTAAAGATTTTTTTTTTTTTTTTTTTTTTTTTAATCGTCCGATTTTTACAGAGTTTAATGTTTAAAAACTTTTGTAAAAATTGGAGTTGGTGCTTTAGGATTTCGGGGTGATCTTATTCGGTTGGTGGACGACAACGGATGGGAAGCAAAATCTGAGCGGCAATTAGCGAATAGTTCTAAGAAACTGACGTATCTGTCATCTAAGCTATGATGAAGATAATTAAGGAATTCCTCCGGAAAAAAAATGATAATGGAATATTAAAGGCTATGTAAAAATGTTTTTCTAAAGATAATAGAATAAACTAAAGATTTTGTCAAGCAATATTCAGTTTTTAGGTTGATTTCTTTTGAACTCGACCTATTGCAATCACTTCGTTTATCTATTTATCTATGTATATAAGAAAAATTTTGTCATCACGATAAATCCCGAAATAATGTTCCAAATCGAACCAAATTTGGACAGCAAACTTATCTTATAAATATCTTGAATGAATTCGTTAACCAAACTGCTCCGACTTTTTGTTTTCAAGTTTTCAAGTGGCGGTCACTTGAAAATTTCTAATCCACATTGTAAAAAAGCGTACTTAGGGTCAGATTTGCTTGAATTTTGATGTAAATATTGGTACATAAGGGTATGAATAAAGTGTATTAATAAACCTTATCCGCCATTTTTAACAAAGTGACGGATATCTTAAGTTAAGCTGGGCTACTTGAAATCAGATTATCACTTGAAAATTTAAAACCATGATAACTTTCGAAATAATACTCCAAATCGATCCTGCTTTCTTTGTTACTTTCATAACTGCTGTGTTTGAGTGTTACAAGAGTAAAAAAATTTCCCATCTCAAATCGAAAGTCTTAAGTTTCTTTCCTATAATTACAATGTCCACATATTCAACCAATAAATTTACTGTAGCAGTATAATAAATATTTCCCCGTGGAAGTAGTGGTAGCAAAAAATGCGAATATTTTCACCTGTTGGATTATAATTAAGATTTCTAAGTGTTGCTCTTATATTGATGATAAAATTTGGTTGAATTTCTAAATGTCTAATAAAATTTCTTCTTTAATTTAACGTTTGAATGTATTCATTTAAAGTTTAATAATAAAAAGTTTCTATTTTCTTTAATTGAGATTTTCTTGTCGAAATATACTCAGTCACAAAACAAAGTAAAGTGGCAAATTATTTAATCTTTAGTTGCCACGTGGTGAGTGGCAAGCAGATTTTTCAGGTTTATTTTTTTTTATATTTTTTATTACAACGCAAAATTTCGAGAGCTACAATTGAATTAAAATGAAAATATGTTCAATAAAAACAAACAGCAAAATAGAAGTACAAACATTTATTGGCATTACACATTTCTTTTTGGGTGTGAGTATAGAATAACATCAGTTGTACGCTGAGCTCACCAAAGTCCGTTGGCCCTACACTAACTTCAGAACGGAGATATATATGTATATATATATATAATAATAATAATAAAAGATTTGGCTGGGTATGCTAAAGTGGCTATGTGCTTACAACGGCTTAGAAGCGACCGCTTACAACCTCTTATGGTGATAAACGACATTATTAACGTTCCTATGACGAAAACGTTACTAGGTAATGATAAAAAATAATTACAGAATTGTCGAGCATCATCGATTTAACATGAAACCACAAGCTGTAAGCATAGAGTAATTTGTAAGCATGCATGTTGTGATACTGAGCGGGCGTTTGTATAGGAAAATGTTTCAAGAATCACAAATGCGGCCAGGATTTTCATGTTTGCGCAGTCATACAACAATGTGTTATAACTGAAAGTGTCTGAAACATGCCACCATCGAGCAAGCGTTTATATATAACAGTTATATATTTTTTAAGGGACGCGATTCAAATGGTCACCGAAAGCAGCTACTTAGTTATTAGTTATAATATAAATAAAATATTTAACAAGTAAGAACGTTCCAGAAAATCATTGTTTTGGCAGTTTTTGAAAATTATCTGAAATGAAAAAGGAATACATAAATATTATTTCGTTTTGGGCTCCAATTCTGGTAATAATCACAGCAGAGAGAAATAAGAAACAAACAATATTTTAAATTCATTTGAAAGAATCCATAACAAAAAAAAGAAACAAAAAATAGAAAAAAGAAAAAATAAGAAAGAAAGAAAGAAAAAAGGAAAAAGAAAAAGAAAAAAGAAATGAAGAGTTTGATTGATTTACTCTTAATCAGGGCTATTGTTTGGAAGGCGTAATTTACTTTCTCAAAAACTACCACTAATATCAATCCATTTTACGACCATATTAGAATTTCTGCAAATTATATAACATCCGGTTAGCAGTGAACCATAAGTTAATCATCTTCTAAATTGCGAATTGATCGAGCGGAAATTTAACTGACGAGAAATTTATAAAGTTTGAGGAAAAAAGCTCTTAACTCAGTTTTTTTTTTTTTTTTTTTTTTTTAATTATTTCTAATGAAGGAAAATATTTCTTACTTAAAATATTTTTTCGTTATGTATACAAACTACATATTTCAAATCGGAATTGGTTTATGAGTCTTCTTATATTCTAATTCTCTTTATATATATATATATATATATATATATATATATATGATGATTAAAGACGATTTTATGCGACTCGTAAAGACATTTTTGCTCACATCTTGAAATCTGTGTAAGATGTGAAAATGTGCAAGCGTTTTGAACTTTACTAATTTAGGTTTATTTAATTATTAAGTGTTGAAAATCATGCTCAAAGAAGATGAATCATTTTTGTCAAAATTACTTCATGATAGCTTAATTACAAAATACAATTAAACGAGTCCAAGAACCTATTTAAATATTAGTACAATTTTTAAATCAGAAAAGTTACTTGAGAAGAGATATCCTGCGACATGCAGATATTTTAACGTTGCATTATATTTTAAATGCAATCTACACTTATTTACTCGTTTAAATCATGTTTATTTTCTTGAACGAAAAGTTGTACAATAAAGGGGAAAAATATCATTTTAAATAGAAGTTGGTCGCTCTTTCTTCTAGCGGTATGGTGCTCAGATTTGGTAGATGGGATGTGCCGGGTTCGATTTCAGGTCGCGGTCATTGACCCAGCCATTCGGAGTTTTCAGTAGTTTTGTTCGAAACTCGAGTCAATACGGGCTATGACCCCCCTTAGAAGGACCCTCCATGAAGGATATTCCACCTATAGGGTTAGGACACTAGCGTAGTCTATCGGGTTTTAACCCCACAATTAATTTTCTAGCGGTATGAGTCGCATTGCTTACTTTATTTAAGGCAATTATTATATTTAATTTTTTAAAAAATTTTCTACATAGTAATTTTAATTAATATAAGAGAAATATAACAAAGCTGACTCTAAGACAAACACATTTTAATAAATTCAATATTTAAATTGCTGCATTATTTTTAATTTTATACAGTTTACATCATTCTTAAGAAGAAAGCTTCGTATTATCTTTAGTTTTATATAGTTTAAAATCATTCTTAAGAAGAAACCTTTACATTACCTAAAATTTTATATAATTTACATCATTCTTAAGAAGGAAACTTTGCATTACGTTTTTCGACTAATGTCTATGAGGCCCCGAAAGTATACTTTATGTAGGAAAATAAAATTTAATGTTAAGACATAGCCTCCTAAACTAGTAGCCTTCCTCGTGGCACGGGAACTTGACAGCAGTTCAAGCGGTAGACAGCGCCACCTGGTACAGATTGCGTGACTTTTTTATTTAACTGTCACCAATCATTTTAAGAAGTGATATATGATATATATAATCGAAGTTTCTTCGATTCTATTCACCTTTTATGTATATCAAATCCCACTTTTAAAAATTTTTGGTGGCTGTTGAATAAAAAAGTCACGCAAGCTGTACCAGGTGGCGCTGTCTACCGCTTGAACTGTTGCCAAGTTTCCGAGCCACGCGGAAGGCATCTAGTTTAGGAGGCTATGGTTAAGATCTTAATTTTCATTTTTAACAAAATCTTTAACACTATATTTTAACCTTTGTATTAATCTATAGGATTGTAAGGTATAAAATCATATTCCATTAATATTAGAGGTATAGTTTAGTGCAATGCGATTGTCAGTGGTAAAGTGTATAGCAAAAATAAGCAAACTGCTTTAAATCAGGGTGTTTGTGAGCTGATAAATATATTTACAGCATTTTTTAAATAATGCATAGACATGTAATTATTAAACAACTTAATCTTTATAAATGGTACATACTAATTTTTTGTTTTATTACAATAAAACACCTTTTACGTCCTCTCTCTCTCTCTCTCTTTTACACATGTGATTATCAGGGGAGACCGGGGTGAAATGGACCACTTTTGTAAATTATGAACCCTTACTCATAAAGTAATGATTTTCAGCCTTTAAAAATATGTGTGGACATTACCAATATATTGGGATTCATATTGCATCAAACCAAAAGTAATAATTATGATTATTTTTTTAAATATAATTTTTTTAAAAGCAACCACAGGTAAAATTTAAAAAGCCTATTAAGGTAGTGTGTGTTTTGATAGCACAAAATGTAGAATACATTATATCTGTATATTTATGTTTTAGATTAAATGAAATAATGTATTATTAATGACATTAAAATTAGAAAATAATAAACAAAAAGATTTTTGTGTCACTGAAAGTCTGCTGCATTCTTGTGAATTTGCAGGGTCTGGAAGACTCATCATTACAATATTACGAAAATTTACAAATGATTCATCGATTCTTATAAGAAAAATGTATCTTGATCTAATATCTTAATTAGGCAAATATCTTAATTAGGTTTTCGTTGCATGAATATCACAGTAACAGATTCTTTATCCTTCATTTAGTCCCATTTCTGTATATATATACACATACACATATATACATTGCAACATAACAGGAGACTGCACGATTTTTGAATTTCTATGTCCAATTTCGGGACTTAGCATAACCGGTTCTTATTAAGATCTTCTTTGGTAAAGAAGCAGGGAGGATATTGTTTCAGTCGAGGACTGATTATCGTCTTTAATTTTATTTTAAAAAGATACCACAAAGAGTAACTTGTAAATTACAATGGCTAATAGCCTTCATTAATAATATTTTTAGTAGTGTACTTGAATTAAATTTTGGAAGTCGTGTAAATGTATTAAAAAAAAAAAGTTTATTATTAGTAGAAACACGTAATTTTTACAGAAAATAATCTTGACAAAATATGTTTCATCGAAGCTCAAATTTATTGTAGATAATAAGGGTGTAAAAATTGTCCAGAAACAAATTTGGAATATATGTAAAAAAGAAATGTTATTTAAACACTTAACTGCTCCGGGTGTATATATTCGTCTCGCTAAGCCGATGCGTTAGCGGCCCCGGAGGTATATACACGTCTTTCCTTTGAAATGCACTGCTATCCTTAAAACTAGTCCCAGGGCTTTGTAATTCAGTAAATGACCTTGAATGTGGCCTTGATAGTATTTTCAATGGATATACTTATTTCAGAGAAGAGGGCTGTGGGAAAGGAAATGTTTCTGGAACAATGAAAGCATAACTACGCGCGCTTGTGTGAAAAACAGTGGCACTGGGAAGGAAATCTCGTAAGTTTTTCTCGGCAGATAAGAGGTTAATATATATATATTATATAATAATAAAATAAATACATAAAAAAAATCCAAACTTGTTTCCTTTATTTTAAGAATCGTAACGTTTTCCCTACATTTAAGAACATAATCGCGAAGATATATATATTTAATTTAGAAATTTATTCATCAAGCCTGAAAGTTCATTTCAGAAAATTATGGAGTGGAAGGCTGATTTTTTTATACCAACTCTGCGAAAAATACCAGAGCCGGGAATCGAACCCGGGCCTTCCGCATTACGTGCAGATGCTCAAACTATCCAGCTACCCTGGCTGATTACCAGCTAGGCATTTCTCACATAACATTTGTTGGCAAAGTCACCGAGTCTGCAAACACAGCTGTATCAAGTGACATTATTAATCATGGCACAATGTCTTGGCATTATTTCATGGTCTATTGGAGTTGTGCCATGATTAATAATGTCACTTGATACAGCTGTGTTTGTAGACTCGGTGACTTTGACAACAAATGTTATGTGAGAAATGCCTAGCTGGTAATCAGCCAGGGTAGCTCGATGGTTTGAGCATCCGCACGTACTGCGGATGGCCCGGATTCGAGTCCCGGTCTGGTATTTTTCGCATAGTTGGTATAAAAAATCAGCCTTCCACAAGATAATTTTCTGATATATACATATATTTTTTTTAGTTAATTAGTGAATTTACATCAAAATATAAGAAAAAAAAAACAAAAATTTTTATTAAACGTAAATGAGCATTTTGTTTATTTCTATCACATTTCTTCTCAAAAATTTTAATGTTCTTTCTCCAGAATTTCTATCAAAAAGTAATTTAAAATATAAACTTATTATTATTATTTTTTTCTAAGCAACAAAATATTTTTCAAAAGAATTTGTCTTTTTATTAACACACAAATATGCGTTTACAAAAGTAAATTAGCATGTCGATTTATTTCCTTAAACATATGCATAATAATGAATGTTCTGCTCTTCATGAATGTCAATGAAGAAATATTGCAGAACAGAATAAGTTTTTGATGCGAGATACTGCTTAAACATAAAAATCTGCTCTTTTATCTAAACTTAAATAGAACCCTGAAGAGACAATAATTCATTTTAGGATTAAATGTCCTCTAGTGTGAATATTTTTTGCTTTATTAAGTAAAAAAATGTTGGGGAAAAATATAAAAATAATATACAAGGAAAAGAAATGACATGTAAATTTGTTTTCATGCATCATTGACATATTTTCTTAGCAAATTATAATTATTTAAAAATAATTCTTAAAAAGTGTAAATTTATATTCTATGTAAGGAATGTCTAAACAAATAATAATGTTCATTTTAGTTATAGCAGGCCTCGCAGCGTTTCTAAATTTTTACACTAATTTAATTATACTCGCACCACTATGGTAAAATAATACTTTTTTGCTGAGTGTTTAGACATGTTTTAGCATCAAAACATTCAATAAAAATTTTTGTAGTTACGACAGTGGTGTCAATATAATAAAATGAAAGTAAAATTTTAGGAACGCTGCGAGGCCTGTTATAGTTCCATAAAATATCATAGTGAAAAACTATTTCATGTATCTAGTCTCTGCTCAGTTCCTCATCAAATTCCACCTAATCCGAACACCAACTACCTATCATATAATTATTCTTCTATATTTCTACGTACTATATTCGTTTTAAGAGTAATTCAGTTTACAGATCACTTCGTAGAGTTGCAATATATGATTCCCCACTTTATAGAATACCGAAATTCTGCTTCTATGCATTTATCTTATTCTAATTTCTTGTTTAATTTAATTTTGATTAGTTTCATATTTCAGTTTTCCTGAAACTCTGGTATTTCCAATCGAAAGCTCCCAACAGTGCAAGTGTATGTGAACTATTTATCTATTCTGCCATGTTAAGAAAATCGAAAATTTAGAATAACATACGAAGTTTCCAGATAAAATTCCCATAGTTTTTTAATGTTGTTTTTACTACACTGTTAAAAAAAAAAAAAAAAAAAAAAGTCCTGTTTGTTGCCAGAAATTTTCTGTAATACAGAAAAAGACGTTCTGTCAACGTAATTTTTCCGTAACTTATGTGTATTTTCTGACATAACAGAAAATTTCTGGCAGCAAACAGGACTTTTTTTTTTTTTTTTTTTTTTTACAGTGTACTATCATAAATAATATTTCAAAACTTTTCGAACATTTTTTTTTTGATAGAAATAATCTTCATAACACAAACTTAAGATAAATTCTGCCCTATTCTCTTATATTACAAAATCTTAAATTTCTAATAACTCAAGAAGTTTTCTAATTGGAATGTTCATGGTCCGCAATGTTCATGCCAGCATCATAAATGATATTTTAAAACTGATTGAGTACGTTTATCATAAAAATATTCTTCATATTAAAAGTTTATGATAAATTTTCTAATATTTCCTCATATTAAGAAAATTGTTAATTTTGGATAATTTACGAAGTTTTTAAATTAGAATGATGTAAATCAATGGAGTTCTTGTCAGTATCATAACTCATAAGTTATATTTTGAAACATGTCCAACCTTCATACAACCACTTGTTCTTGCAACCACTTTATTCCCTATTCAACAGAACTTTTCACTTATTATGCGTATAGCACGCATCTCTAGGTTTCTTGGGAAATCAGGGTGCTTACAATGAGAAAAAATTCTGTAACTGACTTCTAGAATCAAAATTGTGGCTCTAGAAAAAATAGTTCCATATCATCCTTCTAAATTTTATTTCCCTTTGAAAACGAGTTCTAGAAACCCCCATTAGAATTCTAGAGCGTTTGCCTATATTCTCGAGGGCAAAGTTATTTAAAAATCTCTGGAAATAAATGCGAATATAAGAGGCGGGTTTCAGCAACTACAATCTTGGTTTATTACCCAATTCTAGAAACTCAAGAGAGAATTTATGTCAATACAAAAAATTCAGAATATTCAGAATATTGTTTCACCATCTAAAAATGTGTAGACTGAAATTCTCGATCATTTCGTCCATTCAGTTTATTGGCGTGCCTTATGCCCATAAATCGGTAATCTACATTTCTAGTTAAGGGACTTAGAAAATGACCACTTATTCATTCTAGATGAAGGCGGTATATATATTTTTTTTTTCAGTGTACAGACCCGTCTTGTTTCCCTAATTATACCACCAAAATATTTATATAATAATTTGTGCTTAATTTATGCTGCGAACATACTATTAAAAATTCCGAAAGAAAAGTATTGTAGAAGAATTAGGGGAAATATGTGGTTTTTAATCACTCTGGAAATCACCTTAATTTTTCTGTCAAACCCTTATCATTAAATCTTAAGTTCTAAACTGCACCTACAAAAATTCTTTGAAGCTGCTACACTGTAAAAAATTCAGAACAATATTTTAATAATATCTCATAATCGAAAATTAGACAAGCTAATTTCAATTTCTGTTCCATAAAAATACGTATTCCCTTCCTTTTATCAAGTGCTATCGCATGACACAGTTTTACCTAAATCTTCCTTATAATCTTCTAGCTTTGGGTTTTATTCAAAGATTTCGAGATTATTACAGTACATCAGTATTTCTCCTTTTATTGCTTTCATTTTTCTCATCTGGTCATTTAAATATTTTAAAAAATTATACAGTAAAATATTTTTTATCCAAACTTGATATGTCTATAATAATTGAAATTTCTTCAAGGGCAACATGGACATTTCCTTTCGATAGAATTGTATAGTGCAACCACGTTTTTAAAACTAGCAGTAAAGACGAATTCAAAACTTTGGAGGGGTGCGAAATTGAGCTACAGATTGAGACTTGACAAACATCCAGTCATTTGGTGTTCCCTTATCACTTATTTTCTTTGAACGACAAGGGATCATCCCTATTTTAAAACTGGACTTGTTTTGTCCCGCACTTACGCAGAGGCTCCCATGGTCGCAAGAAATGTGGTTAAAAAATATTCATAACATCTTTATTAACTAAAATTTTTTTTGAAGTTTCTCTTCTGACTACTTGGGGAAAATTTTTCTTTATTCTTATTCTAAAGAAATGAGTTTTAAACTTTTACAGTATCATACTTGCCAACATCCTAATTAATATTCCAAGTCTTGTTAGTCCTGCCCTTTTCTCACACCAAAAAGTTTTTAGAGAAATATTCTACAAATGCAATTACGATTAAATAAAAGGAAAAATACTCTGAAAAGATACCGGTGGGAAAAAGAAGGCGGAGCTAACAATACTACGGAACATTAATTAGTATGTTGGCAAGTATGCAATATCTGTATAATTGCCCACTTAAAACTCAGAAACAGTTTATTGAGTTACTCTCACTGCATGGTAGTTTATGAATTAAAGTAAAAAATAATTGATTATCAACAAGCGTGTAACTATCATATTTCTTAACAGAATTTTCATAAAATAAAACAGCAATCGAAGATATGCTGTTTTTACTGTGTCCAATTAACTTTAAAAATGCTTTGCTGTATTTTCTGTTAATGCTTTTTCAAGTTTTTTCCATCTCAAACTTATGATATGCATTACGAGATTATAATTTACATGACAACAATAATTTACTTGTATATCAATAATTTTATATATTAGTTTGTAAAAGTAAAATAATAAACATACATTTTTGAACTTGCACTGAAGTAAAACACTACCTAAACATACAAAGATTAATTATACATTTGAATGGTTAAACATACATTTACACAAAGGTTAAACATACATTTGAATAAAATACAAACAAACCACATTCTATAAACAGTTAAAAACTCAGTTGTGTAAATGATTATTCATGAGGTATCAGTAAATCAATAAATAAATAAATAAACGTGGGGATGGACTAAATAATAGAGTTAAATAATATATATATATATATATATATATATATATATATATATACATATATATAAACTTTTTCACTTAAATTAAAATCATGTTCTAAATTATTTGAATCAAATGTATAAAATAATCATTAAAAGTAAAGAAGTTATCATCATTAGAATTTATCATTAGAAGCTATTTAAAATACTTATTCAATCATTAGAAGTTATTTAAAATACTTAAAATCACTTAACTGAAAGTGGCACAGATAATTATCATAATGAAAAAAAAAATCAAATTATTAATTAATTGAAATGTATTATCTACCAAATATTATTAAAAATAATTACTTTTATAATTTGAAATGACTCTATATTAATTTAGTATTTATTCAATTAATTTACATAGTTAATAAACTTAACGTAAATAAGAATTATAAGTATTTTTTTTTTTTTTGCTTCGAACGTTAAATATATGTAATAAAAATTCCCTTAACGGAGACAAAAATATATTAATTATGCAAAAATTTAAATGAAAATTGAAGATGAAAATTTATATCGACATTTTCATTTGTGTTATTTAATAATAATAATAATAATAATAATAATAATAATATATTCTCAGAAACAATATTTCTTTGGTAACTCACAAAAATGTTTAAGATTATTACTTTGAAAAATAATTTTCTAAAATGTCGTATATTGATAATTTGCAGCTATTTTATTAAAAGAAGAACTAGATTTTTGTTAAAATAATCAAAGAATTTTTAATGGAGAATATCGTAGGGAAATTTTAAAAGGGTCTCATATAGATTTATATATTTATATACTAACCAAGAAACTATCCCAATAGTGCAATAATAGAAACCAATTAAAATATCTTCGTTCGAGAGGGCATAATCTAACGTGATTTTTGACTTATTAACTGTTAGCCCTCGTAAGCCCGTTCTCGAGAAATCTATATTTAAGTTTAAGTAAAATTGTAGTAACGAGAAAAGAGTGGGAAGAGTCCCGTTAAAACCTGCCAAAACAATGACTTTTATCAATTTTTAGATTTTATAATTTAGCGAATTTTTAAACATTATATCTCGATTGAATATATCTCAAAGCTGAAATGGGCAACTGATTAACAGTTAAAGAACACGTTTATCTATGCTCTTTCGATTTCTGCTTGTTTTGCATACTTGCCAACATCTTAATTAATATTCCGTAGTATCGTTAGCCCCGCCTTCGTTTTTACACGAATATTTGTTTAAAGTATTTTTCGTCTCATTTAATCTGCATTTGGAGAATATTGCTCTACAAATTTACTGGTGTGAGAAAGAGGGCGGGACTAGCAACACTACGGAATATTAATGAGGATGTTGGAAAGTATGGTTTTGGATTTGATTCATTATTTCAGTAAGGCGTGGTATTATCGATTCAGGTACGGTTGCACCGATTATTAGAGAACTTTCATATTTAATAACTCGAAAACGAACTGACGAGGGCTGTAGTTTTGTGCATCCAAAAATATATTTATATGTGCTCTTTCGATTAATGCTTGTTTCGATTTTTTTTTTATGATTACAGCATGGGATGGTTTCCTGTTAAGATCTATTTTTTCCTTAAGATTTTTTTTTTCGATAAATTTTTTGGCAAACAAAATACTGTAGGTGCTAATTTTTTATTTTTTATTTCGTCTTCTTATATATATATATATATATATATATATATATATATATATATATATATAATTATTGTAACAAAATGTATATAATGATGTCAATTAACTTTTAACATGTTTAAATTTTATAACTTTCTTATTATTTTGATTTTTTTCTCATAATGCGTCAGCAGAAACAAATGTCTACACATTATAAAAAAAAGTTGTGCGTGTGTATGTCCTACGCATTGTTAGCGAACGGCTCATCGCAGAGCTACAGGATTTTGCATGGAAATTACCATTGACCTCTCCTAATGCAGCTCGCAGCCCGATTTCCAAAATTTTAATTAGTGTTTTCTAATTAATATAAATCTATAAATTTAGGAAATAATCATCTCAAGAGATACTAACGTAAAAATAATTAAACTTCATGGGCCTCGTTATCTCAGTTTGTTAGAGCGTCAGACTAATAAGGCAAAGTACGTGGGTTTGATCCTCCAAAGGCTAATATGTTACATTTTGCAGGTAATTAATAGAAAGATGCCAATGGATAAAAGAAAATATCTCAGTATATTCACAGTATCCTAAACTGTATAGCAATTAATATAAATCTATAAATTTAGGAAATGATCATCTCTAGAGATAGTAACGTAAAAGTAATTAAACTTCATGTGGCTCATTACCTCAGTTTATTAGAGCGTCAAACGAGTAAGGTAATGTAAGTGTGTTTGATCCTCCAAAGGCTAATATGTTACTTTTGCAGATAATTAATAGAAAAATGGCCATGGATAAAAGAAAATATCTTAGTATATTCGCAGTATCCTAAACTTCATAATAATTAACAAAAATCTATAAATTTATGAAATGATCATCTCTAGAGATAGTAACGTAAAAGTGATGAAACTTCATGTGGCTCATTATCTCAGTTTGTTAGAGCGTCAAACTATTAAGGCAAAGTACGTGGGTATGATCCTCCAAAGGCTAATATTTTAAATTTTACAGATAATTAATAAAAAGATGCCAATGGATAAAAGAAAATATCTCAGTATATTCACAGTATATTCACAGTATATTCGAAGAATTTTAAACTGCATAATAATTAATATAAATCCATAAATTTATGAAATGATCATCTCTAGAGATAGTAACGTAAAAGTAATTAAACTTTATGTGGCTCATTATCTCAGTTTGATAGAGAGTCAGACTAATAAGGCAAAGTACGTGGGTTCGATCCTCCAATGGCTAATATGTTACATTTTGCAGATAATCAATAAAAAAAGATGCCAATGGATAAAAGAAATTACCTCAGTATATTAGCAGTATCCTAAACTGCAACGATGAAGGATAGATGACAAAAAGCAAAGTTAAATTTAGAAGTGTGTTGGTAGATTTTAGGCAAACAACAGTTCGCAACTCCACAAAATTTTGCATGAAGGTCTCTTTTGAATTTTTCCGATGCACCTCGAAACCCGATTTTCCTTTTTTTTTATTAGTTTATTATTATTATTATTTATTAATTAATATTGTTTTAACTAGTAAGATTGTCTGATGCTACCACCTGTTGTCGTATAGTAAACATGATAATCTGTCCGAAAAAAAAAAAAAAAAAAAAAAAAAAAAAAAAATGTGTCCTGGAAAGCGATATTTTATTTATAAGCGTTTTTATATATGAATCGATTTAAAATATAACCAATAATGTTTTTACAAAATTCCTTTAAATATAGTGTCTAACAAAGTAATAAATTTTAAATAAAATAAAAATAATAATAATAACTATTTTTAAATAACAAGTTCTTGCAATAAAAAAAAAATTAAAAATAAAAATAAACTCGCTTCAGGGTTAAAAAAAAAAAAAAAAAACTTTAAATAAATGAATTGCTATTAAAAAAAATATCTCCACACAAAAAACTGCTTATTACGTATATTAGCTTTAAAATGTGGAATTAATTACAAAAATGCATAATTAAGTGTTCAAATCCCGGTTTATTTTATTTTTCTTTTGTAACGTTACCCACCGAGTTAATTAAAATTCTGCAAACAATTTGCAAGTAAAAAACGAAAATGTGCAATTAAATTTAATCATTTTGTAAAAAGAAAATAAAAGCTTTTAAACGTAAAAGTACTTAAAATATCCATTTATATGCTCAGAATTCCGTTTAAAATAACAAAAAAAAAAAAAAAAAAAAGAAAAAAAAACTGTAAGATAGACTTACAACGAAACAAAGTCTCTTTTTTCATTAAAAAAAATGAAAGAAAGTAAACTTAAAATTTATCCGTTAATGTAACGTTACAAAATCTGAGATATTATAATTAAAAAATTAGGACTGTTAAGCAACATTTAATCTTAGAACGGCTTTCAGTTTTCAAAATGAAAAAATAAAAAATAAAAAGTAAAAATAAAAATAGTAATAATAATTGTTAAACAGCTAGCATTCAACGTACAGTTTTTTTCCTATTCATAAGTAAAAATAATAATAAAAAAAATAATAATAATAATTTCTATATATATGTATGTGTGTGTGTTTGTGTGTATATGTTTTATATATGTAAATATCCAGCTACGAGGTATCTGTAAACCTGTTTTAAATCAAAACGTATTCGAATGCTTTTTACACATCACATCCTTTTTAGAGGGAAATTTAATAAATATTTACATAACAATATGCAATTTCTCATAAAAGTGATAAAAAATGTTTACATTAGTCAATTCCTTTTTTAATAGGGGCTGCGGTAGCATAGTCGAGAAAGCGCAGGTCTCGTAATTGGAAGATTGCGGGCTTGGTACTGGAGCCGGCCAAAGACAGTCGTGTACACTAATAGTGGCTGGTGCACGTAAAATCAGTCGTGGCCGCAATGTCCTCCACGTTCAATAAAAAATTACCCCTCTGGGGTCACTGAAGCGGGAGAGCCATCCGTTCCGTGTAGGATCAAAATTGTGATGGCATGTCTCCAGACCACCTCTAGGGTTGAATCCCAGACCGTCGCCAATTGAACATTTCGCAGCACTAATACGACGTAAAGGTCCATCCAACCATCTAAAAACCTTTTTTAATAATTCGTTGGTTTTCTTTCTGAAAATATTGTTATTAATGCTTTACAAATTAATGTTAATTTAATTTTTTAGAAATAACAAATTCAGATAAAAACAATAACACAGATCCCCAACAATTTTTTTTTCAAGGTTATTTGTTTTTCTGGCATAGTTTTAGATGCTTATTAAGTAAAAACTATTCAAAAATTGTCATCACGTACAGTTTTGTTATAAAATCGGATTTTTTTTTAACTTAATGCTCCAAATTTTGAACTCCCATCTAAGTCATTTCCCCAAAATTCTGGGTGATGTGAGTAAAGAACAAGGAGAGTTCTTTCATCAAGATATCAAAAAATTGAGAAGAGATATCACGGACGATGGAGTGTTAAATTATTAGCAGGTTATTGTTGAATGCTACATGAATAGCCCCCTCCTCACTGCCCTCTAATAAGTGCACAAGCGAAAAAGCTTTGAATGGAGCTTCGGTTTAAAGAAACAAATTTAAAAGAAAAAGAGTAAATGATAACTTACTTTAATGCGTTTTATACGTAAAGAGTTTCGAATACGTTATAGGTTCTGTGTGAATATTAACGGTCTTCATCCTTACTTTGTGGAAAACAATTACGTGATAGAAAGAAAAAACAAGCATTTCTGAATTCAGAGCATCAAAACACATTAGAGACACCCAAAGAAGTACACATTAAATAATAATAATAATAATAATAATAATAATAATAATAAATAAATAAATAAAAATAAATAAATAAATAAATAAAAATAGATGTATTTAGGTTTTTTTTGTTTTTCAAGGGAAAAAGAAACAAGTTTAGACATAAGCACACACAATGCCTTCAGTAATTTATTTCTTTATTTTTTTCTTCCCATACAAAAAATAAAAGAAAGAAAGAAATAAAACAGGAGAATGGTAATCGATAAGTATTCCTCTCTCCACCCCCTTTTTTCTTGGGGGGGGGGGGGGGAGAACAACTAACAATAATTCTCATTACATGCATTTATACGAAATTTTGTCTTATAATGCCATATTAAATTTTTTAGGAAAAAAAAAATTATTCGATACTGTCCTTTTCGATGCTGATTATTATTAATTTTCTTTTCTTTTTCTTTCTAAGAAAAGAAAGAAACAGAAAAAACGATTTTGATGAAATTCTGACAAAAGCAGACTTTAGTTTAGTACAGAGGACTATTATTATTATTATTATTATTATTCAAATTATTCAATTATATTTCCCAGAAAATTTCGATTTCGATAAATGTCCAACTATCGTAAAATTGATATCGTAAAAATACGTAGATTGAGACTGAAAAAAAAAAAAAAAAAAAAAAAAAAAAAGGTGCAGATCTGTGTAATCAAAAAAACTATCCGTATTTATTTATACATTACTTGAAACAAAATTTAAAATAAAGAAAATGCGATGAATTATCTCAAATAAAATTTATTTTTGACTAAATAAAAAATTAATCTAATATACTTGCAGTAATTTGAAATAAACTTTAAACGTCAATTAGTAATATTTTTATGTTAAAAGAATAATATATTTTGGTTTTTATTAATGTAACTGCATGAGCATGATTAGTCACTGGTATATAATCTAACTAATGAAAGAACAATTACTGGTTCAAAATTATGTCGATAAGGGCCCCCAAAACTTTCTTATCAATCACATTTTTTACATAATTTTTTTTATTGTTTATTAATGATTTCCCCGTCGATAAAATGATTTTTCCTGCGTGTAATGATCGATCACATTTTTTCTATCGCTAATAAGAGATTTTAACTATTCGAGTAGTAAGAGCGATTAATCGATAATAAATTGTTAAGTCCATAAATTGCAATTAAAGCTAATTATCATAAAGTTTTTACTCATTCAAATAAAACGTTAACATATTTAAAAGAATAATATTGTAGTTTTAAAAAATTAAAGAGCACGCTTTTATAGAAATGTGAACTAAAAAGCACAAAATATCTATCTTAGTATTAAAATGCAGGGTAAGAGAAAATCGTGTGAGTGACACACCATAATATTTACATACATTTAAATCTTTAATTAAAATAATTTATAATTAAGCAAAAACCATTTAAAAAAAAATCTCCCCTGACTGGGTTCGAACGCTAGCCCTTTAGAGTCGTAGCAAGGAGCTTTACCTCACAGCCACAGCGATCACGTAGGGAAAGTCTTTTTTTACAATATAGATTTTTTGTTTGCTCTCAGAGTGGTTACAAACATACAAACATGCAAACATACATACAGGTGAAGCTAATAAAAGCGTGTTTAAAAAAAAAAAAAAAATGTAATGTTTTCTAAATGATTAATTATTTGGTCAGTTACGAAAAATTTTTGCTTGTGATAACCATATTATTTCAGTTACGCTGTACTACACAATCTATAAACTACTTTTTGTAACAGTGTGGTAAAAAGTGAGAAAATTTACATAACTAGTCAGATGTTTACAGTTATTTCCATAGAAACAAAATAACTGCCATAAAGACATAAGAAACAGAAATTAAATAGCGAGTTTTTAAAAAAATATCTGTAGAATTGTTTAATAATAATAATAATAATAATAATAATAATAATAATAATAATAAAGGTCTAAAACTGACCAACCTAATATTGAGGCCTATCGAAATTATCAGTAACGTGGTTAAATAATAATAATAATAAATGTGGTCTAAAACTGACTTACGAAATTTGGACGCCTATCAGTTTTTCTTTAGTAATTGAATAATACAAGCGAGTATATATCTAAAAATTGGTTTATATTGCAAATTTGAAGAGAATCGTTAAAAGTAATTTTGAGTTTTCGACTTTTAGTTCCATTTCCGATTTTCATCAAAACATGCCAAACTCATCTGTTTACCGGAAACCAATGTGCATACAAATGGACACCCATATATACGCACTTGCAAGGCATAAAATTAATCTGCCTATTCAGGCTCGTCTATCAATTTTCTTTCTAATTAGCAATTAATACATACGAAAGGACACTTAAAAAAGTTTTGATGAAGCATCGATCGTTAAAGAAAATCGTTAAAGTCGTTTTGGGACACAGATTTATAGCCCAAATTCTATTTCGCCAATTTTCACCAAAAAATTGGCAAAAGTCATCTATACACCAGACTTGCCTTAATTATGAAGTTTTGGCATTCTATCTTATTCGCTATTGAAGATATGATAGTCATAATATACTCCACACACACACATATACACTGACAAATTACAAAAAAAAAAAAAGAAAAAAAAAAAAAAATTGGAAATTGTGCTTTTTTTGAAAGCTAAATTTAGTTTTTTTCCTTTTTTTTTCTTTTCGTTTTTTTTTTTTTCCTTTCATTTTTTTTTTTTTTTTTTTTTTTTTTAAAATCATAAAAGTGTCCTTTAAGGAAAATGCATTTTTCCCCTTAAAACATTTAAATCAGGTGAAAACTCGATATTATATATTTTGACCAAATACAATATATAAGTACCTTTTGTTACTCCGGTAATCGAAATAAAAAGAATATAAGAATACGTAAAATGATAATCCATATATCTATAATAATAAAAGTTATCAATAAATTAAAAGTGATGGTGTTGCATGTACAGCAAAAGTAAGCAAACTGTTATAAATCTCGGTGTCTGAATGCTGAAAAGTGTACCTAGGGGATTTTTTTTTTTTTTATCTTTCATTTTACCATTAATGCATAGCTGCCAAGTTTTTAAATTTATTCCTGAATGTTGCTAGTCCCGCCCCCTTTTCACGCCGTAATCTTTTTAGAGTAATTTTCTTCATATTTCATCGTAATTATATATTGAAGAAAATTTTTCTACAAAGATTACGGTGTGAAAACAGGGCGGAGCGGACAGCATTCCGCAATAAATTAAAAAACTTGGCAGCTATGTTAATATTTTTTATAATACATAACCAAATAAATACTTCTGCATTAATTTAATATATATAATGGCAATCGGTAGACTTAAAAAAAAAAAAATAAGAAAAATGAAGAAAGAAAAAACATGTACTTAGCAGATATATAAAATATTTTGTTTAATGAGAGAACGAATGTTTCACTTGTAAACGAAATCGAAATTTATTATCATGGCATATTTGATAAATAACAAGAATATTGATCTTTCTGGTAGTTTATGCATTTTTGTATAGGAACACATAACTTACTATCAGCGATCTTTATTAAGTTGCAAGAAACGGACTTAAAGAAGTTTAAATAATGAAATAATTATCGGAATATTTTTTAATTTTTAAATTAAAAATTATGCCGATAATTATTTTTTAATTTTTAAATTAAAAATTATTCCGATAATTATTTTTTATCTCTAACATGATCTTCCCTGCTTCTTTATTTAAACTTCTTTAAGTCCTTAATTTTATAAGTAATCTGCTGTGGTATCCTTTTAAGGATACCACAACAGATTACTTATAAAATAAGAATGGCTAACAGTATAGTTGCCAACATTTTCAGGTCGTAGTCTCCGCCCTTTTTTCAGGACACTCTCAGAGATGAGAAATTTCCGCCTTTTTTGCCACCATCAATTTCACGCAGAAATACTTCTGGTATATTTATAGTAGTGTGCCATGATTATACAGGGTAGATACTATTTTATAAAAATAGTGGTAGCAATAAATTTTAAAATTACTCATTCATGAGAGTGTCCTGAAAAAAGGGCGGAGAATACGTCCCCTGCATTTTAATTTATTCCAGAGAATTTTTAGCTCCGCCTTTATTTCGCACCACTTTATTTTTAGAATAATTTTTAAAAATATACACCATGGATAATATAAGAAAAAATCACTCTTTAAGAAAATGTGTATGGAATAAAGGCGAGGCCAAAAATGCTTCGGAATGAATTAAAACATTGGAAACTGTGCTAGCAGCATTCGTCAAGAATAGTTTTACTAATATTCATGAGTTATATTTTGGAATTCGTGTTAAATTAAAAATTTTAATTTACATATTGCCAGTAGAAACACTAAAATTTTACGAAGCACACTTTTGGGGAAATATGTTTTTTGTTTGTTTGGTGCCTTATTGACGACAAATATATTTGGAATAAAAGTGTAAAGCACGCTTTAGGTAGTTTATATATATTTTATAATGCTAAAAATATCTCCACATACTAGGGGCGTTCAAAAATAAGTTACAATCGAATAATGGATGTCAAAAAACATTTTATTTAAAACTGCGTTACAGTGCAATATGACACCCATACAATAAACACACTATTTACCCACACAATTTCTGAGTAGCTGAAGGCCTTTGTCAAAAAGCTTCAATAATCGTTAGATTCCCTGATGATAGAAACTCGTTCCTTGGTTCTTGAGCCAACTTACAACGGGACTGCAATGGGCAACTTAGAACTGGTGACGGGCGGTAGAATGAGCACGACCATAAATATTCCGAACTCCTGTGCAATGTGTCCAACGCTCACTGTATGATTACTGAACCTCCACCTTCTGCCTCGTGTCCGGTGTGCACAAACCCTTTCTCTTCTTTCCGCATCAGTTACAGACGAAATACCAATGCGACAGTCTCCGAGCTGTTGGCACTATTTCACAATGGCTGAATGTGACATTTTGTGAGGCTTTTGTTGGCTGTGTTGACACTACCAATATTTCACGATAAATCTCCGTACTCATGCAACGTTTTGTCCACAAAAATCATACTCTGCACTGAATGTTGAGGCAAGTTTTTAACTGAAATGCCAATTTTTCTCGTACTGCACAGCAACGGTTGCGATTACTCGTATGAAGTTGTTACCATTAGTAGCCGTTGCGCTCAGTTATCATCTACGAAAGCTCTGGTCTTGTTTCGCAATGCTGCCATCTGTAGAGAAGATGTGTAAATTACTTTTAAAATACCCTATATAAGATATATAAAATACCTATATAAAATACCCTTATTTTTTTAATAAAAAGTAACATTGTTCCTAAAATGTCATTTAAGAATAAAAATAATAATATTTTTTATATATATATATATATTAATTAACTATTATGTTTAGATCAAAATATCAGATTAACCCCTTGTGGCGCGCTTTCCTCGCTGCGAGGACGCAATTATTAAGCTCCAGTTGCAAAAGCTCATATCGGAAAGTTTTTAGAAAAAATTTACTCTTATATCGAAGCAGAAAAGGCCTTTCTTTTTCAACCTTAAAATTTGAAATTTTTTTTTAATTTAATTTTGTTCGTGAATTAATGTGGGAGTTTAATTTAAATCATCCGAATTACCTTGCGCCACAAAGGGTTAAACTCAGAATGGTAAAACAGTAAAATTAAAATCATGTTGAGTATTTTATTTATTCTTGTTACATATTTAAAAAAAAAAAAAAAAAAAAAAAAAAAAGGGAAAGTTATTTTCACTGAACTTTGATCAAAATGTAGTTTATACTTTAAACATAAAATTTCCTTTTTTTCAACACAACAAAATACTTATTAAATAAATTCGCACTTTTTTAGTATCTGAGATGCTTTTTACAAAAATAAATTACTATAATATATTTATTTTCAAACACACACACACATATATATATATGCTTACAAAAATTCTTTTCATAATCGCCAATAAAGAAATATCAGCATACATATGTGTTTTTGAATTGAAACACGATAAGATATGAAACCCAAAAGTACGTTCTTTCATCTAATCTCAATAACATCAGGAAAAGTCCATTTAAGTTATGATTAAATGCTCTCTAGTGTAAATATTGTTTGCTTTAATAGGAAATAAAAATTTAGATGGAAAATACAGAAATAACCTGTAGGGAAAAAAATGAAATATGGATAATTTATTGTAATGACTTATCTTAAAGAGTTAATTTCATTTAACGAAAACGCATTTTAATCAAAGTATAGGTACGTATTTTACATTCTTCGAAATGAATGTCTAAACAAATAATGTTATTAACTTTAGCGATAATCCAATAAAATAAGATTTAACAAAATAGAGAAAAAAAGAGTTAAAATGAAATACAATTTTGTTGTGAATATTTTCCTAATAGATCTTGTATGTTTCAAAGAAAGTACTTTTATATATTAAAAGTACATATTTATGGTTATCATATAGGAATTTGAAAAAGTAATTTTTTGTAATTTTGTTATACTGCTATAATTTTAAATCTTTTAGTCTTACTTTATTGGTAATGCGTGAGAATCCATTTATCTATTTAAATATTAATGACCAATTAACATGCTAAATTGGTTGGTGTTTCCCAAAACTTGGACGAATAAGTAAAAGTGTATTACTAAAAGTAAATACCAACAAATACGTCAGAGCAGAAATCTTCGCTAGCTCACGAATAACGTTCAGTCGTTTGGAGCACAAACTCCAAAGTGCAATCGGTCAGAATAGGTCTATGAACAACTCTGAATCACAGTGACTACGCACTCTCTCACGTAAGATAACTTACGCCTATTCATAGACTGTGGCGAATTGGGATTGGGGAAATTTCTATCCAGAATCGCATAGAAAGTTCGAGATCTAGACTCCCGTGCGTCGGAGAGCTTCCAAACTTTTGCAACCCTAAACTTCACTCCTGCTCAAAAGTTTAGCAAGACTTGCAACAATCAGTTTTTTTTTTCAATTTGAAAATTTATCTCTCGATGAAATGTTTTCAAACATTGTGTATTTAAAAAAACTGGGTCTCCTTCATGTTTTTCAGGGAATATTGGTTTAAGACAACTTTTAGCGTGCTGGTAACAAATTAAGCAATATAAGAAATGCTTGTGATCACCCTTTATTGTTAAGTGAACGAAATTAACTGTAACATTTGGATATGTTAATATAAACCCAGTTCAATTTGTGAATGAATTTGTGTGACGATAGCATACTAAATAACTTAGTTATAAGGATTTATTAAAAAAAAAAAAAAAAAAAAAAAAAAAATCAATAAGTTTTTTATTTATACAAAACAGAGTTTTAAACGAAAATTATTTCCACTTTCCGATGTGTTGGCAAAACACTTTTAAAATAATATACTGCAATTGAAATACAAATATTAATATCTCATGAAATATGAGCATTTCTATGAAAAAAGTTTTCACTGCGCATGTGCGAAAGGTGAAAAAAATTATTGCATAGGTTGAAAGCTAGAAAAGCTAGTTGAAAGCTAGTTGAAAGTTATTGGGAAACTTTTGTCAAAAGTGCTTTTGAATAGAGTAAAAATTAACCAAATTATCCGAAAAAGAACGAACTAGATTTTAGATATTTTCCAAGAATTGAAATTTCTTAACCCTTTAACTTTCACTGCTTAATTTATTTTAAAGATTACTAAACTAATTTTAAAAATGGCTTTTAGACACATAGCTGATCATAAATATTTAAAAAATAAAAAAAAATATCATTGCTCCTTTTCGAGAAATTTTCGGTTTGAAACATCTGTAAGTAAACCTTATTAAATTCAAAAAACATTTAATTTAATAAATAAATCATTTTATAAGTAAACATTATCGACAACAAAAACTCGTAAAAGTTGCATAGATCCCAACATTTCAATTTATTTGAGTAATTTTAACCCTTTGCAGCACAAGGTAATTCGGATCATTTAAATTACAATGCCACCGGAATTTACGAACATAATTAAAATAGAAGAACTTTTAAATTTTCAAGTGAAAAAAAGGGCCTTTTCTGCTATGTTATAAATGCAAATTTTTGCTAAAAAATTTCCGGGATGAGTTTTTGCACTTGAGAATTAAAATTAGGTGTTCCATCAGCGGGAACACTGCGACTGAAAGGGTTAAAGGGTTTTTCACATGCCGTGTAATTAATTTGAAGATACAATTAATTTAACCACGCTCCAAAAAGTACATTTTGTGAAAAAAAAAAAAAAAAAAAAAAAAAAAAAAACTTGTAACTAAAATTTGTGATATAATGAGGGTTTTTTCCCAAAAGAGAACTTTTGCTAAGTGGTTAAAATAATTGGATCTTTAAATCAATTACGAGGCATGTGAAAAACCCCTTAAGAAATTTCAAATCTTGGAAATATCTAAAATCTAGCTTGTTCTTTTTCAGATAATTTGCTTAATTTTTACTCCATTCAAATGCACTTTTGACAAAAATTGCCTAGTATATCTAGCTTTCAACCTACGCAATAAAAATTCTTTTATATTTCGCACATGCGCAGTGAAAACGTTTTTCATAAAAATGATCATATTTCATGAGATATTTGTGATATTTATATTCCGATTGCAGTGTAATATTTTAAGAGTGTTTTTCCAACTTATCTAAAATTGGGAATAAGTTTCGTTAAAAACTCTGTATATTATAAATAAAAAGTATGCTGATAGTTTTTTTTTTTTTTTTTTGAATTTTAAAATAAATGCTTATATTTCCGTTATTCAATATGCTATTGTTGCACAAATTCATCCATAAATTATACTGGGTCTGTATTAACATATCCTAAAGTTACAGTTCATTTCGTTTTCTTAACGATAAGGATGGTCACAAACATTATTGATTTTGCTCAATTTGTTACCGTCCGCCTGAATGTTGTCTTAAACGAACAGTTATTGAAAAACATGAGGAAGACCCAGTTCTTTAAATATCCAATGTTCGAAAACATTTCATCGAGGGATAATTTTTTAAATTGAAAAAAAAAAAAAAAAAAAAAAACCTAACCGTTTGTAAATCTTGCTAAACTTTTGAGCAGGAGTGTAAATTTTTTCGCCAAATTTCGTCGCCAAGACTGACCTCTTTAAAAGTGAATGAACTGCCTCGTTATTTTCATGTTTCTGTAAAACTACTTTCACTGCAGCAGAACAATTCAGGCAGGTAAAAGACAATCACCCGTTGTAACAATATGTATGTACATATTCATTTATTTATATAAAAACACATACATATGATTGATATGATTACAGTTTCTCATTAGTCCTGAATTAATTTAAATAACAAACAGATAAGTTCTTCTGAAATAAGTAACATTTTAGGTAATTTTTTAGCTAAAAATTGGATTTTAAACTTATGGGTATGAGAAAATAATTACCATTCCTAGGTAGATATTCTGGACTTGGTTAAATTTAGTAAAGCACTTCCATTAATTATATTGATTTGAAAAGGATGTTTTCGCATAATTTCGTGTTGTCCTGTATATTTCTATAAATTATACATGTACAACATAGTGCACTTACATTTGAGACAGTGTGAAAAACGCATACGCAACTGAAATGCATTTCCAAAAATTTTCAAGTGTATTATAATGGAAATGTGAATTCAAATTTATGGGTATCAAAAAAAACAACTACTATTCTTATGAATATATCCAAGATTTTATAAAATTTAGTAAAGTACTACCATTAATTATATTCAATAGGAAAGAATATTTTTTCTTAATTTCGTGTAGTCCTGTATATTTTGTATAAGTTATATTTAGACAACATGGCGTATTTAAACTTGAGAGAGTATGAAGTTGAAATTATGTGGGTTTTACGTCGCACTAGTATTATACTATGGGCAATTGGTGACGGTCTGGGACTGACCCATAAAAGTGGTTCGGAGGAGCGCCATCACATTTTTGACCGTCCAGGGATAGAATTGCTCCATAAATTTGTTGTTCCCAATGGTTTAATTAGAGAGACTGCGTAAAACGCATAAAACAACTTAAAATGCACTTTAAGAAATTTTCAAGTGTAGACTTCATATTTCTGAACTTTTTTTAAGTGACTCTGTAAAGGAATAGAGCATGAGTTTCATTCCATATTCTATACGCAACATGTTTTTGTGATTTTAATACATATATATATATATTCATTTTACTTAATTTATTATAGTCCAAAGATGTTTAATTGTACCTACACGAAATTTCGCCTATAGACGGAACGTATTTGAATTCTCTTGGAAGTCATTGTACAAGAGCGAACTATCTGTTAAAATTTTACAGAATTTCAGTATCATAACCAGATCTGCCAACCAAATCCGGTAAATTGTTAATACCTCCTCTTTTCCTACACCACTTAATTTTTACAGTAATTCTCTTCAAATATATTTACGATGAATTCAGAAAACAAATACTATAAAAATTAAGTGGTGTAGAAAAATGGGCGATACTAATAATTTGCCGGATTAGGTTGGCAGCTCTGCATAACCATATGATACAGATTTTCATACTTAGTTTGGATTTCCTGATAATATTTTTTCTTGAGTAGTTCTAATAACAGAATTACACGCACATATACATACACGTACAAATCAATTGTTAAAAATCTGATTTTTCATTTACGGAGACCTCAAAAAGTGTAAATATATCAAAATATCTATTACAAAAATTTTATCGAAAAAGAATACTTTCTTTTACATATATAAACAGAAAGTAAAAATCAGTAAAGATGTAATTTTTACAACTATTCCATAATATTCTTTAAAATATTTCGAAGTCCTAAATATTAAATATATTTTAATATGATAAATAACTATTACATTTTTCTACTAATGAAAGATTCCAGAATTTTTGATTACAATATTTTTATTTTGTGGAATTTTATTCATTTAATTTGATTACTTATTTATTTTTATTTATAGTAATAATGTATTTAAAAATATAGATTAAAATTTGAGTCGCATTAAAAAAATAATCTTGTGTGTCATTCACACGACTTTCTCTTACCCTAAAATTTAATACTATAAATACAGGTTGCAAATTAAGAGGTAAGATAACGAGTATTGTTATGTAAATAGGTGTTAAACAATTCAAATTAGACTTCGGAAGAGTTTTATATCATAATTAGTTCTGTGTGAGGGAGCTACCGCCCACTCAACCCCTCGTTTCAATACTGCACCTATATTTCTATTGAATTTAAACCTGTTATTAAAATTATAACTCACTTAAAATTATTCAGACAACTTTCACACGCAACATTCTTTGAAACTTATCAATCTTGATCAAACTTTTCTAGCAACAACTTATATTAACTTGAAAATACAACTTTCAGACCTTCTGAAATTATTCGTTTTTAAGTTACTCTAAGAGACACAGAAAATGTCAAATGTTAAAAATTTGACTTCGGTAATCAGGAAGCTTCAAAACATATAAATATACAAAAAACAAGCAATGAATATTTAGCTTTAAAACATATATTATTTACCATATGTCTATGAGGAATTCATTTCAATTCCTGAGCACCTTTCCAGGGCATGATAAAATATTACAGTAAATCAGTTCCACTAACAATAAAAAAGAATATTATCACTTACATATTTGCAACCATACATAACTTTTAAAGATTATGTACAGACTACATGGTGCACCTAAATATAATCCTATAGTAATAACAAACGGCAGAACCTGAAATACACTTCCATCAATTTTCAGCTATTGTCGCACTATAATCTAGTACTTTTGTGTAGCCCTGTAAATGAACAATGAATGATTTAACAACAATATTCTACATGAGACATGTTTTTAAGCATATAGAAAATATATATTCATTTCATTTGGTTTAGTGCAGTATACAGATTTTAAGATCAAAATGAACCAGCTAAGAGGGGGGGGGGCTTCCGCCCCCTTCAACCCCCGTTTCATTAATGCACCTACAATTATATAGAATTTAATTCGGTTATTAAAAAATAATTTATTAAAATTTTTATTTAAAAAAATTATCTTTTATGATAATGCAGACGATTTCCATATTAGAGAAGTAGTATAACACTAAATAAATAAATATATATATATATATAAGTTGAATTTATTTTCAATATTACGTTTATTTTTTATTTATTTATTTATTTATTTTTTTGTTAATAATGAAAGCATCGATAACTTTATTTTAAATTATCGCAGATCGATGGTTCAACCATTCGTTTTAAAGGTATTCGCGAGCTCTTTTGAAAGATACTCATCATAAAAATTTACCTCCTCGGGGGGAGGCTTGGCTCCTACATACACAAAATTTTTTTCCCAGTTGACTACCTCTATTACAAAAGATATATATTTGTTTCATTTGGTTTAGTGCAGTCTCTAGATGTTAAACTCTACTTACCTGCAATTTCCCCCATAGACGTAATATATTTGAATACTTTTGAGTGTCCCTGTACACGAACCATTTGCTTCATCTCACAGACCATTCGCTAAGAACATGATTTTCGTATTCAGGGGGCCTCAGAACATGTAAATATAACAAAAACTCACATTCGAAAATTTGACCCTAAAACAATACTCTCTCGACTCTATGGGTAAAAGAGAGTAAAAAATAAAAAACAAAATAAAAATAAAAATAAAAATCTCACAATAATAATAATAATAATAATAATAATAATAATAATAGTAATTTAATTGCCCATACCACAGCACTAATATGACTTTAAAAACAACCATCGAACATTTAAAAAAAAAATTAAAATTATGAAACTTTTTGCGTCACATTGATAAGAAGCTATATATATATGTTTAAGTGGACAATTTTAATACGTATTATGAATCACTTTAATTTTTAATTAACCTGAGTGCACAGAAGCATGAAAAATTGCAGCCTATTTTTTTATGTGTAAATTAAAAAACAAAGTGATTATTAGATCACGTAAAAAAAAAAAAAAAAAAAAAAAAACCTCGAAATATGATAACTTTTTTCCTTGAAAAATCATTAAACATGCATGAAATGAATATTGGTTTTTAATTAAAGAATTATAAAAATGCTTTTTTGGAATAATGCGTTTTTAAATACTTATCACATTATAAGAACAAAATCTTTTAGGTACTTAACATCTAGCACAGAAAATTGATTTCCGTATTTTACTATATATATATATATATATATATATATATACATCAGGGTGTCGACAGTCGACATTTTTCCCTTGAGTTCAGTTTGCAGGATTAATTAAGTAAAAAATTTTTATATAAATATATTGGTGGAACAATCAGGAGAAAAATTTCGACTGCCGACACCTTGTAATATATATATATATAAACGCATTTTCTACTTAATTTTAATGCCGAATATTCATTTTCTTTCTTTCTTTTTTCTTTTCTTTTCTTTTCTTTTTTTTTTTTTCGATATGTACTTCTTTTAAATAAACCTTTAAGTAATTTCGTGATTTCAAGACTTTTTAAAATTTATTCCATTTCTTTTTTTTTTTTTTTCTTCTTTTTTCTTTTTAATGAATAAAAAGAAAATACCATTATAAAGGAAAGAAAAAAAAAGTATATGTTTGCTCCTCTTAGCTTTTTTTCCCAATTACTTTAAATCAAACATTACCCCAAAACTTAAAATCCAATTATTTCATTAAAAAAATAAGAAGAAGAAAGAAAGACAGTAGTTAATATTTATTTAACTTTTTCAAGTTTCTTATATGAGAGTATTAGAAGAAATCGTTGAAAATTAATTAAAATTATTTATTTTTTCGGCTCTTGAGTTAAGAAACTTGCTTCTTAATTTAAAAAACTTGTCTCTGAGTTCATGGGCCAAACTCTAACGATAGGTAAAATACATATAAAGAAGAATTTTTGCATAGCAATATAGGGTCGAAAATGGGAAGTGTAAGCGGAAAAACAAGAAATGCTGAGAAAATGGTAAGTAGCACTTTGTTTAAATAATATTACAGAAATTGCTCAGATAGGTACAATATTCGAACTAATACAATCAATGCTTTAAATACATCGATTAGAAACAGCATTATTGCTATGCATATCTTTTTATGTAATCATTTGTATGAAAAAAAAAAAAAAAATGTTAAAAGTTATGTATTCAAAAGCCTCGCCCTCGCTTGTTAAATAACAACAAAAAACAATTGTTTCTTAAACGACTATTATTAGAGAAAATTGTTAGAGAAAATTACAGGAAATTTCTTTTAAAATTTACCGAAAAAAGTGTAAAAGTTCTATTTTATATTTTACATATTTAACCGCGTATTTCCCTTACGGGTTAAGTATGTAAAATATAAATTGAGACTTAACTCAGTACGTAATTAATAACTTTGTATGTTCTAGATATATTAAAATAATAAAACAGACACATAAATTCTTAAACCCTTTCCAAGTGCTATTTAATTTCCCACCGTTGGTTCAAAAGGGCTGAATTTTTTTGAAGCGATGAAGTTCCACTTTCTCTTCCCGATAAAGATATCAATTATTCACATCGGAATAAACTTCTCATTTAAGTACGTTTATATTAACACATTGCATGTTGGTGTTGCATATAGCTGCAATTTTTTTTTTTAATTTATGTTGTTAGCCCCACCCTATTTTCCCACCAGAATATTTTTAGAGTAATATTTTTCATGTTTAATCGTAGTTAAATAATAAAGAAATTTGTTCTACAGATATTACGGTGTGAAAAAAGGGCGGAGCGAGCATCATTCCGGAATAAATTTAAAAACTTGGCAGCTATGGTGTTGTAGTTTCAAGGTAAAGCTCCGCCTATTTCAAATTATAATAACTTCTGTCCCGATATTTATATGCTATACTTAAGATATAAATGAATGCATAAAGCACTATTATGATACAAATAAATATAAAATTACGATGTATCTAAATAAAAAATATTTACATTTATGTTCATAATTACTGTCTAGTGTTAATTACTGTACTGGGGAGAAGATGATAGGAAAAGTGCCAATTCCTGCCCAGTAAAAACTCAGCAAAATGTATGTGTTCCGCATACCATATGTTAAAAGTACTTGTAAAAATCGCAGAAGGTCTATACTCTCTTCCGAAAAAAAATCGTAACTATTAAATTATAACATATAAGCCCATTATCCTTCATTCATTTTTTATTTTCCTTTAAAAAGAAAATTCTTACAATTTTTCTGATAATTGTTGTTAGTAGATTTACTAACAATTGCGCATTCCGAAGCATAATAAAAATTTCTAGTATATAATATACCAGCAGGCTACGCCCGCTTCGCTGGTCACTATATTTAAATGAATTTCCGAAAGAATTGAATTAATATTTATGTTTCTACAACACATTAGAGACAAAAACTAAAAAAAAAGTAACTAAAATTGCTTCAAACCTCGCTTCGGTTACCCGCTGTCTACGGCAGCTTTTTTCCCGCCCGCACTGCATCAGGTCTAGGTTTCCCATGCCAGCAGAACGATCTTTCCCGGACACTTCAATCTGGATATTTATCGACGACAGGGGGGGGGGGATCTGCTACTATTTAAGAACTACGATTTTAAAGATGATTGTATCTCAGCATCTATTAAATATTTTAGTTTTGAACCATGTATTTCGCCCATGCTATTTACACTATATTACGATTTGATTCCGACCAATGTAATAAAATTAAATTAAATTAAAAGTAGATTAATATATATATATGTGTGTGTGTGTGTAAACAAATTAATTTTAATCAATTTAATCCTTTTTACTATGTATATACTAACATTTTCCCCGATAAATACTGTAAATAAAAAAATAATTAATAAAAGTTTTTTCTTTTAAAGGAATTAATTAAAAAATGAAAAATAAGAAGTTGTTCTACTATAAAAAATTAAACATAACTGTTATAAATACGTTTTTAAATTTAAAACTAATTATAATTAATTTTTTCTACTGCATTACAATTTTGTTTGCTATAAATATAACAAATAAAAATAAAAATAAACTCTCCTTCAAATGAATGTATTAAATAAAAATAAGTTGCGTAATAGCCGTTGCTAAGATACGCAGACGATTGAAGCAAAAGAATAAATCTATGAAAAATGAAACAAAGAAGCCAATATTTAAAATCGGAAAAACATTAATTTAATAAATTCAAATTCGAAATTCGAAAAAATCTCGATTAGGTACACACTTGCAGGGTCCCAGTTACCTATATGCCAAAATCTAAAAATTTAATATGTTTAATTTTTTCGACTGTATGTGTATCCGCGATTGTAATGAAATGCTCGCCCTCTGGTGGGCTAAGGTGAAATTATCACACCACTGCATATCCTCATATTATGCAATCGACTTTCCATGATGAAATGGCGGAGAAAGAATAATAATTACACGTGGCTGTTATATTTACTAACAACTGCAGTGTTCAGAGAGCGCCATCTATCGATCATTACAAACGCGGATAACTATTTGATTTCAATAAATATAATAAAAAAGTTTTCTTCGTCAAATGAATTTAAATAAATAAATAGTTTAATAGCCGTTGCTAAGATACGCAGACTTTTGAAACAAAATAAATTTCTGAATAATGAAACATTGAAGCCAATATTTAAAATCGAAAAAACATTAATTTAAAACATTCAAATTCGAAATTCGAAAAAATCTCGATGAGGTGCATACCTGCAGGGTCCCAGGAACCTGTATGCCAAATCTGGAAGCTCTGCGATCAGTAGTGTGAGCACCAGAGCGCAGACACACACACAGACACACTTCTCTTTATTTATATAGATTAATCAAATATACATATATTCTCGTGTATAAATATTAATCAGATACTGATAAAATGAAAAAAAAAAGGGTTACATGACGTATAATGAAATGAATGCTTTCTAAACTAAAAATATTTAAAAGGGTTTTATCGAAATTTTTCTTTGTCAATGTGTATTACATTACAATAAATTATCTCTTTTATCAAATGAGTAATAAAATCATTAGCATAAAACACGAAATTAGAAATATAAAATTTGAATCTGAAGTAGTACAATGTGTAGAAATGAAATTTGTGAAACATCTGAAATCCTTTTTGTACATATATAGATCTCAACAGCGAAATAATAATATTGAAATAACAAATTTCCTTTATAAAAGAGGCACGAGAGAAACCAGAAAAATGAAATTTGAAACAGAGAATAAAAAATGTAAAGAAATGCAAATATCGAAAGATGACAGAATGTCCAAAAAGAATCTGATATTTCTGCCAAAAGTGAAGTTTAAAGTCACTGTGAAGTTCGAAATCTGTTACGCATTTATCAAAATATATCAAAAAGTATCAAAATGTATAGTACTTTCGAAATATTTTTTATTTTTTTATTTTTTAATGTTTGAATATATTTCTTTATTATATTTGCTTATATTACTTAGTAACAGTTCGACTAATTTATTTATTTATTTAATTGTTCATTTTTTAAATAGGCTTTAAAGTTGAAATAAGGTTTTAAAAATCTAGGAAATGTTATGATTTCTTATTTTTCCAAATGTACTCATTTATTAAACTTTATAATCTGCAAAAAGGTGTTATCACAGGAATCCCTCACGCGCAACTGCAACTCTACTAAAATTATCAAAAAAGAAATATCCTCCAATTAAATAATTCAAAACTAACAAATTCTCTTTTTCCAATTCTAAATATTCAATCTCTTATTTTAAATCAAATTGGAGTATAAAGGTTGATATTTTTATTTATTACCAACTATGCGAAAAATACCAGAGCCGGGAATCGAACCCGGGCACCTCCGCTTAACGCACGGATGCTCTACCACTGAGCTACCCTGGCTGACAACCAGCTAGAAATGGCTGACAATCATGAAATTTTTATTCATGAATTCATGAATAAAAATTTCTAAATTGAAATTTCGTGGTCTATGGAGTTGTGCTACGATTATTATATGTCTCACCTGATATATCTGCGTTTGCAGACTCGGTGACTTTGCCAACGAATATTATGCGAGAAGTGCCTATCTGGTTGTCAGCCAGGGTAGCTCAGTGGTAGAGCATCCGCGCGTTAAGCGGAGGTGCCCGTGTTCGATTCCCGGCTCTGGTATTTTTCGCATAGTTGGTAATAAATAAAAATATCAACCTTTACACTCCAATTTGATTTAAAATAAAATATTCACGGTTGATGGATTCATGAATAAAAATTTCTAAATATTCAATCTCTTTCTAACAGCTGGACCATCCACTCAGCAAGGGATGCTGGATCTTCTTTAATCGATTGTAAAATTAATAGTTATTCATCCTCAGCTCCTGTGGCGATTTTTACCGATGGTTCCAAGACAGAACATGGAGTTGCAGCAGAGCTCTGTTTCTTTAACAATTGGGAACTCATCTTCCAGTGGTCTTACAAGCTCGAAAATTTCAACTCTGTATTTCAGGCAGAAATTTTCGCATGCCTCAATGCTGTCGTATAAGTAGAAGAAAATGTACACAATTTACCCTAAAATTAACATCTTTAGCGACAGCCTCTCGGGTCTGCAAGCCACTACCCGCCACAGGAGCAGACATCCAATTATTTTGGAAATAAAACAAAAACTATTCAACTTAAAATCCAACATTTCCCTGGCATACGTTTCTGCCCACAAGGGTGTGGTCGGTAATGAAATGGCAGACCAACTAGCCTAAAACGTCACAGAAAATCCCATAATTAAATATACTTTACCTGTCCCCGCCCCCCCTTCCCATGTCAAATTAAGATTAAAGCAAATACTTAGACAAAATTGGCAGTCCCTATGGGAAGACTCCATAAAGGGAAGATATACCTATGACTTGGTACCAACCACCTCATCAAACTGATGGTCCCTTACCCCCCAAATTACAGCTTTTCTCACAGGCCACGTACCGTTTCCATCTTACTTAAATAAGTTTCATCGCTGACGATCACTCTTGTGCCCTTGTGGCCTGGAAGGTACTGCTTCGCATTATTACTTTGACTGCCTCTCACCTTCTCCTTTCATCTCCGCAACCCAACCCCTAGACCAGAAAACTGGCTAGAAAATATCATTACAAGACCCTCCCTAATTCTAAAGTTAAATATAATTTTCTCACTATTAATGAAAGTCACAAACTTAACTGACTAAGACCAATTTTCCTTCCAACTGGCTTAAACGGCAATCTGCAAAACTGTCTTTAACCGGATTCAACTGGGCCTCCCAAGTCTTCAGTTCCAATTCAAGTTCCTACAACAATGAAACCATCCAGTACACCTGTTGCCCCTTGTCGCAAGAGGCGCTAGCCCGGAAACAGTAATTAAAAGAACAGCTAAAATTAATCTCCAAATGATTTTTAACATTCTAGAAATAGAACTCTAAACAATGAACCCAATGCAGTGAACTCTGTATATCTTTCATGGACTCAACAAACTCATATTTTGAACTTTCCATTCCATATCTGTTCTTCTATGTGCCCTTTGCCGCGTGGGGTATAGTTCCCACACACCCTCCTATATTTGAACAATCGCCCATTGTCGGTTGTAGGCTGAAAGCCTGGCGATACTATGTAAAATTTTATTTGAATTTTCAATAAACGTCCTGCAGGGCTGGAACTGGCCTGATCCTCCTCCAGAATGCAGGGGATATCCTCAGAGTTGTCACCTTAGAAGTGCTCAACATCGCTCCAAGAGGTACCTGCTTCATGTTAAATCTGCAAATAGGTAGATGGTAATTTTATTCCTCTTATTTTAAAACGTTAAGGTTATTTTTTCAAAGCGTGAGACAAACATATACCTTTTAAAATAATTTTAAATGGAGAGTTTAAAATATTATAGACAATAAAAAAAAATAAATAAAAAAAAAAAAAAAAAAAAGGTTAGATAGTTATTTACAGTATGGTTTAATTATGTATAATGAATAACTTCCTAAACTTTATTTTTTCCTTAAAAATAAACAAAAAGTTAATTATTGGCGCTTAAATGTTATGCTAATAGGGATAAAACAAAAATTACTTTTATGTGACAATATTTTCTATACATTCTAATCGTTTTAATTCATGACACCATACTATTTATTTTATACTATTTTACAGCATAACTTTTTCGTTTTAAAATATCTTTAAAGTATATATATATATATATATATATATATATATATATATATACATTTTAATTAGAAAATACAAATAGAAACTAAAAAACTGCTACAGAGAAATAATATTTAAAGTATTTTTCTTGCTTTTATACTTTCTGGCATTTAATGTGTTTTTCAAAGAGAAATCTCTTTTCAGTTTAATAAAAATATTCCAATTGAATATTTTTCTTTTCTTTTTTTTTTTTTTTTTATATTACTTTTTTTTTATGAGAAGGCACCTTCTTAATAAAAGTTTTAAAAGAAATCTTTTTTTTTTCTTTTTTTTCCCTGAATAAATGAAATGTAATGAAAAATTCTGAGCTTAAGTAAATAGAAAGACTAGTATATAATATTGCAGTCAATGTGAATAAAACGAAATGAGTAAAACAAATAATTATAAGTAAAAAATGAATTCCATGAAGTTCGTTTGGTAAACTGTATATCTTTTGAGAATGTTGAATCGAAAAATGACGTCTGTTTCAGTCCCTCACACACAGCTCTTTTTTTTTTCTTTAATATGAGGGTTTATAATAAAAAAAAATAGCTATTTATTATATTGAACCCTTTCCGGCGCAAGGTACTGTCCGTTTTCGTAAACCATGTCTACCTCTCGCGGAACGATCCTACTCGGAAAAGGGGTGATGCGTTGAATGAGATGGGCACTTAGCCAAATGCGCTTTTCGTTCTACACGTGTTCGTTTTCTTTTTATGAAGACGATGATATTTAAAGGTAAATTTTAATTAACAATATTTTATTTAATGTAATTTATATGACAATATGCGCGAAAAATAAAAGGTGTAAAATAATCATGATAAAAAAAGCTAATGATTTGATTTAAATACGATTTTCTGTAAATTTCTGTAAAATAGAGATCCAAAAATATGGTATTTTTATTTTAGCAGTATAATTTAAAAGAAAAAAATATATTACTTTTACTACAGGTAAAGTCTACTGTAAACGTTGTTCTTTTTCTCTTCTTTTATTAATGAATTATGTAAATTTTACCTAATTTAAGTCATTTTTAATTAATTTACTACTATAATCAGTGCATGAAACAAGTGTTCAGGTATGACAGATATAGTACGAATTTAGAGATCAAGTAAGCAAATAAAAATAATTTTAACTGAAAAAAAAAAAAAAAAAGGAAGAAGAAGAAAGAAAACAGGCATTTACTTTTAAGTTTACGGATTTTATTTTGCATCGAAGAATAAAACTGATCTTCTACACTTATTTAAAAATTACAAGGGGGAAAAATCAGCATTTTGCCTTTATACGAATATAACGAAGAAGTATCGCCTCAAAATTCAATAATGTCCTGAAAAGAAAAAAAAAGAAAAAAGAAACCGCAACTTATCTCTCACTCGTAAAATGTAAACATTCTCTCATCTTCTACGCTTCTACCCTATTTTAACAAAATCAATGCAGACCTCACGCATGCGCATAGGTGAGCAGGGTCACAGCTAACGAAACCAAACAATAAATGGAATCATTTAAATTACACTACCACCGGAATTCACGAACAAAACAAAAATAAAATGAATTGACAACATTTTCTGCAACGTTACGAAAGTAAAATTTTGCTAAAAAATTTCCGGGATGAGTTTTTGCAGTTGAAAATTAAAATTAGGTGATGCTGTAGCGGCATCACCGCCCTTGAAATGGTTAAGGGCAATTCCGTGAAAAATGTAACGTCAGTCACACGTACAGATATTTCTGCTTCCACCAATATTTTTCATCAAGAACCACTATCCTATATGATCACAAAATTTACGGTAAATATGCCATTAATATTTCTGGAATAGCGGTGGCAAAAAAAAAAAAAAAAAAAAAAAAAAAAAGGAAGTTTCGTTTTTTTATGACGTTACTTTCTTCCATGGAATCGCCCTTAACATATTCTTTCTCACAATTAAACAAACAATTCCTTCATGGTATACTTACCATTCTCTTTTCACTTTTATTGGTTATGAACCCTTTTCTCTTTTTTCCGTGACTCTCCGATTTTTTTTTTTTTTTAATTATAAATGCATTGTTAATTTCGAAAATTAATATACCAGGTGTCCTATAAACCTGCAGACTTTCTAAAAATTTATCAATATTGAAGGAATTGATAAAATGGAATGCGGCTTGCAAAAACTTATTCTTGTGAAAAGGTTTTTTTTTTTTTTTTTTTTGTAAAGGAAAATAAAGTAGTTACAATTTTCATCGATAGAGGACGCTGTACGGATGGGTAAGTAGAAATATGCAAAACAGTGTCCTATAAATTTCATGGCTAACACAACTTATTTCTTATAATGCTTCCGATTTGTGCACACATGTCGTTTAAATAGCAGGGATGGAACACGGGCGCAGAATTCATACCGGAATGTGTTTAAGAAATTTCTCTGCCTATAATATCGTCGATTTAAGAGGTAGACAATTTTCTTACATTGATAGTGGTATGAATTCTGCGCCCGTGTTCCATCCCTGAAATAGCGATGTTGACTTAATGGATAAAGCATTTTTGAAGAAGTTGTTTTCCCAGAACTGAGAATCACCGACAGAAACTGTAATTAGCGGCGTTGTAAGTCGTTTACAAACTGTAATTTGTGGTGATACAAACACATACAATAGAATTTATATACCTGTAAATATTTGCATGGAAATAAATTTAGTTTTCAGGAAATTTGTGATTGGTCCAAGTACAGCGCCCTCTACCGACGAAAACCTTAACATTTCAACACTTTTTTTAAACTTTACATTTGAAAACTTTAACTTTAATATATTTTCTTTATAAAAAAAAAAAAAAAAAAAAAAAAAAAACCTTTTCATGAGAATTACTTATTCGCAAGCCGCGTTCAAATCTACAAATTCTTTTAGTTTTCATAAATTTGTAAAATGTCTACACACTTACGAGATACCCGTATTTTAGTTATTTCCTAACAAGAATTAAAAATATATGTAATAATAATATTATAAGCAATAATACGTTCTTTTTCTGCTTTTAGGTTTATAAAATAGGCCATTTAAAATGAAATGCATATTCATTTATATTTATATATATACATATAAATGTGACGGAGTTCTAGTACTAAATTGTGGCAAATAATAACATCATAATACATTATGTAAGATATGAAATTACAAAATAAATGTTTATAGCAAGCTCTAGTCTGCAGATACACCGACATTTTTCCACAATAATTACTTCGGTTTGAGACAATTTTCGAGATTTTCGAATTTATGATGTTTACTTATAAAACTATTATCAATCTATATTTATACACTTATATGTATGTTTATACATGGTCTGTCCAGAAAGCAATAAGACTAATTCCGTAAAAATCACACTCTCTTTTATTTTATTTATTTATTTTTTAAAATAATTTTTACAGATTCTTAAAATTCTTCAAAAAACCTCTTCCTGCATTAATATACCGTTGATAATGACTCTGCCAAACATTGATGCCCGTTTAGAAATCTTCAGCTGGAATCTTCAGTTGTATAGAACACGCGCTACGTTTCTCTGCAACTTCTTTAGATCTTCAAAATGATTTTAATAACCTGGAAACAACTTCATAAGCTGAATTTTAACCAAGGAATAGAACAATGCCCGGCATTGACAGATGAGGATGCATGATGGTTGGGGTAGCGTTTACAATCCGTGTTTTGTCACTGCTCGATACTCTGGTGCATTCTGAAACCATAACGCCACTTTTAAACATATGTCTGCTTCATAAGTGATCAGTGTGCTACAAAGACTCGAGACCAATCAGTGTTACCAGATGGTCGACAATCAATTTCCCCAAACAGTTTTTCAAATTTCTCCAAAGAAGAAGTGCACCCTCCCCCCCCCCCAAAAAAAAAAAAAAAAAAAAAAAATCCATCTAAAGTTCTACTAAAAATATAAATGAATAAATAATAATAATATTTAACAGATTTAAGACCAATTTTTTCTCCAAGCGAAGCTCATTTTTGAAAAATGTCCCTACGTAGTCCCGCAGGCCCAGGACCTACAGCAGTCAATCGGCTTTAATCCTAAACACCAACACACCAACACCCTACGTAGTCCCTGTAGAATGTATAAACTACATATATTTTAAACCTGCATAAAGTGATTTTGCTGAGGATGTAGGTAGGTTTTACTTTCGCCCTCAGAATGAGGATGTCCTGGAAGTAAAAAGTACCTTCAAAAAGACCTTAAACGCTGAAGAAAACTGTTAAAAGTCTATACGCGTTGGGATAAATCCCTTCAATTGTCAGCGCTCTAAACTTATCAGATAGACAAAAGAGTTGAAAATTTCCCCTCGAAATTCCCTACAAACATCCAGTCCCCAAAAATGTGCCCTAAAGCCTAAAAAAATCCCCAAAATGGGAATAAAATCCTAAATCTGACAACACTGAGGCCAACTGATTTCCACCGAATATTGTAGCTGACAGTTTCCGCCACCTATCAGGGTTGCTAAATTTGGCCTTTTTTTATTAAATAGTCACCAATAATTTTGAGAAATGACATTTGATATACATAATACACTATCAATCTTCGAAGTGATTAGTCAAACGTTACAAATAAAAATTACTGGTGATTATTGAATTAAAAAAAAGGCCAAATTTGGCAACCCTGCCACCTATACCACCTGAAGCCTTTGCCACTTTGTCATTCTGCTTGGCGCAAAAAATATCAGTCTCATTACTCTCTGGACAGACTTTGTATATATATACATATTTATATATACATACCATATAACAATGATGTCATTAAAATTTACTGATGCTTTTATCACTTTCACGACCGCTGACGTAGATTCACGTCATTTAAAAATCTCTAACTCCACCAGTGGTCGTTTCTTTCGCAATTTGTATGTTATTTATTTCTTAGAAATATACCCAATATTCATATTTGTACTACCAATATACTATGGATATAAATGCTTTGATTCGAAAAAGTATAATTATAATGTATATTAATTTGTAATATAAATGTGAATACGGAAATTTTTTTTCCGAAATATTGTAATTGGAGAGAATAACGCCCACAGGCGGACTTTACTGTGAAAAGACAAAAATATGCGGTCGTGAAAGGGCTAAAAAATTTTTTTCCAACAAATTTAATGTTATTACTTGTGGATTTCCTGTCTGCGCATTCACATATTTTCTTAATATTTCTTATGTTACGTTTATATATGTATATTTTTAATATGATACATTCTAAAAAAGATATTATTTTCAATATGTTAATAAAAATGATATATTATACTCTATAGATAGTAATATTTCCAAGACTAACTTACTGGTGCTTTATAATGGACAATTTAATTAAACTTAATAATTTTTGAACAATATTTTGAAGGAAAATAACTTTTTAATAAGTTAATAAGAAAATATGTAACACTAGAGAATTTCATATATGAAATTTTAAGAATTAAGAATGTTAAATATTAAAGAAATGTATTTCAAATTATATAAGATTCTAATAAAATATCTCTCCAAGATAATGAAAGATAAATATATTTATAAGAAAAAATGTAAAAGAAAAACATTGAAAACTTGAAAGAATATTTAGCGTGATAAAATGAATCTTTTATCGGAGTACTGAAAAAGATTTAAATTAAATCATTTTCTTTCATTACTTCTGCGGTTACAAAAAAAAAATGTCAGTTTTAACATCTGAAATTATTAAATAAGTTTGAAATTATTCCGAAAAGCTGAATTAAAGTAAATATCTGCATTTTTTTCATTTTTTACGCTCAATGATACTATATTTACTCTTAAATAAAATCTAACAGTAATTTAACAAATGCATACTATTTCTTCTGTGAAATATTGAATAACTTTCTTAACCGTTTTACATTAAAATTAGTAAAATTATGTTTCTTGATTAAATACAGTTAAAGGAATTTAAAGTAGATACACAAAGTTAGCTCTGAAAAGAATAATAAGTTAAATATACATAATACTTTTCTGACAAATTTCTTTTTATTTTAAAATGAATTTCCTTTGATGTTTGAATTCATAATAGCAAAAGTATTTATCTTATTAAAAAAAAAAAAAAAAAAAAAAAAAAAACTTCACTAATGTTTAAAAATCGCAGGGTTTAAGCCGATTTTAAATTTTCTTTACCAAAAAAGCTAAAGTCAGAAAAGAAAGCTTTAGCAGAATGCGAAAATGCCTGAAGCAGTAGAAAAAGATGAATATCAGTTCACACATTATTCTAAACGCCTCAACATGTTTGATTTTCATTTGTAAATTAATCTTAAAAGTTTTTAATCAGGTCTTTAAAGAGTTATATACAGAAGATAATATATATTTTTTTTTTAATTTGAAATAAAAAACAGAAAAGTAATTAATAATTAAACTTACCACTGTAACCAGATCAATTCGAATATAGTACAAGCATATATTTTAACACATTTATTGGCAGACTTGAAAAATATTAAACTTTTTAGATTATTACTTTATATTGTAAACTTTTTTAAAGCAATATGAACATCTTATATACGAAGTATATTACTTTTCTGGAGATATAATTATCACAATGGCAAGCAAAACTACATTAAGCTTATACAGTATCTGAAAATAAAAACATAACTTACAAAAAAAAAAAAAAAAAAAAAAAAAAAAAAGTAGTATAAGTGAAATTTGTTTATTACTATTGAAAGCTTTTTGGTTTACAATTTATAATTTTTCTTTCTTTCATATTAGACCACTTTACAAATGTCTCGTGCTTATTTACAAATTGATTTCCTGTATGCGCGACTTATGCAGAGTTCAGCATTTGATTTTCCTTATATGCATGAAACAATGGATTTTTCTTGATCAATGTTGCAATTTTTTTTCCCATGAAAGATTTATAACATTTTCGAAGATTTTTTTTTTTTTTTTTTTTCTTTTTTTCAATTTGTCTTCAGTAAGATGCTTTAGCAAAAAAGCGAAAACATGTTATTTCATTTTCGCATTTTGGATACTTTTTGTATAAAATATTATTACCAATGTTCTTTTATATTGAGTGAGCATCATGTTGTGTAACTTGTAATAAAAGTTGCATTGAATGTTCAAGTTTTAAAGTTAATATTTTATTGCTTCAAGGTAAAAGTCCTATTTTGTTTGTTCCATAATAGCACAGATCAACATGTAAAATTTTGATTTTATAATTTTGACTGACCTTTATGTTTTCTGGCGTGCTGAAACAGAAAATGAAGTCAGTTTTTCTCTATCACGTATAGAATTTTGTTAATATAAGGTGCCTAACAATATAATTTCTTCCATTACTCTTCCACCAATATAATTATATGGTAAGTTTAATAGTATGTTTTCAAGATTAATTAATTATGGTACCTATTGTTGTAATAGCGCAGCACTAGTGCGACGTAAAACCACACCAACCAACCAATCTATTGTTATGATGGTATAAGTAAGAAATTGAGTCGGTAAGCACCCTGTATTGGTAAAAATCTATACGGGATAGAGAAACATGAGCTGCATTTTCGGTTTCAGCATAACAAAAAACATAAAGTTCAGCTAAAATTATTAAATCAAATTTTGTGAACTTCAATTTTGTAGGCCTGTGTAGTTATTGTAACATTTTATAGTCGGCAACAAAATTATTGAAGCACTAGCAATAATTCCTACTTAAAATATGGACACCTAATACTCTTTGTTAAGTAAATATTTGCCGAGTCATGGTCTTAGGCTTATACTGTTTATATAAAAGTAAGTTGAGGATAAAAATTAGCGACCAAACTATATATATATATATGAGCATGGATGTGTACTTCAATAATTTTGCTGCTGACTTAAAATTCCAAAAACATAAAATAAATACAAACAGAAATATATTTTTCACTGCATTTCTATTTAATTTCTTTTTTTTTTTTTTTTCTTCCTTTTTTTTTTTTTTTTTTTTTTTTTTTACTGCGCAGATACTTGGAAGAATTGTTTCCCGATAGAGTTTTTCTTCTAGTCGATGAACTAAATTTTACCGAACCTCTGGATAAGATTTCATTTTGCCTGACGAATAAATTTTTCTTGTCAGTTCAGGATGACTGATTTTTTTTTTTTTTTTTTTTTTTTTTTCGGACCGGTATAATTCAAAGTTATTTTCTACTAGTAGATTTAGGTTCCGGTCGGTTTAATTTTTAATGAGTCAGTATGGTTGAGAGCATATTTGAAAACGATTTAATCATAAGCAGAAATTTGTTTGCATTAAATATAGCTATCTTAAGGATGAACCATAGTGAATTTACACACGAATAAATATACCCATTACCAATTTTTGTATCTTATATTAAATATCTTTATTGGGCACCCACATATAACAGACATGTCAATTAAATCTATTTTTAGTCTGAATTTCCAAATCTTTTTTCTTCAACAGTTTTCTCAAACAAAGGACAAACTCTGGAAGAATCATTTTCCATCATAAATAATTTATATTCTTTCACCACGTTTCTTTCGACCATAGGAGTCTGTGCAAATGCTGACACAACGAGACTGGTGTTAAAATAGGGGTGATAACCCATGTGGTTGAGAGAAAATAGCGATAAAGGAACGTTGAATGACTGGATGTTTACCAGATTCCAAGCTGCCAGTCAATTTCCCACCCTTCCAAGCCTTTGAAATGGTCCTAAATGATAGGTCACTAAAACATTGCTGCACTATAATTGGAATATGTAAAAGACTTGGTTACGTAAAAAGGTTATTTATTTTAGAAATTGGCCATCTTCAATACAACCACGTCGCTTAAATGACAATTTTGTGTATATTATGCATATATTGCCCGTTAGATATTTTCCCCTTTAAAAAAAAAAAAAAAAAAAAAAAAAAAAAAAAAAAAATCGGCTTATAGAATTATTATTATTATTTTATTTTAAGCTATTCTGAAAAATTTCCGTTGCAGAAATGAATCATGTTCAAAATTCTATAGAATGAAATTTTGCGTTAGGACTGAAAGCAAACATTTTGGGAATAAATTCGAAATTTATTTTATTACACTCTCATTTATATCATTCAGTTTTCAATTTTTATTTCCACTTTCCCTTACCAATATAAATGGTAGAGAGAGTATTGTTTTGGTTCAAATTTTCAAAAGTGAGTTTTTGTTATATTTACACGTTTTGTGGTCTCCCGAATTCGAAAATAATGTTTTTAGCGTTTGTGTGTGTGTGTGTGAATGTCTGTGTACGTTTGTCTTTTATCAGCATATCTCAAGAAAAAATAATATCAGACAGTATGCACTCGGTATTCTAAATGTGTATTATATAGGGATGCTACACTAAACTTTTCTTTGTGTTCAAGCAAATGGTTCGTGTACAGGACCACCCAGGAAAATTCAAATACATAACGTGTTTGAGGGAAATTTCAGGTAAGTACAGTTTAACATCTATAAATTGCCTTAAACAAAATGAAATATATATATATTTGTTTTTATGCATAAAAACATGTTTTGTGTAGATTGTGATGTGGAAATCATTCATTATTCATTTACAGGGCTACCCAAACTATCTGGATATATTGCGGCTATACTTGGAAATTGCTGGAATTATAATACCTTTTGTGTTAGATGTTATTCAAGTAAGACTAAATTTAAGTACACAATATTATCTATAGTGAATATTAATTATACACAATATACAGGTGTATCCAAAGCTAAGCTAAACGATTTCTATTGAACATAATTGATGGAAATGCTTTGCTGGATTTTACTATGTAGACGAACACTTTTCAAGAAGACAAATTAATTTTTCATACCCATACTGTAAAAAAAAAGTATAAATTTAAGTTTTACTTTAAACTCTGCTTTTTTTTTTCTTAAGATGCCCGGATTACGAAAGTCCAATTTTTGGCGGTTGATCTGTATGCGTATCTGCTATCAGCAGAACTTAAAACCAAATAGCAGCAAGAAATTCAAATTTGGTATTTTAAAGTCCGTATTAGGTATTACTTACAAACTTTGAATAAACACCATAAAATGCAATAAACTCGCAACAATTGTTTCGGGTCGAAAAAACACACGACCCTTCATCAGGCGAATAAAGTAAGCACGAGTGCTGCAGTCAAAGCGGCAACGCACAAAATCGTTTAAAATGAAAAGAAAAACTTTATAAAGTAGAAAATAAATAGAGCTACTGGTGTGAGTAGAATTGCTCTATTTATTTTCTACTTTATAAAGTTTTTCTTTTCATTTTAAACGATTTTGTGCGTTGCCACTTTGATTGCAGCACTCGTGCTTACTTTATTCGCCTGATGAAGGGTCGTGTGTTATTTCGACCCGAAACAATTGTTGCGAGTTTATTGCATTTTATGGAGTTTATTCAAAGTTTGTAAGTAATATTTTTACAACGCCAGTTTATTGATGCTTCTTTATTAAATCCGTATTAGGTAGCCACTTAAAAAATTGATCACGATTGGCAAGTCTGAAAGCATATTAAAAACATACTTTTTTTTTTTTTTTTTTTTTTTGATAACTGTATGCACTACAATCGAACAGGGGGTGAGGGGGGGCAATCCCCCTCACAAAGAATTACATGTCAAATAAAACAGTTGCTAAAACTATTTTAAATAATTTTTAAAATAAATTAAACTTCATTATCTTACGCTATTGACCTTAAGACTTAATGTGCAAGTTATCTTTATAGGGTCAAGGCTCTACCAATTGAGCTATCTAGGCCGACATCCCGGTCAGCATTACTCACTCAGAAAACCTTTTAGGCAGAAACAATCTGGTCTATCATTTTAGATAGCTCAACAGAAATAAGCCGCAGGAAATGGAAAACACCATTAAACAATGGGAGAATGAAATACAATTTTTTTTCTTCAAAGATCCGGGGTTCGAGTCCCGGTCCAGGCATTATTTTCACTATTATTTTATTAAAAATAATTGTATTTCATTCTCCCATTGTTTAATGGTGTTTTCCATTTCCTGCGGCTTATTTCTGTTGAGCTATCTAAAATGATAGACCAGATTGTTTCTGCCTAAAAGGTTTTCTGAGTGAGTAATGCTGACCGGGATGTCGGCCTAGATAGCTCAATTGGTAGAGCCTTGACCTTGTAAGTCAAAGATCCGGGGTTCGAGTCCCGGTCCAGGCATTATTTTCACTCAGTCGGAAAAATTAAATTTCAATAAATATGATTTTCTTCCACATTTGATTGTGTGATTTTATTTAAAAAAAAAAAAAAAAAATATATCTTTATAGTGTTGAAATGCTGGGTAAGAGAAATTCATGTGAGTGACACACCAGATTATTTGTTTTAGAAACGTATAACCTTAACCAAAATTATTACTTCTACTCCATTTTATTGACCTTAGAGCTAGGTGTATGAATTTGTTCATCCATTTCATGCCACTACTATAGATTGTTTTAAAATTACTTTTGACAGATATTCTTGAGAATTAATCATTTGACCAATATATTGTACATTTTTGCTATTTCACATAAAACATGTGTTTTGTAAGACAAAATAACCTGATAGTAAACGGTACCACAGCGCACTATTTGGTAAAAATTATGGCTACAGAGGCTCGACCGAACTGATCTAAAAAATCAATCTTACTGATATCCTGAAAAATGTTTGTATAATGTAAATGTGTTGTTTGACTCTATTTATTCCCCAAAGGCCTTAGTGGATATAATTTGCCATTATAGCTCAACAATTTTAATTGATCATTAATTTACTAATCATGGCTTTAGTTATAAAAAGTACCACAGAGCTGGTGTATAAAAATAATTTCAAAACTTGAATTTTATGATTTTTATTCAAAGTTTTGTACTTATTTTAGCTTTAGTTATTTAATTTTTAAATGAAATTGGCATCCATAATGTGCCTGTTGTAGGCTAATTTTTATTGTGTTCATTTATATTTTATCTTTACAATTATATATATATTACAATCAATGTGATTAATTTATAATTACACTACACTGTAATTTTTTTTTTCGAGCCCTGATACCATTTCTGCTAATTCTTATGTAATATGACCTCCTGAATCCGAATATTACCCCCACTTTTCCCAAGACGCCACCTCCTCCTCCAATTTTTATCACCGATCGGTAATTTTATGGCCATGAATTTGATATGGAGAATGGGAAAGCATTATTCAGGGATGGAACACGGGCGCAGAATTCATACAACTATCAATGTAAGAAAATTTTCTACCTCTTAAATCGACGATATTATAGGTAGAGAAATTTCTTAAACACATTCCGGTGTGAATTCTGCGCCCGTGTTCCATCCCTGCATTATTTTAACGCATAAGAAGAGAAAAAAATATAATGTATAATAAATAATAATAATAATAATAAATGATTAATAAAATATAATAAATGTAATTTATAATTTCAGTGGCAAATCCCCCCTTAAATTTTCCCCTTGCAGCGAATGCTCATGTTTTACTTCTGTAGCCCCTCAGGAGATATTTAACAGTTAAAATTATCCTTTTCTCACCTTCAAATCAAATTTATAGCCGTAAAATTACCGAAAAATGGTAAAAATATGGAAACACCTCGAAAAAAAAAAAAAAAAACGATAGTTGATAGAGCAAAATGAGCGTCATATTCGGATTCAGGTCATTTTACAGAAGATTTTGCAAAAATGGTGTTTTGGCTGATTTTCATGCAGAGCAGTGTTATTAATAATAACTAGAGATTATTATTAATAAGATGTATTTCGTACGACAGCAGAGGTATAATTTTAATGCCAGTAAATCGTAATGTTTTTGTGGACAAAAGTGTCTGACAAAACGGTATCTTTAGTGAGACGCGAATGGGTTGTCGGTACGGTACCAGAAATCCGACAGACAAACGAACTTGGCCGATACATCTGGTTCATATTCGATGCAAATATGGAACGAATTCCAGACTTCTAGCACAAAATCGTTAGAAAAAAGACGCGATTTTTTTTTTTTTTTTTTTACTGGTATCTGACGGTTATAAATTTGAAGGTTATTTTCTATGCATATATGATAATCATAAAAACTGTGCTATGTACAGACATTGAATTGTAATAACAACACCCTTTCAATTTAAAGAGAGGCCAATTTTCTTCCTGGTGATAACAGGCGGCAATCAAATTAGAATGCTCTTGCCAAGGTCTCTTTTATTATACCTGCCTGTAATAAATTTTGAATTTGGGTTTTAATTTCTTCTTCTTCCTTAGGGGAAGTTCTAAAGGCTCTGAGTGAAATAGGTAAATCAGAAGTTAAATAAATTATCTGGGGTTCCATACGAATTCTGCCAACATCGTATTTTGATTTAGCAAAATTTTTCACATATTTTGATAATAAAGTAGGGAGTTTTCCTTCTCTAGCAGACTGAGGATTTACATGATTTTCTTCAGTGCCAGGAGTGTACTCTTTCTTCTCTACCCTATTATTTGATTGAACATTAACATTTTCAGTTTTAATTTTATTTTCACTTTCAGGAATTAAATGTAAGGTTTGAGAGCAACTTGGTGTATTTTTTAACAATGCTAGAATATTGTTATTTTGTGTTACACATTTTTTAGCACAATCAATATTTAATTCAAATAGTCCAAAATGATGTAAGCTAAGGAGGGCATAAGGTATGTTATTAATTAAAATAAACCTATCAATATTTCTTGTAAATTACCTATTTGTAATGACAGGGAACATTTTTTGGTAATCTTCAACATTCCTTGTGTTTGTACAACATTTGTTGGCGAGATATTTTTTGTGGGAAGTCGATATTTCTGAGCAAAATGCTGAGGAAGTATACTTAAACTGCTGCCTGTATCGAAAATTAAGGAATTGGGATTAGAGTACGATTTTAGTTTTTTAACACTTTGACTTTTTTGATGATTGTTTCTATGTGTACCCTTCTTTTGAATTATGCGACCGGTCGCGGCAAACTGTCAATATGTGTTATTTATGCTTTCTATCGTACTGTTTCCTACTGTGGACTCATACGGGCTAGGACCCCTTAGAAAGACCCCCATGGAGGGCATTCCCCCTATAGGCCTAGGACACGTACGGAGTCAATCGGCCTTAAACCCAACAACCAACCAACCAACCAACCTACTGTGGACTCTTCTGTGGTATGAGTCAGGTGTTCCTGCCTCAAAGGGCATTCTCTATGCCAATGAAAAGCGTTAGGGATGTTAATTTTAGTACAATGTTTACATGGAAAAGGAGTTAAAGGTCCTTGAAAATGTAGTCGTGCATTTGCGTTTGACTGCTGGGGTCTAGGCCCTCGTAAACTGGGTCGGAGATCATTAGTCCTAGTGGGTTGATTCTGATTGGAGTATCTTATATGGGGTTCATTTACATTATGAAATCGATAACTCCAAGGTTGTGGACGGGGATTGTATTGCACAGGGGCCCTATTGAATGCTTGCGAGTAGTTATATTTTGGATACTGATCTGGCGGCTTAGGTGGGAGGGGGTCGGTTGATTTTTCAGATATTTGCAATTTATTTAAGCAATGAACCAAATCCCTCCATTCATATAGACTTTTTGGTGAATTAACTACCACAGGTTGTTTTAGCGTTAGTGGCAATCCGCCTGTTAACCCGTCCAACAGGAATTTAGGTTCTAGACCTAAAGCTCGTCCCACTTGAAGTTTTCTATGGTAATACTCTGTAACATTGTCACCCTGTTTAACTAAAATACTTAAAAAGTCATTCGAAGATGTCTCTCCTGGTGTGGCAAATTGCTCATTGAAAATTTCTACTAATTCTTCCCAGTGCATCATATTTAAAGTATTATTAACATAAACTGTTAGGACTCTCCCTTTAAAAAGCCTTTGTATACTTCTAATCTTCCAAACTGTGTCTCTTTTATGTTTCTCACACCACGCGTCAAAGTACGGTAACCACGCGGTCCATAACATTCCATTTTCAGGGCAAAATTCAATAAGAACATTTTTCTCTTTTACCTGTGTGTCTGTAGAAGAGGAAGAGTTATTTAACTCACTTAAATTACCCTGCTCTGTCTCAGAAGTGGCACCTAAATTATCACCACCCATATTCTCAAGGACCACTGGATCTGCAGGTGTGTCTTTATTGGACATCTTAACTTCTATTTTTTAACTTCAGAGTTAGGTTGAGTTCACGATACACAGCCTGGGCTTGGGCTTGGGCTTGGGCACGCACATCCCCCGAAAATGACGTCATAACTTTAACCTGGGTAATCGTTTTCGTGAACGCTTTTACCCACTCCCCATTTCCCCATTGTTGTTGTTGACGCTAATAAATCAACCAGACAATAACAAACATGGCGGATTTCGTCGATGTTTTGTGTATATTTTAAGATTCCAACAAGAAGAGTCACAAACAATAAATAGCTTAATAGAAAGAAATTATCTTCCAAGAATAAGATATTATATAAAAATTATAAAAGAAATGGAGGATTAAACAAATTTCAGGAGATATTTCACACTAAATCGTGAAACGGAAGCTGTTGTTGGAAGCATGGTATGTTTTTTAAATCGTATTTTCAGAAGAATTCTTTTCTTAAGTTTAACTTATTTTATACTGAGAAGTATTTGAGCGGTTAAATCACATTTTCCGGTTTATGTTGGTATTATTTATACAGGTTTCATTTTTGTATTTTACATTAGATTAAATAGCACTTGTTAATTGTGCAGTTGTACTAGTGTGACTTCGTAATGCATATCAGATTTAACAGATTCATGCTTCGCGTGTTAATTTGGTTTTATGTATTACTATCGTTTGAGAAAAATGTAATTTCCTATAAAATGTACATGCTAATGCTTTTATGTTGAAATTTAAAGAAGTACTAAATTTTATGGATGATCAAGTTTACATTGAAAAGATTGAATTAAAACCGGATACTTTTCATAACGTATATGTTTTATTGCGTCTTATTTAAAAAATAAAAATGTGTTAATTTTTTTAAAATGTTATCTATATTATAATGTATTCAACATTCTTTGTTTTAAGTAAGTAATTACTTTGGTTTATGAAATATAATAAATGGTATCCTGATTAATATACATATTATGTGATGCATTTACATTCCCAGCAAAACTTATACTGATGGGCTCGCTATGGCCTACAGCCGGCATCCTGTACTTGCCATCAGTTGCTGGTTGCCCCACTTAACTCCAGCAGTGGGCCGTTTATGGCTGCCAGCAGTATTGAAGGCCTAAAGAAAAATGGTTGGTGGCTCAGAAGTGGCATAAACACAGCTGGCCTTATGCAGGCTATCACTATAAGGCCAACATCATGTTTTTCATGTTGTGGCCACAAATTATTAGGCCATAATCAATTTGTATGCCTAGAGGGCGCTGTGATTTATTTACTGTTGATTTGAAATTCGCTCGCCGTCTGCCATTTCATACGAAGTTTGTTCGTTATTGTAGTCTGCAGGTGTAGCTGCGAGCCTCAAAGATATTAAATCATGAAAAAAGACTATATGAGTAAGTAATTCAATTATTAATTTGATTTTCTATTATTTTTTAAAAGTGTTTGAATCTAA